>OZ038492.1:99270642-99338142 GCA_964036315.1 Acanthosepion esculentum | reverse complement strand
AAATTCAACGCACAAACCCCACCTAACAACGGGCGCGTTGACACAAGCTGAGAATAAATCCTAATTTTTACGCAGGTGTATTTTTCCCCCGTTAAGACTGTGAAGAATCAAAAGTATTTTTAATACATTTTTAATTCAATTAGGAAAAAAAGACCATAAGAAATAAAAACACGCGTTTGAACTTTTCAGAAATGTCTATTATGTAAAGTGCCACATAATTAATTGAACAATCAACGAGCGATTCTGACTCCGATGATAAAACATCGACACTCACACTGGTCTGCCTATTTTTTTACCCCTTTTTAAGCAAATGAAGGAAGTTATAAACTAATGCACCAGAAGAATTAGAGGTCGACATGCTTCACCTTAATGTACAGAGGGCGCTCATGACCCCAAAGGTCGTTACTCCTTTTACAAGAATTGACAGCATCCCTTTGAAATCATTCTTCTTAAGGACCTTAATTGCATTTCTTTGCTAGTCATAATTACTGAATTATCTTGATAAAGTCTTTGCTATGAATCTTAACTGCACCCATTTGAAAACGTCATTTCTAGGCATCTTGATATCATCCCTTGAAAACGTCTTTGTTAGGCATCTTGACATCATCCCTTGAAAACGTCTTTGTTAGGCATCTTGACATCATTCCTTGAAAACGTCTTTGTCAGGCATCTTGACATCATTCCTTGAAAACGTCTTTGTCAGGCATCTTGACATAATTCCTTGAAAACGTTTTTGTTAGGCACCTTGACATCATCCCTTGAAAACGTCTTTGTTAGGCATCTTGATATCATTCCTTGAAAACGTCTTTGTGAGGCATCTTGACATCATCCCTTGAAAACGTCTTTGTCAGGCATCTTGACATAATTCCTTGAAAATATCTTTGTCAGGCATCTTGAGATCATTCCTTGAAAACGCCTTTTTTAGGCATCTTGTCATCATCCCTTGAAAACGTCTTTGTTAGGCATCTTGACATCATCCCTTGAAAACGTCTTTGTCAGGCATCTTGACATCATCCCTTGAAAACGTCTTTGTTAGGCATCTTGTCATCATCCCTTGAAAACGTCTTTGTCAGGCATCTTAACTGCATTCCTTGAAAACGTCTTTGCTAGCCGTCTTGACTTCATGCCTTTGAAAGTGTCGGACAGAGATTCGACCATGTGTCTTACGTTGATAAAATTGACTCATCCGATTGGTATGTTACCTGTCATTTTTTTTTTATCACCATTTGGTGGAGAAAATTGATTTTTCTACTTTTTCCAGATCATTACATTTTATATTGTCTGATTCTCTTGGGAGAAATAATTTCTTTTGAACTAATTAAAATTCTTATACAGTAAGTGTATATTGACTTCTCAATGTCTCATCTAATAACCCAGTGCACTTAAAGATCGCATAATAAAAAAAGTAATCGATTTAGAAGTATCTATTCATTTAATGCTTTTGCAGCTGTATTGCAATGATTTTTCTCGTTGTGGCTCTTTTGTTGATATAATTTTAGTTTTGAGTAATCTATATCATACTACTATAAGCCTGATTTTGTATGTCTTTATGCATATAACGGCTAAGTAGCGAAAATGTCATTGAATTAGGGAACCTTTATAATGTGCTAAGACATTCCGATGTTCTGTTCAGCTTCGTTCTGGTAACTCCTGCGACGATGTCGGCACTAAGCTATATTGGCCTTTACCCTTTCCTTAGACAGAATCGGTGGCGTTGAAAGTGGAGACGTGTTTGCACAAAACTCTGCCCAGGCCTGCGCCATGGAAAGGACACTCCAGCGTCGCCTCACCGCGACGGCAAAAGCAGCAGTCTACCGATAGGAGGATTCCAAAGGTCCTTCTGTACGGGGAACTGGTCACCGGCAAAAGAGCGACTTTTATCATCGCTTCAAAGACGTCAGCAAAAGGGATCCGAGGGCGATGGACATGGACATCGAGATACGTGGGAAGACGTCGCCAACGATCGCGCACACTGATGATGCCATTTATAGCGAGGAGAGAAGAATCGGGGGTTTGCTGCCGGGGAGAAGCGGGCTCGAAGGAAAGAAAGCATTCATTGCAATCGAGACTGCCACTCCCGCGTGGGCCTGTACAGTCATAATAGATACTGCGTCACTATCGACAGCTGAGGCATAACGTCTTGGGCGCCGATCCATGGTCTCTGGAGACCGGCGGATGTCACATATATAAAATGCGCTAATACTTGCGGCCATATCACTTTGAAACACCATTCCTGATCAGATCAACGAAGTTAAGCAACGTTTTTTCTAATCAATACCTAGATGGGTAACCACTTCGGAATAACAAGTAGAGAATTCATAATTAATTCCATCGTATTCTTTTTCTTAAAGGATATCCCAATTTCTCACCGGCTTGTATAGTTTGAATTAAAAGTGTTTTGCTACTGAACGATAATATTGTGCGATCTGTGTTGACCTGGGAAAAATGATTTCTCAAGGGAGATAACTATTAAATATTAAAATCCTTATTTACAAATCCTTATTTACTACTTACATGCATAAAGCTAAAAATATCTGGATGCAGAAAATGCCCCCTTTTGAGCATAATACACAAGAAGATAGCATAATATTTACAAATTCAATGATAATCTATTTTCTTTTTCACCGTAATATTCTCTCAAACGAGTCACAGGCTTGACTTGTCTCTTTTACAAACATTACAGTTCAATAGTTCTTTCGTTGCTAAAATACTACTGAACTGTCAGAACAAATTTCTGACAACAACTATCACCATCATGAACAGAAGGCGGTGATGGCACCAAGAATGTCGATACTTCCGGAATATTATATTCCTGTAGGAACAGAATCCTCCGGAAAACGTGCGTTTTTTTTTTGTTTTGTTTGTTTCGATTTTTTTTTTTTTGTATCTAAGTTTGATACTCACTTACAAAATACAAAACTGATTGTCATGTTCAACACGCCAAACTTCATTCTCAAGATATTTAATGTAATAAGTTGTATTTTATTCATTCATTCCTGTCCTCACGCCTGTTATTTTGTCTTTTTTTACTCGTTACTCGATGAGAAAAGATAACTCATCTGTTGTCGCTTAGGTGTTGAAAGGCCATTTTAGACGGTAGGGAATTCGCTAAGCTGTGCTTCCTTTCTCAGAAACGTGAACACTATCTTATTAGCGCAATGATGAAATTTGTCTATCATGATCAGTAAAAAGAAATTGAACCCAAGACGAACACGAGCGCTGGTAGTTGAGCACAACAGCCCCAGTTTTAGGACTTAGTCTCTTCTTAAAAAGCTTACGGCCACATCATGTTGAGTTGAAACACCGGTTCTCGTACGATCACTGAAGTCAAGCAACGTCGGGTCTGGTCATTACCTTGATGAGTGATGGCGTGGGAATACCAGGTTCTGTAAGCTTATGTGCGGGTGGTGTAAATGGATAAGTTAAGCAAGGTCATGTCTCGTCAGTAGCTGGATGGGTGACCGCTTGGGAATACCAGATGCTGTAAGTTTGGATGTGCGATAATAGCTCAGAATTGTTAATCGGAGATCCGAATTCCAATTCCAGTTGAGTGCGTTATATTTACTTACGCACAAGTACCCTTGACAAACGTATGAATCTCCTCCTGCTATGGGTTAATTAGTAAGACTTGTATTATTAAATCATTATTATCACAAAAAATTCTTTTAGTCTAAAATATTTTCTGACTTCTGCAAAGGGTTGATAAACCATAGAATAGGAATTAATCAATCTTCTTGAAAATTCGAAATTATTCGCATGGATAATATAAAAGAAGGCACTGAAAATTTTTCGGCGAGAATAAGAAGAAAGGATGTAAAAAAGGAAACAATTTTTAAGTTGGTCCTGTTGAACACTTTTCGCTGCCCCTCCGGTAACGTTATTCTTTTTAATAATGTTTGCATTTATTTCTGACCACTGATAATCCCTTTCTAAGAACCTTTTTAACAACATCAAGACTCATAGCCTGGCTAAAAAAATAGTTTTTCAGCAAGAAGAACAATTTCAAAATCATTAATTCACTCACTATTCTAGAAATACTTAGTAGGGAAACTGACTAAATCTTGGTGATGGCTGGGCGGGTGATAAAACTCAAAACTTTGCCTCTATATACTGGATTCAGTTTGTGCTAAAATACAATCTGAATTCGTACTATTTGTATCGGTAATCATCAAAGAAAACGAAATAGTTGACAAATTTGTTTAAAACATTCTACACATGATACCATGGGTCCCATAAAACATTGTATTGTATTATATTCAGTAACAAATCATGACCAAAGAGGACCCTTGCTGGCCTGATCAAAGGACGTGTCTCTCATATTCAGTAGCGTGCAAAATTGAAAGATCACTTGGCTAACTCAACGCACGTCTTTATGTATTGACAAGGAGTTGGTCTAAGAACGCAACCTTTAAAACATTTGCACAGACCTCCTCTGCTTTTTGTTTTTTTCGAGTGTCCATTTGTAATCACTATTATTAAAAACGGTTATCATTTTTCACTTTATCTTCCCTTCCTTAATTAGTATGCACTGCGCTTGGTTGGTCATGTGACTCTCAACAACCAATCAACGCAGCCCCGTTTTTACAGAAGACAGTCTTTTTGTAGACGCAGTCTTTTTATAGAGATTATGCATTCTTAACTTGTGTGTAGACGCAGCCTTTTACTTGACGTGCCGGGCTTGTGAGTAAAGACAGCCTTTTGTAACATCCACTAGTTTTCTTTTTCAAAATAGGAAATAAACATGCAGCATATTTCTATAGTGTTTTATGTTCTCTTCCTAGAAAATAAAAGTTTAATTGACGTACTTCCGTCTTCTCTCAAACCGCCTTATTTCTTTCTAGCCTACTCATTAAATAAATGTTGGATTGAAATATGACATCGAGCTGATATGTGTAACTTGTTTACATGAATAGTCATTGCCAATTCTGCCATTCGTCAATTTCTTTCATCAGTTATTGAATTATTTTGCAGCTAATTAAATATAGCTGAAAACATTAAAACGAAATTCTTTGCTATTCGGCATTCTTTGAGCAAATAGATGCGCTCAACATTAAGAACCTAAGGCAAGTATACACAGTGAAACGAACTCGAAATTTATTCTAGCAAACGCATTCATTGATGATATACACCCAAGGTCCTTTCTATCTTAATTCATGATGTTTGTGCAGTTCTTAATAATTTATAAAGATTTAGAACGGTCATTTTATATGTTTTATAAGATTAATAGAAATGCGCTTTATAAGATTGATAATAATGTGTTTTATATGGTTGATAGTAATGATTCATAAGGTTGGTAGCAATGTGTTTTATAAGGTTGATAGTAATGTGATATATTAGGATGATATTAATGTTATATAAGGTTGATAGTAATCTTTTATAAGGCTGATAGTAACGTTTTATCAGATTGATAATAATGTGTCTTATAAGGTTAATATTAATGTTTTATATAGTTGATAGTAATGTGTTTTATAATATTGTTAGTAATGCTTTATAAGTTTGATAATAATGTGTTTTATAAGGTTGATATTAATATGTTTTATAAGATTGATAGTAATATTTTTTATAAGGTTGATATTAATCTTTTATAAAGTTAGTAGTAATATGTTTTGTAAGGTCGATAGTAATGTGTTTCATAAGTCTGATAGTAATGGTTGATAAGGCTGATAGTAATGTGTTTTATAAGATTGATAGTAATCTTTTATAAGGTCGATAGTAATATTTCATAAGGCTGATAGCTCTCTTTGCATCTTTCTTCTTTTACTTCTCGTATCCCTTTAGGACGTGGGTGACTAGCTCTCCAGAACTACTTCTCCCTTGTAGCACTAAGCAACAATTGACTCTTTACCCCCCCCCCGGGGGTGATTTATGATACTGTAACCACGTCAAGCAAAGGAAACAACATCTATCCGATTATGAGACAAAGCAAAGTTATCTCGCCATACAAATTACTGTCAAAATTTAACACACGCAATTATAAAAGACAAAAGAACACGTTCATACCAACACTGTAGCGATAAGACGTGTGGGTAGATTAACAGTTAAAAGCGTGAAAAATGGAATCGTTGAGTCGAATTAAAATTTTAGCTGGGACATTATGGTCTTCAATTCACGCAATCAAATTTTGTGCCAACCTTAGGCATCAGCCTAAATAACACCTATAGTCTTAAAGAAGTAAAAGTACACGCATCATAAAAAACCAAGTTTATGACACTTGGGTCTTTTTATCTTTAATGAGTTATTGAGCTTACTCGAAATTTTATCTTTACAGACAGAAGACTACATTGCTTTATTGGTAATATTTTTCTTATATTAAAAAAGAAAAAAAAAAATTAAAAGCTTCGCAGAAAACTTTTAAGTTTTAAAGATACATTTGGCCATGATACAATATCAATGTTTTAAAGATACAATATCAATGTTTATACTAATTTTTATTCCCGTCCGTTCTTTTTCCTTTCTTTTTTTTTTGTATCCGGGAGACCCTAAAAACATTACTCTGTTGGCACTCATTGCAATCAGTAATAGTTTTACCAGAAGTATTGCGCGACAATAGTAAATCGAGCCTAATCTGGGACACATGATGAGGAAAGAGGACTTGGGAAATTTAACACTCATAAGGCATATTGAAGGAATGACGAGCAAAAGGAAACAATGAGTAAACCTAACTAATTAGTTTGTGCGATAGATACTGCTTGCTTTTCGTCGAGAGATTATATTATTATTATTATAATTTTTTTTATTATTATTTTGTATTTTTATTTCCATTCAAAATTAACTTTTAGTTTTACTGGGTCGTCTTATATTAAAGACTTTCCACTAGTGTTTTCATACGAAGAGAAAATTAAAAAAAGCATTGAAATGTTCAATACCAGAGATCGTTTTAGCTGGCACGATTTGATTTTTTGTGTAGAAGTTTCTAGAGTTTCTTCTTAAAAACAAAAGAGAAAAACGGGGAAAACAAATTGGAACATTTCCACCCACGTCAAAGAGCAGAGCATTTCGATTCGTACCAACTGGGATAGCCGTCTACGGGGGCGGGGGATGCTGATATAAAAATTGCATCACAGATAGTGTTAATGACAGAAAAATGATTCCTTAGTACATTCGTACTTCAATGGTGAGCTAGTAATTGCTGTTTCCGTCAGAAACAAGTTATACGAAACTGCTGGATATATATACATATATATATATATATATATATATATATATATATATATATATATATATATATATATACACATACACACACACACGAAAATAATTGCTCTCTCTCTCTATATATATATATATGTGTGGGGGGTGCGTGTGTTGTGTGGATGTGTGTGTGTGTGTGGGATTTGTGAAAATTCACGATCAAGTTGAACAGATTTTAAAAATAGGCCAAACCTGTGTGCGTGAGCACTTCGGCGGAGTGTAATGATTAGCGAGCTTGTCTCGCTAGATTAATTACGCCTGATTAGTGAGTTCGATCCTTACTGAGTGCTCCTTAATTTCAGCCTTGTGTCCCAACTTAACTGTGCTTAGTAAATCGCTATGTGTGTGTGTGTGTGTGTGTCTCTGTGTGTGTGTGGATTTTCACTCGCTATACGAAGGTGACTACCAAGCAAGGCGCGACAGACGGGGTGATTTCCGCACTTTACCCAGAAGCCCTTTGTCATTCATAGCTTGTGCTATGTGATCTCTCAGCATTAGACAGCTTTGATCCAATGACAAGAAACAGTCAAGATAATTGGAGACCGCCTGTGCCGCATAAGATTCAAGTAGCCCAATGGTAAAGCACAGACAGGGTTGTTAATGGCAAAATTATATTGGAATGATATGACTTTTGCTACTGCCTACAGCATCAGTTGTTTCCAAGCAGTCCCCCATCTAAGTACTAGCCAGGTACAACGCTGCTTACTTTGAGTGAACAGGAATTGGCGCCTTCAGTATATATATATATATATATATATATATATATATATATATATATATATATATATATATATATATATATATATATATATAACAGCTCGAATTGAGGAATCGGAGAGCCGAGTTCGAATTCCAGTCGAATCCATTAATACATTCGGGAAAGTTATGAATCCTCTTCTTCGTCGAAAAATTGCTAAGGATAAGTAGCAGGACAGACTGGGTTCTATAGCCTTGGATATCAGCTAGTCTAGGAGAAGGACAACTTTGAAATCAAAAACTGTGGAGGGTCGTTTGGGGACCTTGTAGCACATGGTGCTCCAGGTCTCTGTATTCGGCCCTTGTGGTTGGCAGAAAGCATTCACCACTATAATCAAATCATATGTCGGTTCCTAGGAACCGAGTTGTTTGACCCTCATACGTCGAAATATATATATATATATATATATATATATATATATGTGTGTGTGTGTGTGTGTATTAAAAATAAATTTCATTATTTAAACACACACAAACACGCATCTCATTTTTTGTTTTGGATCTGAAAACTTGGCCGTATATATATATATACATACATATATATATATATATATATATATATATATATATATATATATATATATATATGATAAAATATAGTTTTCAGTTATGCTATATGTATGTCCTCATCCACAAACAGACTGTTTCGCAGTATCACACGCACAGACACACACAGACGTACGCACGCACACACACATACACACGTACGCACGCACACACACACACGTACGCACGCACGCACGCACACACACACACACACACACATATATATATATGTGTGTGTGTGTTTCTGTATTAAAAATAGATTTCATTATTTAACACACACACATCTCATATTTTTTCGTTTCGGATCAGATTTAAACGGCCTTAATCGTCAAAATGCATTATCGGATTTCGGAACAACTATACTTTCATGAACTTTTTACAATTGTCAAAAATTATATATATATATATATATATATATATATATATATATATATATATATATATATGTATGTACGTATGTATGTATGTACGTATGTATATATGTATGTGTATATATATGTATATGTGTGTATGTGTATATATATATATATATATATATATGTATATCTATCTATCTATCTATCTATCTATCTATATGTACTGAATCTGTATACTGAATATACTGAAACTATATATATATATATATATATATATATGTGTGTGTGTGTGTGTGTGTGTTTATATTGAGAGAATGAGGTCGATTAAAATGGAGGAAACATATTTACGAGGGAACAAAGCTCTTTGAAGTAAACGCGCATCGTTACAAAATGCTGAGCTGAGCCGCCGGAAACGGACTGTCGATGGATGAGGGTAATAATACACTTTTTGATGGGTTATATTTGTAACCGTATCCGTCTCTCTCAAGTTGGCCCTACCTGCCCTATGCGTTGCCAATCACTAAGACCGCCAACTGACTACACGGATACAATTCCTTTAGACTTTTCCTGACCGATTTGTAATAAAGTGCGTAGAAAAAGGTCTGGATTAACTAGACATGTGAAATCTTACAATATCGATATACAATCCAGTAAACAAACAAAAGAAGAAAGTTTGTATCACTTTCGATAATTATTTTCCATTTAATTCTTGTGTTCTTCCGTTTTTCTTCTTTTTTTTTCTATTCTGGAAGGATTTTACATGACTATGTTTATTCAGATGTAGTTACTGTTTTATATTTGGAATAATACTTCATCATAATGCAAACTTTGTGTTTAAAAAAGGAAAAAAGGAAAGAAAACGAAGAGAAAATAATTTGAAAATTAATCTGCCTATTTTTATTTTATTTTATTTTGAAACTACACCTCCGCACTGAAAGATCTGTGTCTAATTTTTGTGTGTAGCCTAGGCGATGCCTGCATTGAACGGCTATCCTCTCAATTCTTTTATCTCGTCCCCCTGTTTCAATATATCTCACTCACTCACTCTCTCTCTTTTTTACTCTACTGTCTGTATAAAAGAGTAACAAAATCCATTAGTCGAAAGTCGACAATCACTTCCGTCGACCGATTTTAAGTCGCGCTCCACGTTCAGATAATAAACGCAAAACCGGTGACCAATAAATACCCACTTGGCAGTAAATCCTCCTACATTGAAAACGAACAAGTCTGTTGGGGAAGCGGTGCATTTGAACAAGATGAATATGAACCAGTAAGTGAACCTGTGGGTGATCTAAGGGAATATTAACCTCGGATCGTAAAACACCAGCACGACGCTATTATCTCTTTATAAAAACTAAAGTTGTATGAGCTGCAAATGAACAGGGTGCTTGTTAATCTTTGCGGTCCCAAGAGAAATGCGTTGACGTCATACAACAGTAGAATTGTAGTCTTATTAGAGCTAGCTTCCTTTTCTTTTTCTCTTTTTCATACTCAATCCCAATCAAAAACTTCTATGATCAAATTAACTGGAGGCACGACACTACAAAATAAAAAAGGGGACTAAAAAGTCAGATGTTAAAACGTTGGGTGAGTATGTTAGATATTACATTTTAAAGATTCCTGATGCTATATTTTTTATCTCATCTTTTCATAAAAATAATATTTTTACATTTACTAAGCTACTGTAAAATAACTAATGTCTTAAGCAACAATAATATGCAAGCGAAAAAAGAAGGAAGTTTTTTGCATTTTAGAGATTAATTGTTTTTCGTTGGATTAAAATGTTTGGCAAAGTATAAATCTTCGTACCAGAAAAAAAAAAGTACTTTCAAAAGGGACGATTTTTCTGTTGACACCGCCTATTACTTTATCGTACTGACACAGTTGACTATTTATTTACATTTACAATAATATGGGAACCAAGTACAATGCAATATCTATTATTTCCACCATTTTATAAATAAATAATTATGAAAACAAGTTTTTTATTCATAATTTTATAAAAACATCTATGAACTATAGAATAAGAAAATTTAAATAAACATATGATTTTTCGGACATAGTGCATTTTCTTCTCAAATTATTACTTTTTGTTTTAAATTTTCAATATTTTTTTTATAATCTTGATCGCGGATCAAAAATGACTAATGAATCGAAATTCAGCCTTACTCTTTTTTGAAAGACATAATTTTGACATTTGTTTAAATCGTTACTAATATTTCTAAAAATATCTAGAAAATCTACCAATAGATTATTTATTGCCAGTCAGTGAAGTACTGACTGATAAAGAAATTGGTGAAGCTGGTGAATTGTGTTCTTGGGAATGGCTGGCAAAACATTACCGAATTGCCAAACCATTTAAACTTTATAAAAAATAAACACAAAGATTTCATTATAGTTGGTTCCCATATTTTTATAATTTAGTAAATTTTCTATAAATTTATGAATAAAAAATTGTTATTTTATTTAATTATTTATGAATTAGTAAATGATAAACATTGTATTGTATTAGTTGGTTCGCATTTTTAGAATGTTGTAAATATAAAATTATAATTCTAAACAAACAATGTAATAAATAGTTTTTAATATTTTTGTTGTAAATTCTCACGAACAAAGAAAATATATTAATTTACTTGCATATGTTCAGGTTTTATTAAAATTCTAATCATCGTTTTTTAAAACATACATTGCCGAGGGAGTGAAGTCGTATAAAATAATAGCGGTGTCAAGGGAAAAATCGTCCTTTTTTTCAGACACAAAGGTTAAACTTTGCCAAATTATTATTTTTTTTTAATTGTGTAGCTCTAGTGGGTGCAATGAATGTAAAAAATAAGTTCTTACATAGCGTATGTCCATGTAGAAAGTTCGTTTTTTAGAGTTTATGCAGAGATTGTCTTCCATTGGAAGAAATTCACTTACAAGATCGATAAACACAAAGAGTTTGAAACAATTTACTTTCGACAGAGGATTACACGGTAACTCCCCGCTCGAGGCTCAGAGAAGTTACTTACTGCATGCTGGCGAGCAGATTCAACGCAAGTCAGAACATTGGCGCACTATATTTAAAGTACTAACTAGTATGGTCATAGTCCACCATAGAAATACCAATTGCAAAACAAAGAAGTTAATTCATACATTATTATATATTTTTCGGAACTGTACTGACAGTCGAGTTGAATGCGGTACAAATTACCAGCATCAGTTGAAGATTTGAGGACATTGGGGCCACGTGCCAGACTAAACTAGGTTTTTCAGTCAGTATTTACGTCTACTTATTCTTATTAACGCAGTTTAGAGGTTATGGTCCCGGAAAGAGAAACCAGGAACCTGAGTTCGAATTCCGGCCGAGTTAGATATATTCACCTTCGTACAAATACTCCTCGGGAAAGTATGAATCTATGGGTTAAATAGTAGGGTAAGCTGAGCTCTGTAGCTGTGGTTGTCAACCAGTCTAGTAGAAGGTCAACTTAATTCCGGAACCGGTATGTAGCATTGACGAAGTGCATACTATGTAAGCATTGAACAGATAGAGGTTCAAAATTAATTACGGCGCGAAGTTCTGGATACTATGATCCCAACTGAGGTCAAATCCATCGACACTAAGCGGGGATCACATTTATTACAGTGGTATTGGTCAGTGAGATTAGCTTTGCTATCTATTGTAGATACTTCTCTCTTGCTCATTTTCTCTTTCTTTCTCTTTCTCTCTTTCTCTCTGTCTGTCTCTCTCTCTCTCCCTGACAAATACAATCTCCAACTATTTAAGTGTAACGTCAATCGACATCTCCAGTTGCCTTGATCTATCCACTTCCCTTCTCCACATCCTTTCACCTTTCATTCCTATATGCTCTCGCTCCAAATCTTCTGTAACCCTCTTGCCTTGATCGGTCCACTATCATTCTCCACATCCTCTCGTTTACCACTCCTATCTGCTCTTCCTCCAAACCTTCTGTAACCCCTTGCGTGCTAGTGGCCTCAAGCCTTGCTTGGGGTGATAAGCTTAATATATATATATATATATATATATATATATATATATATATATATATATATATATATATATATATATATATACGCTTCACGTGGCGTTAGTTAAATCAACCTTCAACGAAAGTAAAAGCATTTTTAGAACTTTTCCTACTTTCTGATTCGCTATTTCGAACCCCAGGTTTTATCTCTTTGACCCCAAACTCTGGCACCAATGAAAATGTGTTTCTATGATTTCCCGTCAAACTCCGGAAATGTTCGTCCCGAGTCAGGCGCTGTTCATTTCCGGCTTTTCTCTTCCGATTTCTCAAGCAAGGGATTTCATTCCTATCCATCAATCTCCCTTGGCGCTGTAGATTCAAATGCCGTTAGTATTTTCCGAATTTAGAGGCTTTCAGTAAAAGGGCGTGGATGCAAATATGCATGAAACCGAATCCATTTATAAGTAAATATATCTTGATAAGATCCGTTAAAACAATGGTTGATTGAAAAAAATGCAAAAATCCTCACACATTTTAGGTTTTCATATCCTTTTCAAGACGATATATAAAAATGCTGACTATTTTTTCTTCCACACGCACACACACACACACACACACACACACACACACACACACACACACACACATATATATATATATATATATATATATATATATATATATATATATATATACCAACGGCACATGACACAGTGGATAAAGGCGTTAGTTAGATCCAGTGACAGGACCCAAAGAGTGTGAGTTCAATACCCGGTTAAGGCAGTGGAGAACTTGGAGAGGGGAATTAACAGGAGATAACTGATAACTGACATCCATTAAACATGGCACGTGGAACTAGAACAGTCTACCCCAGTGAGCGAAATAAAGGGTTCAGTTCGACATTCCAACCACCTGAAGAAGGCCGGAGCGTACAACGGCCGAAACGTTGTAATAAATATGGCGACAAAGATGAGGACAATAGTCCGAATAATGTAAATAGTGTACGCATTCACCCATTCTTTTCTCTGATCTACCAACGGGATGGTCGAGTGATAAGATAATGGAGAAGGCAGAGAGAGAGAGAGAGAGAGAGAGAGAGAGAGAGAGAGAGAGAGAGAGAGAGAGAGAGAGACTCAGGATTTTCTCAAGCCTGCAAGAACAAATGTGATATAAACAATCTTGAACTGAATTCGATTCACTGATTTCGTTTCTAAGCTGATGACCCTTACGCCATATTACACTTATTCCAGTAATTAAAGCTCAAAGACTGAGACGCTGTTGCCTCAGCCTGACGTACTAAAAGATGCTCCATGTTTCTTAGTTCTTTTCAGCTGGTTATTAATAGACGTTATGAAATACAGAGAAAGAATTTAGTAATTAATATTATCTTTATTTTCAATTTGTGTCTTTCATTGACCATCATCGTCCTGGGTATGACGATAAACTACATCCGGCAGCAAGGTCTCTGATCGAGAGATTGAAAGGTTTCAGGAGTGTGAAACAAGCTTTTAATTACTGACTCGGGTTGGTACCACCTGTTAGGGTCCCAGCTATGGGCAAACAGTGAACTTTAAAATAAAACACTATGAAAAATATAAAATACATATTTATAGTAAAAATACCAGCAATACATTATTATATAAAAATTACTAACAATACCTATTTATTGTACAATTACTAACAGGAAAGAACACTTTCATCACATTAATCCTACAATTTCTTAAAAAAACAAACAGTATTCCAAAATATATCTTCAACAAAACTACGACATAAAACACATATCACCGCCTCTAGTAATTCTATCCACACAAACATGTATATGCATCAAAGCTGAGTATTATCTACCATGTATTCAATTGTGAAAGAAGAATAACATATATCATATTGTTATTATTTAAAAAAATTTCATTAAATTTCGGCATTAAATGACCCTTAAAGGATTTCATATGCCTTTAAACAAACAAATCAATCACTGACAGTCAGATTCCATTAGATAAGAAGCTTTTATTATTATTATTTTTTTTATTTCCTTTGATATCTGGCGTTTACACATTTCTTTCCGGGTCCCGCCCAGGGACCTAAGGTTAGAAATGGCATCATGACACTTTCCACTGCAAAAAAAAAATAAAAAAATAATTACATAGATAAAGCCCTTCGTAAAGTGTGGGCTGTACTTGTCAGAACAATTTTTTGTATCTCTTTGAGGCATGGATTTCCAGGGATCCCTTCAATCAGCCTACTGGAATCTTTTCCAACCAGTCCAAGGGCTCCAACTACAACAGGAATTGTTGATGTTCCCATGTGCCACATTTTTGAGATTTCTATTTCAAGGTCCTTGTATTTTGACAGTTTTTCGAATATCTTCAAAGACACATTGCAGTCTGCAGGGACTGCCATATCAATAAGGAGGCACATTATTTTGTTTGTGGTCTTTAATAACAATGTCTGGGCGGTTGGCTTTGATTGTTCTGTCAGTGTGTATTGTGTAGTCCCATAGAATTGTAACAGGTCCTATCTCCGTAACCGGGTCAGGTTGGTGTATTATTATTATTATTATTATTACATCCTATTAAAAACTTGGTCCCTTTTTATGCTTTCAAACTGACTAAGAGAAACAGTTTCCTGCTCTTTGCCTTCGGTTCAGCCGTGTTTCGTTTTCGGTCGAGATAGGTTGCAAATGAAATAGGCCTGTTCCTCAAAGAAGCCAACTTTCTAGTGGCATTTTATCATTGCAAGAATTCGGTGGAGTGTGAAATCCTGCAAAGTTGGTGAGACTAGGCTATTTTTCCTGCAGGCACGCACACGTGTGTGGATTCACAAACCAAAACCAGGCACACACACGTGTGTGGATTCACAAACCAAAACGACCTTGAATCACATTGGCTTTCTGATAAGTGCCGCTCTTCAACATTCATTCAACATCCTTAATATTATTAAATGCAAAATATATAATCAATGTATTTTATTCATACAATTCCATATGCATTAAGTTTTTATTAAATACTTCCCAGTATTTTTTTGGAAACTAAAAACTGAATACACAGTAGAAAACCATTTCTAAATAAATTTTTAAAAATGTAAAAAAAAACCTGTCTATATTTCTGAGATGAGGTATTATGTACACTATTTACATTGCTCGGACTATCATCCTCATCTTTGTTACCATATTTATCACAACGTTTCGGCCGTTATACGCTCTGGCCTTCTTCAGGTGGTTGGAATGTCGAACTGAACCCTTTATTTCGCTCGCTGGAGTAGACTGTTCTCGTTCTACGTGCTATGTTTAATGGATGTCAGTTATCAGTTATCTCCTGTTAATTCACCTCTCCAAGTTCTCCACTGCCAGGTATTGAACTCACATTCTTTGGGTCCTGTCACTGGATCTAACTAACGCCTGAAGGACACATGGCACTATGGATAAAGGCGTTAGTTAGATCCAGTGACAGGGCCCAAAGAGTTGAGAGTTCAATACCTGGTTAAGTCAGTGGAGAACTTGAACAGGTTCAACGTTTTTTCTTACACTATTTACATTGCTCGGACTATGATCCTCATCTTTGTTGCCATATTTATCACAACGTTTCGGCCGTTGTACGCTCTGGCCTTCTTCAGATAGTTGGAATGTCGAACTGAACCCTATATTTCGCTCGCTGGAGTAGACTGTTCTCGTTCTACGTGCTATGTTTAATGGATGTCAGTTATCAGTTATCTCCTGTTAATTCACCTTTCCAAGTTCTCCACTGCCAGGTATTGAACTCACATTCTTTGGGTCCTGTCACTGGATCTAACTAAAGCCTCAAGGACACATGGCACAGTGGATAAAGGTGTTAGTTCAAATGGTTCCAAGCGTGCCACAAGTTCGGTCAAATAGTGTTCGATGCCAAGGAAATAAATCTAAACGACCATTATGAATTTTTGACAAGTATTTCTTTCATCTAAATTTCAATAACTTTTCATCGCAACTACTTAGACGGTTATTCTATGAACTTTCATAATAGTAAGATTATCTTTATTGGATGAAGGCGTTAGTTAGATCCAGTGACAGGGCCCAAAGAGTTGCGAGTTCAATACCTGGTTAAGTCAGTGGAGAACTTGAACAGGCATTATTAATTCTGGTTTAGTAATTCGTTCATCTTCATTTAAGTCGCTTTTCATCGCAACTACTCAATCCATTTTATTATACATTCTTTAGTATACAATGCTGATCTGAAATAAAATCTCGGTGAGACTCGAACTCTCGTCCTTCTTACGTCGGAAAGCCCATATTATCGTGATAACAGCATTCATCTAACAATGATAAGAATAAAATTCAAGATAATATTACTTCTAACCACCCAGTTTTTGATTATTTTAAACATGCGTATGTGAAATATTCTCTCGATGTCTGACACCCGAAGTATCAGTTTTAATCAGGCGATACTTTTCAGATCATGAGAAAGACTCATGATTCCACTTGTCACTGAAGTCTGAGTAGTTGTCAGTTTTTATCTACCTGATAAGTTTCAAATTGTGGTATTTGTTATTTCGCTTGAGTTCATCACTGAAATTGTTGGCTTCGTTTGTAGCGCGGGAATAGTAATCTTTTTTTTTTATCTCTATTCATTTAATATTCCAGTTGTTACATGCCCCTGTCAAGGCTGCTAATGAGCGCAGCAGCTTTTCCCCCTTTAACTTGGTGGTAAATAACTTTTGGGAAAATGTTTTCACTGTCCCAATCTTTTCTCTTTCGACAATCGTGACATGCTATAAACAAGTCGTTTTTTGTAAATAATTCTGGTGATAAGACAGATGTTTGTCGGAACGCTTTTCTAATAGCAATTATTGCTGAGTGAAGACAAACAAAGGTGAAATTTGAACTCTGGATTGCTGATTTCATTTTCTGTGCTCAGAACTGCTGTGCCTCTTTGCAGCTGCACATTTGTAATTTCTATTCCTATTAGTAAGAGAAAACGTTTATAGCCTGTTCGCACACGGTCACGCCACGATAGTAACATGCTTCAAAAATGTCAGTAACAAGTAAAGACTGTTACTCAACAGATAAAAATAATCTTGAAAAGGTCGAAATCCACTTCTCGTCCCACTTCTACCCAGGTAGGGGTTGATAACAGGGCAGACCGGGCTCTATAGATTGGTTGGCAACCAGTCTAGGAGAACAACAACTCTGAATTCAAAACCGATTAGCCGTGTGGTTAACAAGTTAGTAGAACCTACTTGCTACTAAAACCAGTGCCTCGGTTGTGGTTCTGTACTTTGCAGGGGAATCTACAGGGTTAACAAATATACAAGAGATAAAAATGAGATTTTAGCATTCGATGTAGATAAAATTGTCTGAACATTTTTCAACTTGGACATTAACTAGTGGGGAAAATATTCTCTACGAGTGGATAGTTAAAAAGAGAGAGAGAGAGAGAGAGTGAGAGAGAGAGGGAGAGAGAGAGGGAGAGAGAGAGTGAGAGAGAGAGAGAGAGAGAATATTGTTAAGTTCAGTTGGGTCATTATCATCCCAAGTGTTTCTTACACGACTGATCTTATTCTTTTTATTGATTTCATTGTTATCACATTTCGATCGATTCATTCTACAGTTTTCTTCAAGTGTACAATCCTTATAGAAAGGGAAGAATTTGTCTCTTTCTTTTTTTTTTTTGACTACAAAAAGTACAAATTGTGTCCAGCAAGTGTGCAGCGGGTATCCAGCAGAAAAAAAGCCCACAGAGAAATGTTATATTAACAGAAATAGCAATAAAACGCATGAGATTGCCTAAGTAAACTTTTCAGTCAATATTTTAGTTCTATCAATGTTGACAATAATTGAATTATAACTGAGAAAGATCATTCATTAGTCGCAGTTGATGCCTGCGGGTAATTGCGAATAAACAGGACTTATTTCCCGCCATTTATTACGATTCAGGAATGATAATGCAGTGTAACCTCGGTTCTCGAATGTCTCACTTGTCGAAATCGGTTTTCGAACAGAAAATTCGAGATGAAAATGCCTCGGTTATCGAACAAAATTTCGGTTCTTGAACAACATTGCCGAACCGAGTTAACCTGAACGGAATCATTTCTGAGTCGACCGCCGTGTTGTATTCATTCGTGTGTTGTGGCGTGCTTTTCTTTTCCAATTTTATTGTACTGTGACTTTCTTCCCTACATTGATTCCTATTGGCAAAATAATTTCAGTTTACGAACTTTTCGGGTTATGAACGGCCTTCAGGAACGAATTAAATTCCTGAACCGAGGTTCCACTGTATGCTGTTTTTTTTTTGTTTGTTTTTTGTTTGTTTTTTTATCAGAATTATTTTTTAATCATAATTATATAATTTTTTTTATATAATTTTTTATCATAATAATCCTGATTGGAAGGTAGAAATACTTTGAAACAAACATATTTATTATATGTTTTATGTTTTGGAACAGCATACCCAACTTGGCTGTATCATCCATACATTTTTCATGTATCTGTCTTCGGGGTCGGTAATTTTATCTCCTTATGGTGCTTTCAAGATGTAGACGACCATGGGTCTCCACAACTTACTGTCTTTTGTTGCTCACAGTACTACTGCTTTATGACCTCGCTTTGTCATTTGGCTTACGGCCACAACATTCCCGCACAATCACCGAAGTTAAGCAAGGTCGAGTCTGGTCAGTACCTAAATGGGTGACCGCTTGGGAATACCAGGGGCTGTAAACCTGGATGTGCGGGTGGTGTACTAGATAATGCTACGGAATTGTTAATCGGAATGCCGAGTTCCGATTCTAGTTAGGTCCGTTATATTCACATACGCGCAAATACCGTTGGAAAAGGTATTAATCCACCACTTCCCCCAGCTATGGGTTAATTAGTAAGACTGGTTTCACTAAAACCATTATTATCTACAATAAAATAAATAAAATTGAGTGCAAAAGATTTAGATTTCGGCATTAAATAACCAATTGAAGTATTGATATGCTGCTAAACAAAAACAAAGAAAGTTTCTAATTCATATTTAAATCCTTGCATGCCTTACTCAGTTTTTCGCTATACTCCGCCTTTGAATTTCTTTGTCACATTTTAAGTCGTCTGTTATTACACTGTCAATAACTGGTTAAAAATGATGATGCATATAATAATTGTATATATAAAATGTTCATTGTTCTGAATGTAAATATGAGTTAAGTAAGTAATTCGGACATGCAACTGTTAACGAGCCGTCAATATTATTAAATAACAAGTATTTTGTTTGCCTTTCTCCTTTCTTTTTTTTTCCACCTTGTTTTGCTTTCTTTTGTGTTTTTGATTTTGGGCCGAAGTCAGCTTCAAGTGCAAATTGTTTGTGCAGACAACCCAACCCCAGAGAGAAAGAGAGAGCGACAGAAATAAAAAAAGAGGATAGAGAAAGAGAACAGAAAGCAAAAAGAGAAGAAATAGATATAGAAAAAAAGTAGAGAGATAGAGAGAGACAGAGAGAGAAGGTTGTGAGAAAAACAGAGGAGAATAGGGAGAAAAAATGAGATGTGAGAATCGGGAAAGAGAGGAAGGAAAATAACAAGAGACAGACAGGGAGAGAAGAGAAAGACAGGGGGTAGAAATAAATGGGATGAAAGAAAGAGAGGGGAGAGAAATAGCTGAAATGAGAGAAAGAGAGATAGAGAAAATGACGAGAGAAAAGAGAACAGGGTGATAAAAAAGAAGAGAAAGAGAGTGATAGTAAGGGTTAAGAGAGAGTGAGAAAAGTGGAGAAATAGCTGAGATCCTGAAGCAAAAGAAAGAATGAAAAAGGGGGAAGGAAAAGGAGGAAGAGATGAGCAAAAGTGTAAAAGAGATGAGAGAAAGAGGAAAGAGACGAAAGAAAAAAGAAATACAGAAAAGAGAACAGAGATACAAAGGAAAAGATATGAGGGAGAGAGAAAAAATAGAAAAATAGATGAGATAGTGAGAAAAAAAAAAGAAAGAACGAAGAAGAGAAAGAGAAAGAGAGAGAGAGACCAATTGGAAGATGACATGAAGTCGATGTATAACCACGTGATTTATATAAATGATCGGATTGGTAGGAAATGAGAATAATGAAAAGCAAAAATCAGATGTCGTTTCTTTCATAGGAAAATCATTTGATGAAATGTAGATAGGTTAAATTAGGTTAAAAGAAAAGAAAATCAACTACGAAACGTTTTCGACTAACGACGAACAAGTAATGATTAAGGAAGAAGGATGAGTAATGTTACCATGTTAGCCAGACTAATAAACAATCAAGTGAAAATATCTAGAAAAGTTAAATGTTCTGTTGCAGGGAAGTGGGTGAAGCGATGGGAGTAGCAGCAGCATTGGCTAGATAGGCTCTTTAAGAACAACAATAAATTACATACAATAAAAATGGGTGCGTGGCCGATAGGTTAGAATCACAGGTTCGGATTTCACCATAGGAAATGACTTCTTGATAATATCGGGCTGAGCAAACGATCCATCGTTGGGAAGTGCCTTGAAACCATATTGTTTGGAGCCATCAGTGTTTATCATAAATCCTCGTGACTGTTTGAGCTTACTAACCTTCTTTGGGCTTAATAGCCTTGTCTGAGTTTACTAGCCTTGTTTGGGCTTAATAGTCTTGTTTGAGATTACTCGACTTGTTTAGGCTTAAAAGCCTTGTTTGAGCTTACTAGCCTTGTTTGGGCTTAATAGCTTTGTCTGAGTTTACTAGCCTTGTTTGGGCTTAATAGACTTGTTTGATCTTACTAGCCTTGTT
Organism: Acanthosepion esculentum; assembly: GCA_964036315.1. NCBI lineage: Eukaryota > Metazoa > Mollusca > Cephalopoda > Sepiida > Sepiidae > Acanthosepion > Acanthosepion esculentum. Next base: position 99,316,608 of record OZ038492.1, on the reverse strand, counting down.
TGAGCTTACAAGCCTTGTTTGGACATACTAGCTTTGTTTGGGCTTAATAGACTTGTTTGGGCTAACTAGCCTTGTTTGGGCTTACTAGCTTTGTTTGGGCTTAATAACCTTGTTTGAGCGTACTAGCCTTGTTTGGTCTTAATAGATTTGTTTGATCTTACTAGCCTTGTTTGAGATTACTGGCCTTGTTTGAGCTTACTAGCCTTGTTTTGACATACTCGCCTTGTTTGGGCTTAATCGCCCTTTTTAAGCTTACTAGCCTTGTTTGAACTTACTAGCCTTGTTTGAGCTTACTGGCCTTGTTCATGTACGAAAAACACCAGATTACACGTGATTTCTCTCTCAGAAATTTTAAGGTCAGTACAGCAAAGGTGCAGTACAAACCGCAGGTTGGCTTTGTAGATATAAAATAAAACATAAATGTTCCTGAGCCAGCTTCTACAACAGGCATGAACTAGCCAACCTGGTAGACACTATTGTATCCTGATGAATGCATATAAACTAGTGTTTTATGTAAGATGTCGGACTAACAAGTCAAAGTTTTAGACTAAATTGTAATGTTTACTCCTAATCAATAATAATAAAGTAGTCGCCATTGGATACCACTAGGGATAAAGCATGAAAGATACAAAAGTAATATATGTACTAAACTCTAAAAACTATTTGTAGGATTTTTGAAAAGGTAGAGGCAGGTTTCTGCCGATTGCTGACATTTTTTATATAGAGAAAAATTTAATACAAGATCAGAAATTCTGAAAAAACAAAAAAAATATTTTATGGAAGAACATTTTTTTTAACATTTTCTTATGATCAGTTCTTATTTCGTTTCATTTACCACTACATATATAAAATTTAATAATTATATTCTTAATTTACCCTCCCCCACTATATATGTGCATTTACAAGGGAAATCTAAGCAATGTAGCATCTGAAAACGTCAATAATTCCGGTTGTGATTGGGACCCTGGGTCTGATTGGAAAAGGTTCTCATAGACTCATTCAAGGGATCTCTGGTAGTCCATGCCCTAAAGAAAAAAAAAACCTTCTTCTCACAAGTACAGCTCACACCTTATGAAGTGTCTTATCTATGTAAAATGTCTATGATCTTAGGTTGTTTCTACAAAAATGTTAAGAGGAAAATGCCATGATGCCATTTCTGACCTTAGATCTCTTGTTGGACCCGAAAGGAAAAATACAACTTAAATCCAAGGAAGGAAGGAAGGAAGTAGAAGAAGAAGAATTAGAATTATTTTGACTTTTGCCGATGAAGTTTTCACTCTATCCGCAAAAAGTCCTGTTAATTGAAACATCTTTTTGATAAAATGGTTACCTGTTGACGAACTGTTTGTCGACAAAACGTTCAGGAGCCGTATTGAGCATCTGGTAAATAATAAGTTGACTAATTTAATAGGCACATACATACACACACACACACATACACACATCTATATAGAGAGAGAAAGAAAGCGACAGAGAGACAGAGACAGATAGAGAGACAGAAAGAGGTAGGATCTTGCTAAATATCATCCTTCCTTGAACATTGTAGACAGGCGCTACAGAATCACAAACAAACAATTATACCAAATAGAAGAAAGCAGCTGACTTGAGGACTACCAACGGCGGCAACAACTAAAATGAATAGCACATGTAACTAGAAGAGAAAATAATGACATAATCAAGATGTTAGCATTCCACACAACTTCAAACAAAATGTTAGGAAGGAAATCATAACAGACACCGGACTTGAAAAATCTATTTGCCTGAAAAATGTTTTAAGAGAAAAATTTTGGAATTTTCAATAGAAAGCAGCAGTGACTGCAATGAATATATATATATATATATATATATATATATATATATATATATATATATATATTATAAAAATACATTTTATATATATATATTATAAAAATACATTTTATATATATATATTATAAAAATACATTTTATATATATATATTATAAAAATACATTTTATATATATATATTATAAAAATACATTTTATATATATATATTATAAAAATACATTTTATATATATATATATATTATAAAAATACATTTTATATATATATATATATTATAAATGTACATTTTATATATATATATATATTATAAATGTACATTTTATATATATATATTTATTATAAATGTACATTTTATATATATATATATATTCATATATATACATATTATAAAAATATATATATATTATAAAAATACATTTTATATATATATATATATTATAAAAATACATTTTATATATATATATATTATAAATGTACATTTTATATATATATATATATATATATATATATATATATATATTAAATAAAAATAAAAACAGACAACTTTAAGGTTCCATGTAAAAAATTATTTCACCACAGCCCTTTTAAAGGACACGGATCTTCCAAAGGTATAAACGAAAAAAAATGCACTGAATCCAAGTTGCATCTTTGTAGTGAGTAAAATGGTTTTGTCTATATGATAAAATTATAACAAATAAATAATTATCGCTCTACTATCGGTATCGAGCCCTATTTTGAATTAATGCTGTGAACGTTGGAATTTATATATTACTTTCGTTCTCATCGCATATATATATATATATATATATATATATATATATATATATATATATATATATATTCAAACATGTTTCATTGAATAATATATATATATATATATATATATATATATATATATATATATATATATATATATATATATATATATATATATATATAACCGTCTCACTTGATTGAAATCCAAAGTTAGTGAGAGAAAAAGAAAAGAAAAAAGGTCATAATATGTGGTAGCATATGAGCTCGAACCTGAGTCTAATATTTCACGGAGAAGGTTAATGAAAGAATCGTGACCTTCAAGTGAAAAGTCGCCCAATGAATATCTTGAAAGGAGAAAGCCAAATTGCTTGAACACACGTGCTAGAACACACGCTTACAAAAAGAAATAAAAATATGGGGAGGGAAGAAATACGGAAGGAGAGGCAATAGAAAGAAACAGAAAATAACAACCGCGATCGAGTGTAAAACATCAATTTCGGGAAAAACAAAACAAACAAAATAAAATATGGCCTGGAAGTTTGTTCTTCCTTGGCGTTCTTAGCCCTCTTGCCTTCACCAACAAAAGAAAAAAATCTCTTCTTTTTTTTACCTGAAATACGCTGAGTTTTAAATCTTACCAGAGATGATTGACACAAGTCGGTAATCTGTTGTATTTGTTACCACAGAAAAGAAATAATGTTTCTCGTAAAGAGAAGAGGAAGAATCTTTTAGAAGAACACACATTTGATCTCATTTGTCATGTTGATATAAAAATCTCTATTCATGCTTATCGTGCTACTGAATCGATTAACTCGATAACCAAATACATGAGAGTACAAGTGCACATGCCTGTGTGCGCCTCTATACACTTTCTTTCTTTCCTTCTTTCTTTCATTCCTTCTTTTTCTTTCTTTCCTTCATTTTTCTTTCTTTTTTCTTTCTTTTCTTTATTTCTTTCCTTCTTTTTTCTTTCTTTCCTTCTTTTTTCTTTCTTTCCTTCTTTTTTCTTTCTTTCCTTCTTTTTTCTTTCTTTCCTTCTTTTTTCTTTCTTTCCTTCTTTTTTCTTTCTTTTCTTTCTTTCTTTCTTTATTTATTTATTTATTTCCTTCTTTCTTTCATTCCTTCTTTTTCTTTCTTTCCTACTTTTTTCTTTCTTTCTTTCTTTATTTATTTCCTTCCTTCTTTCTTTCTTTCATTCCTTCTTTTTCTTTCTTTCCTTCTTTTTTCTTTCTTTCTTTCTTTTTTTCTTTGTCGTTCACGTGGCAGTTTTTTTTTGCATTTTTTCTGTAATGGAGTAACTCAGTTCTTTCTTTCTTTCTTTCTTTCTTTCTTTCATTGTTGTTCACGCGACAGATTTTTTTCATTTTTACTTTAATAGACTAATTCATTTAAATGTTTATTAAAAAAAAAGAAAACAAATGAAAAAAACGTTAATATGAATAGCTAACCTTTGCCAGGATTTCCTTCATGCCACCCTTTCCTTCTTTTTTTCTTCCTTTTCTCTCTCTCTCTCTCTCTCTCTGATTACCCTTTTATTTCCTGTTTGTTTTCTCTTTCGTTCTTTTCTCTTTGGCTTCCTCTAACCGACTTTTTTCTATACACACACAGAGAATGTGTGTGTGTGAGTGAGTGAGAGAGTGAGAGAGAGAGAGAGAGAGAGAGAGATGAGCAGGATGACGCGCGAGAGAAAACGAAGGATAAAAAGAGAAAGTAAAGCGATGTAAAAACATGAAAGCAAACCATTTTCTGAAATACCGAATATCTCTGAGCATCTGTTATGGCGCAGAAATTCGTGTGCCGGAGTTGCAATCCATTATTTTTCATAAACGTTCGATCGATCATAAGTGTGTCCTTTTTAAACAGACAGCTTAGTTCAAGTAAATCAGTTTAAAAAACCCGAAGGCATATAAATATTGTCAAAATGAATACAAGCATATGGACATAATAATTGTAAAAATGTGAAGTTGCAGATTCGTCAACTTGCATAAGTGCAGGCACTAAAGACATATTCGCGCCTTTTCAATTGCCATTTCGCCCCCTGTATAGGTGCGTTGTGGCTGACGGATAAATCGTACGCCTTTTGGAAATATATACGCTGTTTTGTCAAAGAATGAATGTTAGACAATCTCCTCACAGATGAAGAGAAAACTGGAGGCAACAGAAATATTGTTCTACAGAAGGATACTGAGAATACCGTGGACGAAGTGCGTAAGCAACGAGGAAGTCTTCAGGAAAATGTAAACAAAAAGGACACATACTCTGAAACAGAAAGAGACAGCAGAAATTTTTTGAACACATAATGAGGAAGACGGACTTGGAGAATTTGGCACTCACGGGGCATATCTACGGCAAAAGGGACAGAGGAAAGCAGCGAGTCACTTACCTGTAAATAGATGGCGGAACGGGGTTGGAAGGCTTAACAAAGATATAGAAATTGCTAAGAGCTACAAGAGATAGGAGGCTATGGAGAACTATGATCGCCCACGACCTAAAGGAGCACGGCAGATAGAAGAATATTCTGTTTAAATTATAGTTCGAAGTTATATATTAGACAGTTAAACTTAGTAAATTTAGAAGTGTATGACATGGAAAGGACGCTTCAGTATGGGCTAACGGTTGTCGAATTAGTCTGATTGACTCTCCCATTATCGAGTAGTAAGTTTGATTCTCACTGTGTACTGAATACTTGCGCCTAACTAAACTTACTAAATAATGTGCTATATATAATGTTAGAACAAAACAAATCAGGTGACTAGTTTCCGTTTCATTTTTAGAAGAGACTTGAAGAGATGGAGATGCGCTGCTACCGAAAAATGTTAAGAATAAAATCAACGGAACATGTGAGCAATTAGGACGTCTCAAATAAAATAAGAACAACAAGGGCAATGTTACGCTCATAAAGAGACAGTTGAAATTTCTGGAAGAGGAAAAGAAGCCTTAGAGAATTTAACACTCACATCGAGTGACTTCTCTAACAGGTTTGTGTTAATGCATGGCAGAACGGAGACAAAGAGGAAAAGAAATGGTAAAAAAATAATACTAAAAGACAGGAACCTATGGAGAACCATCATTATCCACGTCCTGAAAGAATTTGACATATACGAGAAGAATGATATTTTTCCCGACATTGCAACTCCCTCCGTCTCCACTTGCTTTCCTGATAACTATAATCTTCAAAAAGTTAAATGCAACGTCAATCGCCATCTTCTGTTGCCTTGATTCCTGTTTTTTCCTTCCCTCAATCTCTCCTACATACACTCTTTTCTCTCATTTTCACTCCCTGTAACCCTTGCATCCTTGCTTGGGGTGAAATTATTTAAAAAAGAAAGAAAAGATATTTGCATATAGACAAGCAAACATTATTTTTATGGAGTTTTTCTTTTGTGTGAATCCATCATTAAGCGTCTAATTTTCAAATAAATATTAAATGAAGTATGAAATAATTTACTTGAAATTAAGCTGTGGAATGAAGACTTTTGTTTTCAACATATACCAACAAGTTTATCGCTCGGGGCATCTCAGGATTAAGTAATGGTTTGTGAGCTTGTCTGGTTAAAATTAGTAGCGAGTTCGTTCTCCTTACAAGGTGCTCCATACTTGCGGCATTGTGCTAAACTAATCTTAGTAAATAACAGCATGTACCTCGATTCTCCTGAACAGTAAGTAGTATGAACTTCGCTCTGCTAGATCCACTGCTGATGTCTTAACTGTTACAACTCACAGAATCAGCTAGGCACTAGACCAGCCTTTCTTAACCAGTGCGCCCGGGCTCACTAATGCTCCCTGAAAGATGGCCAAGTTAACAGAAGTGTAATTTATGCATTAAATTTATATTTAAAAATCTTTATTTTTAAAAAGCTTCCATATCTAAATCAAGTCTTTGTCATTTGATATTTTAAACTGGATGCTAAATTCCTTAATCTTTAAGAAGGAGTGGATAATCCTTTCCCTTTTTCTTTCCCCGCTGTTTTTAAATCATTCATTATTGCCCTCTCCGATGAAAAAAATACCAGAATGTTCATAAATCCCTTTAAATGAAAAATATGCCGTTAATTTTCTTTGGGGATGCTAAACCAAAAATAACAACCATTAAAAGCTAATATTTGCACAAAAAGCACAGGTTTCACACATGCATACGTAAATATACAATGTAACGTCTTAAAAGTACATGCTTATTTCAGGAAACTTCTTCATTATATTCCTATTTTCAAATTTCATGACTAATTTTTCCTTATTAAAATTTAAAATAAGCCCCAGAGTTTTAGTTCTTCTACAAGTGCGCCCTGAAGTAAAGATAAAACGCCAAGAAACAGTGCACAAGACAATAAATTAATCATAAAGCCCATAGCCTTAGATATATCAAGGGCCTTTGACAAGGGGTGGCATCGAGGGTTGCTATATAAACTCTCCAGCTTTGGAATTTCTGGAAGGACTTTCTCAATTATCAAGTCCTTCTTAACAGGTCGTTAACAGCCAGTCATAGGAAAACTATAAGATCCTATCCTTGGCCCTACCCTCTTTCTGTTCTGTATTGATCCGTCCAAGAACAAACTCCAGTCTTTAGTGAATATCTATGCAGATTCTACAACATTTTGTAGGAACACCTCCCCAAATCTGGATGATCAGAACCTGTCAGTTGACCTCTTCTCTGGCCTAGCTTGGGTGGCTCAATGAGGGCAGGACGAGTAACGTTCCACTGTCACCGAGTAGACCTCGAACTTTCGCCTATCATGATGGCTAGGTGTTCTCTCAAGGAGTCTCTTTGCCTTGAGTGCCTATTGGAAATCAAACTCATCCTAGACCTCAAGTGGAACTCGTATACACGATCTCTTGCTAAAGATGCTGAAAATAGGGTCGGTTTCGTGTACCGCTTCAGTAAGTATCTGATTCCTCTTGCTTTATCTTCACAAGAGCCAGATCAGACCAAAAATGTTGCTATCTGTGCTGGATCTACCCCGTCTTAACTTGCTTGTTTTCATATAGTTTAATAGCGTCTACGCGGTCTTGTGGGTGATTAATTATTTTCCACCCTACAACCCCTTCCTCATAGACGAAATATCGCAAGCCTCTTACTACTTTATCGCTATTTCTATTGCAAGTGCTCTGACGAGCTACAGTCCTTGAATCCACCAATCCTTACCTTTTGCAGCTGAGACCCACTATACCACGCACACAAAGATGAATCATCCATATTCCCTTCGTGTTCCATTAGTAAGGAGGAAGTCCCACTCGGACAACTTTTTCCCAAGAACTGTAGCTTTGTGGAACAGACTCCCGGCAGGATGTTTTCGCTATAATCTTAACTTCTTCAAGTCTATGGTCAATCGTTGTCTTTCCTACATATTAAGATGTTGATTCTTAATGAGTTACTTATAGTAGTGATTTTACACCAAACTAAGTTAATCTTAGTAAATACTAATGACATACGAAATTTTACCGCTACTATTTGTTAGAAATATTTTTGTTTGCATATTTATTTTTCAATTTTGACTCTTGGCGTTTTTCTACTTGACCACAGTATTTTTATGAAGCTGGGTTACCATGGTAATGATTTCTTAGATTTTTTTCCCTTTGTTTTGCTAATGATCACATAAAAGGAGTGGAACGTCTACAAAATAATAGAAATGTTCACCATCAAACTGTTTTTTACATATTATATGTGGAATATGTGTAAATATATATATATATATATATATATATATATATATATATATATATATATAAATCTATATATATATATATATATATATATATATATATAAATCTATATCTATATATATATATATATATATATATATATATATATATATATATAAATCTATATATATATATATATATAAATCTATATATATATATATATATATATATATATATATATAAATCTATATATATATATATATATAAATCTATATATATATATATATATATATATATATATATATATATAAATCTATATATATATATATATAAATCTATATATATATATATATATATATATATATATATATATATATATATATATATAAATCTATATATATATATATATATATATATATAAATCTATATATATATATATATATATATAAATCTATATATATATATATATATATATAAATCTATATATATATATATATATATATAAATCTATATATATATATATATATATATAAATCTATATATATATATATATATAAATCTATATATATATATATATATATATATATATATATATATATATATAAATCTATATATATATATATATATATATATATATAATATATATATATATATATATATATATAAATCTATATATATATGATGATGTTCAATGTAGATGTAACTACGATGATTAAATAAATAAGTCCAGTGTTTAAATTCTATCTTCAACTGCTGTTAAAAGAGAAGGAAAATGTTTTTGTATAAATACATTTAAAAATCAATTCTTAAATTGTGCGCTGCTTGAAAGCAATAAACGAATAGACACAAAAAAGGAAAGAAAATGTTCCTATGAACGGAAACACTGACAATGGCGTCATCCCATACTAAGTGGGGGCGAGAGACAGAATTATGGCGGGAAAAGGCCAGAAGACAAGTTAGCAATAGCGTGGTTAAATGAATAAAACCTGATGCAGACAAGCGTGAAAAATGAATTCGCCCATCGTTGTTTAACTAATGAGAACATCATTGAAAGGATCTACAAAAATAATGGCCTCATCCGGAAGCCAGGGGAACAGGAACAGCGGCAATGGTGAACGTGTCGGTCGGAGGACCGGGAGGTGGACGCGAGGTGAGGTGTGTAAATCAAGAAATAATACAAAAAATAACCTTTTGAAAAGGTTGAACGTTAACTGGTCGGACGAGATGGAGAAAGGGTCAAATGAAATTAGAGGTAAGAAGGAGAAATCGGGGTGGGGAGCTTATTGTAATTAAATGATAGGGAGGGGAATGGATGAGCAATAAAGAGAGTAGAAGAGGGGAGTAGGGAGAGATAAACTATGACAAAAAAAGCAGACAGATTAAATGATGAATATAAGAAGAAAACATCTTTAAATCTTTCAAAATAAAGGATTTCACATTCCTTTACTTCTAACGATCAAACATTTAAAGTTTAATGAAAATAACGAAAAAAAAAGTACCTTAGAGAAAAACAGATATGTAAGAAAATGAACTCATATATGTTGATTGAACTAAAACACGAGATCTATTTTAAATACAATGACGTCATATTGTTCTTTATTTATGTTAACCAAAGAATCAAATGTATATAGAGCGATTTATTTAGGACTAGCTTAAAAACCGCACTTCGTGTTGACTTTTAAACTAGCTCCTGCGAAGGGCTGTTGGGCTTCCAGCCCAAGACTAAATGAACTTCTGGTCCAACTTAGAAAACAGCAATGATAATTTTGAAAAAAATAAATTCGAATTCCTCAGTTCCCTCCATGGAACTTCAAAACGATCCGATCAAAAAGACCGATTTGGGTCGAAACTCCGATTTAGGCCGAAACTCCGATTTGAGCCGAAATTCCGATTTGGGCCGAAATTCCGATTTGGGTCGAAATTCCAATTTGGACCGAAATTCCGATTTGAGCCGAAATTCCGATTTGGGCCGAAATTCCGATTTGAGCCGAAATTCCCGATTTGTGCCGAAATTCCGATTTGAGCCGAAATTCCGATTTGAGCCGAAATTTCGATTTTGGCCGAAATTCTGATTTGAGCCGAAATTCCGATTTGGGCCCAGAATTGAGTTTTCAAATCACAAACTCTGCGAAACTTCAAATCCTCATGTCCTGAAACCTCGCACTTTAACTTTGACTCCTTGGCATTTCGAAGAAATAAAATTGATATCCTCTATTCACAAAGTTTTGGAGATATTTTAAACTGAATTTAAAACGAAAATTTTTTAAATTCACAGAGTTTTTTTTTTGTGTGTTATTTTAAACTCAATATAAATTAAAACCTTTTAAAATCACTAATTTTTTTTTTTAGTTATTTTAAAATTTGAAATTTGTTTTCAGTTTTATTTTGATTGTTCTGTTGTGTAACATCCATCGTATCACAGTTGATGTTATCTGACCAATAAGCGAATGTTTAGTAACGTGCGATTTATAAATTATACATAAAAACATTATGGAGGAAGAGGACAAGGACAAAATTAGTTCAAAGACGCTTTTAAGTATTGACTGCGTGAAGATTGTTTGAAAAACCATCCTCAAATGATAAAATGTTAACTTGAGACTTAGAAGATATCACAAAATAGTTAAGTGCAGTAAAATTATTCAGGTGATAAAAAATTAATTCATATTTAATTTTCAAAGTAATAACCATTTCCATGAATTGATAATCGTTGTCAAAAGAGATTAGAACTTCATCCAGTTCTAATTTCAGTCTCATAATAATTTACTATGAGTGCTTCAACGTGCTTCAACAAGCTTGTCTCGCTCGATCAATTACAACTCAATTGTGAGTTCGATCCTCACTGGGCGCTCACACACATTCAGCCTTGTGACGCATTTAAAGCTATACTTAGAAAATCACCATATACTAGCTTACCACATTGCAACTATTTAAAATAATAAACATCTGTACAAAATTCTATTCTAACTTGAATAGTTATTGATATACGATTTTAGAATGAATCAAACTGCATTTACTAAAGATGAATTTATCATTTGGCAAATGTCTATGTTTTACTATATTTCCTTATATTTCTTAATTTAACTGAAACATGGTATCTATTTTAAATGCAATCATGTCATATTGTTCGATGTTTTTTTAATATTCATGTTAATGATAGATTTAATTTTAGAATAATGTTCACCTCGTACAAGACCCAATAGCCACAGACGATTACAGAGTAAGCGATACAGTTTATGGGGGAAATTCCGGTTGGCCCTAGACTCGAACCCGTTAAGATTGTAGTGGTCGAGGAAGCATTCTATTGGGAGTTGGTTCCACAAAGCAACAGTTCGTGGGAAGAAGCTGCCCGAGTAGAAATTACATATCATCAGTGGAATAAGAATAGAACGAAGGTGGGTTCGCTACAATGGGCGTGGCATGGTGGGTCTTAGCCGTGGAGGTTAGAATTGGTGGAACTAAGGAATCAGAAGAATATAATTCGCAAAATACAGGGCGGGGAGGGCGTTACTGATGTTTCATAACAGGGATCATCACCCACACACACCCACCCACGCACACACGCACTAAAATACAAGTTTTATTAATTAACTCATAGCGGGGGGGGGGGCAGAAAAGGTGGGTTCATACATTTCCCAAGGATATTTGCGCGTAAATGAATATAACGAACCCAACGGGAATTGGAACACGACTCTCTGATTAACAATTCCGAGCCATTATCCATTACACCACCAGCATACCCAAGCTTACACTACCTAGTATTCCCAAGTGGTGATCCATGTACATACTGATCAGGCTCGACGTTGCTTAACTTCAGTTTCAACGTGATGTGGCCGTAAGCCTATTCATGATATTAAGAGCCTATATATTGTGTCTAGTATGAAACGGCCTGTCGCCTCTGACTGTTGACTTCAATGTTCACTTTTATATATATATATATATATATATATATATATATGTATATAATTTCGACATAGTCTATCTACTTATTTTCAATTGGATCCTTTCATATTCACGGATAAGCTTTTTGGTGTCGTTATAGAAGGACGAGAGAAAATCGGCGTGCTATGTCGAAAGTACTCGGAATAAAAGATCAACATGGAGATTTTCTCTCGTCCTTCAATAACGATACCAAAAAGCTTATCCGTGAATATGAAAGGATCCAATTGAAAATAAGTAGATAGAACATGTCGAAATTATTCAAGGAAACATGTCTCAATGAAAACGTGCTGCCGAAATATACGCATATATATATGTGTGTAAGTGTATGTGTGCATATATATATATATATATATATATATATATATATGTGTGTGTGTGTGTCTCGTGATATTCTTAAGCTTTCAATGGAGTAGAAATAAGATTTTGCAATTGCTGATTCGGAGACACAAGGGGGTGCGTTAAGAATACGACTGTAGATCTGATATTCTATTGGAGTACAAAAATTAAAAAATAATTAGATATGCCTTTTAAATCAAGATTAACCAAGATATCAAACATCTGTGGTAACTCCGACATCAGCTTGAATACATATGAGACACATCAGAGTGTGATTCTCGATTAAGTTAGCGCGAAAGTTGATTAAATACGAAATCTACACGAATTAGTAGATTTTGGAAACATTAAAATGTAAAGAAAGCAATAGAAAGCCCTTTACCAGCAAGATTTGAAAAGTAAACCGACTGATAGAGATTTTAAGTTAGCGGCTCGGATTGAGGAATCGAAGAGCCGAGTTCGAATTCCAGTCGAATCCATTACATTCACTTACATGCTAATACCCTTGGGAAAGGTATGAATCCTCTTCTTCTCCCTCCAACTATGGGTAAATAGCAGGACAGACTGGGTTCCATAGCCTTGGATGGCAACTGGGCTACTGCAGAAAGAAATGGAAACCTACTGCGGAAAAAAAATCTGCCTCGTCAGACATGTATCGAAAGATACATGATCGCCTAAGCGTCTATGACGCATGGCACATAATTGATTAAGACAAGCTCGCTAACCATTACACCACGTCGAGGTGCCCCCAGACAAACCTATGAAATATGTTAAATATGTCGGTAAAATATTTATATTAGAAAAAGACTTAAACGAAATAAAGAGAAGCCAATTTTACACTTTATTTAGGATACTTATATATAACATCAGGAAGCGACAATTGAAATTTCTAGGAAACATAATGAGGAAAGAGTGCTTGGGAAATTTTATACTCACAGGACAGATTGAAGGCAAGAGGGACAGAGGAAAACAACGCATAACCTACCTAGGGAGTTTGTGTAAATGGATGGTGGAACAAGGTTTAGGAGTGATAACAAAAAGACCAAAATTATTAAGAGCTACAAAGGACAGGAAATTGTGGAGAGCCATGATTGCTAATGTTCTGAATGGATACAGCACATAGAAGAAGAAATATTAATAGCAAAATCCCTTTTCTCACTGTTTTAGTAGATTCTAATAATCATAATTTTATTACTTCATTATATAAACAAAATCCCCAAACGAAAATTCTTGTACTCCTATTTCTAAAAGTGTATGCCTTCAGAGATATAAAGTAACCGTTAGAAAAAAAAACAACTTCTAAACTAATTACTTCACATACATTATTTTATAGATAATTGGACAACCAAAACCAAACTTATTAACAATAGTTTTTCAAAACTATGACATCATCGAGCAAAAAAAAAAGCTTTGGAACTTTTATAAAAATAATGATACAAACAAATCTAACATAAACAAAAATAAAAGCATCATTAACTCGTTTAGTTATAAACAAGATTAAAAGAAACGCCAGCCCATATCAGTTAACAATAGCAAATGCATACCTGAGATTTTCTAAAATAAATTGAAACATCAAATCTAATCATTATTAACAGTGGACATTGAAATTCACCTTGATGTAAAAACAATGTTGTTTAAGAAATATCCTGCCTTTTGGAAGGTTACATCTCGAACACTAATAAAGAAAATCAACATCAAATTCCTACATTGGTCACGCAACCACAACACTCTCTCGTAGGTTAATATGCTACTTATTAAAACTTAGTGTAATTGGTACTCATATCAATCAGTACATCACATATGACCAAAATATGACTATTAATATTACATAGATACTATAAATAATACTAAAACACTATAGAGTACTAATTGTAAATAAAGATTCACAGTACTTGAAACTACATACGGAAAATGTAATAAAAATTGAATAAAGAAAACTTATGAGTTAAATTCAATAAATCATGCATTGCTACACAGAAACACGCAATCTCTATATATATATGAAGTGCTACCTAAATTTTAAAAAAATAGTAACAAAAACAGTTACCCTTATACCAAGTTTCCACCGTTTACTTCGATTAGTATGTATACAGCAAGCGCACACAGGAGACTGCTCACAAAAAGTAACGGTAAAGGTGTGTACCACATTTAATTTGCGCACGCTCTTCAAATTCTATAAACATTTGAGTAACACTCACACACACATATATATATTAAAGGTTATTACTTTTCAGTCACCATATATATATATATATATATATATATATATATATATATATATATATATATATATATATAAGCAAATATGTGGATGTAGATCCGACGGTATGATGAAAAATATGGAAAAGACAAAACAAAATCCGAATATGCAAGTTTACTGTTTTAATGTTGTTTTTCTGTCGACGTCAGATCGACAGTAAAACAACATTGTGTCTATCGTCTTTTCATGTTGACTTAAATATCGTCTAATCATAAGTATGTTTCTAATAACCATTTCCTGAAGATGGTCTACTAGACCGAAACGTCTGACGTCGACAGTAAAACAACATTAAAACAGTAAACTTGCATATTCGCATTTTGTTTTTTCTATTCCATATTTTTCATCATATATATATATATATATATATATATATATATATATATATATATATATATATATATATATAGACATAGGGTGATTGAAATGTAACTCCCTATTTTATGTATGATTGACTCTCTCGTCTTGTAAAAGTTATAGCGAGACGGGAGAGTCCATCATATATAAAATAGGGAGTTATATTTCAATCACCCTGTATATAAAACACACACACACACTTATATATATATAATAATGCAATACTTAAATACAGTAATCAATTTTGAGTTCTTCTGAAACTTATTGTTTTTTATCGCATCTGTTCCTCCCTACCTATTGTGATGAAGGCCAAATCAAGAGCCCTCCGCAGGAGCTAGCTTAAATGCCGCCCGATATGTCAGCTTTTAAGCTAGTGTGCATATATATATATATATATATATATATATATATACATATATATATATATATATATATATATATATATATATATATATATATATATACTTCTTTTTATTAACTCTGTATACATATATTTTATATTTTACATCGAGCACTTTTCTTATAGCGTCCTTATTTGTTTTAGTAAAACTATATACAGTGTAACCCGGATATAAGAGAGTTGTCGGAGCCGGACAAGAAGTCTCTTATATCCGGGTTTCTCTTATATCCGAGTTTGGTCTATTATATATACATTAACACAGGCTCTAATTTGGGACCAGAGAAAATCTCTCTTATATCCGGGTCTCTTATATCCGGGTCTCTTATATCCGGGTTACACTGTATATATATATATATAGAGAGAGAGAGAGAGAGAGAGAGACCAAAGTGTAATTTCTTTTGAGAATACATTCTAGGTCAGGTCAAAAACTTTTCCTTGCCTCCTCTCTCTCTCTCTCTCTCTCTCTCTCTCTCTCCAAACTATCTTCGGACCATTTCTATCTCCAGTGTTGAGTCCTTTTACCTCATAAATATCGCAAATTATAAATATACGCACACGTATGTATGTATGCGCGTATCTGGTATAATGAAGCATTTTGCCTTACTAACCATGATGTTTGCTGGTAAGACTTGAAAGAAAAGCTTATCTTCTGTAAAAATGAGAGAGAGAGCGAGAGAGAGAGAGGCAAGCGAAGGACTTAAATTATTTTCAGAACACATCGTTCACATCTGTTCATCACGAGGAACTCAAAAACGTCAGTTGATCTCTCGGCAGCCCAATATTTTATGTTAATTTGTTCCTTTTGATTTCCTCCTGTGATACTGCCCTGCTCCAAAACCAATAAACTAAATAAGTAAGTACATACTTAAAACACGGTTTTTCCCAATTGATATAACGTGGCAAATGAGCTGATGCTAGATTTTACAAACAGTTGGCGAAGGGAACAGTGCTCTAGCCTCTTCAAATCTCGAACTCTCTGCCTTGGGCAGAGAGGAACCCGGACGAGGCTTTGCCGAAGGGCAAAGTTTCGTCCGGGGAGGTAGACAGACTCTCAACTCGTTTATACGCGTTCTAAGGGAATATTTTTGGCCGAGCCTACGGGCTCGGAGAACCCACGGCAAACTCAGCCTTGTGCCACATACATCCCTCGTGGGGAGGGGGGGGCTGTTAAATATTGACAGTTGGCGAAGGCACAATGAAACAAGGAAATTGAACCAATGGACGTCGGTGAGTAGAGAACACGAAGTCATCCAGTAGGAAATCTTTACGCGGCCTTTTGAGTGACAGAACTACTATGGTAAATAATCAGTAGTAACATACCATATCAGTACCTCTATCCTTTTCTATTACTCTTTCTTTTCTCTTTCTCTCTCTCTCCCTCTCTCAATCTCCTCCTCTCTCCCAACTTTCTGCCCTTTCTCTCCCTTCTTCTCTCCCTTCACGCTCCATGTCCCCTCTCTATATCTATTACCTAGCATTATTTCATACTCTTTTTTAATACATAAACACTCGAACATTGAACAACTTTGGGTGTCGCTTTAACGTGTGTCCTACCGGTCCGTGCATCCTACCACCACATTTGTATCTTACATTATCTAACGTAAGGGGAAAAGCAAAAAACAGGAGGGAGGCCATTTATTGCTGTATTATAAAAAATTTTAAAAATAAAATAAAATAAAAAGAACAATTATAAAATAAGAAATTTGACTAAAAAAAAATCATAAAACAAGATATTCGAATCCTTTAAATAAAAACATTCTGAATGTCTTTTAACATATCGACAAAAAAGTCGGGACAATGCCTTAATAATGTACGATACAAATGTGGTGATAGGACACACGCTAAAGCAGAAACTGATCGGTAGGACACACGCTAAAGCAGAAACTGATCGGTAGGGCACACGCTAAAGCAGAAACTGATCTTTAGGACACACGCTAAAGCAGAAACTGATCGGTAGGACACACGCTAAAGCAGAAACTGATCGGTAGGACACACACTAAAGCAGAAACTGATCGGTAGGGCACACACTAAAGCAGAAACTGATCTTTAGGACACACGCTAAAGCAGAAACTGATCGGTAGGACACACGCTAAAGCAGAGACTGATCGGTAGGACACACGCTAAAGTGGCACCGTTCAATTCTTTTGAGTGTTTACTTTGTGTCTGAATCATCAATATTCGTTAACTTTTCTCATTTCGCTTTTAAATAATTTTTTAAAGTATGTCCAATATCCTGATAGTTACTTTTTTTTTCGAAGGAAGCGTTGGTGGCGTCAGCATTCAATGGTATTGGTTTGATTGATATGGGCAATATTACAGTCCCAGCCTATTAAATCCTTAGTGAGAATCATTGATAATATCATCTTCACATGGTCGCCGTTATTCCACGCTTCATTTTACAATCTTTTTGCATACACCTAGTTCAAGAATAATATTTACACGCTTTCCCTGTCTTTCTCTCTCGCTCGCACGCACACGCACACACACACACACACACACACACCTGTCTTTTGGCACACCCAGTACACAAATTTTACGTGAGCTCATGCATTACACCCCTCAAATAATATTTATCTTTTAACCTTACCTTTAGATACAAATTATATCCGCGCACACAGATAATCAATCATTAACAACAAATCTATCTATCTATCTATCTATCTATCTATCTATCTATCTATCTATCTATCTCAATCATTCATATGGACGAACAGCAGATAAAGTTAAACCACCCTGACTGACGGTGCTGATTTTGACCTGTGTACAGTGCATGTCCATAGAAGAACGACATAAACAGTGTCAAGAAATGAATTTCAGTCAGTGACATTAATTTTTACAATATTTGATTGCTTGACCATTCATTTTTAATTTAGAGAAGATATTCTAATAAAATGTTTCAGTCTTCTACCATCTTATCATATAGCAACATTCATGTTAGTGCAGAGTCTTTCCGAGCTGATGACGCATGCTGCAACGATGTTCAGTGTGCTGAAAGTTCAGTTTAAGTAAGTGTAATACGCAGGTAGACCTTTTGTTCATTTAGAGCAATTTGAGAGGGGTTTGGTTTGAAACTGGATGCCAATTCAATGTTGTCAACAACGGTCGAATGAAAATTCCTGCACCTATAGACCAGGTTCTGGACGGCCTTGAAGTAAAGCGCTGAAGCTGCATAATCCTCACTTTTCAGTTCACGCAGTCCTCGCTTATTTTCCACCCAGTCTCTTCACTCGCCTATTGATATTTCCAAATGTTCCTCTCAAGCAGCTTCATCCAAAGAACTGCTACTTTGCGGAGGTACTTACTTGAATATTATATTAATCTCTTCAACTTAACGGACAATCGTTATATATCCTCATCGTAATTTTCACTACCTAACAACGCTTTTTATATTCTTATCACACATCTGATTCATCATAATCATCGTAACAGTAACACTAAAATCGAAGTATTTGAAGGGCAACATTAAAGAAAGCATGGCTCCCACAGCACAGATCAAAGGAAATGTTACCTCAGGGATGCCAAGATATCGTTTACATACTAGACTACAGGCAAGCATTCCTCTAAGCAGTCTTCCACCAACACCACGACACTGTCATAAACAGTAGTGTACTTCAAGTGTCACCCGGGTTTTGAATGGTGTACTGTAGAGTACAGCGACGAAAGAAGCTTCTACAGGTAAATAATGGTCGTTTGCGTACACAGCATAGACGTAGAGAGTGAAATCTTTCAGAGAGTATTCGCATCACGACAAAGATGTCTAATACCTGGCATCATGGTGTAGGATGCCATAAGTAACAACTCTCGCTTGCCCTCGATGCAGGGAACACTAAACAGCGCTATGTACGTCCAGAACATTGTTCGAGACGTTCCAGTTAAAGGAAGGCGATCTGTTGTTCCAGCAGAATAACCTGCCTGCATACTACTCAACATGCTCTCCAAGATGTTCGTCAACATCCCTGTTCGTCTCGATTGCAAAACCCGCTCCCAGCTGAACATGTAGGTCATATGATGGGACGATGCCTGACTCCTTCAGTTGACCCACCTACAACCTTTTCTGTACTGCGTCAAAAGGTTCATGCGATGTGAAACAATGTATTACATGATGGCATCCACCGCATGTACGATAATACGTGTGCGATAACGTCTAAACAGGATACAGAGTGTATTAATATGAGGACTGGGTGCTTTTGATAGAACCCTTATATTGCAATTTGTGCATATATTGATCTGTATATATGAGCATTCATTGTCACCCAGCAAGATTATCTGGACGTTTAACATGAGTAAATTGAAACACTTATTCAGGATGCTGAAATTTTATTTTCCCTAACTGCGTATAAATGCAGACACCCCCCCCACACACACACATATATATATAAAGAAATATAGTTTTAAGGTGTGCTATATTTATGGGATAAAGTACTCAATATCAGAGATAGAGCGTATGTAAATATAAATATAAAAGTGAACATTGAAGCCAACACTCAGAGGCGACAGGCTGTTTGTTTCATGCTATACGCAATCGTCAGGCCTGACGATTGCGTCTAGCATGAAACAGCCTAAGTGTTGACTTCAATGTCCATATATATATATATATATATATATATATATATATATAAACAGTCTGAGTGTTGACTTCAATGTTCACTTTTATATATATATATATATATATATATATATATATATATATATATATATAGGTAACTATACTCGTGTCGAAAAACCTTTGAACTCTTGATTTAACAATAGCCAAATCAATCACGAAGGGAAAAAAAGGTTTTAAAAAAGAAAGAGCCAGGAACATGAAAGTCTGTCGAAAATAATCGCACAGATACAGGTTCAAGGCCCAAAGAAAAAACCCCGATACGAGTAAATAACTAACTAAAGAGCTAGATACAAACGTAAAGCAAACTTAGTCAAACCTAATGAGCCAGACAAACCTACCAAGGTTTTCACTTAGGCAGATCGTCATATATATATATAGGCAGATCATTTTATATATATATAAATTACAAATACATGAATATGAACATTATATAATATCAGGAATCTGAGATTAAAGTTGTAATTGTCGGAGATTTTGTAAATTTCGGCCCAAAAATCTATTTTGTGTTTCTTAATTATCCAATATTAACTGGAACAACAAATAAATGATTAATAAAGTAAATAATCACATTGATAATGGATCGAATGAATATGTTCTCTTCAGAATTTTGCATGACACATAAGTAACGAATAAATTAATGTGTATGCGTGTGCGTGTGCGTATGAAAAAGTATGAGAGAGTGGGCGGAGGTGCTCAAATGGATTCAAGCAATTCTGGTGTTTGGACATTAGGTCAGCAACTCAGAAAGCAAGACAAGTCGAGATTTTGTTTCATATATTCTTCTTTTTTTAAAGCATTGAATAATATATTAATGATTCATCCATAGAGTATAGCAACGTGCTATATACGAAAGCCAGTGTTTTAAGACATTAATTCAAATTTATCGAACTGGAAGAAGGGCTTAATGAAAAGCCGTATCAACAAATAAATGATTGAATTGTATCTATAGAGATATGAATAAAAGTGGATATAAAACAATATATATATGTGTGTGTGTTTGCGTGTGTGTGTGCATATATATTTTCGTGAAATAATACATCGGTTTGATGTTTTGGCACACACCATTAGTGATGCTGTTAGCCGAGGAGAATATATATATATATATATATATATATATATATATATATATATATATATATATATATATATATATTCAATTGTGTTATTACGGCTAATAATGCAAGACTCTTCGTTAAATAGACTCGAGTTCTCTCAGTCACTGTGTGTTTATCTAAAAATAAATACACTTAAAATTCACCTTCATCCCCGCCGAGCACCAACGGCTTAGTGGTATAATCCCCGACTGACGCCAATTCATTCCGGTTCGATCCTAGCTAGAGGCAACCGGACGTCTAGACACACTGATGAGCTGTGATACTGCGAAACAGTCTGTCTGTGGATGACAATATATATATATATATATATATATATATATATATATATATTTAGTTGCATGGATATGAGTTTGTAACCCTGGGTTTCACGCTTTTGGAGTTTGTCTGATGATCGCAAAAGCGTGAAACCCAGTGTCACAAACTCATATCCGTACAACTAACTATGTTAGCTCTGTCACTGATATTGAACACTTTCCAATAAGTACTACGCATGTAAAATAATAATAGAATATATATATATATATATATATATATATATATATATATATGAGTATGTTAATTATAACATCACAAGTATTACAATGTATACTTTCAATAATTTTCAACGATATAAATCATGATTAAGTTGGTAATATTAGACTGGCAACAAGTATTGCAATGTATACTTACAATACTTTTTAACAATATAAATCATGATTAAGTTGATAATGTTAGACTAGCAACAGTATTGCAATATGCACTTTCAATACTTCTTAATCATGTAAATTATGATGATGCTGGCAACAAGTATTGCAATGCACACTTACAATACTTTTTAACGATATAAATCGTGATGATGTTTGTAATGTTAGACTAGCAACAACTATTGCAATGTACACTTTCAATACTTTTCAACGATATAAATCATGATGATGTCGGTATTTTTAGACTGGTAACAAATTTTGGATCCGTTTCAAACGCGCAGTACAATAATGTTATTATGTGTCTATAACAAAGCCTTTATGCGTAGAAATTGTTCCTCATACAACTGACTACTAAGGAAAAAAAGTTTCTCTTTAGAACAAGTGTTAAACGAGTTATTGAGGAACAGGGAAAAAAGAAAAGGGAAAAAAAAAAGAAAAGAAAAAAATTGAGAAAACATTACAAGTTGGGTTTGTCGGTCAGTGTTTAATGTCAAATCCTTAGCAACAGAATCATCAGTCACATACTCTGAACATCTGACCCTTTGAATTTCTTTGGAATTATATATGACACAGATGGATGTGAGGACGCGCGCAGTATGCACCGTGATGCTACTCGGGCAGCAAAAGCTATATCACTCAGATGTTAATACTAATTGTTGCTTCATGCATCTGTATGTCCACACTAGAGATTCAATGATTATCGGTAAAGACTGGACGACAATAAGTCTTCACAAATCTCCTAAATTTTCACACCAGTAGTAACTAGTTCCCATGGCTGGGGCCCGAGTGTCTCTCCAGTACTCCAGGACTCTTCCCAGTACTCCAGGACTTTCCCCAGTATTCTAGCACATTTTTTAACATGTCATGTGTATGAAACCAATTCTCCTCCCTGAGCTTTACTGACTCGTGTCCTTTTCCTTCCAGCGCTTCGATAATAACTGATACGACTGTTAACTTCAGGCTCTACAATATGGCAAGGTTGAAATATTTATCTAACCTTTCAATTTTCTTTTAGAATTCTTCTGTAATCTTCCACTATCAAATACTTTCATTTCTTGTTCTTTATAAATACCAGATCCGATTTTCTGTCTTGGCGTGGGCGATTCGTTTGAACGTTAAAGTCCCAAAGGATATTATGTGTTTGATTCTCTAGGACAGATTCTGGCTAACCATTATCCTACGCCGAGTCGCTTGCACAGTTCCCATTGAACCAACTTCCACATTCAACTATACCTATTCGTTGTATTCTTTTTGGACTAACTTACTACATTCGTTTATGATCTGGTTCATTGTCTTATCTTTATTTCTATAGTGTACATTTGCCATTCTCCAGTTTCCTATCCAGCCTATTTTTTTTTTATAATGGCATTGTTTTTTCTTTCTGTTAGTAAGAGCAATTTTTAAAAGATACTTTTTTGGTTACTTTTGCGTCGTTATGTCCCTGTCGCTATACACGTTCTTCTTTTGATTTGGTTTCTGTATTATTATTATTATTATTATTATTATTATTATCATTATTATTATTATTATTATTATTATTATTATTATTATTATTATTATTATTATTTGGGGTTTTTTGAAAAATATTCGTTTTGTTACAACTCGAAGAAAGAAGAGGAATTGCAAGGTACGGCCTGCGTGTATCTCAGAGAGGCTGCATGAAGCCAACTTTCAGGACGTGTGAGGGGTGGGGGTAACGGAGGATGGGAATTCGAATAAGAAGAGAAGCGGTAAAGTTGTCAACTTTGGTATTTCGCAGCCAGACATGACAACTGACGTTAAGTTTGAAAGGAGAGAGGGATTCATGGTCATTGAATATCGTTTTTTTTTTTTTGTTTTGTTGTTTTTTTCTGCATTTTTCGTCTCCTTCCCCTGTCACCCATAGCCATAGATTCGGCACAGCAGACGAACCCGATCACACTGCATTTACCAGTCTATGTTTTACACCCAACACCCAGAGTTTTCTTTTGTATCAACACTTCCTATTTTCCCTCTCTCTCTCTCTTGCTCCACCTTTCTCTTTCTCTCTTGTTCAACACATCTTTGTTCTCTCTATTCAACCCCCACACATACATACCAAAGGGGGAGAGAGAGAGAGAGAGAGAGAGAGAGAGAGAGAAATAACTCTTGTGCGGATAGATTATCATAAACAATTTAAACTTTAGACAAATAAGCCGCTTAACTTCAGACTTCACAGTTAAAAATTAAAATAGGGTTCTAATATTCCTTGTATATGAAATTCTAATACGGATTATTATATAGTCTTTAATTGTTATTTGTGTGGGTATGGGAGTTGGGGTGATAAACATCATTTTCGACAGTGCGGGGTATGCAAAATTCTAAACAATAGACAAAAGTTGTGTTTTTTTTTTAAAAGAATGGATATGCTATGTTGACAGGTGAAATGTCGGCAACGTACACAAAGAACAAAATGTTGCGTTTTGTAATAAAGGACGATGACTAGTTACCCATAAAAATAAAATGGTACTAGTAAAATGAGTGAATCTGTTTGGTTGAGAATCACATGTAGGCAATAGCAGCGAACAAAATCGAAAGACAGAAGAACGAAATATTCATAGCTGTGCATTCCTTTAACAGTAATCGACTTTATTTTTTAACTTTGTGTCCAAGCGAATGAGAACAGATTTGATGTGAAGGAATTCGATACGGTCCAGAAGACTTTTCAGAGAAATGAAAATAACAACTGTACAAGAAGAAATAGTGAGGAAAGACAAAACATCGATTAAATAAGATTTTATATATATATATATATATATATATATATATATATATATATATATATATATATATATAAGGAGAGAGAGAGAGAGAGAGAGAGAGAGAGAGAGAGAGAGAGAATCACGAATAATAATGGATCCGTAGAAAAATGGTGATATACACACTCTTACACTATCACACACTTTATCCTAAATATTCTACACACACACACACACGCACGCGCGTGTGTGTGTGTGTGTGTGTGCGTGTGTGTGTGTGTGTGTGTGTGTGCTTGCGTGCCTTTCATTGAATGTGACAAAGAAAAAAATAATTTTTTTTATTGTTTTTCCATTGTTTTTACAGTTTTTCCTTTTTTGAGGAACTAAGAGTCAATAGAAACTGTTTGTCCTGATTATCGTCCCAAGCGCTTTCGGTCAGTTTCATTATTAGCCATTTTCAAGGGTTTCATTGCTGATATATCTATCTATGTTTGTGTTCTAAATTATAAGATTTTCCACGACAGTCATGTATAAAAAGATTTGCTGTCCAAATACACATTATATACATATATATGTGTATGCGTATGCGTAAAGTGGGGAGGCAGCAAGAATTCATCGAACGAAATTTTGTTAAATTCAACCAACAATGTCGTTGTATCTAAATTTCTTACTAAATTTTTCCAATTTTTAAATAAGATGTTGAATATTGTGATCAACATTGTGGATAAACTGCCTAATGTTCATATTTTGTTCTGTTTTTGTCCAAGTACTTTCAAGCGTCTCAATCATTCTCAAGTACAGAGTGTTATCAGTTTGGTACTTTGTATATGTGTGTGTGTGTGTGTGTGTGTGTGTGCATATATATATATATATATATATATATATATATATATATATATATATATATATATATATATATATGTATGTGTGTGTGTGTGTGTATATATATCTATCTATATACACACATACATATATGTGCATTTGTGTGTGTATATATATATATACAAACATACATACATGTATATGTGTGTATATACACACACATAAGTACATATACATATATATATTTATAAATATATATATACATATATATGTGTATGTATGTATGTGTGTATATATCTCACTCTCTCTCTCTATATATATACACACACATAAATACATACATACATATATTTATACATATATTTATACATATATATATATATATATATATATATATATATCAATTTCGTGAATAAACAAAAACAAACTTGTCATGTGTTAATTTCTGGAAAATGGACAAAGGAAACAAAATTCAAGAGAAAAAGCCCGGATTCCAGAAAAAAATATCGGCCTGTAAGAAGAATGAAATAAAATAAAGGAACCTAAACATGGAGAGATGTCATTAAAATTAAAAAATCATGAAATCCGGACGAAAGAATTTTCAAAGTTCTTTGCATCAACTTAAGAAAAGCGATATTAGACAGTTCTTTCTTTCACATTGTGTAAATAATGCGCTAATACATTATTTTCTGATCACCAAACATTACTGCAAACTGCGAGCATCTTTTCGTCTTGTAAACAAAGAAAAAATACGGTCAACAAACTTTTTAAATTGTCTATAATATGCTGAAACAATAACTGTCAAAACATTAAGGAAATTGGCGACAAGATAAGAGAATTTTATAATCATGGTTTTTCAGTTTATTCTCTCTTTTAACATAATTTAATTTTGTGAGTTACCAGTTAGGGACGGACTCGTGATTATTAGTTTCTTGGATCCGTGCGTTCATCTCTGCCAAAATAGACAGGTGATCATCAGGTATGTCAGGTGTAACGTATCAGAATCTTTCTGAGAAACTGTACTGAGGCGAGTAAGAATCATTTTCAGGAAATCCGAAACTTGAGCTCGCCTCTTCATGATGTGTGTGGGTGTGCATGTAAATGGGGGTGGAAACTTATTATAAGATGTTTGTTTATATTTCCGATCGAAGTAGAATCAATCAAGTTTACATGTTATTAAAAAAAATTCCGTATCATAAAAATGGTTTGATAAAGAAATCGTTCTTGTACAACGGTAAAAAAAATGAAGTTTTTTTAAAATATAAGCATTATTGTTAATATTTGACTAGTATTTAACTTTCATCTTAATTTTTCATGTTTTTTTTAATCACTTCTCAAAGTAATTATCGTTTATTTTCGATTGGCGTTGTATATTATTGCCGTAGATTGACGGTCCAAGTGAAGTTGGGATAAAAAAAAGCAAGTAAAACAAATCAAGATAAGGATAAAAAAATACTATTCAAAATAAATAATTATGGTTGACAATCCTTAAAGAATAAAATAAAGAAAAAATAAAGAAAAAATATTACAATAAAAAGTAACAAATAAGGTTGTGACAGTTCGGATTGCACACGAAAGTGATGGAATGACTTTTTAAGGTGGGGTTTGTGATTGGGATTCGAAACTGACATAATTTTTTTGCACATGACATGGAGACAGCTGTAATAGTTTCACAGACAGAGATAACCGCAGTATAGGCCACAACATATGTATTAGGGAAGCTACTGTAGGTAGCAGTTATTGTGGTAGTCGTAGTGTCAAAACTGTTTTTATCTAAGATTCTGACTTTAAACTTACCGTTATATGGTCCTTACAATATAGTTGACAGTCTGGCAAAATGCTGCTTGAACATCCGACACTTTCCAGCAGTAAAAGAAAGTTTATCAGCCATATCATGAATAATAACAACAGAGAACGGAGACAGCGACAGAACGGTGTCCGCATCGTCTCGCCTACATCACTTACACTAACGCCATCACAATCATCATCATCACTATCAACAGCAGCAGTAGCAGCAGCATCAGTGTAAAGATGTAGAATGTTGCTGCTGCTGCTGTCTGTAGTTGTAGAAAAAGAAAAACAGAAAGAGAGAAAGTGATACAGAGAAAATGGAAGATAAGGTGTATTAAGCTTCTATGTTGGTAATGCCGCGCCGGTAATAATAATAATAATAATAATGATAATGATAATGATAATAATATAGTAAGTTACATCTCCTCATTCTTACTACAATAGTGTTTAACATTTCTTGTCTTTATTCTTAATAATAATAATAATAATAATAATAATAATAAAAAATGATAATTGGAGATCCGACGTAGAATTGAAACCGTCCAGCCGACAGCATTCAACAGGGATACTGAGAAGAGTGTTGGAGTATTGAATATACTTCCTGTCATTTGATCTCGAGACCTAATACAGCTACTCTACTGTGAAACTAATTGTTTTTACTGGAGATCAAGTGACACCAAATCAAAGTTTTCTCCGTATTCTTGTTGATTCTAATGATGATGTCGTATGTACATTTCTTCTTCTTCTTCTTCTTCTTCTTCTTCTTCTTCTTCTTCTTCTTCTTCTTCTTCTTCTTCTTCTTCTTCTTCTTCTTCTTCTTCATTATTGTTGTTGTTGTTGGTGGTTGTGGTGGTGGTTGTGGTGGTTAATAGCGCAAAAAGCCAAAAAGTCTTGTGTTGATCTTGTGTTTATGGGCCACGGGGACCCGACGCGAGCTCTCGTTCTGTCAGAAAAAAGAAGACACTTTCATTTAAACTCCCATATTTACTGTCCAGTTTGGTCTCCTACTTGGAGCAGCGGTAATGGAACTGAGGTTCGGTGCCGTTTGTCACCGGGGTGATGGGTTATGGATAAAGTCTCCTCTTATTTCTTTAAAAAGGAATTAAAAGTCTCCTTTGTTAGATTTTAATCGTGACAATTTTTAATATTGTATTGTTCTCATACTTATTTAGGCGTACATTAGTCGAAATTGTGAAACTAACACAATCTATCTATCTATCTATCTATCTATCTATCTCTCTCTCTCTCTCTCTCTCTCTCTCTCTATATATATATATATATATATATATATATATATATATATATGTTGTATTATATTATATTATATTCTTTAAGGGTTCATGGTGATTATAATTTATTTCCTTAGAATCGAAATTCGATTCTAATTCCTCAGATCAACATTTTCATATTTGCTCTGTTTTTACACTGAGCTCTCTGGATTATATCCTCCCTGGAATTATCCATACGGATTACCAAGCACATCTCTTTACCTATATATATATATATATATATATATATATATATATATATATATATATATATATATCACACAATCGCTGACCGGGATGGAAGCTTCACATATACGAACAGGAATACACTCTCCTCCTGAAACATAGATACACTTAGATACAGAGAGGGGAAAAAAAGATAAACAGTACCAAAGACAGAAAAAGTCAGAGGGAGCATAAAGAAGAAAACTTAAGCAATAAAAGACAGGGGGCTGGAGAGAGCCATGATCGCCCACTTCATGAAGGGAAATGGCAAGAAGAAGAAGAAGAAGAAGGAGGAGGAGGAGAAACACATCAACAGAGTGTGTATGAAGAAATGCATTTCAGACATCGAGACTAGTTCTTACAAAGTTCGATTTTAAGCAACAGAAATGACTAGTTAGTAATTACTTCTTCATATTAACCGAAAAAAAAGTTATCACATTGTTTGACATTTTTTTTGTTCGTCTTATGCTTTGGGTTGACAATATTCGAGAGAAGAAAGTTAAACTGTTTACTACACTATTTTGGCGGGTTTTAAATTTACAATGTAAAGAAAGTATATAATCGATTCTTTTCATTTTCAATAACCTATATAAGTTGATTTGATGAGGAATGAAAATGAGAAACAGTTGTCGTCATCGATTGAACAAAATTGATTACAATTAACCTGCGTTTTCTTTTAACGAAAAAAAAAATTATTCTCAGCTCTTAATATATATATATATATTTACGTTTCTAATAAACTAAATTCAAAGAGAAAGGTGAAAAACGAAAATTTATTTTAAAAACAAACACGTATTTCCACATATTGAAAATAGTGTATTAATTATCAGACATTTTCTTATTAGACTCCGGCCTTCCATCAAACATGGGATACTTCTTATCCTGCAACATTGATATGGTGTTACCGGGAGTGAGGGGCTAAATTTTGTTTTTTCCTCTGTAGAGCCCAATTTGCCTTTTCATTTTCTTTTAGCTATGTGGAGAATAATAAATGAATTCAGGCCTATTACATCAGTGTGAAAAGTGAACGCAACAGTCAGTCGGAATTTGATCTCGGACTGCTGATTCCATTTTCCGCGCCAATAACCGTTACGTCATCCGCACATTATTGACAAATAAAACAAAGATGTAACATCTCTTTCCCGTCTTCTACGCCATTTTTACTTTACTTTTTAAAAAAATTGATTTCTATTGTTTATTTACTGGGTGTGGTCTTTCTCTCTCTTCTTCATCGATTCCACCCACAATAATGTCCAATCGATTCTATCATAACTTGTGTTCGAATCAGTAATTTATCTTAAAAAGAGTTTTATTTTGGGCTGGAAGTATTAATGCCAAGACGAACAACGTGTGGGAGGATAGACGATTCCATGCGAAATGTTACAACACCTTTTAACGTTTCAATAGACAAACAGCCCAACTTTTGGGAGAAATGGGTTTTTGTTTTGTAATCTAGAAAAGGTGAAAAATACAAGACAGTAAGATGAACTGTTCAATTTTGTCCCATTTTCAACACTAAGGGTTCATAAAATTTAATAATGTATTACAAAATTCGATTTGCTCTTCGATTTAGTTTTTTAATGAAGTAAAATAATGCAAGAACGAGAAAGACATAGATAGATAGATAGAATATGATATAGAAATTTATACATAGATAGAACAACGTTAAGCAATGAATGAGAAAGTGGAAAAATTCTATGCGTCTCGTTTCATCCTAGAAGGATTTGAACTAACGAAAAAATTATTTTATATAACTCCATCAATAAAAACATGACTTCAGTCTGATGAAGTCCCTCTAGAGAACGAAACGTGTTACACTGAATATAGATTAAGAAGAGAGAAACCGCAAATGTTTTTGGTTGTAATGTGGTTTCTCTCTTCTTTTTAATATACAGTGTAACCCGGATATAAGAGACCCGGGTATAAGAGAAACCCAGATATAAGAGAGATTTTATATGGTCCCAAATTAGAGCCTGTGTTAATGTATATATAATAGACCAAACCCGGATATAAGAGACACCCGGATATAAGATAAACCCGGATATAAGAGACTTCTTCTCCGGACCCGACAACTCTCTTATATCCGCGTTACACTGTATACACTTTTCTCTCGTTGGAACAACTATAACCTCTTCTCTTTATATATATATATATATATATATATATATATATATATATATATATATATATATAGATAGATAGATAGAGTGAGAGAGTGAGAGATAGATAGATAGATAGATAGATAGATATGACAAAACTAATATAAATTTGAACAGACGAAGATAGACATAAACCGACCGAGATAGATGAATATGACCACCAGACTGTACACAAACTCTGTGATAGAATTTGTAAATGCTGCATGGTGTGGTATCGCAAATATACCTGCATCAAGGACCTGGTTTCATCAACCAGTTTAGGATTACAACATTTATTTTTAGAAAAACGAATCCACAAAAATTAATTTAAATTAAAAATGCAATTTCAGTAAGAAAAACTGTCTAAAAGTACACACTGTAAAACATATCTTCATCTCCTCTGAATTTACAGGCACGCACACAGATACAATGTAGTGCTTCATAATGTTGTCAAATGAACGAACATAGTCGAGAGATCATATGACTATCTTTTCATTTGTTGGTATGTGCGTTCTTCGAGATCCCACACGTGTCAAATCGAAAATTTCGCTCGTGACATACAGGAACAAGCAAAAACTGTAATAATTTGCGCGTTTTAAGGATGAAAATCAGCCAGGTGTATGGTCGATATGTTTTAAATTATTGGCTATTCTTCAAATACTACGCAGATTAAGAGAGAGAATGAAGCGAGAGAGAAAAAAAAAGATGATTTTTATATTTAATTCTGCGAAAAGAAAATTTATGATAGAAATGATGTCTCTGTTAAATAAGGGAGAATCGAAGAGAAAGGGTCAGTTGCTCGTTCTGTAGAGTGACGCAAGTTGTTTCTGCAGATCATTCGCTAATGATGTTCGATCCTTACTAAGCACCGAGTACTATTTTCTAGTGATTCTGATCACATTTAATTTAGGTACTTGCCGCTGCTTGAGAGTTAGCAACCTTGCCTCATAGGCCATTTATTTCAACAGTAGTACAAAGAGTTTCATCCTCACTAGTTGTTTTTTGTTTTGCTTATATAATCTTGTACCAGATTAAATCAAACTCAAGATGAAAAAAGATGAAAGAGAGATAGGGTTAGAGATGTTGGTTTGTGCGCACGCGTGAGCGTGCGTGTGTATGTGTGTGTGTGTGAGGATAAAAAATTAAATGGATAGGGAAAAGTAGATGGTAAAACAAGAATAACGAAATTAAAATAGATATGTAATAAAATATCATTCTTATTTTGTATATAAGAGAATTCTAACTGTTAAAGAGGGAGAAAGAGTTATTTTTATTTTATTTTAAGGGCCGAATAACTGTAAGAGAGAGCATAGCATGCTAGTCTCGGAAAATCCTCGAAAACCTGGCTTTTTTTCTTTTTTTAACTAGTTGACATTCGGCTATTGTTTGGAAGAACCTCCTACGCCAACTCTTTATAATCTGTGGACCGGGAAAACACGAGGAGAAAAGGATACATAATATTGTTCAAATAAAATAAACTAAAACAAAAAAAAGTTAATAGAAAATTAAAAAGTGGTCGAGGGGATATATAAAATTTTAAAGAAACAGTGAAATTCGAGAGAGAGAGAGAAAAAAAATCGTGTATATTTTAAAAAGGCGAAACATAATAACAATAAAAGTAATATTTTTATTTAATTATTTTAAAGTAATAGGAAAGTGACACAGAAAGGAGAGAGACATGAAACGCGCACATAGAAAACTTGATAGGGTGGTGGAAATCCTGCAATTAGGAGACCAAAAAAAAAGCACTATTTGTTGTTGTAGTTGTAGTTAAATTTAGTTTTAAAAAAATTGTACTCGGAGGTAATCCACTAATTAAGCATGCCTTTTTAGAAATAATTTTTTTTTTTTGTTGTTTGTTTTGTTTTTGTTTTGTCACTAGTATTGACGACACAAAGCTGTTGATGTTCTTTGCCTTTAACCAACGGCGGTAATGTGGAATAAGTTGAATTAGACTGAAATCGCCCTTCCTTTTTATGCCTCCGCCAGCCACCGGCGCACAGCGACACGTGTCATAATCACTTAAGTAAGAACAATATTAGCCAAATAATTAATGCCATTTTGAATATGAATTAAAAAGGAAGAGAAAAACAAGAAACAAATGAAAAATAAACTTAATTTGTTTCGTCTAAATCTTGCAGACTCTTTACTACAATGCATGTGAGTCTACTGGGATCTTCATGGGAATGGCAGGGAGCAAAAGAATATATTCGGACTGACCACCCTGTCACACGAACATCAGCGAATAATACTGATAATCTTTTTTGACAGAAACATAAAAGTCGGGATTTTATACTGCACCATTATAATTTATTGAGGGTAAATATAAACTAGTATGATGCACGGTGGCTCGGATTCACTTATGTGCTAATACTCTTGGGAAAGGTATGAATCCATCTCTTCTACCCCCAGCTATGTGTTAAGTATTACGACAGACAAGAAATGGAGAGCCGAGTTCGAATTCCAGTCGAGTTCATTGCATTCATTTATGTGCTAATACTCTTGGGAAAGGTATGAATCCATCTCTTCTACCTCCAGCTATGGGTTAAGTATTACGACAGACAAGAAATGGAGAGCCGAGTTCGAATTCCGGTGGATTTCATTGCATTCACTTATGTGCTAATACTCTTGGGAAAGGTATGAATCCATCTCTTCTACCCCCAGCTATGGGTTAAGTATTACGACAGACAAGAAATGGAGAGCCGAGTTCGAATTCCAGTCGAGTTCATTGCATTCAGTTACGGGTTAATATCCTTGGTAAAGGTATTAATTTTTATCTTCTTCTTTCAGCTATGGATTAAATAGCAGGATAGTTTTGGCTCTATAGCCTTGGGTGGCAACTGCTGTAGAAGGTTAACTCTGAATTCAAAGCTTAAGGGCCGAGTGTAACCCAAACCATATTCAGTTGTCTTTGGCTATCGGTCAAGAGTTTGGAGAGGAGATAGGCGCCGCCAAGTTATCTGAAATCCCTCTGTTTCAGCTCACGTAAGGATCACGAGGAAGAAGAATCAGTTTGCTTCTTCTACTCTCAGGTACCCCTTCGATTATTGAAACAGTCAGGGGTTAAAGAAAATAAAAATACGCATGATGCTGGTGACCGACGCTGGCGGGGAGCCTTCCAGTTTTTGTTGAAACTGAAGAACGAAACCAAAGATGAAATGTGTCTTCTTGATTTCAATCTATGACAATTCTGTTGATACGAACTGTATCATTTTTCTAAAATCATTGACATTAATTTTCAAAATAAATTAGAAAACTTAATTTCTATTTCTCCCCCCCCACACACACACACACCGAAATATTAGCTTCTAAACCTTTTATACAGTTCGGATAATCGGGAAAATGTCTATAGGTCTTACCTCAGAAAATAAGCACAAGCGAAAAGAAAAAATAATGTATTTATTTTAAACTCAAAACAAAACCCCAAAAAATCTAGAATAACAGATATAAAAAAAAGAGTTCATTTTTGGAGATTGATTTGAGGTTTTTTTTACGGTTTATCAACATTTTGTGGGTTATTTAGAGCCGAAACATATCTTGGAGTGTAAAAACTATTCTTTTTTAGCGAGTGAATATTGTATTAGACTTTAACACTCTGTATATAAGTGACTTCATTTGTCAAAGAAAATATTTTCACAGCCACTGTATGCAACTCTGATCGTCAGCCAAGAGTGTGGTTGAATTTTGTGTTGTCAAATCCCACTATGGCAACAGGAAAATGACTGAAAATTGAGGACGATGCTTCTTTAGTTGTCTGGCCACTTATACCCAATGGATGAAATACTTATGAATATTGCAGAGTGATAAATGTCATAATCTAAAAAAAACAAAACAACAATAATAACTCAGAGCAGGGGTCACGGGGTCATTATGGAGGGGTATTTGTGCGTAAGTGAATGAACGAACTCATGAGGGTCATATAAAAAGTATAGAATCAGGAACTTAACGCTTAATATCAGATTTAGTCCCCCCACCATATTAATATCTGATTTAGTATTCTTCTTTGTATTTTGTGACATCCTGCTTGTTTCCGGGAGAGAAGGGCAAATTATCTATAGGAGTTGATAGGCTCACCTATCGTCCGGTTCGCACTCCTCTCCGGTCCTTTGAACAGGAGTAGAGATTATCCCTTGTTTCCTGTTTAGGATTTGGTTTGTTGTTTTTACTAAAGTCTTTCCTCTCTCTCTCTCTCTCTCTCTCTCTCTCTCTCCCAGCAGCCCCTTGCATCTTAGTGGTATTTTCCTTTTGCTTGGAGTGAACTGATTAAAAAGAAATCTGTTTGCACCCCCATCTTTTAGTGAATGCTCAAGCTACTGTACCGGGAGTCTGATATTCACTTGTAACTTGTTTCTGAAAAGGTTAAACTAAGCATAGTAAATACTTTTGGATTACGTTGTGGCTGAGATAATTGCTATTGGTACTAGAGGTGTTCACTCTAGATGTTGTCTCTAGATGTTGACTCTAAATTTCGAACGCTGATTTTCTTGGCAGGCAGATAGGCCCTCCCACCTTTGAAGACTAGCATAACGCAGTCTTATTTCTACTCCCATTTCCATCTATTTTACATTGCATTACTTGGCGCTGGACTACGATATATAATAATTATTGAAAAGTAAGCCGAGTTTAGTTGAGAAGAATTTGGTGAGACATTTTCGGTCTTTGATTTTATTACCAGATGTCTAAAACAAACAAACAAAAATATATATATATAAAAAGGTGAGAATCTCAATATACTGGGGTGCGTCATCAGATGTTATTACTGACTTTATGGATAGTTTTAGGTCTTTTAGCATCATATCATCCCACCGAACTGACCCTGGCATTGTTGATCACGCGACAGCGCGTACCCCAGCAACAAACTAAGTTTAACATTCGTTACATTGTCTGAATTCAACTAAGATTGTAAATACGACTGTAAACAATAATAATGACTAAAAGAAAGGATGATTGATGCAAAAGAAACACACACACACATTATATATATATATATATATTGTTTTTGAACTATAAACTTCCCATGATTTCTCCCGAACGCTAATATCTGCTCGAAGCGGATCCTAACGTAAACATCTATCTATAAAAATGACATATAAAGAAAAAGATTATTAATATAATTGTCGGACTTTGTCCATTTCCTAATATATTGTGTCTTTTATTTACGTTAAGACACGCTTCGAGCACATATGAGCGTTCGAGAGAAATAATGGGAAGTTTGTAGTTCAATATATATATATATATAGTGTATGTGTGAGAGAGAGAGAGAGAGAGAGAGAGAGCGATGGATAAATTGTCACCTAAATTACGCAAAAGGCAAATAACACTGACATCTCATTTTAACAGATATATTTGCCAAAATTACACAAAAATATCTTGAAATACTAAAGAGTAAATTTGTTCAATAAAATCGCCATTGACTTCGTTCATGGCCTCCAGACGGCTTCGGAATCTCTTACAACTCTTCTGGGCAGTCTCCATGTTTAAATTGGTGAATGCTGCCATAATCTTTGCCTTTGCAGTTCATCAACGGTGTTAAAGGACTTTAGTTGATCTCTCGCCCAACTGTGCTCCACACAAAATAATAAAGAGGATTACAGTCTGGACAGTTAAGTGGCCAGGTTATGTGGTCGCAGGATTGTCTGACAGGGTTCTCCTGCAGAAATTGCCAGACTGGGTACTCCTCCTTGTGTGGCATAGTGCTGTTCCCAGACATAGGCTCTTCCAGCAGCCACCATCTGGCTCCAGGGCAACACTAACTCCTCAGGCACTTGATGTAGGCCTCCGTGTTGAGTCTGAGGCTCTCACCAACAAATTCGGGAGTTCTTTTCTTATCAGAATAATCAGAGTGAGTTTTCAGAGCTACCGTACCTTCGTAATCACTATTAAACTCATCCAACTCTTTCCGAATCCTTTGCACTGTCCTCAGATTGGTATCCAAACACTCTGAAATGTTTGTATTGGAGCTTCCGGCGCGAATGCCAAGCAGTACAGCATGCCGTTTCCAAATTTCTGGCAGAGTGAATTTTGTCATGGTGCTTTTTTTTCTCACAAACAGTGCCTAACTGACCGTACTATATTGTGTAGTCGGTAAAATAAATAAAAAACAACAACACGAATGCGCGAAATAAAAATAATAATTTACCCATTGCAACCTATATATATTATGAACACGACCATGATGTGCTGACGGTGTTCGGAATATAAAACATTTCTATTGCTAAAAAATCTACATATTCAGCCGAACAAAAAAACAACCTCGATAATGGCTAATAGATTAGCCGAAAATGTTTTCGGGTCCATAAATCATTTGAACAGTTTTTTTTCCATACTCTATGTCCCAAAAAGAAATCTGTTCTACGCATGCAAGAAAAATACAATAAAAAACCTTAATCACAGAGCCATGTCAGTCGTCTTCAATGAAATCTATAGAAAAGAGACTGCTGCCTAAACACACACACACACACACACACACACACACACACACACACACACACACACACACACACACACACACACATATATATATATATATATATATATATATATATATATATATATATATAAATATAAATTCACCCCAAGCAAAGCGGAAGTGCTACTTGTACGTAGGGGGTTATAGAGAGAGAAAGTGAGAGAAATGACTGTATACAGGGGAGAATTGAGGAAAGGATAAAAGATGAACGGGGTTCAAGACAACAGAAGATGGCGATTGACGTTTCATTTAAATTTTTGAAGATTCTAGTTACCAGGGAAGCATGTAAGAGGAAGAGAGTTCCATTGTTGGTAAGTGCGAGATAAGAAACTGTTGGAGTAGAAGTAGCGGTTACATTTAACTATTTCAGCAGTAAAAGGGTGGGACCGAGACGCCAACCTAGTAGCACGTTTAAATTCATGTAGTCCGGGCATCAGAGGAAAAGCTTGTCAGAGCAGTTGCTGTGAAAATATTTGTAGAAAAGACAGAGGGAAGCCACATCATGTCTGTGAGAAAGTGACTGAAGTTGAGATGCCAAGTCAGGATCGATTACATTGCAGATCCTTCTTTGGATTTTGTCAAGAACCTCGAGATGAACAGCAGGGGCATCTAACTAGATATGGCAATTGTATTCAATGCATGGCCAAATGGTAGATTTGTAGATGTGTAAGATGAAAAAACCTTCTGACCCTACACAATGAAACAACCTTCCTTGCAGTAGATGCAGCTATTGATTCAGTGTCGTTGTTCCGCTTCAAGTCAGTCTTAAACATGAGGCCCTCCGCTGGAGTCGAACATCAGCCATGCTGATGGCGGACAGGGAAGTTTCTCTATGGTAGTTAAATGAGAGCAGTTTAGTTTTAGACGCATTAAAATTTACGAGCCATTGATTGGAGTTCCTTTTCGAGAGCATCGGCTCCGTTAACTTTGTCAGCGCTGACGGATTTACTATTGAAAGGAGTAAATGGTAGTGGCATCTGCATAAATGCCTACAGGGAGATGTTCGACTAAGATCAGACGCAGTGTAGGATCAAAAATAGAGCCCTGGGAGACACTCGCATTCGTGCGAAATGATCTGGAAATTTGCCCGCCCAGAACGACCTTCATTTCACGATTTGATAGGAATGATTGGATTAAATCAAAGAATCTTCCTGTAATATTGTAGCCCTGAAGCTTGCGTAGAAGGCCAGCATGCCAAACTCTGTCAAGCACCTTTGAGATATCTAGAGACACGGTTCGAGCTTCGCTGTTAATATTAAGACCTTGATACGCATATTCAGTTTTGGCTGTAACCACGTCAAGGGTAGACCGAACAAAACGGGAACCATATTTTTTATCAGAGGGTAGGTCGCGAGAGGTAAGATGCTTAACCACTTCAGCTTTGATTAACGCCTCGAATACTTTACCGAAAAGTGGTAGGAGACTGATAGGACGATAGTTAAAGGGGTCAGGAGGTTCTCCAGAGTTCTTAAAAGCAGAGTCTACAGACGAGGACTTTCAACAAGCTGGAAAGCAGGCATGAAAGTACGTACGAAGCGGTAGTTTGTCATTGATAGTTTTCCCTGTGGGAAAAAGTATATGCACATTGATATTCACCGACGTTTGCTGAATGTTTACAACGGCTAAACTGTGGATGCGGGCAACGTTAGAAGGTGGGTAATGAATTTCAGCATTGGCAACAGCGATGTATATCATTATCCACTTTTCGGGTGTCGCTTCACAGTTGTCAACACACGAAATGAAGAACGCCTCGAAAATGAATAGTCATTGGTGATGATGTGAAGAATTTTGTTTTGGATCCAAAAACTTGACCTTATTATATATATATATATATATATATATATATATATATATATATATATATATATGATAAAATATAGTTTTCAGTTATTCTATTTTTATGTACTCATACACACACACACACACACAAACACACATACACACACACACACACACACACACACACATATATATATATATATATATATATATATATATATATATATGATAAAATATAGTTTTCAGTTATTCTATATTTATGTACTCATACACACACACACATATATATATATATATATGATAAAATATAGTTTTCAGTTATTCTATATTTATGTACTCATACACACAAACACACACAGATATATATATATATATGTATGTATGTATATGTGTGTGTGTGTGTGTGTGTGTGTGTGTGTGTGTGTGTGTGTGTGTGTGTGTGTGTGTGTGTGTGTGTGTATACAGTTCAAAAGTTTGAAGCCACGCCCAGAATTAGCATGGAATGAACTTGGCAGAAGAGTGAAAAAAATGAAAAAAGAGCTCTTAGAGTTAATAAAACAAAAGAATGGAATCAATTATCAAACTTATACTTTGAGAAACCTTTGCAACAAATGCCAATAATCAAGGTTGAAGGAACATATTTTGAAAAGAGCAAAATTTAATCATTAAATCATCAATTTGTTTTGTCATAATAAAATGCCTAATAAAAAAAAATCATGTCTCACTTTTTTTTTAACCATGTATAATAATTTTGTCTTACTCAAAGTACAAAACAACTACTTTTGGGGACAATTTAAAAGATTACCAGGGGTGATTTCAAACTTTTGAACTGTAGTGTTAGAGGGTATATTAAAAACAATAGCAATTGGAATTAGTCCGTAATATTGATGATCATCATTTCACCTTATAAATTCAAATTCATTTATAAGGATTTTCAAACCCATCAGGTTACCGTTAACAAGAAAAACCAAAATGAAATTTATGCTAAACATTGAGATCACTCGGTCAATCAGTTTTGATACCTTAATAGACATCACTTGGATTATATATCAACTGGATTTCCTATATATATCTTCTCTTATTTTTATTTCCCTCCGACATTTTTTTCATTTTTCCAACTTTTGTTTCGTTTTTATTTGTACAGTTTTCTGTATCGTTTTCCAACCCGACACACGCACACACAACATACACACATGCACACGTACACACACACACACACACACACGCGCGCGTGTGTGTGCATGTGTGTGTGCCTTTAACTGAATGCGTATTTATAATTAATTAAAAAACAAAGCAGGTTTAACAGTTTGCCGTTGAGAGGTGCCAGTACAATTGCTAAACTAAAAAAACTACATATTTACATAACTTGACTCTTTAAGACATAGTCAAATACAATCATATAGTTATACCAAGGTTAGTTCAACGTGATCGCAACAGTTGTGCTCTTAGCGAAGACTTAACTGAACTCATAACACGAGCGACGATAGCTTAGAGCAGGCACCGAACTACACGCATATTACACAGTAAGACAGAGAGATAGACAGATCGTAAGAGTGTGGGAGTGAGGAGCAGAGAAGGAGAGAGGGGGGAGAAGAAAGAACGAGAGAGAGGAAAAGAAAGAAAATGAGAGCGAGTGAAAGCAGACGGACATGGCATCGTTTGGCATCGTCTGACGTGAAACTACTACGACGATAGCTTACTCGAGAGCGGGCACAGAACGCGTGTACGAACTACATGCATATTACACAGTAAGACAGAGATAGATAGATCGTAAGAGAGTGGAATGAGGGGGAGAGAAAGAGAGAGAGAGAGGAAGAAAGAAAATGAGCGCTAGAGAAAGCAGACGGACAGTAGATATTTGGCATCGTCTAACGTGAAGCTCCAGTCAGTTATGTAGTACTGAGTGAGAATAGAAAACACTAATAGTGAACGAATTAATGATTGGTCTTTTTTTCAGTCACACGCACGTACGCACCCACACACACATATACTCCAATATTCAGTCGTATGGATATGAGTTTGTAATCCTAGGTTTCACGCTTTTGCGATCATCAGACAAACTGATTTATTTTTTTAAATTTGAATCTGTATGTTAGTTTGTGTTTGATTATGTTTGGTATAAAGGGAAGAGAAAAAATTCTCCTCTGTATCCGTTTAGGGAACACACACATACGCACGCAGACATACATACATACATACAGGTGTACGCATTATAGTTCACACAGGCACACACATATATAAACAATGCGAGACCAGGCGCAGAAATATATTCATTTTGTTCGAGCACACGTACATACGCAATTGCAATCCTGTATGTTAGATCTCTCACTGATATTGAGCGCTTTCCAATAAGCAGTGGCGATTCTACTTTTATAAGTTTTGTAGATGAAAAAAAATTCAGAGCAGACAAATTACACAGTTCTGCTAGTATTGACGTTATTATTAACCCTTTGATTTTGTTTTGAAGTTAACCTTTCTTGGGGTCCAACAGCTTGAGAGTGGAAAAGAAGGCAAGAATAGAGTAGAACTCCACTACAATGAATGAAAAGTTATTCCGTTTAATTTAGTGAAGTAACATACTTATACAAAAAATCATTCCTTAGTTGTATATGCGATAGTGGTGTGGTATGAAAATAAAGACGCTACTTGAATTTGATCCCACTCTTCTTCCGCAGAAAAATCTCGGCCCCTAAGTGGCCCCCCACTTTCAGAGTTCTAGAATCGCCACTGTCAATAAGTATCGCGCATATATTATATATATAGAAATTATATATATATATATATATATATATATATACAGTGTAACCCGGATATAAGAGAGTTGTCGGGACCGGAGAAGAAGTATCTTATATCCGGGTTTCTCTTATATCAGGGTTTCTCTTATATCCGGGTTTGGTCTATTATATATACATTAACACAGGCTCTAATTTGGGACCAGAGAAAATCTCTCTTATATCCGAGTTTCTCTTATATCCGGGTCTCTTATATCCGGGTTACACTGTATATAGATAGATAGAGAGAGAGAGAGAGAGGCAGAGAGAAATAGAGAGGGTCAATAACGCCGAAATCGGATCCATCAAACACCCAAATAATGTTGGGTAGGCATTACCCGGGCTTCCTATGTGGGAATGTAAAAATAAAATTTTAACAAATCTCTCATCTCTACGCCCCATAATTCCTTCCCCTGTATATCGCTTATGCAAAACTTTAAAGCAAATGATTCTTCCGTACTCACAAATAAATCTATCATTAACTCCTCTAATGAATTTCTTCAAATACTGCACTCAAATAACCCTTACTCCATTAGATGTCGAAAGGCTTTTTACTAATGTCCCTATGAACTGTAACAGAGAGAGTTTGGGAAATACACACACACACACATATATATTTTTTAATTGAAATTGGAGTAGATTTGAACAGCGAAATTAGATCAGAACAATTTTGTTTACTGATGGGAATCTGATCTAGCCCATTTGGAATTGGGTCATTAGGAAGACAATGGAAGATGATCGAGATAATTTTTATCGGTTAAAATTTGAAATAGAGCTTACTAAGGCTATGAGGAACTTTTAAATTCACATGATTTAGGGTTGAAGGCAGCACTCATGATAAACGTGTGAGGGCCAAGGGTCGATTTATGATCAGCCAAGTTTAACTATATAAACGCGCACAGAAATCTGTTGACAGAGTGGTTGGCTCGTCTGCTGACGAGTGCAGTCGAGCTGAGTAGAGAGAGGTCGGAGACTGGAAGTGACGTCAGAGATTGGAACCAAACGCCCGCTAACATATTTTGTTGATATAAGTACGAAGAAGCAAATTACTCCTCCAACAATCTAAGACTGCTACTGCTACTATTATTACTACCACTGGAAACGGAAACGTCGAACAAGCTACAATAATCAAAAGGTTGTTTTTGGTCTCGTCTGTCGTCGAGTGCAGTCGAGCTGGGTGGAGAGATATCGGAGACTGAAAGTGACATCAGGGATTTGGAACAAAACCCCCGCTAACATGTACTGTTAATATAAGTACCGATGCTTCCGCTACCATGAAGATTACTACTACTATTACTACCACCGAGGAGGAACGCAACTATAAACTTTAAGCCGCGCACAGAAATCTTTATCTCTCCATCGCAAGAGTCGTATATCGTTCTGAGACGATTTCACAACAAGCTAATCACAACCCACTCTCTCTCTGTCTAGAATCCAGTGTATGAGTTTTTACGTCAATTATTTTCTTTTCTGTAACCCGTTTCTTTTCTATACTATTCTTTTCTGCTATATAAAAGACATTAACAATTCAACCATTGAATAGTTGTTTGTCCGGCTTTCTGCAAATATATATATATTTTTTTGGTGCATTCTAAATTTCTTAGCACAGACTCTCCAGCCGTGTCTACATCTTAAGTCGACCGTGAATGGATGAACATCACTTCTGCTTTCTGGATCAAACCAAACACAACGTGGGCAGGAAGCAGGATTAAACCAGTTGAGCGGTCGAATGATCGACGGATGCTCAGGGGATCTGCGGTCACTCCGTTAAGTTCGGTTAAGACCGAGTAGACACCTCAACCCAGAGAGTAAGACGTCAGAGGTTGAGGGGCTGGGGCGAAAGTGTTAGAAACTTCGGTGTAGATATAACGATACAATAAAATCTCTCGCTCCCCACTGTTTCTTTGTCTAAATATATATATATATATATAACTGTGCATAAAAAGAAAAAATCGATAAAATATAAATAGTCCGTCTACGAAACTCTGGAGTCGGGATGCTGAAGGTAACATTAAACAGCAAAGTCATAAATTTTACACACATTAATCATATATATATATATATATATATATATATATATATATATATATATATATATATATATATATATACATACATATATATATATATATATATATATATATGATGCGATGGGTAAATTGACTCCATTTTATATCTTTAATTTCGTGAATGCGCGTTGTTTGTTTTTGATTTTGTCGACTGCACAGTATAGTAGGGTCAGTTGGGCACCGTCTGTGAGAAGAAGAGCACCATGACGCAATCCACTCCACCAGAAATTTGGAAACGGCATAT
Organism: Acanthosepion esculentum; assembly: GCA_964036315.1. Lineage (NCBI taxonomy): Eukaryota > Metazoa > Mollusca > Cephalopoda > Sepiida > Sepiidae > Acanthosepion > Acanthosepion esculentum. The sequence goes on along the minus strand of OZ038492.1, from coordinate 99,272,425 downwards.
CTGTACTGCTTGGCATTCGTCCGGAACTTCCAATACGAACATTTCAGAGTGTTTGGGTATCAATCTGAGGACAGTGCAGAGGATTTGGAAAGAGTTGGATGAGTCTAATGGTGATTACGAAGGTGATTGGAGTGATCACTAGTGATGGCGACGTTATGCCCCCATTTATCTTCCCACAGGGCCTCAGCCTCAATACGGAGGCCTTCATCAAGTGGCTTGAGGAGGTAGTGCTGCCTGTGTCAAGAGCGTTGCTGCTGAAAGACCATATGTCTGGCAACAAGACTCTGCACCATGCAGCACAAGTAGGAGAACCCAGTTATGGCTGCCAGACAATTTCTGCGACTACATCTCCCCTTACATCTGGACACCTTTGACTGCAACTCACTTGATCATTATGTGTGGGTCGCAGTTGAGCGAAAGGCCAACTAAACTCCATTTAGCACTGTAACTTGTAACCTCTGGAGGCCGTGGTTGATGTAAATGGCGATTTTATTGAATAAATTTACTCTTTAGTATTTCAAGATATTTTTGTGTGATTTTGGTAAGTATATATGTTAAAATGAGATGTCAGTGTTATTTTCATTTTTGCGTTATTTAGATAACAATTTATCCATCGCACCCTCTACATATGTATCTGTTATTAAATATAAACTTTTCTTAGAATAAGCGTCCATTTTAGTGGGGACACGTGTTTGAGTTGCTATCCTTATTTTTTAGTTTTTTTCTTAAGCAGTGAAATTAATAACAACTGACCTAGAACAAGAAGTCCTACTAAGGCTGATAGTTATGAATACTAGTATACTAGTGAATTACTATATAGTGCTAACTGTAAATAAAAACTCCAAATATTTGTGGCTATCACTAAATTAGAGAAATACTCAACACAGTATCTTTCACCACAGGAGACAACATCTTGAAATGTTTTAAAAAATTTAATATCTTCCTCAGCCGTTGTCAGGTTTTGTGACCCTTGACAAACTATGTTTTTATTTTTTATTTTGAATGTATATCTCTTACATATGGTTATTAACTGTCCTACATACGATCTCACTTGTATACGATGCACGTATATTTAAATTAGAAATGTAGCGTTCCTAAAATACCAGGATGAAGCTAATGAAACCCTTTTTTTTCTGTGGCAGGGATAACATTATCGTTCAGGAAAATGACTAGAGATGGTCGGAAGTTATCGATCAAAAACAGTATGGACTTTGAACAGTTTATCTATAAATTTAAACCAAATAGACGACAGTTTATACACAAACTAGAAAATGTAATAAAGATTTAAGCGTATTATTGGTGGATTTTAAATTTTAATAACACTTTTCTGAGTTAATTCTTATTACTTAAATATACATTTCATACATCTCCCCCCCTCTCCCCCCCCCTCTCTCTCTCTAGTGTGGTTAGACATCCGATTACTTCAAGCCGAGATTGAAACCCGACCGATTTGGCATTAGTCAGAACTATCGGTGCACGGCAGAAGAAGGGAAATTCTAACGGATTATATACGAATGTATACAAACGCCAGAAACAATCAACACCGAATGGATTGCGTTCAAGCATGAAACTAACCGTCGACATTCGGTGTTGATCTCTGTGACCACACTGCTTATGTTTACATATGCTCTATACTGAATATTGAATACTGATATATATATATATATATATATATATATATATATATATATATATATATATATATATGTTATTAAGATTATCAGACTATATGAAAAAAACTTACATAAAATATATAGACAACACTTATCTATATTATTTAATG
>OZ038492.1:99263142-99268142 GCA_964036315.1 Acanthosepion esculentum | reverse complement strand
TCATCAGTTTTCGAACAGTTCTATACCCTTAATTTCACTCACAAGGCTTGGGTCAACCAGTGTCATGGTTTTCAGGCACTTTCCAAAGATTGCCTCCACAGAACAATAATATCACCTTCCTGAGCATCCTGGGTCTCATGATCGGAAAGTCAACCTTCTAACCACTCGCCCATACGTACGTACATTCATCGTGTTGATAGATATTGATTGGACTGATTCGTTTTTTACGGCTTATCAACCCTTTCCAGGTTATTTAAAGCCAGAAAATATTTTTACATTGCAAGAATTTTTTTTGGATAATAATGGTTTAGTGATACAAGTATTATTAATTAACCCATATGAGGAGGAGGAAGAATAGGTGGATTCATAATTTTCCTGTAAGTGAATATAACGAACCCAGCGGGAACTGGAACTCGGCTCTCTGATTAACCATTCCGAGCCGTTATCCATTACACCATCGCATATCCAAGCTTACTGCGTCTGATATTCTCAAGCGGTCTCCCATCTAGGTAATGACCACGGCTTTTCATTGCTTAACTTCGGTGATCGTACGGGAACTGAGGTTTCAACGTGATATGGCCGTAAGCCGCGCAAGTAAGAATTTGCATACTAAAATTGGTAGAGATAATTTTCACGGAGTAAGGATCAAATTATTTATTGCCTTGGTGTGTGTGGCGAGGGGGGTGCACGCATTGCTGATATAGGTAATTACTAAGCTTAATCGGTTATAGTGTGCAAAGTTTTGGGTACGCGCGGAAGATCGAATTCACTACACTACAGTACTAAGTTACTAAGAAACTGCTTGTTCGACTAGCTTGTTAACCATTACGCTACAACAAGGCACTCGTGTCTGTTGGCGTGCGTATGTTTATGCATGTGTATGTGTTAAAAAAAGTATGTATGTTATGCTTGTATACAATAAAATTCAGTGTGTGTGTGTGTGTGTGTGTGTGTGTGTGTGTGTGTGTCTGTGTGTGTGTGTGTGTGTGTGTGTGTGTGTGTGTGAACAGACGAGAAACTACTTCGTTTCTTCACTGTTGTCTTTCTTTCTCTATTCCCGCCACTAACACCATGTAGTGTATCTGTAGCAAGTTAACCATCCGTTTTACCATTCCATCCAACGAGGCGGATCGAGGCGATCAGGAAGAACATATTCTGGCTGAGCAGGAGGGCCTCCGCTTCATCCAACACCGGCTGGCATCGCTCAAAGATTTACTCTTCCTCGTGAACAATTCGACCTTTCTCCCTCAGCATTTATTTGGGTGATTTATTTATTTAAAATGGGCCGCCGACACAGTGACGCTGCTGCAACTGGCAAGATATATGGACTCGTTATCATTATAGATTTTCACACGTGCGCGCGCGGGCACACACACACAAACACACACACACAAACACACACACACAACGACTGCACATGTGCGTTTGTGTGGGAGGCAGAGATAGAAAAAGAGAGACAGAATAAGAATCATCTAGAAAGAAAAAGAACAAAAAAAGAAAATGTAATGATTCAATGAAGGATAAAAAGAAAAATAAATATATATTTTTAAATGTTTAAAGTTCATGATAATAAATTTTTATTTCTCTTCATCACGATCTTTCCCCGCAGATATATATATATATATATATATATATATATATATATATATGATCTGTAAAAAGAATTAATAAAATATAATTAAAAACAAAAGGAAAACTATATATATATATATATATGTATGTATATATACATATATCGAGAGAGAGAGAAAGAGACAGAGGTGTAAAATTGAGATAAATCACATATATCTGTAAAAAAAGAATGGGTAAAGTATGAATAAAGACAAAAGGAACTTTTCCTTTTATTCACGCACACACGGACATCTATCTATCTATCTATCTATCTATCTATATATATATATATATATATTTATATATATATATTCTTAAATATTATCGTAAAAAATAAGAAAAACATTATATTTTTTTACAATAATATTTACTAGTATTGCTCTACAGACATGGTATTGTGCACCTTCTAAAATCTACTACAAGAAGTCTATATATATATATAAATGTGTGTGTGTGTGTGTGTGTGTTTGTGTGTATTACTGAAATGCAGTGCAAAAAAGGGCGCCGATAGAATACCGCTCCGAAATATCCTTCTTCCGACCACCACCCTCTCTCATTTTCTCTTCTTTTTTATGCAACTTTATCTCTCTTTCTTTTCTTACACTGTACCCTCTCTCTCTCTCTCTCTCTCTCTCTCTCTCTCTCTCTCTCTCTATATATATATATATATATATATATATATATATATATATATATATATATATATATATATATATATATCTGTTGGAGAATATTGATTAAATTGGCTACGCTTTCTTTCTTCTGCCCCCGGAGTTGTTTCTCCTCATCCTCCACACTATATAGCATGACACTACGAAATTCTCTCTAATTCTTTACCACCTTCCTCTCTTTTATTCTCTTTGCTTCATATTTAATAATTTGTCTTCATTGTCCACGCCTTATTCCATTTATATCTTCCCTCTGATGTCATGACAACCGGGAATATATCATCACTTTCATGCAAAAATTGGAAACCAAGTCACTAACTAACGGAAAGAAATGCCTTTCTACACTTTTCTGATCTTTCCGTAATTAAAGACAATTTTCCGACGGGCATAACCTTATTAGTAAGCCAATTACTCTCAGTGCACGATCGTCATTTAACTCCATTTGTCTTTCTTAACGTTGTCATATTGTATATCAATTTTGAATAGTTTGTCACCAAGATGCCAGTTAGAGGAGCTTGTACCTTTTCGACTTACACGGGTTCAGCCTTTAAGTTGCACTCTAAAGAAGGAATACTTACTGCCCAGTCGCTTCTAAATTGCTATTCAGCTAAGAACAAGTTTTAAAGCGAAAGTTATCACAATTTTCTTAAAGGTTCGTGGCTACATAAAGTTTGTTAGCATTGGATGATAATGAGTGCCTAGAGATCATGTGATAAGCTCACGCGCGTGCTCCACACACACACACACACACACACACACACACACACACACGCACACGCTTGGGCGTATAAAGAAGATAATGTCTTTCCACCTCATATCTAAGTTTTAATTCAGTTTTAAGTCTTGATATATTTAGCAAATAGAGTTAGGAGTGTGTAAGAATTAAAAAAGATGTGAGGGTGAAAATTGTAATAAATATATAGCCCATCACATCAGAACAGGGCAGGTTCAAGGGTCTCAGGATCCCTACTCTACAACATCGCAATTTTCATATGGTATTTTTCATATGAAATACAAATTTTATTGTAACCTAATTATGTGAAATAATGCACCATATGCAATATAGGTGAACAATTCAACAAGAAAAATTGAAAATAAATACTATGTATCTAAAATACAAATGTCGTAATAGATAATTCCGTTTTAAATGAACAATGTTTTACGGCAATTTTTAACATCAACTTGAGATTATTCTTGTTAAAAAGTTGAAGAATCTTAACACATTCAATATTAAGGATAAAAAAAATATTGATTTTTTTTCGAGACTTAGCATGAGCAAAACAAATTCACGGATTTGGAGAAAAAAGATCCTCATCCGTGAAAATTTTTCATCCTTTAATAAGCTGTGCTTAATTTAATTTAAATGTAGGTAGAAAAAAAAACAAAACAAATGTCGATAAGATAGCAAAGGTTACAAAGCACTGCCTGGGGGCCTTCAATCAGGCCCCCCCCACTCCGGTCGGGTCATTCGCGGGTAGTACGCGTCGGCCCTGCATCAGATGACTAAAAGAAATTACTCTTTTTCGAAAATTCCCTCTTCAAAAGATTGATTGAACATATTACGTTGTTATATTTTTTGTACTATAAGCTACAAATAATTCACTTTATGTAAAAAAGAATAGAGAAATACGAATTATTGTAAACGTCATGAAAATAAAATATAAATAAAAGTAAAAACTATACTATAGGTCAGAGGTTCTCAACCGAGGTCCATATGGACTCTGGGGGGGGTGTCATGTAACATTACTGGGATCCACACAAAAGAATAGCAAACTGGGAGTTCACGGTAATATTTTAGTTGTCCAGAGAAATTCCACTTCAGAACAGTTATTACAACTGAGAATTAGAATTTCTGGAGTAAACTTAATTAAAATACTAAAAATAGAAACGCAGCTCTAAAACTAACAGAAAACGAGGCCAAGCCATGTAAATTGGCGCCCCTTTTACTCTAACTGATGTTTTGATTGTAAAAATAATTAAAACGGTTTATGAGTTATAGGTACTAGTGTACATAAATGTTCCATGGAATTTAGTTGTTAAATACAAGTTTATTTTTATTAAATTAGTTTTACTTCAAAATAAAGCATATACATTTACTATTTCTATAATACAATTCCTAAACTTATCTATTAGTAAAAAGTAAAATAAGTTTTTTATTTATCGAATGCTTATGGGGATCCACCAAAAAAAACAAAAAAACAACTGTAAAAGTAGCCCATAGTAAAAAAAGAAAAATGGGTTGAGAACCACTGAGAAACAATAATTACTTTTATTTTTAGTGTAACAATTTCTCCAGTTAATTAAAATATAAAAACCTGATTCTAACATTTCAGAAGTTGTTCTTTTCGAGATAATTAACAGATAAATTTATAAAAGGATAGTTGTGAAAATAAAATCATTGCTTGTTCTCTGTTTCAACTCTGAAATATAACTTTTTTACATTTAAAAGGAGAGATTTCTGATATAGAAAGATGATTGAAAACATATCAAAATGTTATAGTTCTTTGATTAATTAACTTATTGATTATCATAAACTATCATAACTGTTTATAGCCTCGAATTCGATAGTAATTTTAATATTTTCTTACTACAAAGAAAATTATAACAACATTTTCTGCTCATGAAATTATAGCGTAGATATATCGGCCAAACATCTCTTCGTTTCAGGTAACAGCACAAAGAAATTAATGCAAAAACGCTGCATATGAAATGGCCAGCAGA
>OZ038492.1:99255642-99258142 GCA_964036315.1 Acanthosepion esculentum | reverse complement strand
CAGGCTCTAATTTGGGACCAGAGAAAATCTCTCTTATATCCGGGTTTATCTATATCCGGGTCTCTTATATCCGGGTTACACTGTATATATATATATATATATATATATATAAAAGTGAACATTGAAGTCAACACTTAGAGGCGACAGTCTGTTTAATGCTAGACGCAATCGTCAGGCCTGACAATTACGTCTAGCATAAAACAGACTGTTGCCTATAAGTGTTGACTTCAATGTTCACTTTTATATTTACACACGCTCTATCTCTGATATTGAGCACTTTATCCCATAAATATAGCACACATTAAGACTATATTTCTTCATATATATATATATATATATATATATATATATATATATATATATATATATATATATATATATATATATATGTGTGTGTGTGTGGGGGGGGTGATATTTTTTATTGCTTAATTTATTTATTCTACTTTGGGCGGGGAGAAGCACTTCACTGTCTGAGTAACTTAAGCCAATGACATTACATCCGAAAGGCGCGCCTCCACGCGTGTACGTAAAAGTACGTAAAACCGAAGTAGGTCTATGATCATCCTAAGTGATAATCCTCCTGAACCAAGCGTAAAAGGGGTTCATTCGGACGAAGAGAGCCAACTGATACCAACTGTACCAAGCGAAGCAGGACTAACCATGTTATTTTCTTTTACTTGTTATTTTAATTGCTACTAATTCTCAAAATTCGCCACCTACCTTTCCTTCTTTCATTTCTCTTAGTCACGACCTAGCCCTTTTTGGTTGAACCAAGTGGCTTGTATATATCTAACTGTCTCTAGATCTAGAAGGTGCGATTTAGCTTCAAGAAGTTCCGTGGTAGTTCTGGCTACATTCTTCACCTTACCTAACCCAGAAAATACCCCAGAAAAGAAAAAAAATAATGGAAAGAAATGTGCCCAATCCACAACAAATAAATATATACGCTCAGATAGAAAACACAATAAAAGACATTGAAAGATCGTCATGTGCGATTTCAATATTTGAAGACAGGCTGTAAAAAAAAAAAAAAAGGAAAGACAATAGTTCCTAACATCAACTGTGATTATTCGTAATCTAATCTCATTAATATATTCATTTTGAGTTGTCAGTTCGACCCTAAGAAGCTGTCCTATTATTGCGATCCATTTCTATAATTATCCCCCGACATTTTTTTACAATGATGTTCACCATGTAAAAGCGCAATAGCCACTCGAGGTAGAGAGTTATTGATTAAGAGGTACAATTTATGGGGATATATGGAGAAGATAACGGTTAAACCTAGATTTGAACAGGTTAACATTAACAGTGATCGGGGAAGCATCCACTTGGGAGTTGATTCTACATAGCAGCGGTAGGCGATCATAATTCTCCACAAATTCTTTTTCTTTACTATCTGTGAATTGTCATGCATTCTTGGAGTGGTTTCCTGTTGCCTTCTCCACAGTTTAGAATTCAGAATTTTCCTTCTCTTAGAGCAGGGTCTATCCTGCTACTGATAGTTGGTGAGTGGGGGGCGGTTGAAGAAAAGACGGTTTCATGCCTTTCTCAAGAGTCCGAAGGTGAATACAACAAACGAGGCCGAAATATGAACTCAACTAGCCAATTTCATTTTCCGTGTCGATATCCGTTGCAATACCCGCACATCTTTAGTCAAACTTAGAAGACTAAAACAATGGCGAGATAAGACAATAACAATTACATAGAATATCGAGGTGTTGCCTTTAAGAGAGAATCCTCATCGTATTTTTAATTAAGTTTGATATAAATGCCATTTATTCGATAAAGACCGTTTCACCAACTTTCTTTTTAACGCTGCCAAATTCTAGTCAAAGTCACCGTGAAAAAGCGTTCCTTAAATAAAGTACAATGTCAATCAAAATAAAGCGCTATTCTCCCTACAATTCCAACACGTCACCTCGAAAGAGATGTTTCTAAGATAAATCATTAAATGGGCATATGGACATACCATCAGGGTGTAATGGTTAACAAGCTTCCCGCAGATTATTACTAATGAGTTCGATCCTCACTGAGCGCCCTAGATTTGTTGTCTTATAAATAATCATTAAATAAATATATACTCTCAAATGATTTGAAATTTTACACAGTTGTTTTGGCCAAATCTTTCAGAAAACATTAGCATTTGAAACATTTAAAGGAGCTAGAATTATGACATACGATCATTAAGCAGAGAAACAATCTAAACTAAAAAAGGCTAAATTAGGATGGATCAAACAGGTTTTGACATCTGTTTTATGAGTTTTGCGAGTGGCTTTCATAATTTTAAAAAAAATATTTTCACGTAAAACTTGTTGGCTTATTGGTTTAATTATTAACAATGGAGATAAAAAAAACCCCCAAAAACCACTTCTCTGTCATCTTTTTAAGATTTGTTCGACAGATTTGCAGGAAGAATCATTATTGACATGTCTGAGACATAGAAAGAATTTTCAAAGCTTATAAACGCATTAAAACATTATGTAGTGATAGAGACACCAAA
>OZ038492.1:99083142-99245642 GCA_964036315.1 Acanthosepion esculentum | reverse complement strand
AGCTAGCTGTTGGTTCTCACCCTGGCCAGTAGTAAATGGCCGGCAACAGCATGAAAACTACCGTAGAAGCATGAAAAAATCGATTATTTCCACTATCGATGGGAGTTGTGAAATGCAAAGTCGGTCTTGGCCTTTTCACTAACTTGGAGTATGTGGATGTAAATTTTGGTGCAAATCCGTCGAAAATTGCGGCCGTGCATTCGTTACACACACACGCGCGCGCACACACACACAAACACACACACACACACACACACACACACACACACACACACACACGCACACACACACACACATCCTGCCTTTTATAGATAGAGATAATAAAATAAAGTATTAAAAGATTAAAAAATTAAATTCTGATGAGCACTTTTAAGGTTATATTAGAATACGTATTACTTTTAAATGACCCATATGTATAACTAAACGAGATACATGAATATACGTGGGCTGTTTGATATGTAGGCGTATGTGTGCGTTTATGAGCGGGTGTAGTGGTGCAGAGATGTCATAACGGTTAACAGCAAGGTATATGGAATCGGTGAACCGAGTTTAAATTCTGTTCGTTGTAGTGGTGTTCACTTCGCACTATTATCTTTGGAAAAGGCATAAATCCACATCTCCCTATTAGTAAGAACAGTGACTACCCACTGGTACTGGTACGATGTAATGCAGTATAGCCTGTACCGATTGCAAGATTATGGGAAGACTGTGAAGCGAAAAATTCCTGAAAGCCTCTTTGCTTTAAAAATCAGAATTTAGAATTTTGGTTTTTTATGAAAACATCGCCAATCAGGCCTCAAAGCCATATATATATTCATACACTTAGTGAGAAACTAACTCACTGCTAATGAGAATTATAGTTAGTACATTAACATCTGCTACTAATATCGCATACACACGCATGGGTGAGCGGAGAGACTTATTTTCATTCGTCAAAAATGTTTTCAACAACCAATCAACAGTGAGACTTTGGTTGAGCGACTTCAGTTTCTGTTGGAGATTTCAAATATCCATTTTTTTTGTCTTTTTAATATGCATAACCTTCTACTATTCGACATGTGTTAACAATCAATAATGAATAGAAGACACGTGCTACTTTACAAAATCAATGATTATTACAAATGGTGAAATTGTTATAAAAATTACGTTAATGAATCCATGATAGCTTGCTCAAGCAACAAAAAAAAATTGCGACGCAACTTATCGTTTTGACGATGTTATATAGTGTTGTTTTACGACACGTGATCAGTAGTCAACTTCCTGTCGTCTGACTCTTTAACTTTAAACATTATTTATTCTATAACCAACATATGAAAATATGCAAAATCCTATTTGCCAATCCTACTACATGTCTCTGAACCGAAGAGTTTTAATGTCTTGGACTTTTTCTCCAACCTCTTTCCTCCTCTCCCCACTTGAGGTTTTATATCACGTTCTTTTTAATGGTGATCTTGATCTTATTTCATTTTCTTCCATGTATGAGTCAATCCCGCTATCATCAATAAGTTCCTTTTCGTTTACATTTTCCTGATTTGAAGAACTTATCCTTTCTTCTTAGTCAAGATCCTCCTCCGCCAAAACATCTACCTCTTCGATTCCGGATCATATTTGGTTAGAATGAGTCATTAGGTTTTTCCTTTTCTTTGATATAATGGCTGTGTTATGCCCCCTTTGTATGATGAAATTAGCTTTCTCAGGACTTGCTACATTGTCTTTTTTATGCCACATCTTTTCATTTATTGACTAAGGCATTGTTAATGGAGATCTTATTTTTCTTCCCATTAATGCAGATGGGCTTTGCAATCTGTCTGCATGTGGAATAGTCCTATAACTAAACAGTAACCTTGGTAAGTAATTGTCTGTAGCATCTCTACTTAGGGACAATGCCTTCAATCCAATTTTTAATTTATGCGCAATTCTCTCTGCAGTCACTTTAGATTGTAGATAATACGGTGGTGTTTTCTAAGGGAAGCAGCAATTCGCCGCAATCAATTACATAAATCTTCATCACAAAATTCTAGCGCGTTGTCTGATGCGAATGTTTTAGGGACCCCATTTCTAGAAAATATCACTCTTGATATTTACTTTATTGTAGTCGTTTTTCTAGTTACACTATTTACATTGTTCGGATTGTTGTCCTCATCTTTGTTGCCATATTCACGACGTTTCGGCCGTTGCACGCTCCGCACTTTTTCAGGTGATAGAATTTTCGAACCGAACCCTTTATTTCATCCATCGGGGTAGATTGTTGTAGTTCCCCGTGTCATGCCTCTTCTGGATGTCTCAGTTATCTCCTTTTAACTCAAATTTCAAAGTTTTTGCTCACCACTGCAGTAGCTAGCTATTGAACTCACGACTCTTTGGGTCAAATGAGGTCACATGGCCCAGTGAATAAAAACGTTGGTTGGATCTTCTTGAAAGGTGCATTATTGGATAGCATTCTTGTGACAAAATCAATGACACAGCTCGCCCACTCGCATCCATAGTTAAGGTAAGCTCCTTTTTGGGCTAAAAATTTTTTTACGATGTTTTTTTTTTACGAGTATATTTTTTAATTCCTCAAACGCTAAGCTTTGTCTTTGAGTCAATTTTTACTCCCTATTCTTTTAACGGTTCAGCAAATGGTTCTATTAAATCGCTGTATTTTGGTAGATATCTATTATAAAAATTAACCAATCCTAAAAAGGATTGCAACTTTTTTTATTAGTAGGTCTATCTGAAATTTTCTTTATTAACTTTGGGTCTGGTGCAATAGCATCTTTTGAAATCTGGTACCCTAAATACGAGATTGTATCTCAATCAAATTCGCATTTGTCTCTGTTTATGGTCATCCCAGCATTTTTTAACTTGTTTAATACATGTTCTGTTTTATGTTTTAATTCGTCTTTAGTGGTGGCACAGAAGCAAATATCATCTTGATAAATAATCATGTTACTAATTTCGTCAGTTAACACATTTTCCATTGCACTCTAAAAAATAGCACTTGCTGTTTTCACTCCAAAAGGCATTCTTGTCCATCTCAATAATTCTATTGTGGTAATTTCTTTGATTTTATTATAAATTTGTATTTGATTATACGCCGATTTTAAATCTATTTTTGCAAAATATTTTATGCCCGATAATTTCTGGATAGCGGTTTCGATATTGGGAACAGGAAACGAATCCGAGCATATTTTATGATTTAAGTCTATTTTTAAATCACCACATATTCTTAAGTCTGAATCTGATTTTCGCAAAAGTACAATAGGAGAGGCACATTTACTACCACTGGGAGGAGCATGCTCTAAAATTCCCTCCTCTACCATTTTCTTTAATTTAGCAACTAGTAAAGGTAGAAAGTAAATAGGTCATTTACGGGATTCGAATTAGGTGGTGTACTATTTTCTTTTAATTATATGCTCACTTTATACCCTCTATAACACTCCCGTTTTTACTTTTTCTGATTTTAAACAATTGATTAATTTCGACGTATCCAATTTAGAACATCTTTTCCCACTAATCCATGACATTTTTTTTACTGTAATAGGAATAATTTTAAATCGGTCACAATTTCTATTGAAAGTAACGCAAAAATTTTATAAGATTCATCGAAATGTATCACTTTCGGATGCCTTTTTCTCAATTTCTGCTTACCTATTTGTTCCCAGAAATTTCTTCGAATTAGAGTGACTTCACTCCCCATATCCACTTCCATTGGAAAAGTCATGACATTTAATTTTTTCAAAAGAATTATTTACCTTAGGTCTTTGTATTGAAAAGACGTCATCAGTTCTTTCTTTTCTATTTTTCCTATACTGTCTATTTTCTTAAATTTGCATACAGACAGAAAATGATATTTCCTTCTGCAATTATGGCAACTTTTTTCAAAAGGGGTACTTCTTTCAATTTCATGCTCATGCTTACAGTATTTGCATTTCTTGCGTTTCTTTTTTACAATGTACGTTTCAACATTGTCCTCAGTAGAATTATACTTTTTAATGAATTCCATCTGTTTTATAACTTTCACACATGTAGTTAGAGACAAATTATTCAATTGTAATTGTTCCAATATCTTATATTTATGAGATATATCAGCCATATCTTCAATCAACTGTAACTAAATTATTCATCCTCTATAGTCCAATCTTGAGTGCCCAGTTTCTCAGACTCGCAGAATCTGCTAGCTTCTCTTAATCTGTGAAGATTTGTATAATTGATTCATCTTGTTTCTGTTTAATAGACAGGAAATTGTTTCTTTCCGCTATGACAAGTTTCTTTTTAGGTCGTAAATTTCTTATTATAATTTCCAAAATTTCGACGAAAGTCAAAACCTGCAATTCTTTGGGGTGTGCCATAACAGAAATTTTCATTATAGCTTCACAACCTGTCTAAGCTAGAAAGAGGTCGGTTATTTCATTTTTCTCTCCTCTTGCTTTTCTGTCTTTCAATTTTTTAGCCCTAGCCTGGGCTACAAAACACCGAGTCCAAGTGTCGTCAATTTCTGGTTCGTCCAAGCGACGACATATTGATGTAGAGTATTGTTTTATAACATGTGATCAGTAGTCAACTTCCTCTCGTCTGACTCTTTACGCTTTATTTATTCTATAACCAACATATGAAAATAGGTAAAATCCTATTTGACAATCTCACTACACACGTCTTGGTTTCACATCAGTGATCATGCACAGTACATTCAAAATAGCTTTGAAGTAGAAACGAACATGTTAAGGGATTTGTTATTAAGGGAGGAACCAATAAATTTGCACAAATTTTTGTCATACAAGAACAGTAAAAGCAAATGAAAAATTACCATCCTAAATAATAACGAGAAGTAAATAGAGAGAAATATTATCCGACAGAGTCAGCTGCATGGCTGTAACAGTTAGCTATTTCCTATCGTTGTCAGCAGTCGGTGTTCGAGTCCAAGTGTAATAAAATGATTCTAAAAAGTGAAAAATGACAGAAGTTTATTGGCCAGTCTCGTGGTTGAAATTCTTACCTATATCTCACCGTTGCCACCGGTCGGGGTTCAATTCCTGGTATGTTGGACTAGGTGCTCTTGCTGTTAGCTTACTCTAAAATGTAGTAGTAGGTATCACTACCCACCTTTTCTTCAAACTTGTAGAAGAATGGAGTTATCTTTTTCCCATCAGATGTCACGACACTCACGAACTTGACACGGACCGGATGTTTGGTCCTGAAGGTAAACTTGGTATCAACTCTTGTTTCTACGATGTACCAGTTGTTTCAGTAGGGCAGGTTGATTTTTAATTTTTTTAGAAAATCAACATTGAACTTGGTGTGAAAGATGGGGTTTCATGTGATAATTACTGACACCAAACATTAGGATCATTACATTTGGTTTTAAAGATCGTCTGAAAAAATCTAAAAAATACCTAGTTTCCGCAGGTTTTTACTTACAAACTGACTTCAAAGTTTACTATTTCATGATTAAACCCAAATAAAGTTTTATCTTTTGTATTACATATGTTGAATGGAAAATATATTCAAACCAGAATTCGGATTATGAACCACGACAATCAAAATATGTAATGTTTTTTTTACTGTATTCGATAAGTACAAACTGAAAAAAATTGTAAAATATTACAAAAAAGTCTACTCAGTGAATAAGATTTGTTAGATCAGTAGTTAAATCATATGTTATATCATAATTAATAAAAACAAAATAATAGATAAAAGTGTATATAACATCCTAATACTCCTGGGCACAAATTATAAGACAAAATGTTTTAAATTTGTATTGTGTATTGAAAATCACACGAAAACTACTGCACTGCGTAACATATTACTAACATGTTCAGTATAATTTCCGTTTGAAGTAAATGAAGGTCTTATTTGATGGGACAATGATTTCGTAATAATATACTTGTGCTTTGCATTTTGTCCATATACAATTGGTAAAGATTCAGTAAATTATAAATTTTATAAGGCTGTGCTATAAGGTTTTCACTGATCACCAGATTTTATAAGGCTGTGCTATAAGGCTTTCGCTGATCACCAGATTTTATAAGGCTGAGCTATAAGGTTTTCACTGATCACCAGATTTTATAAGGCTGCGCTATAAGGCTTTCACTGATCACCAGATTTTATAAGGCTTTCGCTGATCACCAGATTTTATAAGGCTGTGCTGTAAGGTTTTCACTGATCACCAGATTTTATAAGGCTGTGCTATAAGGTTTTCACTGATCACCAGATTTTATAAGGCTGCGCTATAAGGCTTTCACTGATCACCAGATTTTATAAGGCTGAGCTATACGGCTTTCACTGATCACCAGATTTTATAAGGCTGCGCTATAAGGCTTTCACTGATCACCAGATTTTATAAGGCTGTGCTATAAGGCTTTCACTGATCACCAGATTTTATAAGGCTGCGCTATAGGCTTTCACTGATCACCAGATTTTATAAGGCTGTGCTATAAGGCTTTCACTGATCACCAGATTTTATAAGGCTGTGCTGTAAGGCTTTCACTGATCACAAGATTTTATAAGGCTGTGCTGTAAGGCTTTCGCTGATCACCAGATTTTATAAGGCTGTGCTATAAGGCTTTCACTGATCACCAGATTTTATAAGGCTGTGCTATAAGGCTTTCACTGATCACCAGATTTTATAAGGCTGTGCTATAAGGCTTTCACTGATCACCAGATTTTATAAGGCTGTGCTATAAGGCTTTCACTGATCACCAGATTTTATAAGGCTGTGCTATAAGGCTTTCACTGATCACCAGATTTTATAAGGCTGTGCTATATGGCTTTCACTGATCACCAGATTTTATAAGGCTGCGCTATAGGCTTTCACTGATCACCAGATTTTATAAGGCTGCGCTATAAGGCTTTCACTGATCACCAGATTTTATAAGGCTGTGCTATAAGGCTTTCACTTATCACCAGATTTTATAAGGCTGTGCTATAAGGCTTTCACTGATCACCAGATTTTATAAGGCTGCGCTATAGGGCTTTCACTGATCACCAGATTTTATAAGGCTGTGCTGTAAGGCTTTCACTGATCACCAGATTTTATAAGGCTGTGCTTTAAGGCTTTCACTGATCACCAGATTTTATAAGGCTGTGCTGTAAGGCTTTCACTGATCACCAGATTTTATAAGGCTGTGCTGTAAGGCTTTCACTGATCACCAGATTTTATAAGGCTGTGCTGTAAGGCTTTCACTGATCACCAGATTTTATAAGGCTGTGCTGTAAGGCTTTCACTGATCACCAGATTTTATAAGGCTGTGCTATAAGGCTTTCAGTGATCACCAGATTTTATAAGGCTGTGCTATAAGGCTTTCACTGATCACCAGATTTTATAAGGCTGTGCTGTAAGGCTTTCACTGATCACCAGATTTTATAAGGCTGTGCTGTAAGGCTTTCACTGATCACCAGATTTTATAAGGCTGTGCTGTAAGGCTTTCACTGATCACCAGATTTTATAAGGCTGTGCTCTAAGGCTTTCACTGATCACCAGATTTTATAAGGCTGTGCTATAAGGCTTTCACTGATCACCAGATTTTATAAGGCTGTGCTATATGGCTTTCACTGATCACCAGATTTTATAAGGCTGTGCTATAAGGCTTTCACTGATCACCAGATTTTATAAGGCTGTGCAATAAGGCTTTCACTGATCACCAGATTTTATAAGGCTGTGCTATAAGGCTTTCACTGATCACCAGATTTTATAAGGCTGTGCTATAAGGCTTTCACTGATCACCAGATTTTATAAGGCTGTGCTATAAGGCTTTCACTGATCACCAGATTTTATAAGGCTGTGCTATAAGGCTTTCACTGATCACCAGATTTTATAAGGCTGTGCTATCAGGCTTTCACTGATCACCAGATTTTATAAGGCTGTGCTATATGGCTTTCACTGATCACCAGATTTTATAAGGCTGCGCTATAGGCTTTCACTGATCACCAGGTTTTATAAGGCTGTGCTATAAGGCTTTCACTGATCACCAGATTTTATAAGGCTGTGCTATAAGGCTTTCACTGATCACCAGATTTTATAAGGCTGAGCTATAAGGCTTTCACTGATCACCAGATTTTATAAGGCTGTGCTATAAGGCTTTCACTGATCACCAGATTTTATAAGGCTGTGCAATAAGGCTTTCACTGATCATGGGAATTAAATTCCAACACTATGTTTTTGAACCTAGACCTAAGATTTAAACTCACCTCCTCAAAAACCGGTAACGATTTGGAAAAATAGTTTGCCATTATTTATCATGTAAAACCGCAACTTTAAAACCGAATGCAATACGACGCTTCCAAAATCGACCTACCCTGTTGTTTCTGTGGTCCAGAACATGTTCACTGAATATTCTCTTGCCATTGAATATTTTAGCAGTTGTACTATGATTCTTGGGGTACCTGTGCACTTTCTGGTCTCTTAACTTTCATAGATTTCATGATGTTCTGGGTGTAAAGCCCGGGTCGTCATGTTGGAACCGTTGTAATTCTGGTCTTTAGCATGTTACTAAGATCCCGATTCCACTTCTTGTTGACCCTGCCGGAATTCCTCTTGAAACCATGACCCATGTTCATGGTCTTCTTTATGTGTAATACAATACACAAGACACAGCAGCCATGTTGGTGATGCTTTTAGAATTGATTTGTGCACGAAGCAATTTAATCACTCTTATGAGAAGCAATCATGAACATATAGGTATTATGAGAGCTGACAATATATCATTTGTCCTGCATTTAAATTTCAAATTATTTGGCGTAATGTTTGGTGGGAAATTTTAGGCTAAAGTTTACTGTATGTTTTGCTTCTCCACTCTTCCGGGTTGATTTTTTCATTTGAAAAAAGGATTTTAATTTTTAAATCATTAAAAGTATATATATAAAAAAATATATATTCAATATATGAACATTGAAATGAACACTCAGAGGCGACAGGCTGTTTCATGCTAGGCGCAATCGTGGCCTGACGATTGCGTTTAGCATGAAACAGCCTGTCGCCTCTGAGTGTTCACTTCAAGGTTCACTTTTATATTTACATATGCTCTATCTCTGATATTGAGCACATTATCCCATAAATATAGCACATCTTAAAATTATATTTCTTCATATATATATATATATATATATATATATATATATATATATACAAACACATGTATGGTAACACAGGGCATGTTTGCTTCGAGCGTCATCTAATAATGCCGTGTGTTACTGTAACAAGGGAATATATTATTAAGCAGTAACAGGAGATTGCATGAACGATAACATATATAAAATTATATTGTGTTATATATATATATAGTCGTCTCTTCTACTCCAGTACTTCATGTCTCGCACTTCCCGTCTGTGAAATTCCCTTTCTCTTACTTGCTTCCCTGACAGTTATAGTCTTCAAATATTCAAATGTAATGTCAATCGACATCTTCTGATACCTTGGTCTAATTCCCCCTTCCTTCTCTTTATTCTTTCCCCAATCACGTGTCTTACTCTTGCTCCTACTCTCTGTAACCCCTGGCGTACTAGTGGCACTCTGCATTGCTTGGGGTGAAATGCTTAAAAAGTATAAAGGTTGTCATTTAGCTGATTGATGTTAACTTCAGCATCGCAACTCCAGAGTTTTGTAAACGGACCCTCCAGGAATCACTTCGTTCACTCGTCAGGGTTATCTATACCTATATCTTTCTATCTTTATATATATATATATATATATATATATATATATATATATATATATATATATATATATATTATTTAAAATTTGCTGTATTTATGGGGGAAGGGTGCTCAATATTGGATTCAACGTTTATAGATAAAGACAGCGTAGACATAGCAATCAACACTACATAGTGACTCATAGTCTGACGATCATTTGAGGCGTGAGACAGACAGTCACCATTCAATGTTGAATGCTATCTTTACACTGTCTCTCTGTCTATTTTGTCTTGAATTAGTAAAGTTAAAAGTTAAAGTAATCAGGATCATTATAATCAGAATAAAGGACAACTTAAAAATAAGATTAGCCAAAGCAAGGATAAAGTAAAAATCCCAGTTTTGAGTTTTCAGAGTTAAAAATTTGAAATCTGAAATTCTGATGTGTAATATTTCATCTTAATTATTTGAGAAATTAGACTATGTATGAGGAAGAATAGGCAAATAAACACACGCGCGCCACCTCGAACTCTCCTTTGTCTGTGGTAGCCTTTCGTGTTTATATCTGAAATATCTACTCTAGTGATAGTTAAATATTCAGTCTTACGGACAAGTTTATTCCTCGCTTAAGGTGCTGCAATATATCATGGCTTTTTGTTAGATTAAACTGGGCTACGAAAATCTATTTGCCAAATTTAGCTTAGTAGAAGGCCTCAATAGTTGTGAACCAAGTTAAATTTTAACTCGCTACAGTAGTAATTTATATCGAGTGCTATTGGCAGCATGTAACTCAGTAATAACTGCGGATAGTCAGGTCATTGACAACTAAATCGGTTCCCCTATTAAGCGTTTCTGGTGAGAAAGAATTCGAGACACCAAACGGAATTAACAGCAAGACCCGTCAAAGAGCGGATGAGAATTTTGGTAGGGTCAACCGTCATCTAGCACAATGAGATGGACCGGGCTCCATAACTATACATGCAGCCATTGTGATGATGACACGACATCTCTGGTCGGATGGCTTCTTAGATTGATGTCAACAGCCAGAGCAGAGGCTCCTCCGATGGAATTAACAACGTAAGGGCGGGTGAACCTTCTTGTAGGATCAACAGTCATCTAGCAAAATGAGGAAGACCGAGCTACATTGATATGCATGCAATGATTGTGGTGATGACACGACATTTCTGGATGGAAGGCTTTCGGGTTAAATGTCAACGACCAGAGCTAAGGCTCCTCCGATGGAATTAACAGCGTATGGGCAGATGAAACTTCTTGTGGGGCCACCGTTTATCTAGCACTGAGATAGACCAGGCTCCATAGCTATGCATGCAGCCGGTGTGGTGAGGATACGACATCTCTGGACAGATGGCTTCTTAGATTGATGTCAACGACCAGAGCGAGGATTCTCCGATGGAATTAACAGCGTAAGAGCGGATGAACCTTCTTGTAGGGTCAACGGTCATCTGCTAGATGACTGTTGAGATAGACCGGGCTCCATAAATATAAAAATAAATATGAAAGATACGATATGATAATGCTAATGGTGATAATAGCATTTTTCATACAGAAAACATTCGGCATTCATTAACCGAAGAGTTTCGATCCTCACGGGGTAACCCATACTTTCGGCCTTGTGTCACATCTAAGCTATGCTTAGAAAATCACAGTGCACATAGACATGTTATAATTGTTAGCAAGCTTGTATCGCTAAAACACTTTTGACTGAGTAGTGAGTTCAGTCTTCAGTGGGTGCCCCATACTTTCCGCTTCGTGCCACAACTAAACTTAGAAAATCTCCATTAGCCGAAGAATCGGTTGAAATTTATAAATTCTTTCTCTTAAAACATTTTTACTAGAAAATAGATTTCTCAAGCCCACTAATTGTTATTGATCTTTCTAGTATTGATAGGAGTTTTTTTCCTTGAACTTTTGTTTGAGGTAGCATGAAAAGTCATCATCCTGATTATGACACTGTTTTCCGTTCTTGTCACATGTGATACTCATTTAAGTTGTTGCTGCTGTTGGAAGTGTTCAAGGGATGTGTTCTTTGTTTAGTTATTTTTTGGTAAAGCTCATTGTTTGTGATTCTGTAACGCCAGCCTTGTAAGACGTGGTTAAATATTGTCTTCATTAAGACCCCAAAGATTCGTTTTGATTGAAGCTATTTTTAATCATTGATTTGA
Organism: Acanthosepion esculentum; assembly: GCA_964036315.1. Lineage (NCBI taxonomy): Eukaryota > Metazoa > Mollusca > Cephalopoda > Sepiida > Sepiidae > Acanthosepion > Acanthosepion esculentum. The sequence goes on along the minus strand of OZ038492.1, from coordinate 99,233,850 downwards.
GAAAATGGCTGCATATTGCTGATAGTTTAGGTATTTTTAAACAAGTGCATGAGACACGTGCGAGTTCTAAGGTTAATAGGATAGAAATCTGTATATCAGATTAAATAGACACAGCCTGTCAACAGAGTGCTGTACACGATGCTGGTAACAATGATGTATGATGAGGTCTCTTGAAATTCGTAAGGATCATGAGTAAAACTCATATCTGTCTTGACGTGTGACATATACAGATCGGGCTGCAGAACATTTACACCTCTTTACTCGGGAACATGCCTGAATAGTTATAACTACACAACCCCAGTCGAATCCATGTCAGATCGCGTAGCCACCGTTATTCAAACAAAGAGTGAGATTATTAGGATTTTGACTTTAATTTATTGATACTTCAGTTTATATACTATAAGTTTTCCTTTATACTTAGTTATATTAGATCAATAGTCCTTAACATTTTTCTCTAGCGCTCCTTTTCAGATATTTACGACCGTGTTAACATTGCACTTATCAATGGAGCAGAGTTAGTGCCACCGGAAGTACGCATTGGCGGGAACAGGCAAATGACAGTCACCGAGATAGAAACTGCCAAGTTTTACATTGCAGGTTTTCGCTCCGTATCCAGATTGCACTTTCATCTAAATGTTTAAAATATGTCTAAAAGTATAACTATATAGACAAAATGATAAACAAATGCTTATGTAAAGGGCTGTGTCTTATCTCAATCAGGTTTCAAAGCGTTCAATCATCTGTTAAAAATATAGCGGCCCTCTAACGCGTCTGGACACTTATTGTCTCTGTGGGAGTTCACAGCGGCCTCATAGGGTGTTACCGCCCACTTTGTGAATCATTGTAAAAAAAAAACAGAAACAAAATCCATCTGTATTCTATAGATATTATGAAAAGAAGTTTTGTTAAAATATTATATCAGAATAATAGCAGATATCATATAGTTGAATGAAATGTTTTTTTTTTATCGACCTTTGACATAAAATAGCGCGTCAATCTAGTTTTTTGCAGTTGGAGTTGCGTGCAACATTCATTTTCTCGACAAGAATGTTGCATATCGAGGGTGGTACATTTTCATGCTTAATTAAATGGGTTCATATGGAGCTCTGGTCTGTGAGATGTATGGTCACCGAGTGGTGATAATTTTTATGAAACATGTATTAGAAAGGATTGCTTCACAGTTATTTTGTTGTTATTATTATTATTATTATTACTACTACTACTACTACTACTACTACTACTACTACTACTATTATTATTATTATTATTATCATTATTATTATTATTAACAACGTTAGATTTAATGGAACGCGTGTTTGAGTAGGTATCACCAATTATTAACCAGTGAAATTAATGTCTTCCTGCTTAAAGATCGAAAGTCTTTGGTCAGTACACCGTGAAATTTGTATGTATATTATTATTGTTATATTATTATTATTATTATTATTATAATATTACGTTTATAGTAATAAGAAATAATGCAGGATTTAATATATATATATATATACGTATAAGACAAAAAATCAACATCCTCTATCAATTGTTCCGACAAATACGATTCAAGATAAACCTTTCCAAAACAAAAACTATTAGAATCCATCATATCAATTAAGGGTGTAGAACTAGTAAATACTAAACACTAAATACCTTAATTTAGTATAGGGGGTACGGAAATTGAACATAGAATAGACTGTGTAAGAGGTAGTTTCGCCCCAAATCGAAAATTGCTACAAAACTAAAAGGTTAACCTAAAAACTCATGCCATGTGCTTAAATAGCCTCGTCAGATCAAGACTTTCGTATGCATGTCATGCAAGGTGCCAAACTCGTTCAGAAATATCTAAATTGTTAAAAATGACTTTGAGCGAATTAAACCTGTACGTCTTAGCAAAGACCACCCTATTTCGAATTTGTAGACTAGCGCTACAGAATCACAAAGAACTATACCAGATAACAGAAAGCACATCAATTGAAGACTTTCAACAACAGCAACATCTAAAATGGTTATCATATGTAACCTGAAGAGAAAATAATGACATAAACAAGATGTTGCCATTCTACGCCACTTTAAACAACTGGTCAGGAAGGAAGCCACTATCAATACCGGAAAGATGTTGCCATTTTACGCCACTTTAAACAACTGGTCAGGAAGGAAGCCACTATCAATACCGGAAAGATGTTGACATTCTACGCCACTTTAAACAACTGGTCAGGAAGGAAGCCACTATCAATACCGGAAAGATGTTGACATTCTACGCCACTTTAAACAACTGGTCAGGAAGGAAGCCACTATCAATACCGGAAAGATGTTGACATTCTACGCCACTTTAAACAACTGGTCAGGAAGGAAGCCACTATCAATACCGGAAAGATGTTGACATTCTACGCCATTTTAAACAACTCATCAGGAAGGAAGCCACTATCAATACCGGAAAGATGTTGACATTCTACGCCACTTTAATCAACTGGTCAGGAAGGAAGCCACTATCAATACCGGAAAGATGTTGACATTCTACGCCACTTTAAACAACTGGTCAGGAAGGAAGCCACTATCAATACCGGAAAGAGCGATAAAAAGTAGTGGATATGAAAAATTGTTTTAATAGAAAGTTTTTATAAATTTCAACCGAACGCAGAGTTGACTGCTCGATCATTGAATGCCAAATGTTTCCTTATAATGAAACGGATAATATGACCGTTATCATATATAACTAAATGACTAAAAAATCAGCTGTAGGACAATTGTGCAGGGCCAATTACATAAATAGTGGGTGTGTCTATCTTACAAATCATCTTTTGAAATCTTGGTCAAATTTGATGACGACAATGAAACAGTCGCTACCCAAAGCCAAAAGAGACACATAAGCGAACGCTCATCAAAGCAGATATCTTTTATGATATCTAAAGTATTGCTTTTTTTCCCTTTTACATTTTATGTGATATGTGCACAATTTCCCAGCGTTTTTTCCCTTTCAATTTTTCTTTTTCATCTTAGACTAGAGACTAAATACACAATTGAAAACTAGTTTTTCACCGGAAAGCATGCGACGTTTCAGAAAATACACCATTCGGGGTTTTGTATCAATAAAAGTTACAAGATGAAGATAATGTGCCGATAAACTCCTCAGAGTTAACGGCCATTCGACCCCAGCTATGGATTAAATAGTCTCACCAACCCGCAATTGGCCAAACGTAGAGAGTACAGCTACACCCCTAAAAATATGGTCAACCGGGGAGGTGCTCCTTCAACAGGAGTGAGTAGGCCCTGAATTTGGAAGATGAAGACACTAATACATAAAAAAATATTGAAATGATAATTGTACTACGTCTCAAAAATTCAGAAAGAAGTCTGATATACTGATTACCAGTTAAGATTATCCATTAATCCAATGTTTTTCAAGATATTTTATCTCACGGTACACTTGGATCTATAGTTCAAGTTCCGCGGCACACTTGAATCTATAATTAAACTTCCGCGGTACACTTAAATTATAATTGTCAAAAAAGACTTTTAAAAAAGTGTATCCGTTTTGTTATTTATTTATTAACACAAACAAAACAATTTATTATAATTTGTAATAAAAAGATGATAATTTAAAACTCTTTAAAAAGTTTATATTTATTTATTTTCTGTTTATTATAATTTAACATTTAATGAGATATCTGTGCTTGAATTTTTTTAGTATATCTTCTTTGTAAGGCCGAATTTTGTCCCTGAATTTTTTTAGCATATCTTCTTTGTAAGGCCGAATACTGTGCTTGAATTTTTTCAGCATACCTTCTTTGTAAGGCCGAATTCTGGGCTTGAATTTTTTTTATCATATCTCTTTCGTAAGGCCGAATTCTGTGCTTGAATATTTTAGCATATCTTCTTTGTAAGGCCAAATTCTGTGCTTGTTTTTTTTTAGCATATCTTCTTTGTAAGGCCGAATTCTGTGCTTGAATTTTTTCAGCATAGCTTCTTTGTAAGGCCGAATTCTGTGCTTGATTTTTTCTTTTGAAATCAAACGCTTTCGATCAGATCTGATTTTCAACTTAAAGAAAACAATCAGATCTTGATACGAATAACGATCGTTTCTCAAGATTCCCTCCTTTCGCGACATCCAAACGACCATTCTAGCCACGGCTAGCAGCGTGAAAAACACCATCCGTTTTACCCCCAGAAAACGGGACGACACATTGTCACACGCATACGCGAGATCGATGGACACGGGCTGATCGGGAGCGATACGAGCCGTCAACTCGCCGACATAATTCCAGAAAGGGCGCACCTGAGGATAATGGTAAAAGGCGTGCGATGCCGTTTCCTCTAAACTAAGGTCACACCGATGACAATCTGGCAAATCTGCCTCGCCCCATCTGAAGAGTACGTCATTGAGAGGTAACACGTTCCGGATCAATCGCTAGCTAAGCGAAAACTCAGGGTTACTGAGATAATCCGCCGCTGGTGCCCAAGACCAAAAAAAGCGCAACTCTGATGCCGACAAACCGAGACGGCCACACAGAGGCTCCTTCGCGACCCCCTCCACTAATTCATGATACAATAGTCTCCGACGCCGAGAAAGGTCACTGGACCGAGGAAGGACCTTCAAGGCCGCCCGACACTCACTAAAGAAACTCGACAACCTTCCACAACCGCGACGGCGCTTACCCCAAGACATGAGGGGAGTGATAGTAAGGCTAGTGAAGGCGTTCCTAACACTCGGCGCTAAAATCGAATCCTCCATCAAAACTCGGCATAGAAAAGCCAACCTTGAGGACTCCCCAGGTGTGGCAATTCCCCCCCCCCATGACACGGACGCTGGTAACAGACTTCTTTACGGACCCAATGCTTGCGACCACTCCACAAGAGGGTGATCAACAAACGCTCGATCGCCTTCATACGTTTCCTGTAAAGAGGAAGTACAGCCAAGCGGTAAAGGATGAGAGGCATGACGTAAGTGGCACACGCCTCAGCTCTACCCTTTAAGGACAACCCCCTTTGAAGCCAAGTCCGGACCGACGCTCCGACCTTTGCCGGTACTTCTGACCAATTCTTCTTCAGTAGGAGTCCCGGATCGAACCACACCCCCAGGATGCGGACAGGTCCATCAGTCCAGTCGAAGAGCTCTGAAAGTGCGAACCCCTTCCAGGCACCTAACCGCAAGCCGGAAGACGTTGCGGTTAATCTTGGCCCCCGTCACCTTCTCGTACCGTTGAAGCACCTTCTGCACCACCTTAATGTCGCTGCGGCACGACACGAAGATGGATACGTCATCGGCGTACGCAGAAACCCTAGCTCGGGCACTACCAGGGCAAACGGCTGTTCCGCGTAGGGCCGGACTGCACGCCCTGTCTCTTAGCCGGCGAAGGAAGGGCTCCTACGCCAAAGCATAAAGTAAGGGCGATAGTGGGCACCCCTGTCGAACCCACCTAGTCAGCGCAAAAACGCTCGACCGCCTTCTGTTCCCCTGTACCATAGCACTGGGGGTGCGATACAGGGGCCTAATCCACCTGCAGAAGTCGGGTTCGAATCCGGTGGCCTGCAGGACAGCAGCCAGGTACTGATGTTCAACCCTGTCAAATGCCTTGGACTGATCCATATTGATCAGCGCGGCTCGCTTGTCTTCTACACCCTCTATGATTGTGCCGATCAGATGCAGGTTGCTTTGAATTGTTCGTCCCTTCACAGCACAAGTTTGCTCAGGTCCCAACAAGCTCGCGACAAATGACTGCAACCTCTCTGTCAGGATCTTGGCCAAAATCTTTAACTCTGTGTTTAGCAGAGTTATGGGCCTGTAATCATCGAAATCCCGCTCAACACCCTTGCCCTTTTTCAACAGCGTGATCACACCCTTGGAAATCTGGTGATCAGTGAAAGCCTTACAGCACAGCCTTATAAAATGAGCACATTCAAACTGGCTAGTTTGATTGAAATGATTTAAGCCAGAGTCCCTTAAATGCAGACTGGCCGGAAATCTGCGGGTGACAGGACCCCGACGGATTGTCCCAGGCTCCCAGTACCCAACTCTGTCGTCATCCGACCATCTGGGACAATCCCACCGACGTCCATAGGGTAGGTTAATTTAACTGCCCTATATACAGAGGGGTGGAGTAATACGAGGACCCTCCCTGCGCAGAAATGGCAAAGCTTTTTAAGCTCCGGTGTACCTATCTCAAAAACCCTAATATTCGGGAATACATCCCTACACTCATGGAGATAGTACCAAACTTGGGCATACTCTTAGTCTTAAATCTTCTTCCTAAGAATTTTAGCCGTGATAGAATTTATCTTTTAATATTTATTGCAGAAAAGCTTGTTTGTATAATATTTTACATATTATGTATATATTTATTATAACAATGATATAGGCATATAATAAAATTATAAAAGGTTTTAACTTTGATATGTACGCTTATTGTGCTTTGGACTTCTTTCGAAAATAATTTAATTTTAATGACCTTGAAAGATTTTCGCGCCACACATAGAAACCTCTCAATGCAGACCAATATGCCGCTGCACTAACCTTTTTGTCACTGCTCTACTTTCTTTACTTGATCTTCTTATTCTCTCCTCATTTATTCCAATCTATCTGTTCATGTTTTTATCTACATTTTATACTAAAGTGGATTAGTTTCCTATACGAAAAAAGGAATAAGGAATACAGATCTATCTTCCGTCACATTCTCTCTTTTCTTCTGTCTTTCCATCGATAATTTTAGTCCAGGCCACTTTTTACGCTGATTCATTCTTGTTTGCAATTCAGTCTTTTGCTCATCATTTCTTGATATCCTGCCAACAAATCTATCCATGACTTTCTTTCCGTTTCATCCCTTTTTCCCTTTCACACAGATTTTCCTCTTACATGGTCACTTTTCGTTTGGCTCTATCTTTCTTACTTTCTGCTTTTTTTTATTCACCCACACTTTTTCCTCTCCCTTATTCTCTCCCACGCTTTTGCCAATTTCTTTCTGATTAGTAGTTTTTTTTATGTAGGTTTCTCAGCCCGAAAGCATAACTAATTCCAGTTCAGAAGAACAGGAAATCGTACAGTTACTACACTCTGATCAAGAGCTAGAAAAACGTTATGTTCGTAAAATAAACAGAATAGTATAGGTGAATTTTGAGTAAAACTTATGCTAAATATTTCATTAGGAAGTAAATACAAATACGAGTCTCTCCCTCCCTCGCTCCTTCGCACTTTCTCTCTCTCTCTCTCTCTCACACACACACACCTACATGCACTCGTTTCAAAGGTGAACTGGCACGAGTGTTACTATGTCACAGTATGATCGAAGACTGAGCATTTTTATTCTATTTCACGGGCGTTCACACACTGTATCCAGGTCAAATCGGCATCGACATACAATTTTATTTTCCATCGGTGTATATGACGCACTTCACAAAATCTGACCAAATGAGCGAAGAAGATTTTTTAGAATTCTTTCTTATATATATATATATATATATATGTATATATATATATATATATATATGTTGCGGGGCCGATAAGGATGTCGCCCCCGGAAGCTTATTGAAGAAAGGTGAGAAACAGCTAAGACAATGAGAGGACAAAGGCGGAGGTTTATGAAACAATAAACGTCGAATTTATTTATCCCAAGTGTACAAGAGTGTACTCTGGAGAAGTGTGTTTGTATCGGTGTCGGGTCCGGTATGACTGGTTTCCTTCAGGGGAAGTTGATTCGGTTGTATCGGCGACACGAGTGCGGTAGCTGGTCGACTGCAGGATGGGAGAGTTGGTCGTCGGCGGTAGCTGGTCGACTGCCGGATGGGTAGAGCTGGCAGTAGCTGGTTGGTCGAAGACGTACGAAGGGTTGCTGCAAATGATCGCGCCGAAGTGTAGCACTTGACGAAGGTGGAGTCCCTAAACAGGGCCGAGTCCGAGCAGTGATACGACTTCCAGGACGGATCAACCGCGGAAACGGGATCGCGCCGAATGGTAGCACTTGACGTAAGCAAAATCCCTAAACGGGGCCGAGTAGTGTTACGCCTTCCAGGGTGGATCGACCGCGGAGACGGGATCGCGCCGAAGAGTATTCTCTCGACAAAGGCACCGGAAGCTCACAAAGGTAGCGTACTACACTTAGTATTTACTTGACCCCCCTCACCACTGAGTTAGGTTGTGACACAAAGTCGGTTTTTAACGTGGGGACCCGGGTGTTTTCACCCGGGCCGCTGGTCTTAGCTGGTCATAGCTTGTCCAAGCTGGTTTAAGCTAATCATAGCTGGTCTTAGCTTGTCCAACCTGGTCAGAGCTAGTCATAGCTAGTCTTGGCTTGTCATAGCTGGTCCAGGCCGGAGCCGGTCCAAGCTAGTCGTAGCCATGATACCACCAGCGCAGGGACGAATCCCTACACCAGGTAAGTATCAAGTGACGCTCTCTGCCAAAAGGCCGACAAAGCGAGCAATCTACGAACAGATACTACACTCTGACCCAGGCCTCCAGGCCGAGCAGCGTCAAAAGGTAGCGTACTACACTTTGATCTTAATATTTATTCGTTATAAAATAACAAAATGTGCCACAAGGGCGAAGTTGGTGGAGGGGGAAAAGGAGTGGTCTTCTCTAATCTTAACTCATAACTAGCTAGTCGCTCTCATGGACCCAATCGTACTGACAATAATCCTTTCACCATAATACCACATTTGCAACAGAAACTCTCGCACCGCAATTACCAAAATACCTCAAGTATTCCACTAGAATCCTAATATGAAATTTTATTTACAGAAAAACAGGGCGGGGGATACAATGAATATACACAATGAAACCTGCAAAATAAATATGTGTTAGTATCGGGTCCCGCCCAATGGTGAAAATGCGGCAGAAATCCTGGTTAATTGGGAAGAAATGTCAGACATTGGTCATGTCTGATCACTCCAGAGAACAAGAACATCTGTCACCTAAAAGGGTTGGGAGGGGATGGGGTAATAAAATACATGTGGGACAAATAAGGGAGCCTAAGCACTTGCATTCTCTAGCTAGTTCTGACAGAATTGGTCAATCTTACCTTGGTCAAGTCTGGGATGACTGAGGTTTCAAGCTGTGGCCAAAATCCTTTTTCCTAAGTTGCGTCTAACAACCACTCAAGGTCAGCTCCTCTCACACGCACCAATTGCGAAACTCTCACTCAACATTTGCCGAATTTCAGCGAAGAGAGACGCACCTTTTCCACCCTGATCTTAACTTTAAGCTGATGCTTAAAGAAAGCGACCAGTTGAGAAGAGGAGAACTTCTCGTCTCCGTGAAATTCCTACACTTTGATCTTAGCCGCCGGGCCCAGCAAGCTGGATTTGGACGAAAAAAGGAGCTAATAATATGTAAAACGATTTATTCAAGTACTCCCTGGCTAGAGGGAGTAGAAAACCGTAAATATTAAATTAATCACAATGTTGTTCGATGTTTGAGAATCCCTGCCTAATCCGATGCTCGCGAGGCACTGTTTTAGAGTCAACAATATTGGCCGGTCGTCCAGTTTCTCGCATGCTGCTTGACTTAAATCAGCGAGATCAGGGGTTGTGAAAGGTCAAGGTCGTTTATCTAAGGAGCGGCTAATGGCGGCCGCGACATATATATATATATATATATATATATATATATATATATATATATATGGGTGTGTGTGTATTCAGTTGCTGAAAATCTCCTGAAGAGTGGACTGAACAATTCCAAAAAGGTTCACTTACGAAACTCTGGAGTCAAGCTACTGTATATAACTTTAATCAGCTAAGTGATAAATTTTATTTGTATTAATCATATATATAATCGACGTGATGTGGCTTCGCTCTGTCCTTTCTATAAATATTTTCATGGCAGTTTTTTTTCCCTGGTGCCCAGATTACATGATTTTAAGCATGCTACTAGATTGGCATCTAGGTCCCACGCGTTTACTGTTGAAATAGCTAAGTACAACCGCCACTTTTACTCCAACAGTTTATTTTCTCATACTTCACACCTGTGGAACTCCCGTTTACTTGCGTCCCCGATGAAATCTTCAAAAATTTAAATGCAACGTCAATCGCCATCTTCTATCTTCTTGAATCCCCCTCATCTTTTGCTCTTTCCTCATTCCTCCCTATACTCCCTGTAACCCCATGCGTACTAGTGGCGTTACTGCCTTGCTTGGGGTGAAATGATTGAAATAAATAAAAATTGAAATATATTGAGTGCTGGTGCTAATAAAATAATGCTTGATGTATAATAACAAAGCTATACTTTATATTATTAATAAATATGCATTTTTGCTTACCTGTAGCACAACATTGAGTTTCATACACAACACAATCGTCAGGTGCTGATTGAAAAATATTTTTTTTCGAAGTCATATCTATCGATACAGACATCAGTTTCACTCGTGCTCCTTGCAAAATCCCAAGAAATAAATACCACAATATCATAGTCATAACAAACTTGCACAACAGACTTGTTCTCCACTCATCAAATCAACTACTTGCCCGACATGATTGTAGCCAGGCAACAGTCTTCAGTTTTCTAGAGTCCAGGTTAGAAACCTTAACCGGTAACTGATTGACTTAGTGGTACCAACATTGAATCAGAATATGATTTTATACAATGTCCCTCTTATCAGTTACTGGCGATCCCATTCTTGTACCACTCGAGGATGCCTGCAACTTTCACTCGTTACTTATACTTATTCAGCTTATACATATTTTCCTCTATACAGTCAATTATATGCCAGTCTTTCGATACCTGATTGACGAGGCGTCATACGTCATTTTTTCCTGCTATTGGAGAAGAAGAGGGTTCATACCTTTCCCAAGGGTATTAATGAATTCGAGTGGAATTCGAACTCGGCTCTCCGATTCCTCAATCCGAGCCGTTATACCTTACTCCACCGTGCCTCCCTTTCCTCTATACACGTTTTTTTTTTAAGTCACCAATGCAAGGCGATAAAGACACAAGTGGTTACAGCGAGTGAAAGGAAATGAGTAGGTGTTAGTAAGGAGAAAGGACAATAAAAGAACAGGATTCAGAAAGACAGAAGATGGCGACTGATGTTGCATTTTAATAGGTGGAAGAGAAGCAAGAAATTGGGAGAGAGTTTCACAGGTGAAAAGTGCAAGAAAAGAAAGTATTAAAATAGAACTTACGGTTACATGTACCTATTTCGACAGTAAAACGATAAGACCTAGTTGCCAATCTTTTGTGACGTACGGTTGCCGTCAATGATTAAGTATAACTCAAGACTTCAATGTAAGATAAAATAGTATTTAATTACAACCGTAAATAAATACTTAACAAGAACAAAGAAGTAAAAGTCAACCAAAGATAATTAACCATTTCAGTGAATACCTTGTTAGTAGCTCGGCTTAACGTCCGGTAAATCCTAAATCAAAACCCAAATCATCGACGCACACTAATTCGACTGGATAGGTCCACTCAATAGTCACTCAATAATCACTATAGTCAGTAGCCTGACACCGCTATTTATACACCTGGCAGAAAACATATATTCATATATCTAGAGTGTCACGCTCGAACCTCGGTGTCGGTAGTTACTTATTTTCTTCGTATATGACACAATCTAGTAGCAAGCTTAAATTCATACAGTCGCGGCACCAAGAAGAAAAGCTCATTAGAACAATAGTTATAGAAATTTTATAGAAAAAAACAGTTCTGTGATTTATAGAAAAAAATATGTTCTGTGATTCTCAAATAAAATAAAATAGAATATCTCCTCATTGTGAATGATAGTGGTTTTATTTTAGTGCTCCCAACATTTTGTTCTGTAGTGCCCTGCTTGATTAATCTTCTGTCTGTCTTTTTTTAGGGGGGTTAATCGTTAGCCATTACTATGTATTTATTTATTTTCCTCAATAGGAATAGATAGATTGGCCTAGCGTCCGGCTCCGGTCTTTTGAACAGGAGTAAAGGTTTATCCCTTGTTTCCTGTCTAGGATTATGTTTCCGGTTCCTTCTAAAACCTACTTCGACTCTATACTTCTAACTCTGTAATTCTGTTTACGTAAGCTCTGTAATTCTGTTTACTATTTATTTAAGTTTTCTCCATAGGAATATATAGGCCCACCTATCGTCCAAGAATAAGCAACACTGCTGTTTACATTTTTTCTGCGTTTAAGTTCATTAAATTTACCTGTCTTTGATAGGTGTAGCTATGTACACGCTCTCCCCCGTTTTGTTTTTAAAGAGTAGAGGCTTATCACTTGTTTCCTGTTTAGGACTGGGTTTCTAGTTCATTCTAGATTCTTTTCATCCTCTTTCACTCACATTAGCCCCTGCCGTCTTAGTGACGTCATCGTCTTGCTTTTTCATTGTGAATTTTATATCCAGCAAATGGCACGCCATCTAGCAACTTTAGTAGATAAAGTTTCAAGGTGATCGCTCAACGTACTACTGTTTACATTTTTTCTGCGTTTAAGTTCATTAAATTTACCTGTCTTTGGTTAGTGTAGTTATGTACACGCCCCTCCCCGTTTTGTTTTTAAAGCGTAGACGTTTATCCCTTGTTTCCTGTTTAGGATTGGGTTTCCGGTTCCTTCTAAAACCGAATTCTTTTCATTCTCTTTTACCCACAGTAGCCCCTTGCGTCTTAGTGACGTCATCGCCTTCCTTTTTCATCATGAATGGTGGTGATTTTACATCCAGCAAATGGCACACCCTCTAGCAACTTCAGTGGACGAATTTTCAAAGGCGATCGCTCGACGTATTGCTGTTTACATTTTTTAAACGTTTAAGTTCATTAAATTTACCTGTCTTTGGTTGTAGTTATTTCCTTTGTCTGAAACACAGATCTCGGGTTGTTTATATCTGTGATACCTATATAAGTAGGCTCATCAACGTTGCGTATTTTTGCTGATTTGTTTAAAACTGGTGTTTCTAGTGAATGTTGACCGTAAAACTCTAAAGAGGGTCGGTGTAACTTCTAAGATGAATCAGTATGGCTTTTGTATGCGGTTATAATACCAGCATAATTTTAACCTTTTTATTTTTATTTCAATTTCACCCAGTTCTCTGAATTTTTTCTTCTTCAATTACGTCATTGCTGTTTTTCGCGACTTCATAAAAATCCACGTTTGATAACGAATTTGAAGCCATCTTTTACAATCGTTCTTGCTGTTTACTGTACGAAGACTTCTCAATATACAGTTAAATGATTGAAAATGCTTAAAGTGTTTTTTTTTTAAGTTTTGTACTGAACATTTCTTTCTGAACGATATTAGTCATATTGTTCCGTTGCGGTTGATAGTGAATAAATCACGATAATATTTGCGGAAGACACAGTTAGAGATACACAAAACAATCACCTAATTTTTTAAAAAAAATGAGTCTATCTTCATTGTAATAACAAAGAGAAAACGTCGCTCGCTATCTTACCATAAAAGATACTGATGTTTTCTTCGCCGTAAGAACGGTGTCCGTCCGAGTAAGTGGTCGCACAGATCCAGACCTATCCGCTCGACATTTCCTCTCTGGCCCAGTCAAAAGGTACGATCCGGGACTGCAGGTGATGGAACTGTTGCAATAAAAGGCCAGATCGAGCTTCAACGCCAGAAATATTTTTCTTGTACTTCACATCCCGTGCAATGAGTCTTGCTCAATCGCACAGGCTCATAACCTGTTGAAAAGGAATTTTGAAATCAGAGTTAGTATTCCTCTAGTCTGGCTGCCCTACCAAGACTAAAGAGTAAAGTCTACTTTGTAGGGAACAAACAAATCAAAGTTGGCATAATAGAGGCATAATTTCTGTCTGAACTTCTGGGATAAGGTTTTGTCCTTATTTACATACTGACTATTGTCGTCATATTTACTGTCATTATTACAACGTTTCGATCGTTGTGCTCTACAACCATCATCAGGTGCTTGATGATCCGGGTAACCTTCAGGGAATTTCGAACTGAACACTTTTTTAAAAGTACGTGGGAGAATAGCCTAGTGGATTAACGCGCTGGTTCGTGAATTTGGTGACACAGTAATTATGCGTTCAATCCTTGGACCGGGCCTGTGTACTTGAACTCAATGGAAACAGGGCGAACAGTACCAAAAAAGAAGTAAACAAAATATCCTTAGATATGTTCATCAGAATGAGAACAAACAATGCCTTACATTAAATAATGGTTTCAGTTCGGAATTTCCTGACTCGACAAGAATTGATGAAGGCCGGGTGTACAACGACTGAAACGCCGTGATAACAGCAACAAATCAGGACAATAGTCCTTATAATGTAAATAATACAAACATAGTTTTGTAAACCGATTATAGCAGGAGTATGCCATTAAGCGCCACAGATAGCTCAGTTCTGGAAATTAATATGTTCCTTTACACACGTGTAAGCATACAACCGCGGCCCCCCGTCAGTCTCTCTGTGACTAGACAGTTTCACCCCACGATGTTTTTCGATTCTCGCTTGCATCGATGTGAATAAAAACTGGGATGGGCCCGGTTTGTTGAACTAACTAGACGCGACCGTCTGTTCTATTCTAATAGTTTCTTTTTCTCGCACTTCCCGCCTGTGGATCTCTCTTCCTGATATCTTGCTTCATCGCTACCTAAAATCTTCAAAAAATTAAATAAAACATTAATCGCTATTTTCTATCTTCCTAAATCCTGTCCATTCTTCTCATTTCTCACTAAAGCCTTTTTATTCTCTTTCACTCCCTGTAAACCCATTTCGTTCTAGTGGCATTATCACAGTGATTGGGCTGAAATAATTTTTTTTAAAAAATGATGGTGAAATAACGCCACGACGAAAAAAAAGAAAGCACGTATCCTGTTTCCAAATTCTCCAGTCTTCTTTCCTCATTATATATTCTAAACATTCCAGCTATATCTACCTGATTGTCCGCAGTAATAAATTTATCCTTGTCGCTTGTAGTATTTTTAAAAGATTTCTAACGTAATTATACGGCATTCGCTGACATTTTGCAAATTAGACATTACATTGCAAACCAACACGTTTTTCGTTATTTCTAAGAACATTTTTCGATCCTTTGATGCTTTGTTTAGTTTCTGAAAGGTATATTTCTATATGCTTTTGGATTTCTGTGTTACACTTTCCTTCATCTGTCACTACCCATATACTTAAATTTTGGCACCTGTTCGATTTTGAAGTCTCTGAGAGATAATCCACACTTTGAACAGTTGCTTTTGCTGAAAAAAAAACAAAAACAAAAACAGACATTCTAACTTCTTGCTGGTTAGACATTTCTTCTTGATGTAATCGACGGCGTTGTTTAATAATCGTAGTTTTTCTTCAGAATCTACTATAAATAGATTAACATATGCGTAGCGTATGTTGTTAAATTTATGTCTATCAATAATAAATCCTGATAGGTGTTTTCATCCTCTTAAAATCGTCTCGCTGCACAGGTTAAATAAATCCGGTGACAAAATACCGCACAACTTTTTTTTACTTACACTATTTACATTATTCGGACTGTTATCCTTCTCATTGCCATATTCACAATGTTTCGGCCTCTATATCTCTGAGATGAGGTATTATGATTACTTGTATTATTTACATTATTCGGACTGTTATCCTCATCTTCTTTGACATATTCACAACGTTTCGGCCTCTATATCTCTGAGATGAGGTATCATGATTACTTGCATTATTTACATTATTCGGACTGTTATCCTCATCTTCATTGCCATATTCACAACGTTTCGGCTGTTGTAAGCTCCGGCCTTCTTCGGGTGATTGGAATTTCGATCGAACCCTTTTGTTTCGCCCACCGGGGTAGATTGTTCTAGTTCCACGTGCCATGCCTCTTCCGGATGTTTCAATTATTTCAGTTAAAGGGAAATAAGTGAGATATCCGGAAGAGGCATTGCACGTCTAACTAAAACAATCTTCCCCGGTGGACGAAATAAAGGGCCCGATTCGAAATTCCAATCACCCGACGAAGGCCGGAGCTTACAACGGCCGAAACGTTGTGAATATGGCAATAAAAATGAAGATAACACTCCGAATAATGTAAATAATATAAGTAGTCATAATACCTCATCTCAGAGATATACACAAAAAAATTTTTTTTTGTGTGTGTATTTATTTAATTCGTTCTTTATCTAAATACAAGCTGTTTATTCCCGGTACAGGTTACGGATCTTTTCCATGTAGATCAAGTTTCCCTAACATTTTAAAACCTTCTTCGTGTCATACCTTATCGAATCCCTTTGTGCAATCCATGAAACATTTACGTCGCTTCTATTGCTTACTCCGACAGTATTCGGATAATAAAAATTGTATTTCTAGTTCTAATGTTTTCAACAAAACCACGTTACTAGTTCTTTTCCGGTATAATTCTATCACGACCTGTTCATTAACATCTTGATTATTACTTTTTTCTCTGGGGTTTATCAAAACTGATTGTTGGATGGGGTTCATATTCAATCGCCATTGATTTCTTTAACAGCACAATGAAAACAGATCTACTGGAGTCCTCTGATATTTCACCACTATTGTATATTTCGTTTATTACTTCGGTAACCGTATTACTCACCAAACCGTCCAAAGCTCTCATTACCTCTGTTACAATCTTATCTGATCTTGCTGATTTGTTCTTTTTCATCTTGTTCAGTGATGACCTAACGTCAAATTTTAGTATCACAGGATTTTCTCTGCTTTTATGTATTGAAGGTTTGTCTCCTTTGTTATATAAATGCTCTATTATCTACTCATCCTTCCGAAGAATACGATTTCTTTTCTCCTATTAGTTTTCTTTTTCTTTTCTTTTTTTACATACCTACTACCTCTGTGTTCTGCAGTTTTTCCATCTCTGCACATTTCCCATTAGGAAATTTTTCTTTTGTTCGCCTCCATTTATTTCTGTTGTTTTTGTTTAACATTAGACGAGCTATTTATTGTCTCTTGTTCTGTCCTTTCATTGTCCGTTTCACTTATCATTCATGTTTTTTTTTATTGGAAATATTGACCAGTTATCTATATAGATATCTATGATATAGATATCTATATAGATATCAAAAGCATCTAAAATATGTATCGGAATCTGACAGGATGATAAGATAAAGAACAAATAGGAAACGCATATCAATCTAACATGTTTCACTTTTATTAAAGCTTCGTCAGAGATTGAGAGAAAGACAAAAAGATAGAATTTTGATATTTTCAATTTGGGGGGGGGTGCGTTGGGCAATTTTCATTGGTCACATTGACCCAAACAAAATTGAAAATACCAAAGTTTTGTCTGTTTTCTCTTAATCTCCGACGAAGTTTTAATAAAAGGGAAACATGTTAGGTTGATATACGTTTCCTATTTGTTCCTTATCTTATCATAGATATCTATATTCTTGCTGGTTATTTTTTTAGTCAACAGGGTTCTGATTCAAATGTGCAAGTGATAAATTCGATATGAAATGCTTTACTAGATATAAAATAACTCTAACTGGATGTTTTTAAGCGATAATAGCCATTTCTTTATTTAACGAATGGGGACGACTTCAGCTCATACACTGAACACGAACTGAACTGTTTCTATTTTCATTCCAATACCCATATACAGTTTGCGTTGAATAAAGCCCTATCGATTTTTATTAATAGTGTGTGTGTGTGATCAGCTTAAACTCGTGTCCAGGTGTGTCGTGTACGGCGTTTCCTAGTCGTTTATTTCAGCTTTGTTTTGACTTTTGAGCTACCTTTGAGACGAAGTATTTACCATATAGAATATAGCAAAACTATTCAAATTTACAATTTCACTAACTTTTTAAAATAAAACCAACCACCTTAACTTGCTTCCAAAATTCTGTCTATGTACCCTTCCATCTCTCTCTCTCTCTCTCTCTCTCTCTTCTGATTATTCATCTATCCATCCACTCATTGATTTCGTGATAAGCCTTTTTTACGCAGTTTCCAATATCGTTAGACAGATTCCGCGATATGATTGTTGTTGGTTCCATCTCAAGTAACAAGTTTCCACCAAATGCTGATTTTCCGTTTGTAACAAAAATCACAATTCTTATTTTGAATGGACAACAGATATAAACCAAGAGCATTAATTTCTAATTTGTTATCAAATTTGAAAACAATTACGACATATGATCTTTTTAGTGGGATACCCACACACTTTATAGCTGCCATTGGTCCAGAAATCACATATTTTGCAAAGCTCAAGCCTTGCTTTTGGTCCTTTGTTTTTTTTAGCCAATTGACGAGAGATCCTACCTGAGCTGCAGGTCCATTCGCTCCTTTGCTTATTAATGCATCCTAGCCACGAATGGACATGGTCCCACAGAAAATCGAGGAAAGTATCAAAAGGGAGTTAAAGATATAGACTTGGTATTGTTGTGACCCTGTTATAGTAATAGTACGCCATATAGCTATCGAAGTTGACTTCAAAACTTCAAAATTAACATAGCTAGTGTGCATATATCAAAACGGTAAGCCCCAGGAAAAAATAGCCAAAAATAAATTCCAAAATAAGATTAGAAATTTGCGGACGTAGTAGAAAAAAAGTTCAAGAAATATGACAAGAGAGTTTAAAATCAATCGTTATTGGTTTGAGTGCAAAACCTTCGATTCTATATCTCTTTGAAACAAATAAATACAAGATTTTCCAACAAGTCATTTTCAACAGTCAACTAAATATGTCAGCTCATTGAAACAATTCTACGTCAAACGCCTCCTTTTTTTTGTACAGAGTGAAACGAAGCGGCTTGAGATCAAAGGACTTGCCGACTACTGAAACTATATGCCTGTAAACTGTAAGTAATGACATTTATAAAAATGTATGAACTTTTTCTATATCAGACACATGCTTATTTTTTTACGAATATTTTAAATAAAACTGTTTACTATGATACACCCACAAAATGTAATTTCCAGACACCTTTAAATACAGAACTTTGTTAAAAAAAAAAAATTAAATTGCAATTCTGAATTTTAGCACAATTATCAAAAGTATTGTGACTATGACTAATAACGCCATGGTAGACTCAGCTCAAGTAATGAGCTGAGTCTACCATGGTGTTATTATCTACTAACCTCAAGTATACACACGTCTATAAAGATAAAATTGTGTTTAACCCAATGAGGAAATCAGAATTTTCTAGTGATCTACATATTCTGTAAAGGACGTAATTCAAATAGCAGGCGTCCTGGGTATGACGATAAACTACATCTGGCAGCAAGGTTTCTGATCGAGAGGTTTTGAGAAGCGTGGAACCACCTCTTAATTGCTGTTGTTCCCGGGTTCACTCTGGCCTAGGGTGGTAGCACCTGTTAGAGTCCCAACTATCGGCAAATATTTAACCCCCAAATTGTGGTCAAAACACTATGAAAGTATAAAGAATACATTTTTATAGTAAAAATACCAGCAAAATATTTTCATAGTAAAAAATACATTTTCGAAAAAAGAAATTACCAGCAATACATTTTCTGTAAAAGAAATTACTAATATCCCCAAGAAAATTAAATTTCGGCATTAAATGACCCATAAGGTGTTGATATACCGCTAAACAAACAAACAAAATCAAATAGCAGATATTTATAAATTCACTCCAGAACAAGGCCATAATAATCGCATATCTTTTATTCGAAGTCAGTGGATTTAACAGAGCCGACAACATCCTGCCGCAGTTACTTGTGAACTCTATAATCAGGGCTGTATATTATGTGCCTCGCCAGGACTGCAAAACCGGATGTGAATTCAGTGTTATCCTTCACGTAGACTGATTGCCAACCATGGCAAGAGAACCCAGTCTCAATTTAGTCCATAGTGGTGGACACAAGTGATAGATTCCTGCTTTTCCAACTGTAATTGTATGACTGAATATAACGAACTCGCTGATTTATGTTTCTATTAGTTCTGGGTCTGACGATAAACTACATCCAGCAGCAAGGCCTCTGATCGGGAGATTGGAGGTTTTGAGGAGCATGGAACCACTTCTTACTGGCTGTTGTTCCCAGGTCCACCCTGACTCTTGGTGGTAGCACCTGTTAGGGGTCCCAACTATAGACAACTAGTGTGTCGCAGTTAGCTCCTCCTCAGTTCTTTAAACCCTCAACAGGGGTCTCTCCCTGGCTATAAATACTGGCTGACCCTTCACTCTCTCTCTCTCTTTTTTCCGACTTTAGGCCTCGGGCCGCTACCTCGCGCGGAGACGAGGTAAAATCTTTCTTTTTCCACTTACACCAATAATTGACCTCTCACAAATACAGCGTTTCCCAAATTCTGGGAACGCGCTAAGAACAATACACGTACGTACGAACACTTACAACACACACACATAATTTCTCCATACAAACTCTATGTAACAGTCCATGTCTTTGTTTAATTTGTTTTGTTATTAATATATATTTGTTTACCCATATATATCGGTCTTGTTTGTTTTCTTTGTCTTCTTTGGACTTAATTAAAGTTCGATATTCTCATGTAGCTGGACCCGCCAGTAGGAAAGTTTAACCTTCTGATATCTCTTCACATCTTCACCCCCACGGTCCGCTACAAGTGAACCTCCAAACAAAACACTATGAAAGTATAAAAACTTTTATAGTAAAAATTACCAGTAATACATTTTTATATTAAAAAAATTACCAACATTTTATCTGTAGTTGAAGGCATACAATTATGTAAAACATATATTTAGTTGAAGCTATGAAATTGTGTTCATAATATGTAAATGAGCCATAGAGGTGTTGATATGCCGCTAAACAAAACCAACTCACCAACCAACCAACCAATCTCTTTCTGTACAGCTAACCGTTATATTACGCACACATCAAATATTTAATGAAGATCAAATTCATTAGAATTGCTTATTAGCATCTTTCATTAGGTTTCATCGCTTGTATGAGTTTCAAAAGATTCTTTTAAAAGCGTGGATCACAAAAATATTGCTTTTTAAAATGATTTTCTTTTTGTTTTTTGTCTTTTTATCTAAACATTCATTCATTAGAATGGGTGGTCGCGTATGGTGAAGATTATTCGGTACCCACTGTAACCTTAATACAAAACTAAATCTTGCATATATAAAATTATTGTTTATTCACTTTTTGACTCCGTCAAATGAATAAAAGTGAGCGTATGCGTTTTTTTCGTAGTCTTTCTTCGAGTGTTTGATCTTCTTTGATCGCTCATCTGTCTTGTGTGTGTATATCCTAAGTACAGGTTGGTTAACTTCTTCTTTCATATCGGCGCAGCGACCGACATCTTTTGAGGTCCGATTCAGCACTTGGTAGCTTCTTGGTTAGCCCTCTGAGGTACCTCGCTCTTTCTATGTTCTGACTTACAACGAGTACAAAATTTACTTTTGTATTTTCTCAAGGTAAAACTCAGGCATGCTCTTAGGGACTAGTTACCGGTCGTTGACCGACTAGTCAGCTAAAAGAGAAAAGTTGTTGAGGGTCCAGTGTAACCTCCTTTTATTTTGTGGTATCACCACCACCATCATACATAGAAATTATACAACGAGAATTCATTGGTTAATCTCCTCCAATCTAGCTCGCTTATTGGTCAGTTCCGACCAATCAAATCGCCTGCACGCGACAAGTCTGTTTTCGCGCCTTCTAAGGTTGATCCTGTCACGTGATACAACATACTATAAAAACCAAACACGAGTAATTCTCACTCTCTTTACTCACTCGTGCGTTTAATCTCTGCTGCCAAAATGTGACCCTTAAAGAACTCCCGTCTTGACTAATGCAGTCAGACGTAAAAGAACTTTACAACAATCACGCAAGTAGAATTCTGAACTCTTACCAACTTGTCCAATAGACGATATCTGACATGCAACATACTCATTCTTATAAACTACAGTTTAATAGTTAATCTAATCTTTATGAGCTCAGGTACAAATATTTCCAAATCTAAGAGACATAACTCTATCAAACCTTTCAGCTTAATTGCATGTACATCAAACACTAATAAATTCAATTGTTATGTTTTGAATCATTACGTTCTGTCTTGCATGTGCTATTTTACGTCAAATATAAATTGCATTGTGACCACCACATTGGATAGCGACCTCCAGCATAATGGCATGATCCTTTCCACACCTTTCCTAGACAAAATAAAATAATTGTGGCGGGATCCGCAACATGCACATCCACAACATATTTGGCGACGCCGACGTTCACCGCTACAATAATGGAAACCTCGTCGTTTGGGGGCCCGCTACAATTTTAGGCGCACACAGTCTGTAACAATACTGTCTCTTGATTGGTTGATTTCGTCGCAATTCACCTTTCTGTTCCTTTCTTTTTTGAGTTATGTCTCTTGCTTGACAGAGTTATTTAGAGGTTGTGAGTTGGAGGATGAAAGAGGAGGGGAAAATGTATTTTTCTTTTTGTGTATCTCTCTTTGAATATGTGTTGTTTTTTTTCTATCTAGACTTTTGTCATTTTTTTCTGCGTTCACTACAGTAGTTCAATTAACTGTATCCACTTTTTAATTGTTAACACATAGAGAGAAGCTCGTTTAAGAAGTATAAGGAACCCAAACCCTCTAAACGGTTCAGCCAAACTGTGAGAACTAAAGAATCTTTGCTTGTTCGTCAGCTGAGATTTTGTCGCTCGAAAATTGTCTACCGGATGAAAGGCAGTCCTCTCGAAAAAAAAAAGTCGCCGGTGATCAAATCTGGCTGTCTGAATAACTAAATAAATAAAAAGTCCATCAAATTTGTTAAAGAAAGAAAGTATGTATTGTAAACGATATGACATTGCGCTGCCGACAATACAAACGAAAGTCGAAATATAAATGAAATCCGATACCTTTTTTTTCGCTTATTAACCAAATATTGATTTATTACATTTAATGTTTTCTGTTTTCTACATAGCACTACAAGAGATTGGAAAGTCCATTCCGTGATTAATCAGATATCGTCATTTGGTATAACTTCTACTTAGTAGATGATTTAGGATTTTTTGACATTTTCCTATTTACAATTCATACTGTAAAAAAAATAAAATAAAAAATAAAATAAAAAATAAATTAAAGCACAAATTATTTATTAATCTTCTTCAATTCTATTAACCATTATTCGTAAAATAAGTAATAGAAATAAATAATTTAATTAGTTTGAAAATTTCCCGTTGAATGTTTAAACTTGAAATTTAAAGTATTTTTTTAATTTTGCTTTTTTGCGGTAGATTGATCAATTTATTTTAACGAAGAAAGGCAAAATTCAAGCCAGTTATTAAAATTATGTTTGTCAGAATTTTTTCTGTTTACTTAGTTTGAAGAAACAAGTTTATTTTATGAATTTTTAAAATTAGATTTTAACAGCAGCTGATTTGTCGTCTGCTACATTCAATATTTATTTTGTAGGTTCTTAAAACATCAAAACAAGATTTCCACAGAAAATTACTTTTTGTAATTAAATTATTCCAAAAGATTTCACATTTTTGTCTTTTAGTCTCTAGGTCAATTAATTTTAGAAGAAACTTGTTTGATTCTGTTTAGTTGAACTTTATTCTTAAAAAGATAAAAAAAATATTGATGTCGAAGATTTTTTTTTAATTAGGAGAAAATATTTTTGGTGCTTGAAATTTATTAAAAAAAATATTTTGTAGCAATTTTTATTATTTTATGAAAACAGGCGTAAACTTTTTCAAGTTTAAAATTTATCCAAATTTTAATTATTAGTTTAATAATCAATTAGTTATTCTCTCTATTCGAAGATGAAGCCTAAAGAAACGTATAGTTCTTGTCCTTCTCTTTTCTGTTTGTTTAAATCAAATGATGTTAATTGTTAATTGTCTTTGAGAAATCAACAGCTTTTTTTTTATCGCTTACTCATCAGGGACTAAGTTGTTTTTGTTTGTTTAAAAAACGTTTTTTTTTCTTCTTCTTCCGCGAAGAAGAAATACTAAATAATAGCAACAAACCAATCATAGGAATCCGATCTGTTCCAATCAAATATCTTTCGTATTATTTAAAATTCATTTTGCCAGCTATGTTGTAGCATATGATGATGCTTGCTTGTTAAACAAGATAACGTAGAAAGCGAAAAAGGATTGTAAACATCACTAATTCAACCACAACAACTGTACCGACTGCTGTATGATACAACTACTGTGTGTCGTCTGCGACACTGATGTACGACTCATTACTCACTCCTTATCTAATTATGTTTCTTTTAAAACTCTATCAACATGATAAACTGTTTGACAAAAATCCTTGAAAATTTTTTAGTTGAATAAACTTAGCATTTTTTGTTAGAAAATAACAGCCCTTCTTGAAGATACTATAAGTGCAGCCGCTGTTGAGTGGGAAAAGGAAGGCTAGCTTTGCACAGACGTAAACAAAAATGGCGGCCAATGTGTCATTTCGCTGGTTGGAAATTTTGGAAAATGATTTTGATAAAGCTTTTGTCGATCTTGACCTATTGCTCGGTGAAATAGACCCCGAGCAATATGAACTTACTTGTGACGGCAGGCAAAAGATGACTGCACTTAGTGCAGCCTTCGCCCAGCTATGGCACAAAGCACAGACCATCTTTCAGTACAACGTGAAACTCGAAGTAAGTTCATGTAATTGTACATAATGTCCACATTTTTGTCATCCCTGGTCTTTACCTTAACGCATGTAAATGCTGTTTCCGAACTTAATATTTGCTGGAATGAACCTGCACTGGTTTATATGTAGTCTAAAGAACGTGTTTAAATATAAGTTTTGTTTGTGGATAAATTAGCGTAGAAATAATGTTGGAAATTGCGATGCTCTTCTTCTCTATCGATTCTGGTTTGTTTTAAAGAATGGATTCTTAATAATAAAAATAATAATAACGTGCCGGCTTTTAACAACCTGTTCGAATGTCTCTACAAATGTCAACACACAAGCAACCTGTTTTATCTTATCATTTTAAGGGGTATTACTTCTCATCAAATCAAACCCTGTGTAAAAATAACCGAAAACAGCAGATAAGGTTTTATTTATTTATTTTTTTTTGTTTTTAATGAATTAAATATAACATTTATTTATTATCTGATTGAATTTTATTGCATTTTTAATGCCTAACATATTTTTATATCTTTTGAAATCTCTTTCTTTATTATTTTGCTATCAAATATTATCCAACACTAAAAGAGTTTAGTACTAAAACTGATTCTTTTGTAATCAGCTGTTTTGACAGAAACGAAACTAAAAAAAACCTAATATAGCAATATTGTTTTTTTTTTTATTTCATATTATTTTAATT
Source organism: Acanthosepion esculentum (assembly GCA_964036315.1). Taxonomy (NCBI): domain Eukaryota; kingdom Metazoa; phylum Mollusca; class Cephalopoda; order Sepiida; family Sepiidae; genus Acanthosepion; species Acanthosepion esculentum. The sequence goes on along the minus strand of OZ038492.1, from coordinate 99,208,721 downwards.
TATTTGAATGAATGTATAATTCGCTTTTGAATGCAACAGGAGTTAAATTACTACTTGTTCAAGCATTAAACTGACTTATCCGATTTTTTTTATTTTACTATTATTGAAAACTTAGGTAATGCCGGGGTGTGTCCCAGAAAAGACTGTTAAATAAAAATTAAGTAAAAAAAAAAATCACCTGTTAAAATCAGCTGGATTATTTTTACTGTTTATTATTAAAATCTTTTGGTCTTTCTTTTTTTAAATTTTATATTGAAACCAGGAAAGAATATTAATACCTTTTTTTTTTTTTTTGACTTTTTACAATTATTTTCAAATTTCTAAAAAAAATTTTATGAACGTTTTTTTTCTCTTAAAAATAGTAAAAATAATGATGAATAAGTACAGAACTCTTGTAAATTTTTTTTATTACTGTTCCATAATTGTTACATTTGTAGAAAATTTGTATGTAAATGTAACAACAAATGGGACAGAGCAGTAGTGTATTTTCATTTTATTTTTTATTTAAAAAAAAATTATAATTGTTTTTGTTGCTGTTATTTTTTTCTTAGAAAATGACCACAGAAATATTTTTTATATTTTAAAAAAAGTTAACATAAAATCTATTATCCTATTTTTAATGTGTTCTCATTGAGTCCCACAGTTTTGGTTACCTGTTTTTTGTTTTTACAACCATACCGTACCAAACCAAACTATAGCAATCATGTTTCGGTCTGATTAATTATTAAAAGCTTTCCATAACTGTTCCATATTTTAGTCATGATTTTTTAAAAGGCCTTTCAATTTAGAATAAACTTAGCAGCAATCTATGAGACAGTGACCACAGCCTATTTTATTTGATTGTCTCTTATCTTGGAGTTTCAAGAAACCAGTCTTAATTACTCTCTCTGCACATTGCATAGATTGGCCTTTATGTAACGTTGCAGATAACAAATATGCTTTATTCTATAACAATCTTTTGAAATGTGAATATCCACGTTTGTAATTTGGTAGATTGTTACCATATTTCCTGTTATATACATTTCCCACCCCTAAATCTGTCTCTCAAACACCCTGCATCTTATAACCCATGATTGGGTTTTTGCACTAGATTAACATTTAACCACCCTGTTTAAGACAAAAGTTCCCTGATGACTTCAGAATTTAGTATATGTAAGAATAGTTAAATTATGATTACAAATGAAAATAACTTTAAAATATTAAAAAAATATAATTGAATCATCAGCTGAATGATTACATTATTTTTCTTAAATATTTCTTATCAAATTATAGTTACATTTTATGGCAGGAAAAATGGTCATTAAGGTGTATGTTGATTGTCTTTAATGTACTCATTTTCCCTGCAATGATTACATTCTTCTTTCTATGTGTCGTGTCCCTTCAGGACGCAGGCGATCATGGCTCTCCACTTCCTCCTATCTCTTGCAGCTCTCAACAATTGCCCCTCTGCCACCTCCCCCAGACCACATTCTGTCATCTATTTCCTTAAGCCCATCAGGTATGTCATGTGTTGCTTTCCCTTGTCTCTCTTTCCCTCTATTTGACCTGTGAGTATCAGATTCTCCAGGCCCTCCTTTCTCATTATGTGTCTCAGAAACATCAGCTGCCTCTTCCTTATGTTAGATATAAGGTTCCTCGTTTGCATCCTGTCCAATGTTGTTCACACACTCGGTCCATGATATCCTTAGCAGCCTTCTGTAGAACCATATCTCCATTGCATCAAGTCTCTTCTTCATCTTTGAGGAGCCATCCAACATTTACTGCTGTAAAAGAGGACAGATGTCATATAGCAGCTCAGTCTTCTTTTTTTTTGTTTTTTTGTTTTTTTTCTCTTTGCTACCAAAGAAATCCTCCTGTCTTACAATACTCTGCCCAGCTTTTGGAATGTATCCTTGGTCATTCCAATATGTCTTCAGATCTCAGTGTTACGCTTACTGTCCTCTGTCAAAACACTTCCCAGATATTAAAACTTCTGCACCTGCTTGATTTTAGTGTCCCTGACCTGCAAATCGCATTTTGGGCTCATCTTTTTACTGATGACCATGCATTCTGTTTTCTTGTAGTTTATGCTTAGTCCCTTCTTTATGCCAGATATATAATGTTATGTTTATGATCTTCTTATATAGAACTCAGTTTAATTCAATGTTAATTAAAGCTTATTTTTTTGTTTCATGTGAATAAAACTCTTGATTGTAATCTATCTCAAGCTATAAGCATTTTCTTTGTTCAACTATTATAATGAATGCTAAAAGGTATAATTATTGATTGGTAGTTAATGGCAAAACAGCAATTTACAAAACTAAAATTTATGAATCTAGATTTGTATGTTGAAACTAAACTTGGTGCTGTGCTGGATCATCTAGTGAGAAATAAAAACACTAACAATAGCTTTTGAAACAAGCTTTCTTGTCATTATTGTTTGATAAGTGCATTTAAAAATTATTGAGTCATTGTCTAAGTTAATCTCTTCACCTAAAATCTTTAGAAATGTTTTTTTTTTTTTAAAGTTATCTTGATTTATTTACATGTGAACTATTGTCTTCATCAGATGTATGTTGATCCGGGTAACCCGCAAGGAATTCCTAACTGAACCCTTTATTTAATTTGTGGGGGTGTAGATTTTTCTTGTTCCACTGTCCATGTCTCGGGGATATCTTGTCTAGTTCTTATTTTTAGTACTGCTCAGTTATTGCTTGCCTTGTTTCCACTGAGGCCAAGTACACACTGCCCAGCCATGGGATTGAACTCACAATTTCTATGTTACCAAATTCAAAAATCATCACTTTAATCTGGATTGACATATATCTGATGAAGGCTGGAGGGTACAACAACCAGAATGTTGTAATAATAACAATAAAGATGAAGACAATAGTCTGTATGTAAATAGTGTAAATAATGATAACTCCCTATCCCAGAAATTCAGACAGAATTTTTTTTTTCTGGTTTGGAAATATTTTCTCTTCATTCAAATTGATTGTCAAACAGCAAAGAATATATGAAGTTCAAATTTCTCCTATTGATACATTGTTGTAATTTAGGAAGTTTACTGAATAGAATAATCAAATGAAGGTTGGTAATGAAGGATAATACTTAGGACAAGAACAGCACATATAAGATTTGCTAGCAGTGCATACTAGTAGTAGTCAATTGCTAGAAGTGAGCCAAGTGAATTCCACAATGAATGTCAAACTGCAGATCAACATACAGTATGTTCTACTGTATTTATGGGAATGGGGGCATACCCATTATCATCTGTAGGTATGCTACAAGATATAGTTTCTGGACTTCAGAAATATTGTTTTTTATAACCCTATCAGCACTTAAGACATTTCAACTGGACTTCTAAATGAATTGTTAAAAAATGTGAATATGTAATATTAGTGCAATTAAATTGATATATATCAAAAACTGTTGAAAATCGAATATAGAAAGTTGATTTTAAATGAAAGTAAATTAATTTCTCTTTCAAATGATACACAATATAGCCTCCTTGGTACTACTGTTATGAAATATGCTTTTGGAAAGCTACAAAGCTTATAGACGTATGTTGAAACACTAGTTCTCATATGATCATAAAGTTAAGCAACATTGAGCCTGGTCATTCAGTGACTGCTTGAGAATACCAGGTGCTGTAAGCTTGGATATGCCTTTGGTGTAATGGATAACAACTCAAAATTAAAGAGCCAAGTTCCAATTCCAGTCAGGTTTGTTATATTCACTTATATGTTAATACCCTTGGGAAAGCTATGAATCTACCTCTTCTCTCCCCAGCTATGGGTTAATTAGTAGGAATTGTTTAAAAATTCTTAGAATCTAAAAATATTTTCTGGCTTTAAGTAACCTACAAAAAGTTTATAAACCACAAAAATATAAATGAGTCAATAAACGGAAAGCTACAAACTTTACAAAGTTGTAGATTTTCAGTGCCTCCAATTGATCATTCAACAGGTGTTAATGCTGTGTATTAAAATATAATGCTACCCGATTATGGGCACGTTCAAGTGCTCCTGAACTGCAAGCATATAAAACTTGTAGGTGCATTTTGGCATTTCCATTCTTAGAGTTAAAAGAATATAAGTAGAATAAGCTTTTGCATTCAAATGAACTTGGTAAAATCATTGGAGAGTTTTTGCCTCATAGCAAAAATTAGAGATGTCAGATTTTAGTTCATGTGACCTCTGAGGATGGCATAAGTTTCTATAAAGAATAGGAGTTAGCCTGTAAAGGTAGAAATGTGAACCAGTAATGACAGGGATCTGGCATGATGTCACCTTATTTCTGAAGGTCATTTAGCTACCTGCACTTGACTTGAATAGGTCAAGTGATCTTATGTCAAGTTATGTCATCTCTGCCCTAAAGCTGCAACTTGAAAATCTTGGAGAGGCTTAGATTACATGAGTATGAAATCATTTCCTTAAAGGTTTATTTGTGATCATTATCCTAATCTTTATAGGGAAAAGTGATGAACCTCTGTGTCAGAATGATAGCCAGTCAGTTTATATGGTAAATAAATATAAAGCTAAATATAATTTTTGTTTTTGTTGCAATTAAAAATTGAAGTATTTTGTTTGCTCAGTGATTTGTACTGTATAAATTAAATTATTATTATTATTATTAGAGTTTTTGTAATAATAAAATTATTTCAAAGCAACAAACTAAAATTATAAAACCATGTAATCGCATTTTAGTCTATGATTGTCTTCAAGTTAACAATATGATTTTCTTAGCACACACAATAGTTATAAATGGAAATTTATTGATTTGTTTTTTATGGCTTATCAAGCCTTTGTGAGTTATTTAAAGCCAAAGCATATTTTGGATTTTAAGAATAATAATTTTTTTTTTTTTGTGAGTGAGTATTGCATTAACAACTTTTTTACAAATAACTATCATTTTTCAAGATAAAAGTCCTACTATTTAACCCATAACTGGGGGAGAAGATTTCATACCTCTTCCATGGGTATTTGTGCATAGGTGAATGTAACTACCCTAGCGGAATTTGAACTCGGCTCTCTGATTTCTCATTCCAAGTCATTATACAGTACACCACCTACATATCCAGTGTACATGTAAAAAAAAAAAAATATGGTATTTGTAATGTCATTTCAGATCAAATGCAAAATCATAGATATTTCTGAATTTATTTTCAAATTCCTGTTAATTGATGGGGTTAACCTCCTAATTGTTTCTTATTTGGGTGGCAATGATATAATACTTTGACATAAAATTTTGGTTTTCTTGCTGAAAGACTATATTATTGTTGTATGTGCTAATGCTGTTGTCTACTTTTTAAAGTTCTGTTATTGGCCATAAATCATCTCCTGCTGTTCTGCTTCCATTCTTGTTATGCTCAAATAAAATGGTTTCAAATGAAACTGTGTCAGTAGAACAACCTCAAATCAAAGGTTTCTGATCTAATGTAGCTTTCATTTTGCAATATCACTTATCTGAGAGATTTGTATCATTTTAAGTAACTGCTTTGTATTAAAACCCATAAAATCTGTATTATTTTAACAATTTTACTCTTAAGAATAAGTTGGCATGTTTGTCAAGTGGTTAGAATGTTAACCTTCTGACCATGAGACCTGAGTTCAAATCTTATCACAATCAATTTGTCAAGGAGGTGACCTTAGTGTGTGGTATCATTGGAAAACCACACTGTGATTTAACTTTCAAACCTCATGACTTAAATCAGAAAGACAAAACTATTTGGGTGTTGTTAATATTTGTGCTAGCATGAAGTCACAAGTCATTGTGATTGAAAGTTTGAATGTAATAGCCTTGTGCAACTACTAACCATGTTCTTTCCCATAAACTGTAACTAAGGTTCAGTCAGCATCGTTGCAGTATAAACCACAGGTTGGTTGTGTGGTTATTTAAGAAACACAAATATATCTGAGTAGATTTCTGTAATAGGGATAATCTAGCCACGCATAGAAGACAAGCATGCTTGGAAATGAACAACCATCAAATTACATTCTTATGAATTTTTATCAATGGATGGAAAGCCATTACACTCTTAAGAATTTATATAAAGAATTTCTTGCATTTAAGTTTTAGAACATTTTAAAATTGATCTTAGAAGGCTGTAAATGAATACGAGAAACTAAGAAAGATTAAAATATATTTTTGGACATGCACATTCAGAATATGAAAATATAAAAAAAACAAAAAATAAATGAAAAACTACTGGTTCAGGCAGTGGAGAACTTTCAAAGGGAAAATTACCAGGAAATAACTGATAACTGACATCCATCAAACATGGCACGTGGAACTAGAACAGTCTACCCCAGTGATCGAAATAAAGGGTTCGGTTCGAAATTCCAACCACCTGAAGAAGGCCGGAGCGTACAACGGCCGAAACGTTGTGACAAATATGATGACAAAGATGAGGACAATAGTCCGACTAATGTAAATACTGCTTTTAAAGTAAAAACAATTATTTATTTAAGTATTGTATTTGATGGCATATAAAGCCTCTACTTTTTTTTTTTTTTTTTTTTTTTTTCTAAAGAATATTTACCTAGGTGCAGTAATCAAGCATTACATGTGCCTAGCCTAACTGCATAATACTGTAACATTAAATGTCAACAAGGAGGAGGAGTCTTATAATACTTTAAATAAATATAGATATAGACTCAGTTAGATTAGTGTTGTTCCTGATATGTGTTTTGGCAATTATTCCTCTTTCAATTCATGACTGACTAGGCAGAAGATTTTCCTACAGTAGGTTGCTTTTTCTTTCTGCGGTAGACTGGTTACCAACCAAAGCTATAAGATCCAGTCTGTTCGGCTATTCAACCTATAGCTGAGGTGGTGATAAGAGATGGATTCATACCCTTTCCCAAGGATATTTGTGTATACGTAAATATGACAAACTAGGATATTTAAAATCAATATCAATAAAAACAAAAATGGTTGAAAGCTGAATGAGATCAGCAAGGTCATGCATTTAGATATATCGGATGCCAAAATTTAAAATCTAAAATTAAACATCCCTGTATCTTCAGCATTTTCTTGATGTAAAATTGAAGTGTGTTTCATTAAGACAGATCAAAGTTATCAGTAAATAAATCAGTGTTATTGGTGAAAATTTATTTATTTCTCTATTAGATCATGTTATTTAAGTCTTGACATTTATGTGTGAAAAATAATATATCCAAATGTTTGACAAAGCTTTCGTGGCACACCTCCACTCAATGGTCAAAATTTTTTATGACATCTCTGCACAGTAGCTCCTCAATCTCACCAATATATCTTATGTCATCCTTCAGCTGTTGAATTGTTGTTGGCATAGACCTTACTTTTGAGATCACCCCAAAGGAAGAAATCTAAAGGTGTCAAGTTGTATGATCATGGTGGCCAATTGACTTTGCTGTTTCGACAGATGATGCAACCTGGGAACTTGTAATTGCATTTCTGTTTGAACATTCATTTCCGTAATAGGCTTCGATAACTTTAACATATTGTTTGATTGTTAGTCTTTCCATGGTTGAAATTACCAAAGACTTAAGTTGTTAAATTTGAAAGAAAAAGTAAAAAATCATTAGACACTTAAACTTAATTTACATTTAAAATCAGTCCAAGTTATTGGAACACCTTTAGAACCAATATTTGTGGTATTTCATTCACTCCTCCATATATATATGATTTCCATCAATAGGATGAAATGTATAACACAGGATCTCCCTTTTTTCTATTTTGTCACAAATCCTATTAGGATTTATCTATATATATACACACACACACACACACATCAACTTTCTTGGCTAATTCAATCTTATAAAATTTATTTATCTCCAGTAGAGCATTTAATTAGATAATAAATTATAGGGCAATGCTTCAAAGAAATAAAATTAAAAAAAATTACAACTGCAATTTAAACAAATTCCTTTTTTTAGCCTTTCACCTCTGTGAGTGTATTATGTACTGTTCATTCCAAGGAAAAACAATTTTTTTACTGCCTTAACTATGAACTGTTAAAAAAAAGATTGATTATTCAAGTAAAATGTTTCTATGTCATCAGTAAAATTTAATAATAAAATGATTGATTAGTTTTCAGGCTTTTGCAGGAAAACAATGATATTCATATGTAGTACAGAATAAGATACGGTTAGTGATAAACAGCTGTTACATTTTAATGTAGCCTAAATTAGTACTTTAGATAGAAAGTAGGGAAATTTAGTTAGTGACCAAATTCAAATTATGGTTGTTGCTGCTTATGTTACTTTTATGTTAATGCCAGGCATATATATTAATTCTTCTGACACCATGTTGTCACACAATTGTGCATATATTTACATTATTATCATTTATGTCTTGACAAAAAAAAAGAGAAACAAAATCGCTCTTATTTTCATTGTTGGACTGAGACAAATTAATAAGAATTTCTTGTTACTCCCTCAAGTTCAGATAAGTGGTCTCATTTTAAGTTTCAAAGAGAATTTTAAACTTCATGGTATAGTGCCATTGTTTCTAAACATTTGAAACATATCACTAATCACTGTATTAAAATTATACATATAAGAGTCCTCTTTTCTCAGTAATGCTTACTAGTACTCCTGACCACTGATAATCCCTTTTCCCCACTAATTTTCAATGCACAATTTGCAAAAAGACTACCAAAATAGATTTTAACTTTTGGCAAAATCTGGTGCTTAATCGTAGAATATTTTCACTTACTGCCAAGAATATATACTTTTTACACTTTTTGCAGAAATGTGGTGTGATGGAGTCGCAATAAGTAAAATCCGAGTAAATCCCAAAACTTTGTCTATATATGCTGGATTTAAGTGCAATTGGTATTAAAATAGAACTGATTATTATTCTATTATTTTTTCATATTGCCATAATTAACTGCATCACTATATAAGTCATTGTGAGAGAAAATGTTGATGTAATTGTTTGATGAATCCTGCCTATGATATCACATATTATATAAAGAGTATTTAAAACTTGATTGCGGTATAGCATCATCCCCTCTCCATAACAAATGCAGAATTGTCATCATTGGCATTCAGATACATAAGATAGTTTTACTATTTCCTGGAGATGTATTTACAAGTTTCCTTAAAATCTGACCAAATGATCAGATATCAGAATTTTGGGTGAGAAGGCCTTCTTGGTCAGGCTGAGAACTTTACAGCACTTCTTCATATAGACAATGTACTCAGATTACAAGCAAAAGGTTAGCAAAATGTTTTGTCTGAAAATTATAATTCAATGAATTTTGTGGACTAATTTAGCAAAATGCAGTTAATTTTTATTACTCATAGTAATTGGATTTTTTCTTTTATGTGCTGTTTCTCTTCAGAACCTGGGTGGTCATTGCTCTCCACATCTTCCTATCTTTCCTAGCAGGAATTAATGCTTGTTTCCTTACTATCCCTCCCAATCTTTGTTCTGCCATCCATTTACACAACCTTGTTAAGTAGGTTAGTTGCTGTTTCCCTCTGCCTCTCTTGCCTTCAATATGGCCTGTGAGTGTCAAATTTTCTGAGATCTTTTTCCTCATTGTTTGCGCCAGAAATTTCAACTATCAATTTTTGATCATAAGTGTTTTTTTCATTTCCATGTTCCTTAAAACTTGATTCTTGCCCACATGTTATGTTCATAGTATTTTCAGCATCCTTCTGTAGAACCACATCTTTGTTGCCTCAAGTCTCCTTTTCATCTGTTGGGAAATCGTCCTGCATTCACTGCCATATAGGAGGATTAATATTACATAGTAGTTTCAACACTCTTTTCTTTGTTTTAAATGAAATTTTCCTGTTACTTACTACATTGTTGAGCTTTTGGAAAACATCTTTCACTATGCCAATGTAACTTCATATTGTTTTTGTGTCCTTTTTAACACTTTTGAACTGGATTTATTGTTAAAAACTGAGTATGTACATAAAATACTTTTATGACTGACAAGACAGTACAATCTTAGTAATACAAATTATCCTCTTTTTTCTAATTAAAAAAAAACAAGACAAAAATCAGTGATAAGATTCTTATAAATGATACTTTTTAAATGATTATAACATTTGACTGAAGATGCTAATTCAAAACAATTTTAACTCAGCTACTTATGACAAATCACTTCATCCTTATGTTTAACATGATATTTTGACAATCACTTGATTTCATCTGGTCTGTGTCACCACTGATAAACTTTAATGGGACTTCAAAACTGCCAGATTTAGAGATTTTTTAAATTTAAAAAAATTTTGTTTTTTTAGATTTTGTTGCAGCTGTCTTATTCAATTACTTAATGAATTTACATTTACTAGTGGATCAATTGGTGTTGTCTTCTCATTGCCACATGTTTTTTCTTGTTACTTGCTTCTTGTTGTTATGTTGATTTCACTAAAATTCTATGTTCAATGACATTTTCTTTATGCAAATATCTGTTAGTGAAACAAGATACTTTCTATAAGATTATAGCTGCTCCTCCTCCTCCTCTGCAAATATAACTTCTATAAAATGAATATCTCTTTATATAAGCTGAATGTGTCCTTGCCATTGGAGAATTGCTCAAACATAACTTAATCTTGTCAAGTGGCTTAATTGCATTATCTGGTGTATTCCATAACTTCTGACTTGGACAATCCTGGCCTTGAATTGCCATAGAAGACTTACAGAAAAATTGATATCCCCAAACACCCTTTCACTCACAAAATATGAAAAGTAATCAATATGACTGCATTGATGGTTTCACTTCCAGTAGTTTTATTAGTATTCTTCAGTAGTTACTTTAGCAACATGTCTCTATAAATACTTAGCGCTGGTAGCTTGTACACCTGCTGATGCCAACCCATTGTTTTTGTAAAATATTTAGTAGCATGGAAATATGCAAATCTCTGCTAATTGATGCACTATATACAAGTCACATCGCCAACTTTATCCTCGGTGTCCTGAAAACAATCCATGAAGCTATTTTTCTTATGAAAGTTGTGACAATGTATTTCCAATGTTAAAATGTTATGATTGCACAACTTGTTTATCTACCTATGTTGTAATATTATGTTGTCTGGGGCTTTTAATTCTTTGAATATTGGCTACACATTCAGTTTGAATGTGTTCTTCAGATTTCTCTTCTTGTGTTTGAAACTGCGCATTAGTTGGTAGTTTGTCAAAAGAATTCTGCAAGATACCTCTAGTGGTTCTTTTCTTTCAATTTTGTAGTAAGGATGTCTTAAATTGTCAATAAATCTCCCCACTGGGTCATTTGATTAAGGTTAATATGGAGGTGAATAGCAGTTTTTGATTCTATGCTCTTTACAAAACTGTCTGATATGATGGGGTCTAGAATCCCCATGGGGAAATGTCCATCACATATTCAGATGGTGGTAGGAAGTGAGGTCAGAGAGGAGTGATGGTGGGGAGACCAGGAAGGAGGTGTAGTGGTAGTAGAAAGAGACAAGATTCTGTCTAAGTGCCAATAAATTCAAAATTAAGTTAGCACATCTTTTTTTTTCCTATTATTCTCATTTTTGTGTCCTAGGGGATGGATAGTATGAATAGGCACTTTTTTCCAGTCACCAAAAATAACAGATTTGTGCAGGTGACATTAATGTATGGATTAACTAGAACCCTAATATCTAAGCTTGACAGAACCTACACTTAGATGCTGAAAGCTATACTTAACATCTCTTGGAGACAACATCCAACTAAATCATACCTCGATTGACCCATCTCTGATATTTCTACAATCTTGCAGGACATTGCTGGCAAACAAAAAAAGAACTTGTGAGTGATCTAATGTTCTGGACACCTAGCCATAGAGCAAAACTGGTTGGCTGCCCAGCAACCACCTACATTCACCTGCTATGTTATGACACAGAATGCCACCCTAATGACCTTCAGACCTTGATGCAAGACCATGATGATTGGCATGATAGACTTATGAATGTCTGAGGTAGCTTGACCAAATAAAATAATAGAATCCCCAGAATATTAAATACTTATCTTATGCAATAGTGGTTGCTGTAGTAAGTTTTGTAATAGTGAAAATCTCTGGTCACTTTGTAAAAGTGTTCACTAAAACTAAAGAAAATTGCTCATTGACTGGAACTGCAAAATCCAGATGTAAGCACTACCATGATTTCTGAGTGATTTGGTTATCCCTTAGAGACACCACTTTGATCATCATGGGTGTAATGGGTAAAATACATAAATAGTATCTGTAAGCCCACATTTAACTTGCAATTTAGTTATAGTAGTCATAACAATTTTAAGTAGCTTGGTTTGGTACAAAACTACAAATATGGAGCACCCAGTGAGGATTGAACTAACTCATGACTAATGAATTACAAGTCAAGTTTGCTTACCATTATACCATGATGAGATAACCACAATTTGATTTTAGTAGGTCATATGCTAAAGTGGTAAGAGAGAGTGTTTGCCTGGCCAAAGTTATTAGTGAATTTGTAATTGAGGATAAAACCATATGCTAAAATGATTCTTGCCCACAGTTGCTGCTGTTTGTTGGTTTAAACTGGAATGCACATCTAGAAACTAAAGGTAAATAACAGTAGTTCATGGCCAGCCAGGTGATTGGAATGTTGGTGATACAGCATCTTGTAGAAATTTTTTTAACAGCAAAAAAAATGACAGCATCTTCTTTTCAATGTTGTTATAATTTTTCTTGGTTAGCATGAACAATGTGGTTATATGCGTGATCACTCTTTTGAATTTATATGGAGAGATACAAGAGATCACAGCTCTAATAACATCATTTGAATCATTGGAGACAATCACTATTTTCAGTGTTGGATCAAAATGAATTACTAGCAGGTCTGAGGCAAACACTGATGTCTGTTAACAACCTGGAAACCATTCCCACTTTTTTTATTTTTTAAAGTAGATGCTTGAGAATGTTCTTTAAATTGTGCCGTGCAAGAATACACTTTAATGACTCGTTAACAAGAAGAGTGAACGGAGTATAGAAGGTGTAATGGAGGTGGCATTTCTCAATCAGTTCAATGTTGACATCCATTTCTGTTAATGATGACCCTCAGCTATTTTATTTTCTTAAAATTTTCATTTTTATTATTTTATATTATTACCTCTTATTATTCTTGTCTTTTTTTTTATGCCAACTCTTTAATCATTTGCAAAAGCAACACAAAATCAGAGCTAATAAAGTAATAATAATGCACCTTGGGTTACAGCTAAAAATTGCATTTCACTTCATACAGATTGTTGGTTTCAATCCTGCTTGGAATGTTTGCAAAACATTTTCCCCTCTCCATTTTATAGGAAGAAGCACACAAATGCATGCTGGGATTTTTTCCTAGATAATAAAATAGGCCAGTTCTCAGTTTCATCTGACTCTGTTCCAGTTTATCTTGTCTTGAAGTCAGCATACTATTTTCACTTGTCTGAACTTTCTTTTGTGTGTCAACCCCAATTCTTAGTTTGTGAACTTTTTGCCATATTATTGTTGCTTTAATTTATTATTGTTGATTTGTCTTGCATATTTTGTTTGTTTGCTTTATAATATTTTTTGGCCTTGTTCTTTTCTTTTTCTTGTTATTGCAAACTTTGTCAATTCTGTTTCTTGGACAGTTCTGTTACTTATTTTGCCTTTAACGATGGCTACTCACTCCACACAAATGAAATCTGTAATATGCCTGTTATTTGTATCATTTCCAAATATATTAATCGCACACAGGAAAGCTGCCGGGTTTCAATTTGTTAATAGGTTTCTCCTAGGTTGAGTTTAGTGAAATAGTTTTTCAGTAGATGTTGAGTTAGTGACAGCAAAGTTCATTTTAAAATAAAATGGCGTTCTTTCATTAGGGATGAATAATATCAAACAATATGACTATTTTTTGACTAAGTTGATTTCATTAAAATGGCCACTTCTTTTTGTGTGTAGAACAAAAACATACTGCTTCATGTTGGCTGTATGTAACCTCCTTCTTATTGAAGGATATTTCATTTCAGTACTTGACTCTGTTGGGGGTGGTAGTTGTTCTGATCCCTTTTGTTGATGTTGTTATCTCCTCTTGGGATATATTACATTCTCTGAGGTGAGCTGTGTATCACATACCAACAAAAGAATTTGATATTCAATAGTCCATGTTATAGATCAAATTCACAGCTCCAAGGCCCAAATATGTCAACCAGTGCTTTTATCTTTATTGTCTCAGTGGACAATTGTCAAAACAATTAAGATTTTAAAAATATATTTGAAAATTTGCATCACAAATGAGTTATTTATTTTTGTTTGAAATCAAGTTTGAAATCTACTGAAAGAAGCAAGCATATAATATTTCATGTAGAGTCATTACTGAAATTTTATTTTTTACATTATCAATGAAATATTTGTGTTTATTAACACAAATTCAAAATGGAGCATATTCAATATTTTATCAGTTGCTCTTTGCTATGAATTCTTATAAAGAAACTATTTTTTTATTGGATTCAATTAATAAATCTGTGATTCTTGTTATGACCATTTTACTTTTATATATTTGGTAAAATTTGAAAAAGCTAAACCAATTTCATAAATATTCCTTTTCGTACACATATAATTAATGGGTAAATAAAACAATAAAATATATATATATATATATATATATATATATAAAATCAAGAACAATTTTATGGAAAAAAACTATGACAAAGTGGAAAAAGTTTTCATGTAGTGTGTTTCATCCTTTAGAACTTCATTGAATTAAAGTGATGTTTACATTGATGTGACTACACATCTGCATGAATGAAAGGGGGTGCTGAGAATTTTAATATTAACATTTACTGTGTGTATATATATATATATATATAATATATATATATAATGTAGTAAAATGGCTGTTCTAAATAATTTCTTGAGAACTATTTGTACCTTGTATATTTTATTGTGCCAAATAGTAGAACTAATCCTGTTTATCATCCATGAAGTTAGATATATGACCACCAAATGAAACTGCTATCTATTAATCATCTTAGTTAAAATATTTTTTAACTTCCATCATTATGGCTGATGCTAAGCTACAGGAGAACAACTTCTTGATCTCTGGTTTCCCATTGTCATGAAGTGGAACAGTTATATTAAATAAATTGCTAATTTTGCTTCTAGGAAAGTTGGTTCACTATGTTGTGCAAGACAGTTTTTATTCTTGCCAGAATCTACCTTGTACATTTATAAGTCTATTTTTTGTTTGTGCATCAAATATTACTGACACATCTGATATGATGTTTCTATTGGAGATTTTTGACAAAATCCGCAGATAAATATACAGTGTTATCAGTCTTGACATGGCATCTCAGCCTCAGTCACATTTCCACTGCTGCAATGTACCTTCCCTGTGTCTTTTCTATAAATATTTTCATGATAATTGTTCTGATGAGCTTTCCTCTTTGGTACTTCAACTTCATGAATTTAAGCGCAGTATTAAATTGGCAGTTACATGACATAATTTCACTGTTTGAATTGCTAGTTGTAACCATAAGTTCTATGCTAATAATTTCTTTTCTTGCACTTCTCATTTTTGGAACCCTCTTTCAGATTCTTGCTTTCCTGTCAACTTTGATCTTCAAAAATTTAAATGCACTGTCAATTGTCATCTTCTGTATCTTTGAACCATGTTCTTTTATTGTCTTCTTGTTTATTTCACTATCAGTAATCTCTTGCATCTGGCTTTTATTATTTTGTTTGGGGTGACATGATTAAAATATATATATCTCATTGTTCTTGGCCATTAAAGTCATAGTATTTCCATTGTTTTCATCAGCCATTGTTAATGAAATGTACATTTCCCTCTCCCTTATTTTAAAATTTTTCTTAAACCTTTGCAAATTGACTTTATTTTTAATTTTTTCCCATTTTTAGGGTAATTCAAATGTAAATTGAATTTGTGTACTATCTACACAAATTAACCTTTCTATGCCATAAATATTATTAAGATTATACTAAGGAGATATGGTATATTTGGTTTTGGTTGTTTCTATGGAAACCAACTAAAAATTCAAGATGTATTGCACATACATGCTGTTAAAGTGAGGCATCTTCCAAACCTGTTTCAAACTCATCGCAATCAAGATTAGCCTGTAAGGTCATTAGAGCATTTATCATTCTATACTATTGAAATTTGATCATCTATCAATAAAAAAAAAATTCTAATGCTATTACCATGTGGAAGCCGCTATGTTTGTGCTGATATAACATATATTCCTCTATTTGTATCATTAGATTCAGTTGGAAGCAAATACATGTAAATGTATGTGACTAACCAGATCTGGTTAGTCTGTTGCGGGGCCGATAAGGATGTCGGCCCCGCAAGCAAAGAAAAGGGTGAGAAAACAGCCAAGACAATGAGAGGACAAAGGCAGAGGTATGATAAACAATAACGTTGAATTTATTTGGTTCAAAGTGTACAAGAGTGTACTCTTGAGAAATGTATTGGATTCAGTGTCGGGTCCCAATGTGACCGGTTTCCTTCAGGGGAAGTTGGTTCAGTTGAGACGAGTGTAGGGTTTGGTCGGCGGCGATAGCAGGTCAACTGCCGGATCAAATAGTTGACAAAAGCTGGTTGGTTGAAATTGCACGTAGATTTGGTGAATCGGTTAGGATGAAATCCCTAAACAGGGCCAAGTGAGAAAGGTGATACACTGCGAAGACGGGGTCGCGCCGATGTGTATCACTTGACGAAAGCGATAGTCCCTAAACAGGGCCGAGTCAGAGTTGTGATACGACTTCAGGGGTGGATCACCGCGGTGACGGGATCGCACCGAAGTGTAACAGTAGACGAAGGCAGAGTCCCTAAACAGGGCCGAGTCAGAATGGTGTTACAACTTCCAGGGCAGATCAACCGCGGTGACGGGATCGTGCCGAAGTGTAGCACTTGTAGCTGGAGTCAGAGAGGAGATACGCCTTCCAGGGCGGATCGACCGCGGAAATGGGATCACGCCAAAGCACCGGAAGCTCACAAAGGTAGTGAACTACACTTTGATCCAGGCCACCAGGCCGAGCAGCTCGGATTTGGACGAAAAAAAGGGGCTAATGATATGTGAAACGATTTGTTCAAGTACTCCCTGGCTAGAGGGAGTAGAAACCGTAGATATTTAATTAATCCCTTGTTGTTTGATGTTTGAAAAAGACGCTGCCTAATCCGATGCTTATTAGGTACAGTTTGGACTTAACTCTATTGGCCAGTTGTCCAGTATTTTACATGACTTAAATTGGTGAGATCAGGGGTTTGTGAAGGTCAAGGTCGTTTTACTAGGAAGCGGCTAATGGCGGCTACGACAAGTCTGTTTGGGAATATTTAAAGATTCTTTAAAAAAGCAGAATAAAATGTGAAGATTGTTTTTAATTATACTACAAAAAAGATTTCAGTTCATAATTGATAACTTATAGATATAAATCTTAGCTTGTGCTTTTCATGTTAAAAATTTAAAAAGAAGTTTCTCTAACAAAAATAACTCTAGTATAACTTCAGCCTACAGTGTGGATTTCATGAAGACCAATTTGTCTAGCTGTTGCTTATGTTAAAATGTATGATTAAACATAAATAAAATTGAAGCAAAAGAAAACATTGTTTTTTAATGTGACATTACAGCTGTTGAAATTCTTTTTCTTTTTTTCTTTTAACTGTCTCCTCATTCTGGCCAACCCTCTTTTTGCTCAGATTTAAGTGACTCCTGTGATACAAAGTAGCTGGTTTTAGTAGGTTACTTAGCTCTCAACTGCCTGAAAACATCCTACCTTGCAAAGATACATTAAACACAAGTAAAAATTCAAACTACTAGTTTTTACCCCCACCTGGCTGTTAAATTAGAATGCACTTCTGATTGACATTTATATTTGCTCACAGCTGTTGCGGCTTGTCTTTTCAACTAAATTATTACTCTTCCTTTGATTTATTAAAATTTTAGTTTTGAACCCAGAATAAATATTAGTGAGTTGTATTTTTATTTTTTTAAGATTGTTTCATTTACTATGATGAATCTACTTGGATTATAGTGACCCTTTTTACTGGGTAACTAGTTTTGTTTCAATTTCTACAATAAGATTTGCGTGTGATTTTCTTATTCAGACATTTCATTTATACTTCAAGTTATATTTTCTTGAAAGTCACTTTTTAAATTTCTTATTCTTTCCTCCAAGTAAAATCCATGTATGTGTACACACACACACACACACACACACACTTGCTCACAAATTGAAGTTTGAAATATTATTGAAGTATATGAATATTTAATATCAATTTCTTGTAATTCTAGGTTGTATTTGCACTTAATATCTGTCTTTCTCTTTTTCTCTTGAAGTGCTACTTTCAGTAGATAGCATAAAAATATTCTCTTGCTGTACATTTCATATGTTTTATTGATATATTTTCTTGAGTAGCCATCACGTTGTTGGCATTTGTCACTATTTTAGTGACATTATATGTAGATCTATCTGGAGATGTCATTTTTGTGTTGTGTTCTCAAAATAGTGAAAATATTACAAAACAATATATATTTACTGTCATACTATAAGAATCTAATTAATAACCAACAAATTATCAAATTTAAGGCACACATTGAACTAAGTTCTCTTGCACTGAAAAGGGCAAATATTAATCTTTTAGCTTAATGATTTTAGTTTGCTTTTTTTATTGCATAGCTGACTTTATCAATCACCATCAATTAAAAAGTATAGATGGAAACATTTTCTTGTTTTATCATTATGCAAATGCATTCTTGTAAAATATATTTAGCTATGTTAATTATTTATGTTAAGTACTATTTGATTAATACTTGACACTTGTAACTGAAGCAAAATCTTGAAGAAAGGAAATTTCAGCAAGGAATACCACATGTGCTGCTCTTGCTAAAACTGTTATTATGGATGAGATTATGACTCAACAAATTAGTTAAAGTTATGCAGTTGCTTATTTGAAATTGTGAAAAGCTCTGAAAACTGAAAATCTTTTTATTTTCATGAATGTTATATATATGCCAAAACATGATGTGACCAGTTATTATTCTGAGATGCCTTTGCAGATGTCTTAGTGCTCCCTTTATTCAGATGTGCCTCTAATGCTCACAAATATTTTGTTTGTTCTTTGTTTGGTTTATTGCTTTAAGAATGTGAAAATGTTAATAAAATTTATAGATTCTTCTGTGGATAACAATCCATTATCTACCTATATATGTTACCTGTACTACCATTCCTAAATCAAAAGGAATTCAGAGTTTTGAAAAGTGTCTTGTCCCTAGGGCTTCAGATAAAAAAAATATAGTATAGTATATGATTTACATCAGGATATACAAGAGGTTTGAATTGAATTTAACGTTCATCAGGAACTTCTCATCTAAGGGGAGTTGATCTGTGGTGATTTCAATATATACTGAATTCACTGTATAATATATAAAAGCAAGCTTTGTACTCAATATCCCACCTGAACATCAAATGAGCTAGGTACCTCAGAGGGTTGATCTAGACAGTGTCCTCATAGCCACCAAGTGCAGAATTGGGTCTCAAAGGGTTTCAGTGGGTTTGCTAACATAAATAGAAAGTTAACTTTGCTGAACTTAGGATATACACACACAAAACAACCAGATGAAAGAAAGTTATATAAACACTCTACCCACAAGGGGAAAGGTGGTAGTTAATTTGATGGAGCCCAGAAGTGAATAACCAATTATTTTATATATGGAAATTCTTTTGTTCACCAAATACAAGGCCCAAAGGTCACTCAAGGTAGAGAGCTACTGATTGAGATTGTTGTATAGGAGGAAGTAAGTGCAGACTATGAGAATAAGTAGGATAGATAATGGTTGACTCTATATTTGGAGATGTTCAGATTGTAGTGATTGGGGAAAGATTTTCTTGCAAGTCTGTTCCACAATGTAACAGTTCTTGGGAAGCTGTCTTAGTAGAACTTCCTCCTTACCAATGGAATATGAAAGGAATGAGGATAATTCAATCCTGTTTATATAGCATGATGGATTGAAGCTGTGAAGGCCTGAACTGGTAGAACTAAAGAATGTAGCTCATTTGAACATTTGCCATGGAAATAGCAATATAGTAATGAGAAACTAGCAACATTTCGTCTGTGGGAAAGGCGTTGTAAGGGGGAGGGTGAAATAATTCATCATATTCATTATCCGCAAGTTCACATAAATGCTTTTGAACTCTATCAAGGCTTGAAAGTAAGGAATGAGCTGCACCAACACATATATGACAGTAATACTCCATTTTTAATCTGATTTGACTTGTGTAAAGTAAAGCATAGCGGGAGGGGTCAGCTACTAAAGATCTGAGAATGTTCTTAAGTATATGGTTAATATAAAGCAAAAAGAAAGTAGGACCAAGGGGGAGAGCCTTGGGATATGCCTGTATTGAACTTATGAGCCTTAGAGGACTGGCCATTTAACAATGACCTTCAGGGACTTGATAATTGAGAAAACCCTTCTAGAGATGCCTAAACTGGGGAGTTTGTGTAACATCCTTCCATGCCACTCTTTGTCAAAGGCCTTTGAGATTAAGGTGATCACTCTTGTCATGAATTTATTATCAAATGCTTCACTGATTCTATGAGAGTCAACTTCAACTTTCATTGGCAGACTAATATACTCTCATAGAATGTAACCAAATGAAATTTATTTTTCAATATAGTCTCCCTTGTGGTCCACACATTTCTTCCATTGGTGTGCAGGGCTTGGATCCTATTGACAAAGAAGCTTTCATCCTGTTGGTCAAAAAAGTCATCAACAGCAGATATGTCATCACTGCAATACTAGTTCCCACCCAAGTGTTTTTTCATGTTGGGGAACAGATAATAGATGGGACCAAATCAGGAGAATAGTGAAGGTTATTAACCAGTTCAAAGACACAGTCATGCGTAGTCAGCCATTGAAACCAAAGACTTGTGTGCTAGAGCATCATCCTGCTGGAACAAGACTCCTTTTGTCAGTTTTCTTGGGCGTTTTGTCTTGATAGCTTTTTGTAACAACCTCAGCAAATTGGCATAGTATTCTTCATTGATGGTTTTGCTCTTTTAAAGATAATAAAATCACTGCTTTTTACATCCCCAAAAAACTGAGGTTATCACCTTGCCTGAAGATGAAATGATCTTGTCCTTCTTTGGAGCAGAGGGGTGTTTCCACTGCATGGATTGTCTTTGTTTCTGGCTCAAAATGATGAACCCAACACTCATCCTGGGTTAAGAAATGTTCAAGAAAACCAGCTGGATCTGCTTCAATGTCAGATATTTCCATGGTGTGATCAGACTGCTATGCTTCTGATCAGCTGTCAGAAGATGTGGCACCCGCTGAGTAGAAACCTATGTCATGCTAAGTTCATTGTGCAGAATATTCTCAACTCTCTCACAGGATGTGCTAATAGTATTGGTCATTTGATTTATAGTCAATTGCCTGTCATCTATTACATTTTTCAGTTATTCAAACTAAACACATTCTATTAGTTCATCTTGGACAAATATTTTCAGAATTTAGAAAACCATACTCAGCGTTTGATAAAAATGCTGCTAAAATCAATTCAATTAATACATTAATTTCCTCATTGTTTTCATGCAAAGAGCATACATCTGAATTATCACAGAATGGTTATGCCTGAGATTATGGCTTATATAAATCTTATGCTGGAAAATATTGAAAAGGATAATAATGATATTGTCTGTACTGAAGTTCAACAGCACCAATGCCGAATTTCAAACAGCAAAGCAATGAGTATATTTGACAAATGTCTAATTGGTTGCACTTTCAATCAGAAGCTACCATTACAAAGACATCTACTTGAATGCAGCTTCAAAAGTTTGTAGAAGAAAAATGACAAAAGTTGATACATTTATTTCTGTTGAAAATAAACTGGACAAAACCTTGAAGCAAACATTTCAAAATGTTATTTGATGACATAAATGTTAAATTTCTTTCATAGTTTAGATATTTTCTAGGATTTTGAATTATCTGGACATATTCTTTCAATTCCTGTCTCAAGATGTCCAGATACTTGATGAAGTACTGTACCTCTGCCACTGAAGTTGAACAAAGGTTTCTGTTTCCCTATGTCTGTATGCATATTTCTTTCATTGTCTACACAATATCTCTGAAAATTCTCTGTATTTTAATGACATTTTGTGAAAAAGTTGGTCATGAACTGAGGAACAATTTATAAAATTTTGTGGTAGATCTAGGATTTTAAAAAATAATCTTAACATCATCATAATGGAAGTGTAGCATAATAAGAATAATAAACTCCTTATGGTGATATCCTTAAAATGAAAGTTTATGGCTGCAGTAACAGAAGTTAAAGGATATATATAATGTGAATGTTCCATTTTTAGTGGCCATGGTGTTGGCAGAGGTATAGGCTCTCCTAGTGCTTTATAGTTAATCATAAAATTGTTTTATTCTGTGGAACTTAATGCTTTGCAGTAGATTAATTGTTTAGAACAATGATAACTTTTTTGATTCACTATATATTTCATGGATTTGTATTTTAAAACTTGCTCAGTATTTTGTGTACTTGGATGCCGAGGTCTTAATTTTTATTATTCTTTCATCTACCTGATTGTCATGTATCAAATGTTTTAGCCAATTTCTTTTTGTATTTCCTTATATAAACTGACAGCCATTATTATAAAAATAGTCTTGCACCATCAAATTATCTAATGATAATAGAAAATATAATTCTAGAAAATCATTCTATTTGAATAGAAATTAAACAGAATGAGCATTTAGAGGGAAAACCATTTGAAGCCCTAAACAGTTTATTTTTCCCCTCTTGATTAATTTCAGATTGAGAGCGAGTCCTCTTGGAGGTGTAACTCTTACTGTTGTTTCTTTCTATTTTTGTTTTTAAATTAAAATTGTAATCTTTTGGGCTACTGGATTAACTTTGATACCTGGACATTTTCTATAATGTTCAGTTATATTTGTTCCATCACACCAGATTAAATTACTAACAGCAACTCAGTAACATTATTGGTAGACTCTATAATAGTTTAATTTGTTTTCTTAGATTTTTAAGTTCCTCATACATAAATAAATGACCACAGACTTGTCTTACTTGGTAAATAAACATTTTCGCTAATGAAATTTTATTGACTTTTATTAACAACTAGAATACCTGTGCCATCAAAATTGATGTCAAGAAGGAATCTATTATAAGTAATATGTATTATATTGTAAGTAATTTTCCAAGTACAATTTTGTAATTTAAAGTATTTTGTTGTTAACATTAATAATTGAACAGTGTACAATTTATGAACATCTCAGGAAAGATGTCCATATTTTATCTTCATTGTGTGCGTGCATGTGTGCACGCATAGCTTTTGTATGTGTGCTTTTGTGACACACTTTGGGTGTTTTTGAGAATTAAATTTGCTGAGAAATTAGAACTTCATTGGTAGTGATAGTTGATCACACAATCCAAGACACCTCAAAGAAAAGTAACTCTATGTGAAGTTTAATTCAAGAAGAAATAAAATATAAACCTCAGCCAAGTTTTGTCTGACATATAATTATCTCATCTCTATCCATTTCTATTCCCCCCCCTCTCTTTCCTTCTTTCATTCTTTCTTTCTTTGAAGTTGTGTATCTGTTTCTTTCCGTGGCTACTTTCAGTAACTCCTTTCACTTTGATCACAGTTTGCAGAGAGAGGAAAAGAAGGAGGTTGCTTTGTAGTTTATCAGTGTGGTAGCTTTTTACATGTAGATGTGAATGGAGTCATAACCTCTGTCTGTTTCATGTCAGAATATTGCACACTGCCCCTCAATAGTTGCACAAAAAAAAAAAAAACTTATACATGACGTCACACACTACGAAATGGACAAAGTCTGACAATTATTGCAATATATTTTATTGTTATACATTATTTATATAGACACAAATATTTAAGTAAATGCTCTGTTTATAACAAACAGTATTAACAACTTTTACTGGCCTGAACGTCCGAAAAATTTTCATAGAAAATGTGTCCTTCGACAGGAATCGAACCTGTATCTTACACGGAACCATCATATAGCCTGACATATTATAAACAGAGCATTTATTTAAATATTTGTGTCTATATAAATAATGTATAACAATAAAATATATTAAAATAATTGTTGGAGATATATATGTGTGTGTGTGTCTGGCATATTATATTTAAGGATAATATAATATAGATATTACGATGCTCCTATTTTTCCCTGTGTCAAACCAGCCTGCTCAGTGAGTAATCTTTAAAATGGAAAATCTCTATGGGTAATGATCAAGCTTGAGTAATTCAGAGAAAAAAAACTAAAAGTTGTAATTTATAAACTAAGAAAACAAATATTCATCCACCAGTAATAACTGTAGGGATGATATTCAATAAAAACTGAGTTGGAGAGGATGCTGAAAAGATCTTTCCTAAATTTGACCATATAACCAAGCATTTTTTTTTCCTTGGTCAGCTTGAGAACTTTGCCTCACCCTCTTCTATATGGCCTAATGATACCATGCATTGATTTCAAGTAGTTTACTACATATTTCTGCATATAATCATTTTCAGCTTACATATGAAAAATATGTTTGTTTGACTGGTAGTGATACTTAGCAGAAGTATTGTAATTCTCTAGAATAATTAGTTCATGTCATTTACAAACCAATATTCTCTACAAGTGTTTGTAACTAAAACACTATAAAATGATGAGTTCTGAGAAAGACGGTCTTTTTGTATGAACTGTGCAAATTCAAAATACTGATGATTAAATAAAATAATTGTACAACTTTGATAATTTTCACAAAGACCTGGCAGATAAGACCTACTTATATTCCAAAAATATTCAGTCAATCGTTTATGTGCCATGCATGATACACGCTTAGGCAATCATGTATCTTTTGATACATGACTGACGAGGCAGATTTTTTTCCCGCAGTAGGTTGCCATTTCTTTCTGCGGTAGAACAGTTGCCATTCAAGGCTATAGAACCCCACCTGCTCGGCTATTTACCCATAGCTGGGTGGAGAAGATGAGGAGTCATACCTTTCCCAAGGGTATTAGCATGTAAGTGAATGTAATGGATTTGACTGGAATTTGAAATCGGCTCTCAGATTCCTCAATCCGAGCTGCTATCCATTACTCTACTGTGCCTCCCTGTGAACTGTGCAAATTCAAAATACTGATGCTTAAATAAAATAATTGTACATCTTTTGATAATTTTCACAAAGACTTGGCAGGCAAGACCTACTTTTTTCCAAAATATTAGTAATTCATAAATACATGCATTAAGTTGTTTTGGACTTGGCCAAAGAGAGAATATAGATGAAGTTTCACGAACATTTGATGTACCATCCAACATTTTTCTTAATATATTCAGCTATAATGGTCATGGATGTGTCTTATCTGTAATCAAATACAGTAATGAATATTAAGACGAAAAAGATTTGATCATTTCTTTTATTAATGTACTTATGACCTTCTGTTTTTAGAACAAATATATAGCGTAGTTGTTTTAATTTTACATTTCGTTGGTGAAAACTGAAGGGAAATTAATTTTAAAATAAGTTATTTTAAATAAATTCTATTTTTTCAGAGTAACTAATCTCAAATTCTAATAACTTCAGTACTAACAACAAAAAAAAAACTAACAAATAGATTATTTTGCTATTATTTGAAAATTGTTAACAAAATTGGTTTTACAAAATAACCTTTTTATTTCTGATGCATTTTCTATAAGACAAAATCATTTAAAATTTAAATCATATTATTTTAGATTCTAACTTAAATATAAAGAAAATATTAATCTTAACATTTTTTGAAAATATTTATTCACTTCTTTTTTTCATATTTTTGGTGTCTGTACAAGTGGATACTTCAGTTCCTGTTTATGACATGATGTATTCAATTTGTGAAGGTAACAAAGTACAGAGTAATTAATATTGGAACTAATAAAATGATTGTCACTCTTAACACCTGATATGAAATTGTAAGATGGTAGTTGGAAAAAAAAAGCCTTCTGACTGAATCCTTCTCAGTGAGAAATTCTTCTTTTTATGATTATATTCTGATTCTTTGTAGATTATTATCTTTGGCCCCATAGAAACATTAATTACCTTCAACAAGTGACACCATTATTTGAGCTGTTACTCTTAAAACTGATGCTGATAAGTTAAATACATTGTATCATTCCAATTCTTAACATCTTTCTTTTACTTACTTGTCTGACAGGGAGTGATGCTTTTCTTAGCAATGATATTGCAATTCTCTAGATTAATTAATATATGTTACTTTAAAAAAAACTGATTTTTTTTCTCCTGCAAAAATTGGAAAATGTCATGTTTTGATGAGTAAAAAGTGGAGGAAGCTGACTGTAGTCAGGTTCATAGTCAATGTGAACTCTATGATCAGTTCCTTAGCTGCATAGTATGTGCTTTGCCAGGGAAAAATATGATTTTCAATTCAGAGTTTTCCATCTCCTAGACTGGCTGCCAACCAAAGCTGAAGAGCCAAATCTCTTCTACTATTTAACCCGGAACTTTGTGGGGAAGAGGTGGATTCATACCTTTCCCAAGAGTATTTACATATAAATGAATGTAATGAACATAGTTGGAATTTGAACTTGGTTCTCCGCTATCTCATTCTGAGCTGCTACCTATTATATCTATGATGAGTTGAAATTGTATAAAAATGACAAATTAGCCAATGATAAGTTCTTTGTCTTCACCGTGGATGATTTCAAATATAATCAATTTGAAATGTGGACAAATTTTATGTGATTTTTACTACTGATAAGTTCATTGAAAACAATGTCTTGTCAAAGTTGATTAGGAAATGCTAGTAGTAGATTTTTCAATTCAGCATTGAAATATTTGTCAATGCATAAAAGACAAATGTTTGAATAAACTATGCTAATGTCTGACAACATTTGACAACTTTATTTTTTTTTTTTTTTTAAAATGAAGAAAACGTTTATCAGTCTCAGTTGACTACAAATGAAAATAAATTATCAAATAATTGTTAGGTGTTTGATAAAGTTTTGCAAATTGATTGTTATCTATGAAAGATAATGACTTCTGGAGCAAGCGCCATCTTCAGTAGGAATGTTTCCAACACCAAAACTTTGACTTAATAATCACTTTTACATATGCTCCTGATTACCAAATTCATGTTCTCATGATGTGTAATTATGTAACTAGTTTACAGGCATTACTCTTATTCAAGGATGCCTATCATTGACTTGTTACTTGAACTAGTCATCTACAAGTTTTATTTTTGTAAAGCCTTGATACGGAATATTATAAACCAGATAGTTCTTGTGGACCACTAAAAGCATTACATAGGAAAATGTAAATCATATTGTTGTTGGAAAGTTAACTTGGCAGAGTACAGAAAACATATCCTGATCAAATTTAGATCACAGTGTCTCTATATTCATACTGTAATATCTAACTTCCTTATGTAATATATACTTCAGTATCAATTCTGTTATCAACAATTCATCTATATAATAAATGTGAATGTCAGTGTGCCACTATGTCACACTTTTCAACTTAAAGGGACACAACTCTCTAACTTTCAATAGCTCATGTTCAAATGAAAAAATTACTTTTCTCAAATTACGGTGTTTCAAAATAAAAATATCCATGTTTTCAACTTTACTCCTATAGGTTGTAGACCAACATATCATACCATTTTGGAATCAGGCCAATGCTGTAAGCAAATAAAAAACATTCTGGTATGGACCTGGACCCGCAATCATGAAATTTGGGATTCCCAATTTTTCATTATTATGATTGTTTTCAGCATTTTTTTTTTTTTTTTTTTTTTTTTGTGACAAATTTTTTTGTATGATAAAAATTTTTATAACTTGGAAATAAATTTGGGAACAATTGAAATTAATTGCAAAATCCAGCAAAAGTCACCCATGAAATAGAAATAATTGTTCGTATGGAAAGTAAGGACCTATATACATCAAACTGTCTTTAAATCGAACTTTGAAAAGGTAAGCTTAAATATTAATGCAATACTTAAATGCAGCGATCAATTTTGAGTTCTTTTAGGTTTATTGTTGCTTATCACATCTACACAACCCTAACTATTGCGAAGAAGGACCAATCAAGAGCCCTCCAGAGGTGCGTG
Source organism: Acanthosepion esculentum (assembly GCA_964036315.1). Taxonomy (NCBI): domain Eukaryota; kingdom Metazoa; phylum Mollusca; class Cephalopoda; order Sepiida; family Sepiidae; genus Acanthosepion; species Acanthosepion esculentum. The sequence goes on along the minus strand of OZ038492.1, from coordinate 99,180,666 downwards.
ATAGGGTGGCTTTTAAACTAGTTTTACATATAAGGCATAGTTGGGAAAAATGGAAGCATTATTAACAATACAGACGAATCCTAATTCTTACAATCCAAAATACGTTATAGCTTTAAATAACCTATGAAGAGTTGATAAACCATAAAAAAATAAATCACTCAATCACTCACCATTGGACCATAGAAGACTGGCAACATGTCATCTGGTCTGTTGAATCACATTTTCATTTCTTTTGGAGAGATGGCTGAGTACATGTATGAAGGAGACAGCAAGAGGTTATTGATCCAGCCTATTAACTGAGTGAAAGCTGGTGATGACTTTCTCATGGTGTATTATATTGGAGTTCTCAAGGACAGCGTAGATATACACAGACCATTTGACCCCCCCCCTTCCCTGTATTTATGCTCACCATATTTCTTGATGATAATGGTATATTCTATCAAAATAATGATGCCTCATTGTGCTTGGCCTATAAGAAGTTGGTTCCAAGAATATTTGGCTAACTCCCAGGACTCCATTGATCCAAGCACTTACTGGATCAAGATCTCATTGAGCATGTATAAGCTATGTTACAAACGTTACTGATTTCCCTGCAGTCACATTTGACAAACACAACTTAATCAGGGAAAGTTCTGGAAAATACCTGGATATATCGATGCAATAATTCCCAAAAGTTGTAGACTCAATGATACATTGGTTAAGAGAAGAGCTACATATTATTAAGTAGCTGACTCTAATTTCTTTGGCATTTACATTTTGGTTTTGTACTCTTTTATACTAAATATAGTTGCCACTGTGATTGAATTGTTTCCTTCAATTCTCCCAACACCTCCAACCACCAATCATGAGGCTTATTTGGTATGGCATACGTGACACTTTTTTTTTGAATCAGTTCACCCCATGCAAGGTGATAATACCACTGACACAAGAGGCTACTGGGAGTGAAAGAAAATGAAAAGACTTTAGAAGGAACCAGGAACCAAGTCTTCAACAGGGAAAAATGGATAAATATATACTCCTGTTCAAAAGACTGGGGAGGAATGGGAACCAGATGATAGGTGAATGTATCTACTCCTATTGAGGAAAAATAAATAGTAAATAAAATTTCAGGGTTTAGATGGAGATGTTAGAAGTATGGACTTGAAGTAGACTTTAGATGGAACCAGAAACCCAATCCTAAACAGGAAACAAGGGATCAACATCTGCTCCTGTTCAAAAGACTTGTTATTTTTCAAATAATTGTCTTTGTGGAATTTTGTTCCCATAATCAAAAATTCTCTGTTTATTTAAAAACTGAACAATTCCCACCAGCATGACTACTTGAGACAGCATTTGTATTTAGTAGAAAACAGATTGCATGATAAGCATTTAATTTTAAACTCGCTTCACCCAGAAAGATCATTGTCATGTCATCTTGCAATTTGTTTTTTTTTAATCAAATTTGACATTTGTGTTTATTTATATAAACCAGCATACTTATAATTCCTCCAGGCACGACTATTTCACTAACACTTGTATTTGGTAGAAAACAGTAGAATTGACAACAAATGATGATTTTAATTTTTGTAAAAATTTAAATAGGATTTTATTTCTTGAAAAGGTATTGTTAATTAAAAAAAAATGATTATCAAGCAAAAATACATGATTCTTTGTGCTCTGCTACTGCTCTGTAGGAATCGGTTTAATTTTCTTTAATGTTTCTTTTGTCTCATTTTTGGAAATAAAGCTGCCTACAGTAACAAGACCTTGATTCAATCATCAGCAGATATTTATAGCACATATGCATTCTATTGTAAAGCATATTTGAAACAGCAAAATCTAACACTTTCAGAAAACGGTGAAATACTATTTCTTTCTTCCACGATTTTTCTATTTGTTTTTCTTTTTTTTTTTTGCTGTTTATACACAAAAACGTAAGTGTATTGATAGTAAAATTAATAACAGCAGTATTTACAATATATTACCATTAAACATCACCTTTTAATGTGCATATGGCTGAGTGGTTAGAACATTCGCATTCTGACAATGAGACTTGGGTTTGAATCTCATCATGGTCAATGTCAGGAAAGTTACTTCTTGATGTTATCGGACTGGAGGGGTCAATCCCAGCATACAGCAACTTTGGAAAGTACCTGAAAACCATACCATGGGTTGATCCAAGCCTTGTGAGTGAAATTAGGTAGATGGAACCCTTGGGGGCCGTCGATAGCTGTGCTAGCACAAAGTCACAAGTCCTTATGGCTTGAGGGCTTGAGTGTGCTGGCCTTGTTCAAATTGTTGATCATATTAGATAACATGCTCTTTTCCAGAAACTGTAACTAAGGTCTGTTAGCATAGTTGCAGTATAAACCACAAGTGGGCTCTGTGAGTGGTGAATAAACACAAATGCACCTGAGCAAGCATCTGCAATAGGGATTGGCTAGCCACCCTAATAGATGAGTATCCTCAAATATCAGTGGCCAGGCATACATTAAATATCAAAAATAACTTCTGCCAGTTGATTTTTATTTTGTAAAGTTATTCAACAGAAGACCAATTGGAATAATCTTCAATATTTATATTCAGTACATTATATTTTTGTTATAAACACGTCTACACATAAGTGCCATTAATATATTCAACATTATTCAGATTATCAAATTTCTTTGTATATTTGCTGTTGTTTATACAGTGTTTCAGCTAGTGCGTTTTCTATTCTCTTCAGGAAAAGGAAACCTCTAACTTTAGAAATCAACAAGTAGGATAATTTAATTATGTATTAGGTCATCCCATAAGTTCTGTCCGAATTTTAACTTTTTGTTAAAATGAACGAAATTTAAAGAGTATTTTATAATGTCTAATGGAGCTGAACATTATTTTTATGTTTAGATGCATTTAAACTGATCAAATTTTATTTCAGAGAACAATAAAATTAAATTTTGTTTGATTAAAACCCTGCTAACATGGAAGTACCCAAGAATCATTTGAGGCACATAATGCTTTATGAGTTCAAGAAAGGAAACTCAGCAGCTGAAGTGGCTAGAAACATTCACTCAGTTTATGGAGAGGAATGTGTGAATGAAAGAACTTGCAGAAGATGGTTTGCAAAATTCAGAGGTGGAGATTTCACCCTTGAAGATGAAGATCGAACCGGACGTCCAGTTGAGTTTGATGAAAAGCTTCTTGAAGCAGCCCTTGAAGAAAATCCTGCTTTATCAGTTGAAGAATTGGCAGTGGTTCTCAGTTCAAACTATACAACTGTTCATCGTCATCTTCAACAACTTGGAAAAGTTCCTAAACTTGGAAAATGGGTGCCTCATGAATTGTCTGAAAACAACTTCAAATCCCGAGTTGATATCTGCTCTTCTCTCCATTCTCGCCAACTTGTTTCACCTTTTTTGGATAGACTTGTGACTGGCGATTAAAAATGGATCTTTTATCGAAATGTTAAGCGTGGTAGACAGTGGCTTGGTAAAGTGGAAGGACCCCAGCCACAGCTGAGAAGGGAACTTCATGGGCAAAAGGTTCTTCTTTCAATCTGGTGGGATTGCCAAGGAATAATCCACTTTGAATTCTTACCACCTAATGCAACAATTAATGCTCAAATATACTGTCAGCAATTAGAGCATTTGAACCAAGCTTTGAGGAAAAAAACTGCTTTAGTGAATCAAAAACGGGTGATGTTTCATCAGGACAATGCGTGACCACACACAGCAAGAATCGCATCACAAAAGATTGAAGAACTTGCGAGAAAATTCCTCATCCACCTTATTCTTCTGACCTTGCCCCTTCAGACTACCATTTGTTTTGTAGCTTACAGAATCATTTGGAAGAAAGAGCTTTTGTAACACAGGAAGAGGTTAAAACTGACATTTGTGAGTTCTTCGAATCAAAGCCAAAAGAATTTTACAGTAATGGAATTAGTAAGCTTGTTAACAGATGGAAGAAAGTCATAGATAATCAGGGAAAATACATTGTTGATTGAATCTGTAATTAAATGTAACATTTGGTTACTTTTTTCAAAATTCGGACAGAACTTATGGGATGACCTGCTACATGTCAGACTTGTCTGTTTTCACAATGTCATGTACATAGTGTCTGTGAGATTTCAAGCTCTAGGTGGAGTTACAGCTCTCCAACATCTACCTTTTACAGCAAAGAAGATCACATGTTGAAATCCACAGTTGACAGGCCTATTTATACTGGCACCTTGAGCTTACTTGCTCCTTAGTCATACTGTCTACTAACTATCTAGGCTTTAACCAGAGAGAACAATATGTAACCTACTCCCTCCAGACATATATATTTTTTAATCATTTCACCTAAACCAAAGTTGTAATGCCATTAGTATGCAGGGGGTTATAGAGAGTGAAGGAGAGAGAAAAGACTGGGTATAGAGGGGTCCGAGGAAAGAAAAAAAGCTGAGTGGGGTTCAAAAAGAATTGAAGATCGTAGTTACTAGGGAAGCAAGGAAATGGAGGAAAGGAACTATTGGAGTAGAAGTGGTGGTTACATTTACCTAATTCTAACAGTAAAAGAGTGTAACCTATAGGTCAATCTAGTAGCACACTTAAGTACACATAGTCTGGTCACCAGGGTAAAAAGCTTGTCAGAGCAGTAGCCATGAAAATATTTGTAGAAAAGATAGAGGGAAGCCACATCATGTTGGTGAGGAAGTGACTGAAGTTGAGAAGCCAAGTCAGGATTGATTACATTGCAGATCCTTCTTTGGATTTTGTCAAGAACATTGAGATGAGTAGCAGGAACACCTGACCAGATATAGCAACAGTATTCAATGCACAGATGAATGGTAGATCTGTAAATGTACAAGATGGACTCTGACGAGAAAAACCTTCTGGTACACAGTGACCCAACTTGCAGTAGATTGATTCAATGTAGGCGTTCCACTTCAAGTTAGTTGAGAATGTGAGGCCAAGAAAGCATAATGTGTTGCTCTCCATAAGTCTTGCATCAGCCATGTTGATGGTGGGCAGGAAAGTTTCTCTATGGTAGTTAAATGAGACCAGTTTTGTTTTGGTGGCATTCAAATTTGAGCCATTTCCTGCTCCAGTTAACCACTGATTGGAGTTTTTTTTTTAAGAGCAACGACCTGGTTGACTTTATCAACTCAGACGGAGTTGCTATTGAGACAGGAGAAAATTGTAGTGTCATCAGCATAAATGCCTACTTGGGAACTGATGACATCAGAGAGATCATTTATGAAGATCAGAAACAGCATAGTTTGCCGTACCAGTCTTTCACCTCACGTCTGTTCAGGCCTAACTTGTATTCTGTGAGTCCGACTTTAAGATGATGCCTGGTTTTACCTTTTATATATCTAACCACATATGCAAGGTATGTTATAAATAACATTTTTCCATCAGACCTTTTTCATAAGAGCTTTAACTCACCTGGTTTCCTGTCAACATTGTTCTCAGCAGGAACAGAATAAATTTTTGTCTTATTGTCTCTGTCCATGTCAACTATGTTGTCCTTTATACCATTCACACTTTGTCCAACTTCTTCCAATTTCTTCAATTAGGCTGACTATGCATCTAAATGAATGCTAACAACCATCTTCTCCTACACCATCTCAGTTTCTCAGCACGTCTCGATTCTTGGAGAGGTTTTTTTTTTCCGCTTGCAATAAGGAACCAACTCTAGTGATGATTGAAAGAATTAATCTACCATTAAATTCTACTCTAACCTTTTCATATTTATAAATCTTTGATATTTGTTCTGTCATCCCTCTTACATAAGGAATTTTTTCTGTAGCTACATTTCTTAGATGTCTTTAAACAACATTTAATTTTGAAGAAATCCATTAATTTCTTTTAATGGTGTATATTGGCTGAATGTTTCCTTATAATCTCATCATTACCATTCCAACATTTCAGCCTCTCTACTCTCTAGCTTTTCTTAGATGTCTTTAATCAACATTTAATTTTGAAGAGATGTCTTTATTTCAATCAGTGGCATGTATTATTGTCATTACTGTTTTTTTTCTCTCTCTCAGGTACAGTGTTCTTTTGAAGAATTTCTGAATTTGTCACTATCAATATTTTTTAAATCACTACTGGCACTGTTTCCCTACTATGCTAGTGTACACATATATTGCTTAGCTCAGAGATTGAACTCAGAATTTTCTTGTTGTATATGAGCTGTCTAAAAATTTCATAGATTGACAATATTAATTATTTCAAAAATCATATGAACAAATATTCATATACATTAGAACAAACTTCAACTAAATTAATTTAAAAAATAAAATAATTCCTACTTAAACAGTTGACACTGAATATGAAATAGTATCTTTTAAAATTTATTTCCTTAACTGTAGAAATAAAACCATTTGTAAGATTATTTTTCTGCCAGTGTATGAATATTACTGCTTTTTAGGCTCTCAGCTCAGGGTTTTGGGAATAATGAATTTGTGGCAAAGCAAATTAAGTGTGTTGAAAAGCAGATTTATAATATTTATATTTTGTTTATTTTTATTAATGTCTACTTTCTTGTCCTTTCTTTACTGAATCTGGTATCCAACTGTCAGTTTTCTGTGGATAACCTAACCAGCTGTTTCTTCATGGCTGGCTTTCATAGTTGCCAGCCGCTGTCACCAGGTGGCAAATTAAACACAGTGTTACCCAGCATCTGAATGTGTCCTGGCAGTAGGAATGGATATCAACATGTTATTTTATTAGGATGCCAAGTTCTTAGCACACTCCTACTTGAATCTATTCTTTCTTCCTTCTCTCTTCTTATTAAATGCATCGTGTGTAATGGCTAAGAGCATATGAAATTCTTGACCATTAGTTGGAAAATAAGAGAATTATTCAAAACCTTCTTGTCAAATAAACTTTTGATCATTTCTATTCAATTCATGTATCATTTTTTAAGAGAGCTGTAATGAATGTTATAATAAATCAGGATTGCAGTATTATATTCATTTATTGTCCCACACTATTTAGTTTGTGTGGGGAGAAAATATGAATGTCAATGTAAATATTCTTCTGTTTCTGTTCATGCATTAGTCTCTCAAGAATGGTTAAGTGATTGCATAAACATTAAACACAAAAGTGAAAACAATTTCAGCTGTTGCAGTGTATGCTCCCAGGGATAGTTTTCTGCATTCAGCTCTTTGTTACTCCACTTCATCTGCAATATCATATAAAGAGACTTTATTGCTTGTTATTGCAGTTTTAGGGCATTTCTGGCAACCTTTCTACATATATGATAATTTTTGTAAGATGAATAGAAAATATATATATATATATATATATATATATATATATAAATGTCTCACTAGATGCTATTGTTTTTCTCTTTTCATTGATGTTTTTTAATTTAAGCATTCAGTTATTTACACACACACACATATATATGGTAGTGCACAGTGCTGGTGATAATAAAAACACTATAATAAAAAAAAATTTGACAACACTCTGTTTTCAATTTGCACTCGATGGTTGCCTCATGTATGAAACTCAGTATTGTGACACATGTGTATACACACACCGACATACATACATACATACATATATATATATATATATATATATATATATATATATATATATATATATATACCTTTGAAAAAGTATTTTGTATTTATTAATAACATTTTGTCTGTTTTTCATTATATATTTCCTATTGCGAAACCAACCCAACAAATGTTGATTTTGAAGGCAAGTAGGCTCTTGGAGGATTACTGCAGATCTATCTTTCTCTTCTATCTTGTACTTGTGGTAGACTAAAGTAAATTTAGGAAATACTTTCTAAACAAGATAATGAAAATTAAAAGCTAAAATTATTCTGACACTAGGAAAAAAACAAGAAGTTGTTTAAAGATTTTCATGCATAATTTACCACAATATAAAAGTTTTAGATATATTGTAATTTGATAGATTTTTTTTTACTTTTTTAAGCAACAGAATTTTTAAAAGCAGGTATATGGTGTATGATAAAAGGAAAAGAAAGATATAAAACAGCATTACATAATTAGTTAATTTGATTGAGAAAATATACTTAGTTGCTAGCATAGTACCAAAACAATTGTAGTTATTTAAGTATGGATAAATTATACAAATATATATTTTAGCAGAAACGTATTTATTTCAATAATTCCTTGAGCATGACATTCTTTGTAAAGAAAATGATCTTCATAATCTTCCCTCCTTATTTTTAAGCTAGTCAGCTAGTCAAATTGTTTATTCTGTTCAGGGCTAAATACAGTTGTTGCATGAGGAATAAACCTACTTCATTAAAAGCTTTGGCTTGAAATTTGTTTATCATTGCTAATGCAATATACAGGGTGCGATGGGTAAATTGTTGCCATTTTATATTTTTAATTTTGTGTATGCATGGTGTTTGTTTTTGATTTTGTTGACTGCACAGTATAGTAGGGTCAGTTGGGCGCCATCTCTGAGAAAAAGAACACCATGTCACAATTCACTCTGCTAAAAATTTTGAAATGGCATGCAGTACTGCTTGGCATTCACACCAGAAGCTCCAATACAAATATTTCAGAATGTTTGGGTGTCAATCTGAGGACAGTGCAGAAGATTTGGAAAGAGATGAATGAGTCTAATGGTAATCACGAAAGTACAGCAACTCAGGAAGCTCACTGATCATTCTGATAAGAAATGAACTCCCAAATTTGTTGGTGAGGGCCTCATACTTGACACAGTGCCTTGAGGAAGTAGTGCTGCTCTGGGTCAAGAGGGTGGCTGATGGAAGACCCTATATCTGGGAACAGTACTCTCAACCATGCTACACAAGTAGGAGAACCCAGTCATGGCTGTCAGACAATTCCTATGACCATATCACCCCTTACATCTGGCCACCTAACCACCTAGACTGTAAAACCTCTTGATTATTATGTGTGGGGTGCAGTTGAGTGAAAGACCAACAAAGCTCCTTGGAGCACCAAAGATGAACAGAAGGCAAGGATTATGACTGCATTCATCAACTTAAACAAGGAGACCATCTGAAGCCACTAGCAATTTTATTGAATAAATTTACTGTTTAGTATTTCAAGATATTTTTTTGTGTAATTTTGGTAAATATATCTGTTAAAATTGGATGTCAATGTTATTTTCATTTTTACGTAATTTAGATGACAATTTGTACATTGCACCCTGTACATTGTTATTTTTTTCATTAAAAACTTGGACTAAGATCAGTTATTAGTTAGAAAAAAAAATAACTGAAATGGTTTGTTTTAAATGAGTTAAATGTATCAGTATTATTTGAAAGACAAAGAACAAAAAGTAATATAAGTGATTAATTCAAACATAAAAAATCCTTAATTTTGTATTCATAGTGTGAAGAAGTGGAGACATTTTGAACATTAGTATTCAAAAAAGAAAAAATGTTGAAATATTCTAAATTGACTTGACATACCTTAACTTCAATGCTGGGTTTATTGTATGTCATTTTTTTTTTTTTTTTTTTTCAACAATGGGGTCAGCATTTATCACATGGATTTGAGGGTAAGGGTCATGTTGGTTCAAAGGATTTATGTCCTTTTTCTTTTTCGATAGTAATTTTCAACATGTATCTGCTTTTTTATGCTATATCTCAGTTTTGTACCACTAAGAAATTGTTTAATTTTGTATTTTCAATTTAATTTTCCCTTAGATTTAACTGCAAAACTGTGGCTTAATGGATATATAATTTGTCTGCCTATATGCAGATCTGCAGATTAACTCTTTGAATAAGAGTAGGATTTACTTAATTTTACATATATGATTGGCCTGGCATGATCACTGACAAAAAGAACAATGTGGTATCTGATTTTATATAATACTAGCTTAAAAGCCAAAATTGAAGGGACCTCTGGTCCAGCTTAGAAAACAGTAATGCTAATTTTGAAGAAATAACTTTGAATTCCTCAATTCACTCTATGGAACATCAAAAGCACATTTTAACTCTGATTCGGGCTGTAAGTCCAATTCAAGACAAAAGACTGATTTAGGCTGAAACTCTGATTTGGACTGAAATTCCAATTCAGGCCAAAACTCGAGTTCTTCAAATCACAGACTTTGCAGAAGTTCGGAACTTCATGTCTTGAAATCTCTCACTTTAATTCTGATTAATTTTGAAGAAATAAAATTGATTTCCTCAATTCACAGTTTTGGAGATATTTTAAACTGAATCTAAAGCAAAAATTTTTTAATTTATAAAGATTTTGTGTTACTTTAAACACAATTAAAAACTTTTTTTAAATCAATTTTTTTTCAGTTACTTTAAAATTTGAATTTTTAACTCTTCCCTCCTAAACTGGACACAAATCCTAATGCTGGATGTTCAAACACTGGATGAAGGGTAGATTTTCAATCCCGATATCATCCTCATTCCAAATAGGTATAATATGTCTATGTGGAGCAAGTATGGTCTGAGTTTGAGGTATTTCAGACACACACAGATAGACATACAGAATTTGCTATTTATTTATTTAGAAGTTTTTGAGTTTAAAAAAAATCAGATGGAGTTTATTAAAAAAGATTTTTATTTCATAATATACAGTACTCTAGGTTAATATATTTAGAATTCTGATTTTATTTGGTTGAATTGTAAGTAATTTCCATTTTTGAGAACCAATTGTATCATCCTAACTTCTAATCATACTGAGCAGTTAAGAATAAATTTGAAGCTCACCAAAATACAGCAATGTTCAGTGCAAAAAGGATTGACAAGGATAAATCTTGACCACAACAACCCCAAAAGGCTGAGCTCCATCAAGGAAAGGTGAGGTTGTGCATGTAGTTGGATCCTTGGGGTATTAGGATTAAAATGATTTATAGTTCTTAAAGGGCAATGAAATACAAAACGTACATCTGGTAGTTGCAACATTTCCATTAAAGTTTGGTCAAAAGGTGCCCTGCTCTCATCAATAGGAAAAATGTCCTCGTCCATGACAACACAAGGTTGCATGCATGAAGTATAACACAGGAAAATAATTTTGGAATGTGGTCAGTTTGTTCAACCTCACCTGCCATAGTTTCTTGACCTTGCATCAGCCAATTATCACTTTTTTTTTTTGATTGTTGCAAAACCTCTTCTAATGAAAACCTGATTCATACATTTGTTGAAAAGATTCTCTCATCAAAACCCATGTAATTTTACTTGAAAGGTATCAAAAAGCAATCTGTTAAATGGCAACAAGTCATTGCAAATAATGGTTAATATAGAACTGAATGAAACGTAATTGTACTTTATTTTTTGAAGAATAAAATTGATAAGCAAAAACAGAAATTAATTATTTGATGGAAAATAAAATTGCAGCACTCTAAATGTATGTTTCAATTTACTCAAGCTTTACAGGTAATATAGCTGGATTACATTAAATGATCGCATATACAAATCAATATGTATAGAGGTGCTACAGTTGGAATGCTAAATAAATTAGCTGATTACTAATTAATCAATTGATCAATTCTTTTTATACATTGCAAAAGCAGATACAGATCTATTCTGGAAGGCAGAATTAGCTAAAGAATTTTATTTCTTGAGTATCTTCTGAATTTAAGTTGAGCTTTTCTTTGATGGCAATTTTATTTTAGACATGAGAAAAGCTAGTGAAAAGAAAAACTAAATTTGACAGTGAATTTTAAAAGTTTAACGCACTAATCAAAAAGTGTTTAATACTGTATAAATTTAAAGTTTGTTGCTAAGATATCTACTGAGCTTGATTAAGCATTGACTTGTTTTCTATGACTTATCAAACTTTTGCAGGTTATTTAAAGCCAGAAAGTATTTTTAGATTATAGGATTTTCTTTTTTGAGATAATAATGATTTAATAATACATGTCTTACTAATTAACCCATAGAGGGGGAGAAGAGGTGGATTCCTCCTTTTCCCAAGAGTATTTTGCATGTAAGTGAATATAATGAATTTGACTGGAATTAGAACTTAGCTCTCAGATTAACAATTCCAAACCACTATCCATTGCACCACCTGCACATCCAAGCTTACAACATCTGGTATTACCATGCAGTTAACCATGTAGGTGCTGATCAAGCTCAATGTGGCTTAACTTTGGTGATCATATGGGAACTGGTATTTCAATGTGATGTGGCCATAAGCAATCATTAAGCAAAATAAGTATCTACTTCGTTTATCATAAAAGAAGGCACTAGTGGTCTAAAGATCAAATCCGATTTGATATCATTAAGATCCCATTATTTGCTTGAGTCAAGAGATGTAGATACCTGGAATAGAAAAACTCTGAATTCTGAACTTAACTGTAGCCAACCAAAATGTTAAAACAAAAAAGTGCTAAAAGAAGTGGTACCAGTTTTTTTAATTTAATTACTCTAAATGGAAAAAAACAAAACCTAAAATAAAAAATTTATTCCCAGTCTAATATAACTGATGATTCTTTAGCCAGTGATGAAATTTCTTTGATGTAATAACCAAGTATAATTGATTATATTATGAAAACCAATTACTTTGTAAATGGCTGATTACTGATTAGTAACTTATTTATTGGTACAAAGATTGTGAATACTATCCTGTGATACACATTTCAATGGTTCTTGGTCATATCAAGGGTTGTAAGTAAACTGGCTGAATAAGTCAGGCATCGTCCCATCTTACTGAATGAGGGACAAGTTTGGCAATTGTGTCAGAGAAATTGTTAAACATCTTGCAGAGTATGTTGAATAGCATAGGCATCATGTAGGCAGACATTATTCTGCTGAAACAACACAATGCTTCCTGTTGCAAGAAAGTCAGGAAAACAAGTTGAACAATGTTCTTTATACACATGCTATTGTTAAACATTCCTTTCACAGGCACCAAAGGCAAACAGATAGATGTTGATGTGCCACTAAACAAAAACAGTCAACCAAAGGAATTGTAAGTTATGGTGCCATATGCATTTGGATTGATTATCATGGACACACAAAAATGACCATCACATGTCTGAAAAGAAAATGTGTTTATCACTGAACATTACACTACCATTTGATCATCTTGGTAACCCTCGTACAACACCACTGGAGACGTGCACAATAGTTTTGTAGTATAAAAATGTGAATAGAAGTACACATGCCCATAGCCCAACTGCAACTAAACAAATAGTGTTGACACTCCTGGTGCCATGTTTGCTTTGACCTATGCTGTGCACACAATGCAGTCTTCCACTGCTACCTTTAAAATGCATTGATTTTGATGATTGTCTGCAGTGTATGGCTGTCTCGAACCTTGTCTATCGGTGTAGGAATGTTTATTTGACTTTTGTTGCCAGACATGTTCAATATGTGCAGCAATTTTCTGAAATGATCATCCAGCTTGTCCACTTGTCACAATCCAATCCTTTTCAAATTGCACTAATTTAATAAAAGGGGCATGTGTGCATTTCTCTAGCATCACACCTGCTTGCATTGCACTTTTCCCCCCACAATGAACCTTATTGCAACATGCATCATCATCTAAAATCCAGACTCATTGATATGAGTGTTACTATATCACAAGATTTATCAGTATGTCCATCATCCCCTAGTATGCATATATTGCACCTGGGTGCATTTTCCTTCAGGGTATTGCAATTTAATTTTCTACCAGTATAATTGCATTAGTAATGAAGTAAGATAAAATTATCAATTAATCCATATCACTTTCAGAATACAACTGTAACAGAGAATTGGGTCAGCCCAATAAAAGACTAAAAGAGTTTGTTATATGTGGTGCTATAAGCACCAGGAATTGTGTCCCTTACCACAAGGGGCTGTTGAGAGAAGACCTAGTTGGCGCTGCCTATTTGCATGTGAACGCTACTAGGCAGGTATTAGCCAATAGTCCACATGGGTCTGGGACTGAGTGAGCTATATAACATCAGTGTTATTCTCAGTCGAGAAAAGGTGCTCTTGACGTGCAGACATGCGAATATCAGATGAACACCACAACTTAATGAGTTAACTAATAATATTTAAAATTAATGATAACTAATAAGTTGGTTGGTTGTTTTAGCAGCTTACCAATTTCTATGGATTATTTAATGCTGAACTCTAATATTTTGTATCAATTTTATTTTATTTTTGGACATAATAATGGTTTAGTGATACAAGTCTTACTAATTAACCCATAGTTGGGTGGAGAAGAGATGGATTCATGCCTTTCCGAAGGTTATTAAACATAAACATAATGATCCCAACTGGAATTGGAACTCTTTCATTAATAATTCTGAGCCATTTCCAAGCTGAAAGCACCTAGTATTCACAAGTCAGCAAAACACATCATTAAAAAAGCTCTTCCACTTCATTCCATTATCTCCATTTTTGTTTTGGATACTATTCTACATCCTACTAAAATACACACACACACACACACACATAAATATTTATAAATAACACTCAACAAAGGACAGTTCTAGTCTATACTCAAGTTTCACAGTCTCACAATCTAGTTGCCTGAAGATCGCAAGAGAATGAAATGTGAGTAGTGACTCGAGCTGTCCTTCCTTGAAGTTGTGATGTGTTTTTTTGCTCTGTCTAGATAGTTTAGGCATTGAGCACTTTATTTTACGGCATAGGTAGGTTTGGTCTTTTTTTTTTCTTGTTATTAGGTTGTCAGGCAAGTTCTCTGTTGGCCATACCAACATTATTGGGATTTTTAAAGATATACACACACACACAATATTATGTATGTATGTATGTATGTATGTATGTATGTATGTATGTATGTATGTATGTATAAACCATTTTATTTATTTTTATATATATATATTTATACACACACACACACAAATGTATAAAACCATATTTTTTATATATATATATATATATATACACACACACACACACAAATATATAAAATATATATATATATAAAACTGTGTGTATATATAATAATATGGTTGTGTGTGTGTCTGTGTGTATATATATATGTTCACTGTTGGTTGACTTAATGATAACATGAATATGTTTTAAGAAAAAATATTTGTACTGTGTGCACTTTTTGCTTATCCACATAATTATAGCTTGAAATTGACATTTTACTTTTTATAGTTTGACAGTTTATAAATTTAAATTTTAAAAGTTAGCTTTGTGTCAACTATCTCTCTCTATCTTTATGTTGGCCATGTGATGCTTATATTTTTATCATTTTCACATATTTTTTGTTTGTTTTAAACACTTGTGTTGACATTAAAAAATAAGTGTGCCTTCTCTTAATAATCATATTTCTGCACACTTTAGTCCTGTGTGAGGGCAGAAGGGGGCTTAGATATTTGTTTCCATACCCCTCTTTCAATATACCACGTGGCACTCTGACTTTTCCGGCCTGCAATAACAGACTGACCTATCTGATGTTGCTTACACTTTGTCTTCCTGTCACATAGGATGTCTAAAATAAACAATATAATTCTAATTATCTATTCACGCCTATGTTCTTGTGTCACATGCCTCCATTTGTCCTTTGAATGTACTGCTGGTGTGTGTGAGATATACTATCTGGTTACTCTGTAATTTCACCAATAATATTGTTCATCATTCTTGAAGAGAGAAAAAATATATCTCTATCGTTAAGTAAAAATGCATATGGATATTGGCAATGTAAGCGCTCTATAGAATGTTCTTCTTTGTTCAGCTATGCAAAGATGGTTATTGTATGTTAAGGAATTGTTTTTGGTTTCTCATTTTTGGATATCTTTGTGCTTTTGTTTACTGTGTGTATTGTTTCCTATAGAAATCAATCCATGCAAATACTTTCCTAAGGCTAAAAAACTATTGCACATTATAAAAGCCAAATAATTATAGTGCATGTCTTGCTTAAAGGAAAGTGAAGATTATAATAGAAAGTGATGAATGCATAAAGGATTACTTTAACTATTCTTCTTAGAAAGCCACATAGAATTTCTTGCATTAATTGGAGACCAACATTGTTTGAATAAGCATCAAGATGCATATACATAGCCTTATAATGATGGTGTACATTTTAAAACCTCATAATTGATGGCTGTCCACTTCTAAGCATTATTTCAAGGGAAAGGTAACACTTGTAAAAGGCTTAAACTAGTTTTGAGCAGTGTGGTCAGATATTGTTTAATTTCTTTCTACTTAATAAATTCTTTAAGCAGCTTCAATGGCTTTAATGCTAAGTTCATAATAAGGCTTCATAATTACCAGAATCCCAATTCTTTTATCTAAAAGGTACTGATGAATAGTGTGTACATATACACACACACATACATATAAAGAATATTTCATATATTTATTATCAAAATTGGTGCACATCATGTTGTGACCTAAATCTGGATTTCAGCCCCTTTTCATCCAATAACTATTGTCTTTGATGGAGTAGGCAGGTCTCTGTTATAACTAAACTTGTAACATTTGTTATAACTACCTGTGCATGTAGGTATATTAGTATATTTAAAATCCTATACTACCTTTTTAGTAGTGTAACAAAGAGAAATGTACAGCAAATATTCTCAAACACAAAAATTTTATATATATTAAATATATATAACATGAAAAATTCCAACTTTACAATCTTTCTCTTCATGCTTCAATTTAGTCAAAAGGTTCTGGTTAATATATAATAAATATAATCAATCTTATTGCCAATATTGTTATTTTGTTGTTATTTTATTCATCAAATTTCATTAACTGGCTTGTTAAATATGTATCTGTATATATAATTGTGTATTTAGGCAGCAATCCTTCCTTTATGCATGTTTCATTAAAAGTGAAAGACGCAGTACAACGATTAAGCTTTTTATTTAATTTGTCTTGTGTTTGAATAAGTGCTTTCTTTTTTGAACACAGTGTGTAGAAACTGTCCAAATGTTCTCTAATTCTGAGCACTTTTGGCTATACTTTTAGCCATTATCAAGGATAATTTTATTTTTCAGTTTAATTGAGTGTGTGTGTTGTGTGTATGTTTATAGTGTTATAGAGATGTTTTATTTTCTGAACACAGCACATTGTGGCCATGTTTGTAGTTAATATTGTTAAGTGTTGGTATTTTCTTTTTTATTATTAGGGCTTCCATTATTTTTAATCTTTTTTTTTTACAGGTGGATGAGGTGTGTGTGTGTGTGTGTGTGTGTGTGTGTATATATATATATATATATTCTAAGGAGTAATTATTTTATATATTATTGTTTATTATATATATATATATATATATATATATTTTTATGTATTTATTATCAAAATTGGGGTGCATAATCTCATTGGAATAGGCATGATGTAGGTGAGCCCCCAGTTAAATCAAATTTCTCATAACATATATATATATATATATATATATATATATATATATATATATATATATATATATATATACATACAGGTAGTGTGATTGTTATTGGCAGAGAAAGTGTAATCAGTGAGCCAAGTAAAAATTTCCTTTCAGTTGTATCATTCACTGTGTACTAAAAGGCATGAATCCATCTTTCTACAGCTATGAGGTTAAATAACAGGGTAGACCAGGCTTTTTTGCATTCGGTGGCAACCAGTGTAGGAGAAGGAAAACTCTGAATTCAAATCTGAGGAGGTCTGTTTGGAGGCTTTGTGGCATTCTGTGCATCATTTCTCTGTTCTTAGTCCTCCCAAAAGGTATAGCTGGTTCTACAAAAGCTTTCACCACTATAATCAAATCATATTTGTAGGTAGTCTAATAGTTTGGTCCTAAAATTATTCTCTGTTGTAATCAATGGAAGAGTCTATCATATATATATATATATATATATATATATATATATATATATATATATAGTATCATCATAATTTCCTCAGATACATAAAATAAGCTTTGGAATAAAGATCTGTAAAAATTAAAATGCTTTTGATGCATCCTGATATTTTCTAATGCCAGCATTATTATTATTTTTTATGCCACCTATATGTTTGTATTAAATGTAAATGTTTTCTTCATTATTAATGCTAAACTTAGTTTAGTCAAGCCCAATGTTAGAATATGGCAACATCTGTTGAGGATTGAATTCACTAAACTTGTGGGTTTGGTTTGTTAAACATTCCACTACATCACACTATTTACATTATTTGGACTATTGTCTTCATCTTTGTCACCATATTTATTACAACATTTCGGCCGTTGTATGCTTTGGCCTTCTTCAGGTGGTTGGAATGTCAAACCTGAACCCTTTATTTCGTTCACTGGGATAGACTGTTCTAATTCTACGTGCCATGTTTAATGGAGGTCATTTATCAGTTATCTCCTGTTAATTCCCCTCTCCAAGTTCTCCATTGCCTTAACCGGGTATTGAACTCACACTCTTTGGGTCCTGTCACTGGATCTAACTAACACCAGTACCAGTGAGTGAAATAAAGGGTTCAGTTCGACATTCCAACCACCTGAAGAAGGCTGGAGTGTACAATAGCTGAAACGTTGTAATAAATATGGTGACAAAGATGAGGACAATAGTCTGAATAATGTAAAAGAAAACTACAACACATCAATTTGTCATTTAACCTCCTTTGAAATAGTTCCTTTCTTAAACCACACACTTTATCCAGCATTGTTTCCATTGACGGAACCATTTATGGAAATCCTTTTTGGGGATAGCAAGCAGCTGCCTCGTCACATTCTCTTGGATTTGGAATTTGATTTTTGAAGAGGAATATGTTACAAGGGGGCAAGATCTGGGGAATATGGTGGTTGTCAGCCCTAGGGAATGTTGTCTTGGCCAAAAACTGCTGCGCAAGCCATGGTCAATGATGGTGTAGTGAGATGTCCATACCCTACACATTTTCCTTCCAATTACTGCTATAAACAAAAAAATGAACAAGAATGTTATAACCTGGTGTACCTGTGCAACAGAGTTTAAGTTCAATCTGTGCCAAGTGGCTTCACTCTGTGTACTTTAGCTTTGTTACCATAGCAACAGTCCTGATATTTTAGATCAGACCTCGTATAAATATTTTCTGTAAACATAGAGAAAATTTTTACTTTAATTCCATTCCTTATGTTGCTTACAATTGTACTTTCTATTTTAAAATTAATTTTTGGAGATTAAGGTATAACTGATTGGTTTTTAATAGCTTTCCTCATAAACTTATTTATTACAGTAATTTTCTTTTTAGCAAATGTTTAAATATTTAACACATTTCAATTCTTAGTAATTGCAATATTAAGAAAATTAATTTCATATGAAATCTCTTTAACCCATTAAGGGCAACCCTAAAATCCAGAATTAATTATAAAATTGATAAAAATCTGCTTTCTAAAAACAAAAATGAAATCTGGTATTAATTATATATTTATAAAAAAGAATTTGTATTATAGGTTTATAAAAATCCTGTATAAATTATAGGTTTCTATCTATAACTCATTAAAACGCACCATCCCAAAAATGGGATGAACATTGAACTTGGTCAGTACCTAGATGTGTGACTGCTTGGAAATACCAGGTGCTGTGAGTTTGGATATGTGGGTGTGTAATAGATAACAGCTCAGAATTGGAGATTGGAGAGTGTCAAGTTCCAATTCCAATCAGGTTTGTTATATTCGCTTACATGCAAATATTCTTGGGAAAGGTATGAATCCACCTCTTCTCCACCCCCCACCAGTCTGTCTTAATTAGTAGAACTTGTATCAGTAAAAACCATTGGAATGGTAGGTATTAATGGTTTAACTTGAACTGCATTATAATATATATTTTGTTATACTTAATGATTTTACAAGAGTTGGCAATAACAGGAAGAACATCACTCTTTATTGGTTATATAAGCATAAAAACCACAAATAAGATTTTTAGAATAAATTCTATAGTTTGAGCACATTTTGCATATATCAGTCATTCCAAATATAATAGCTTACATAAAGCAAAAACTATGTAAAAGTTTCTTGCTATTCATTCTGTGAAAACTAATTAAATTTATATAACCAGCAGGGACCATTGACGGAAACAAAATTTTCTATCTTCTAGCAAAATAAATGAATAAATAAGTTGGATAAGCCAATTAATGTTCTGATCTTATGAAAAAGAAAGACAAATGGAAGTACAAGAATCATCATCATAGTATGAGGTACTGCAGTCTTTTTGCTTTGAGGTCTTACCATGACCAGCAGAGTTTCTGCTTTCTCATCTTTTTAGTGTTGCCTGTTATAATTCTGGACATTGTAGATTTCTCCAGCTTACAATTAACTGAGTGAAATTAATTCACATACCTGTAGGTCACTTTAATTTTTTTCTTTTGGGTGGAGTTAACAGGGGGTCTAATTTTGTCTTTTGTATTTGTTCTTGGTTATACTTTCAGACACTGGAATTTTTTTTCTTTTTCTAACCATTCTCTGTAAACCATAGAAATGGCTGTGCATGAAAATCTAAGTCTGGCACCAACAATCATGCTGCATTCAAAGTCACTTACCTTTCTTTCCCTTACTAAATACGTGAAATGAAATTCAGCAGATTATTATTACTATGTTTAAATGCCTATAGGCATTAAAATGCTGCCATATTATTGGCTGATTAAAAATTTGCATAAAACTGCTTTTGTTCTTGTATACTTTATCAAGTTGTCAGTGAGTATATATTGTTAAAACTCATATATGAGCACTCATATACAATGAAAAATTAATTTATAATAAATGTTTGGATAATTTATTAGATGGATCCAGTGAAATTCAAATTGAAGATTGATTTTAAAGATCAATAGTCTTAACCTCTGAGATAAGTAAGCAGAGGGAGTAATTGATAATAAACATATTAGCAAACATAATTTTAGTTTTAAATAAAAGTTTTGGGCAAGGGAATAAAAAAAAACAACTTTTAAATATAGTGTTATTTAGATAAGTAATGGTTAGTCATTTTTAACATATTAAAGTGTTGATTTTCTTGATATGTATAAAAAAAATTATAAGTTGTCTTTGCAACTCCAAGAAAAATTGTAGATAATCATAAAAAGCAAAATTAAATATATTTTTTTGTTAAAATTTTAGCTATTGAAACCATATTGGTATTTTTTTTATTCTGGAGCAATGTTAGAATATTTAAAACTTTTATGATTTCTCCATAAATATTTTATAACTATAGAAAAATGAAGAATTAAGTTTAATAAAAGAACAGAATTTAAAAAATATGAATGAAAATTAAAAATGACATGAGATTACTTGTGTTTAAAATTAAAGTATTGAAGGTATGTTATAAATTTGAGCTAACTCATGAGAGTTGCTTAGTAGAGCACAATCCCAAAAAGGGTAGCAAAAAACCCATTGTGTTTGAAGCAAAAGGTAGGGTAGTTCCGTAAACTTGATGGCTTTTTTTGCTTTAAACTCGAAAGCTTTTCAGTTTGAAGAAAATCTTCAGACTTAGTTACTTGAGAATCTACCTTGCTAATTATTACTCTGTAGCACTTACCAATCTTTAGGCTTATGTACATGAGAGCTTTTTAGCTGAAAGCTTTGAAAAAAAAAAACTGAAACCGTAATTTGAATAAATGTTCTAGCATATATTTATTCTTTCATTTGTTATTTAACTTTTGCTGGATAAAAAGAAAAAATAATATTAGTACATAAATATATTTACATTGAATACTCTAAATCTTTAGGTTGTAAAAGCAGGACAGGAAGTGTCGCAGAATAATATATATTGCAAATACACCGAATTACCCTGTTAAATAAATATATATAGTTTGTGTTTGTGTGAATGGGATCGTTGGTAAACGTGTAATCCAAGAAAAAAAAAAAAAAAAATGAACGCAGATAGAAATAGAGGAATCAACTTGAAAAGAATAATTCTAACATTCCAATAAAGATGAGTCAGGAAAGCCTCAATATGTAGTTATACAGTGGGATTGATATCTAAAAGGATGATGGGTGCAAAATATCTCATTTATAGACAACAAGCAAGCAAGCCTGGTATTATCGGCATATGGAGGAAGACATAAATCAGAAGAAAGACTGAAAATTCCACAAGAGCATATGGTGAGGAGATAAGGCCTAATGCAAAATTAACTTTTTAAGGGTGGAGAGCAGGTATCATTTTCTTGTTCTTCCAAGAAAGAATAACAGTGAAAATGAATAAATTTATAAAGATTATATTGTACAACTCAAAGAATTGAATACATTTTTATAATTATCATTTGCAATTGTAGATAATAGGAAAAGAATTTGTATTTCTAAAGTCTCTGTTTTGTACCTATAATTATAAACTTTAAAAATTATAGATGGGAACCTTTTTAATTGAAATCACTGAAATTGTTCATATTAATCAGAGAAACCAAATAATTTCTGTCTATATCTCTGAGATGAGGTATTACGATTATTTACATTATTCGGACTGTTATCCTCATCTTCATTGCCATATTCATGATGTTTCAGTCATTGTACACTCAGGCCTTCTTCAGGTGGAAATGGAAGGCCAAAATGTGAATATGGCAATGAAGATGAAAATAACAGTCTGAATAATGTAAATAGCCAAATAATTTGTCCATCCTTGTCAAATTGCAAAAGAAACTTATTTCATAGGTTCAAGCTATAAAGTAATTTTGTGATGCATAGCCAATGTATGAGGAGAGATCAGTAATTAATATAAATGACATATAATTAATAGCCGAATTTTGATCTGAAACTATCATTGTATAATATTTGATCTATGTGATTAATATTCACTGCTGAATTAGGTGCATTGACAAGTAAAGTGATTATATAAAAAGAATAAATATTATGTTCAATCATAAGTAATTTCTAATTGTACTGATAAATTTACCATTGTAAGTATTAATCTTACATGGCAGTTAAGAGTACATTTGGAATACACTAACATACCTTAGGTTTTGTGTGGCAGTGAATAGAGAAGATTCAAGAAAAAGATATTGTTCCTCATGACAATTCATGACTGCAATACAGCAAGAATAACACAGGAAATATTTTGGAACTTGGTTGGTCTATTCTACCCCAGCAAGAATATTCACTTGACCTTGCACCCAACCAATTATTACCTTTTTTGATTGTTTTGATGGGGGGGAAAAAAGCTTTCTCGATTGAAAAGTAGATTCGAGAGTGTTGAAAATGTTTTCGCATCAAAACCTGAGGAATTTTATGAAAAAGGGTATTGAAAAGCTACCTGATAAATGGTAACAAGTCATTTCATATAGTGGTGAATATATAATTGAAATGAATATTTTTTGAAGAATAAAATTGATAAACAAAATTTATTTATAACTCAGCCTAATATTTTTTATGTAAAATGAATACTTTTGTATCATTACTCTATGGCCTGGCAGTAGTAAATTATTTAATGTACCTGTCAAATATTTTTAAAATCCTTTCAAATTCTACTGATTTTAAAGCTTCATAAACACAAAGTTGAAGATATGTAAAAAAAAAACCCAAAAAACAATAGAGAGCAGGAGAACAAAGAAGATATTAATAGCAGACAACTACTGGCTAAAGAAAGTGAAAATAACTTATTGCTGATGTAAAGAAAATATTAATCTAATAGAAAAGGAAAGAGAAAAATATAAATAAAACCTTTGTAAAGGAAAAATTATATATTTGTAATATAATAGTCATGCAATTGAAACTCTCTTGGTTTTAATAGGCTTTAATTTTTATTGGTATCTCAATTAAAACATGCTGTGTCCCTTGAAAGTGTTCACAGATCATAAAAAGGAAAAGAATATATCATAGGGGAAAAAGGAATAAAGAGAAAAATTTAAATATTGCATGTATGTACTGGCAATGGTTCTCAAGAAAACATAATCCACACCCTGATTGGATAAGTCCATTTCTTTATACTAGTTGGTTACATACATTTTTTTAGCAGTATCTGTATATTAACTTGGTTATACCAATATACTTATAAACCTATAGTATGTGTAATACTTGCTATTTCCCTCCAAAGCAAATTGACTCGGTTGTTACAAACTACAACCATGAGCTTTAGGAATGCTTTCTATGTAGATACTTGGTTACAACATTCACAGCAATTTGACTATTCCTATTTACAATATTTATACACTACTTATATTTAAATATATAATATTGATATATGAGCAGTGGGATGAGAACAGTCTACCCCCATAGATTAAATAATGGTTTCAGTTCAGAATTACCTATAGGTTACCTAGATTGACATACACCTGAGGAAGGCCGTAGGGGAAAATGGTTGAAATGTTGTGATAACAATAGCAGTGATGAGGACAATAGTCTGAATATAAATTGTGTAAATAATAACTCCTCATCTCAAAAACTGAATATTCCTATCGTGCAACTTTGCTTCTAGAAAATTCTTACTAGACTCTCCTGTTCTATTGTAATTCTAATTCTTTTGAGATGAAAAAATCTTTATGAATACTATTCAATAACAATACAAGACAAAAGCTTTTAACATGGTTTGTATGTACAGGCTACAATCAGAATTTACCCATAAACATTTTTGTTACTTTTATCACTAACCAAGAATTGGAAGCATTGTAATGACCAAAATGATAAAATTGATCTCAGAAAAGCAGCAAGATGATGATGTGGGGGATGATTTTGAAAGGGAATATTATTTGTAAATTACATATAACTTAGTCGTTTTTAAAGAGAGTTCAAGTATTAAGATTAGTCAAATTGCCCAGTAGATTTACAGCAGCATTTAATCTTCTTTCAGTGTCTTCATTGAAGTTTTGTTTTGATTAATGTCTATAGGTTTGTATCAAGTTTTAAGTTTAACTGTTATTGTATTTTTATTTGGTTTAGTAGATGTGTTCCTATGTAGCATTCACTCCTTTTATGACATATGATTTACTTTGTTTTAACTTTTGCATTTCTTTTTAATATTATTTCAGTTATCTTTCATGGAAAATATTTTTTGTTATATAAAAAGAAATGTGGTTAAAAATAATGATTTGAAGAAAAAAGTTTTCTTTAAAAAATAGGATAAAACTATTGGGAGCAGTATTACAAACAAGGAAATTTCATTAAAACTAAAGAATTTAAAATTGTAACATTAAATGTTTTAATTTTTAACTTTGAAATTATTGGGCATGTATAAGTCTTTGTACACCACACAGTGTTTCATCATCATCATCATCATCCCCTTGACTTTTGTAATCATAGGGTGAATCCAAATGCAAAAGCCACACTTACTCTTCTCTACATCAGTATATCAATGGCAGCCATTAGCAATTCTGGTACAGTCATACCTGTCCATTGTTTGACATTGTCCAACCAGTTTTTGCATTGGCATCCTCTCCGAGGTCCACCTTCAACAGTGCTTGCATGAAGGTCTTGCACAGGCTGTTGTGCCTTGTAATGTGTCTAAACCATGCAATTTTTCTCCATTTGACAGTAGCAAGAAGAGGTTTCTGGTAGCTCACAAAACATTCAACCTTCTGCACACACTCATTGTTTTTTTGTTCTCAATAGAAGATACCAAGGAGTTTTCTCATGCATTTTTTCTCAAACGCTTGGATCCTTCTCTCTGTTTCTGCCAACAGTGCCCACATTTCACATCCATATAGAAGAAAGGAGACTACCAGCGATTTGTACAGTCAGTACTTCGTTTGAAAGCTGATTTTGCTCTGCACCAATTTCGCCATTGCTGCCATGGTTGTGGCAATCCATATGCAGATTTCCGAGTTGCAGGTACTGTCTTTAAACAAGATTGCTCCTAAGTATTTAAAACTGGACCCTTCCTCCAGTAAATTCCCATTCATGGTAATGTTGACACAGGTGTTACTCTTTGTGCTATTCACCATTACTTTGGATTTCTCGGAGCTGGCCTCCATTCCATATGCTCCTGCTCTTTCAAAAAGTTTGTTGGTCAAATCCTGGAGCTCACTGTTACTACATGTTATGAGGTCAATGACATCTGCAAAAAATAAGTTACAGATAGGTCTGCCACTAATAGTCATTCAAGGTTTCTTGCATAATTCTCTCTATAAATAGGTTGAACAATGTGAGTGAAAGTACACATCCCAGTTGCATGCTGACAGTTATCTGGAAGAATCCTCCCATTTGTTCCCCAGAAGAGCTTTGCTGGTGGCATCTTTATATAGGGCCTGGATGACTTGGATAATTCCATTATCTACATTGAATTCCCTAAGGATTTGTAAAAAACCATTATGCCATACATGATCAAATGCTTTCTTGAAATCAGCAAAGTTGTGGAACATGTCCTTCTGATGTTGCAGGTGTTTCTCTATGATGACCCGACAATCGAAGACCTGTTCCATTGTACTTCATCCGGTTCTAAAACCTGTTTGTTCCTCTGATAGCAGTTCTTACAGTGTCTACAGTATAAATTTAACCTAGCAATTATTGATCATGTGAGCAACAAAAAAGTTTTAAAGAAAATAGGAACCAAAAAGACCCTTGTGCTTAGAATCAGAAAGACCGTTTAAACTTTTAGGAAGTATTGGAGTATTTGACTTACAGAGCATATTGAAGGCAAGAGGATACAGAAAGGTATAATAAAGTGACATTGTTTAAAGCTACAAAGAATAGGAAGTTGTGGAGAGCCATTATTGCTTGCATCCTGAAGGGATATAGCACATAATGAAATTTGTTTTGTGTAAGTACATAATGTTGGCTTTCTTTGTATCTGTGAATCTCTTAGTATTGTTACTCAATAAAATTACATTTTATATTTAGATGTTCCTGGCTAATACAATATTATAATTCCTCATTAATAAAGTCATTGCAATTGTGTCCAAAGGATTATATATATATGTATGTATGTATGTATGTATGTATGTATGTATGTATGTCTGTCTGTGTGTGTGTGTGTGTGTGTGTATAAATATATATATATATATATATATATATATATATATATATATATATATATATATATTTATTTTTTTTTACTGTTTTCTGCATTGTCTATAGACATACTTTTGCTTTCCTTTTTAACTCCTTTTAAAATATTGTGCACTTAAGTGTGCAATTTTTTTAGCACCATCTTTAAAAAAAAAATTGTATAACACAGTAGAATTTTTTTTTTTTTTCCAATAAAAATATTGGAAATGTTTGAAGACTCCTCAAATATATACACATGCATACAGTGACCATCTACTTATTGATTTTATTTTGTATACTAGTGTCACTAATCAAAATCATCATGAAGAAATTCATTGACATACATTGAAATAACCTAATTGGTGTCACTACTCTAAAAAGACAAATTAAATTGTTTGTTAAATTCTGCATATATGGAATTTAGGTGCATATTTCTATGACATTAATCTTAATTAGATATTTCAGCAGAAAATTATATATAATTGTTTTCAGGTTTTACTTGTAGAGAAGTTTTGCTTGCTTTAACTAATTTTGATTCTAATGTTCATAATAAGAAAATATACTGATATAGTAGAAAAAAAGAAATAGTCTACTAGTATTATGAACATAAGTGCATTGCTTGGATCTGGAGTTTACACAATTTGTATAAAAACTCTTTGTAATCAGAATTTGCACATAATCTCTTTGATATGTGATCAGAATTTTCATCATTTAACAGCTAATGTTTTGTTAATAGGGAACCATTGATAATTAATTTTATTGAAATTTAAACTAATAGCAAAGATGTAGCCCACTGTAGAAAGGTTTTTGCTTTTGTTCAATGTACATAAATGTACCTTAAATATTCATAAGTGTGTGATGATTTTTATGTGTTCTGATTTTCTAAATAAACACCCAGATAAAAAAGGTCCTAGCTTAATTTGAATACACACACACACACACACATTCACTTATACATTTCAGTATAGTCAATGTTATTAATGCAGCATATATATTCCAAAATTAAATATTACTTAAAAACGCAATAGTAGTTAATAAGAAAGCATGGAGCTGGAAGAGAGTTCCACAATTTAAAAGTGCAAGAAGAGAAACTGTTAGCGTAGAATTTATGGTTACATCTTGCCTGAGAAGTGGAACCATATCTTAATTAACGTTGTTTCTAGTTCCATCCTGACTCGAGGTGGTAACACTTGTTAGGGTCCCAGAAATGGGCAAATTATGAATCCTCCAAACAAAACATTATAAAAGGAAAAAAATACATTTTTATATATTAAAAAAAATACTAACAATACATATTTATAGTGAAATTACCAACAATATAATTTTAAAGCAAAATGTCGAGCAATATATTTTATAGTAGAATTACCAACAATACACTTTATTGGTAATTGAAGGCATACAATTGCGTTCAAAATATATTTAGTTGAAGCCATAAAATTGTGTTCAAAATATTTACATTTTGACCTGAAATAATCTATAGGGTTATACTGCTAAACAAAATCAGCCAAGCAACTAACTACATCTAGGCAATTCAACTGTAAATTGACGAGACCTTGTTGCCAATCTAGTACTGCAGTTAAATTCATAAAAGTCTAGATACCATAGCGAAAAGCTCATCTGAATGGTTACCATGAAAGTATATATATATATATATATATATATATATATATATATATATATATATATATATATATATAAGGTGCAGGGAAGCAACTTTATGGTGATGGGAAAGTGACTGAAGCTGAGATGTCAGGTCCAATAATATTGCCGATTCTTCTTTGGATTTTATCATGAATCTCTAAATATATAGCAGGAGCACCAGACCATATTTGGCAGCAATATTCAAAGCATGGATGAATGGTAGACTTATTGATATGTAAGATTCTGGAGAGAAAAATTGTCTAGCATGACACAATGAACCAACTTTCTTAGCATCTGACCTAGCAATAGATTCAATATAGTCCTTCCACTTCATGTCAGCTGAAAATGTTAGCCCGAGAATGTGCAACGAGTGACTCTCTTGGTTAGCATCAGCCATGTTTGTAGAAGGCAGATAATTAATAGAGAGAAGTTTTGTTTTCAAGGTATTAAAATTAACATGCCATTCTTTGCCCCAGTTAACAACAAACTGTAGGTCGATTTTGAGATTAGCTGCCAGTTTGACCTTATTGAACTGATCAGACTTTCTATCAAGACAAGTGAATGGTTGTATCATCAGCATAGATACCAAGTAGAGAGTTGATGCCATCAGGAAGGTCGTTAATGAAAATTAAAAACAAAGTAGAACCAAAGATAGAGCCCTGGGGTACACCTGCATTAGTATAGAAGGATCTAGAAGAGTGGCCATTCAGGATAACTTTCAGTTCATGATTTGATAAGAAAGATTGAATCAGTTCAAGAATTTGTCAGACTCTGTAGTAGAAAAAATAGTACAGCTGTTTTGAGTACCAGTTGTACCTTGTTTTTTTAATCACAATCAGTGAGTCTACCACGACAAAGCATGGCTCATCGACGTCTAATGTTCTCTCGCACATACTCACTGTATTTTTGTCTATGTATTTTGCACACAATATATGTATGAACCATTTCCTCTTCTACATAACTTTTCAACTTGTGAAGAAGACTAGTATGTCAAACCCTTTCAAAATGTCCAAAGCAATAGCCTGAGATTCACCATTCTTATCTAAAGTTTGCTAAACTTTTTCTGCAGTAATCACTAATACATTAGCAGTCAACCTAGAAAAATGGAAGTCATATTGCTTGTCTGAAGGAAGGCCCTGTGATGTGAGATGTTTTTACTAATTCTGCATTGATTAGTGTCTCTAGGTGTTTACCAAAAAGAGGTAGAAGGCTAATAGGCTGATAGTTGGAAGGGTTCGATGGTTCATCTGAGTTCTTAAAGACTGGGACAACTGATAAGGATTTCCAACAAGCAGGGAAGCAAGAGGCAGTGAGGTATTTATTATACAGTTTAGAGAGATAAGAATCCAATTCAGGAGCACACTTAAGAACTATTACAGAGATATCATCCGGTCCATATACTTTGTGGGGATCTGGATTAGAGATGACGAACCATGGAAGGGTGTATATGCATATGATTAAACGGAGACTCGGGTCTAAGTGGAAAGTTGGGCAAGGATTCTCCAGATGAGTCGGGAACAGGGTTTAAAGAAAATATATGAGTGAAAGATACTACTTTATCAGGAGAAGATATCAACACCAAATTGATTGGAGAAAGGAGGAATATAAAACTGGCTCTTATTTAATACATTATTACAGAGCCGCCAATAATCATGACAGCCAAAGTTGTTAGATACAATCCAGTGCCTCATTCTCTCAGGTTTAGGTCCTACAATGATATATTTACATTTATAACATGTAGCCATGAATAGGCATATGATGTGATTGGAACTGTCACACTGGTATAGCCAGAAATAGTGATTCCTGTAGACTAGATGTAGCAGAACATGTTGGTATGAACCATAGAGAAGACTGAGTTGTCCCTTGGTATTTCTGGGAAGGCATAAAAGTGTCTTTGCCAACTTTGACCCAAGAAGAAAACTCACTGGTGCAATTCTCAATGGGAATGTTACCCAGAAGCAACAAAAGAAAGAAATAAAATGAGGAAAACATGATGAGCCTGGTAAGTGGATTAGATATGTATTTTCCACCAGTAGTTAGTTTTTACATCCAGGAAGGCTGATTTTCAAGGCAAGCATTTCCTATTCAGTGACACAACATTGATTTTCCTATCTATATTTCTCCCTGTTTGGCTTTGTATTAAACTGAGTAAATATCAGAAGTGAAGCAAGGAGGAAATGAAGAGTGGAAAAGATTAATTTTTAAATAGCATTTCATTTTATGTAATTTATGCACTAAAATAGCAGCTAGTATAAGAAAAAAAATGGCAACACCTATTTTGTATATACTTCCCATAACTTTAATGCAAGCAAAGTATAAAAATTTGAGAATATATTTTGAAATTTCAAAAAAAATTTTTATATTGTATTTTTATATCATATTCTGGATACATAAAAAACAAAAAATTAGAATTACTAGGAAGTTTTAGGCAATGAAAATATTTTATATATTTTCATTTTAAATTTCTTTCTTTAAACCAACAAAATTATGTTCTTAAAAGATAAAAAATGAAAAAAATCCTCCCAATTTTTACAATTTAAAAAGCAAAAACAAACAAAAAAAACCCCAGATTAATAGAAATTTTCAAGACAATGCCCAGTGCGTTGTATATTTGTGCCTGTCTCTGAGAAGTTTCAAGAAGGTCAACAAAGGTTAGTTGCAGAAATAGGTATTATTCATCAAATTTATTACTTAACAAGTCAGAGTAAAACCAATAAAAACAACTTATATCCTTCTAGCAAAAGAGGACAAAAAATGATACGGCTTTATATATATATTTTTTGGTATATGATATCATTTTAATTACTATTTTTCTTGATATGTTTTTGCTTTGGGTTGAAAACTCACAGGATAATTACTCCAAGAAAATGAAGAGTTTTCTATCTCATCTCACAAATATAATGCAGTAATTACTGTTTTCAATATTAGAAATGAAATTTGAAATGAGGATGCAGGAAAATCAGAGCCTGCAGGTTTTTGAGCCATTCTGCCTACTTTGCCAGACTATTTAAATCTTAATAGTTTTCTTTCAAGAAATTTCTTTGCATTAATGAGAATTTAAAGTCTCTTTTGCTTTACATAAGAAAAAAAAATTCAAAATTTTCTTTTAATCCTGACAACAAATAAATATAGAAAGCAATTATTGTTCCTCATGGATCTTTAGCTGATAAAATTGAGGATTTATTCTGGTTAGATGTTAACATTTTCACTCTCATGCAGATTTGAGAATTGAACACTAAAATGTTCTGATGTTTAACTTTCTCTACAGAAATAAACGCTGTCCAAACATTCTTATCACGCACTCACAGAGCTAAATGAACAGAGTAAAAGTTGAAGTCCAGTAGAACACATTCACTCCATTTTGATATAAATGTTCCATGTGGGAATGAAAATATACTAAGAACAGTAACTTAACAGAAGTGTTAATACTTTTTATTATAAATTGTATGTGTTTTTTTATATACTTTTATTGATTTATTTATATCAGTTGTTTTCACAATTCACTGTAGAGCCCTTGCTTTATGCAAGATCTACAAGATATGGGGTGTAATATATCTTACTCTGCTACCCTGGTCTGTGATAGGTTTGGGAAGGTTTATAATTCAGAGTTGTCCTTCTCCTAGATTGGTTGCTATCTCTAGGCTAGAACATCCTGTCTGTTTTACTATTAACTAGAGGGAGTTGCATTAATGTCGTTTTTAATGGCGTGAGTGTAAAGTAAGTGCAACAACTTTGGATAAAATTTGAACTCTGGATGTTGATCCCATTTTTCATGTTAATAAATGTTATGCCACCTGCACTTAGACACACACACTTATCAATACTGTCAAAAATAACAATATTTAAGTAATTTTTTAATTGCATTATACTGATAAAATATCAAAGATCCTATAGTGTTCTTCATTTTCTTGTTTAATGCTTCTTGAGCCTTAAGCTAAAAAATATTGTCTATTGAATAATTATGATTTCAATATCATCAGGAGAATAAATTCTATATCACAAAGAGTCTACTATGTAGAAGTGGTCTGTAGTGGACAATTATAGTGCTGTAGAAAAGTGTTATGCACCAATATAAATGCACATTGCATATATATATATATATATATATATATATATATATATATATATATATATATATATATATATATAAACACAAAATCAATCTAAAGAATGTCACAGTTATTGAAAGAGAAAATAACTTACTTAGATGGAAAATTCTTGAGTGTGCTGCTATCGGATCTTGCCAAAATGTTAACTTGCTCCTCAGATTTTTTCAAATATCTCCTTTCCCAAGCCAACATACATGATGATCAACATTTGAAAAGAAAATGACTAAATTAAAATCTATTATTTAAAATAAATAAATACAGAAATAATTTATTAACATAAAATAATAATTGCATTAATGAATAAAAAAGTAAAATATATATATATATATATATATATATATATATATATATATATAAAAAGAAGAAAATAAAATAATTCAGCAACAACATTTACTCCCTCTCGTTTATTAAGCATTAAATTACATCGCTTAACATCCTCCATAGTTTCATCTTGAATTTCACAGTTAACCTTATGAATATTTTTTGTGGCATTTTAAAATTTAAAATTTTGTAAACTCAACAATATTTTTACTTCTGTTTATAAATACATGCTGCAAAATCAAACCCTTACATTTGCTTTGGTAAAGTTCATCAGAGGATGGAACATGTAGGTAAAGAAAAGTTTTCCTTTTGTCTTATATATAAATAACATTTTTTGATTATTTATCCATTAACATACTGCTTCCCATAGTGCAATTTTTCAAAATGTGAATTTGTTATTCTTGGACATTCCTGACCTGTACATTTCTTTTTCATGTTTTTCAAGATGAATGTGAATTTAATTCCTTTTGTTTATTAATCCATTCAAATTTTTTAATTCTATTATTTTCAGTTTCTCCTCCATACATAGATTGCAATTTCTTCCTATGGTTTTCTTCATTTTTTAAAATTATATCCCATTCTGCTATTGGCATTTTTACTTTCTTGAAATGAAAGTAAAAATGCCAATAGCTCTTTTAAAAGTTATATATATATATATATATATATATATATATATATATATATAACCATAATAATAACATATTAGTTGACGATGAATATAAATGTAATAAAATGCAATTTCATTTACAAAGGCAAGCCCACTTGATAGAAATTATTTGGCAAAAAATGTGGTATATGAAGCCATAACTACAAATAAAGACATTGCAACAGCAGAAGGTGAGTGGAAGAGACAATACTATAGTCACAGAGTGAGTTTGAGTAATAAGAAAAATATGAACAGTACATCCCTGTCTACATATCTGGAGCATTTCAATGTGATATTTATGCTCAAATTACAAAAAGTACTCTTAATTGATTTTTATTATGGAAATTCTATTTTAAAGGATAAAATGATGATTTTTTTTTCTTCCATAAACCTTTTGTATTCTCACTGCAAAATCTTGGAAGGAAAGTTGTTGAAATATCCTGTAAATATTCTGTGTTTTTATCTGAAAGGAAACTTTATGCAAAGAATGTCAAATTATAAAATTTTATTAAATTAAATTTTTTTTTAACTGTCCACTGTTACTTTAATAAAAGTCATAAATATCTTTCTATAATGAATAATTCTTTTTACTATATGTTAAGTGCTGTAATACCATGGCTTAGTTCATTTTACTTAGCTTCTTGGGATCCTGTTAGAAATACAATGAAAATATTTTAACTCAAATCATTTAGAGAAACATTTTAAGAACAGAAAATCTTGCGTGCATGTTTTCGTTAAATACTTTTGGGGTCTTGGATACTGTCCAAAACTCAAAGGTAGGTAGTGCTAAAATATTTTTTTCTTTTTTTTTTTTTAACTCTTTCAAAGAAAATTCTTTTGTTGACCTTTCAATCAATTAAAAAGATTGCAGAATCAATCCTAGGTATTCTTGGTTTTTAATTTGATTTGTTTGTTTAACGGAACATCAACTCCTTATGGGTCCTTTAACGCTGAAATTTAATTTCCTTGAGAGCTTTGAAGTAATAAAGATGTTATTCTGCTTTCACAATTGAATACATGGTAGGTGATACTCAGATTTAGTGCATATATGTTTGTGCAGACATGATTATTAGAGGTAGTAATGTGTATTTTATTTTGTAGTTTTGTTGAAATTATATTTTAGAATACAGTTTGATTTCTTTAAGAAATTGTAGAATATTTTATTGATTAATGTCATGAAAGAGTTTTTCATGTTGGTTGTTTGGTTGAATTTGTTTAGTGGCATATCAACATCTATGGGTTATTTAATGCCAAAATGGAAATAATTTGAAAGCAGTTGTACACTTTCAACTACAGATAAAATGTATAGTTGATCATTTTCTTTTTTATATAAAAATGTATTGCTGGTATTTTTAGTATAAAAATGTATTTTTATACTTTCACAATGTTTTGTTTTGGGGTTCACTATTTGATCATATCTGGGACCATAAACAGGTGCTACCACACTGGGTCAGGGTGGACCCAAGAAGTGAAATTAAGAGGTAGTTCCACACTCCTCAAAACCTATCCCTCAAATAGAAGCCTTGCTGCCAGAGGGTAGTTTTAGTTTTGCATATGTATTTGAGGTAAACAGGTGTTAATAAACTTGTAAAATCTTCATCAAATAGACAAACAGAACTTATCTACTTGTTAAATACAGATATTCAATTTGTTTTCATATGATAGTTCACATGATGGAATAAAGACTGCATTTTTATCTTTTTATTAATGACAATGATTCAAAATGTATTTTTAACTAAATGGGGTAAAGTTTTAAGATCTTTTTATGATTCTTAAGAAAAGGTTTTAGTCTGTGGAGATGTAGAGGTGGCCTAATTGTTGACAACGTGGAGAGAGGAATAAATGAATAATGTTCAAGTTTGTTTGTATTTAATTTTTATAAATAAATTTACAAAAGGCATGAATCCACTTCTCCCAATAGATCAGGTTACAGATTACTTTTTGTTGCTGTTACCATGTAACCCAGTACAACCCGTCACAGTTTACTGCCTAATCTCCTTTCCAGGGTAACTCTATTACACTAAGAAGTATAAAGAAAGGATAATTTTATTTGATATTTATATAGTTCTTGATTTGAAAGGCTCTTTAAATGAGAATGCTTATTTTAATTGCATGCCTGTCTATAATGATCAAACTTGTATAAACGTTAGTACTGCTTCTCATTTTCAGTAAGAGACAGACTTTCACTTCTGATAAAAAGACACAAAGTGCTTATTTTGTGATAATGCAAGCAGTATACAAATATTTGCTTGGCACATCTCTAGAAAACATATGTACATCCCAGCATATTGGGGATTGCAAAACATACTGGGTATATTTCATTTAGTATGAGTGTATATTCATCTGACCATTTAAAAGTGATTTACCTCCAAAGACTTATAATTGAGTCTTTCATTTATTTCTATATTTTGTTCTCTCTCTCTATCTCTTTTCAAATTGGCTCTGCATGAAGAGATAAGAAATTGTCCACTACATTAGTCATTCTCATGTTTCTTGCTGACAGACTCTGATGCCATAGTTTGGTTAATTTATGATGTTACATTCCCTAATTCTCACAGTAGGAAGAATTGTATACATTAGTAAATGTATGAGCAACCAAGAGACTGAATGAGAGAATAAGACGCCACAGAGTAATTGCAAGACTTTTAAGTGGTTGTGTTGTCCATAAAGTTACCTATTTACATTTTTTAAAACTTTTTCTTTCTAATACCATAACCTTTAACTTGGTTATATTTATTAAAAAAAATATATTTATAAATTGTAATACATATAATTAATCTCCCTAAGCTTGGATTATTCTCAAAATTTAAACTTAAATGCCAATTTTTTTACTGAAATAAACATGAACAGCATTTGAAATTACTTTGAAAAATATGAATTAATAAAAGATTAAAGTTGTATGATGCATTGAATCCTACTTAATTGTCTTTTTGTTTTATAGCTGTGTACTGGACAAAGGTATTCTTTTCTGAGTTTTCAAAGAAACAATAAATATGGAATCATTTGAAACAAATACAGGATGCGATGGGTAAATTGTCGCCAGTTTATATTTTTAATTTTGCACATGCACATTTTTTGTTCTTGATTTTGTCAACTGCACAGTACAACAGGTTCAGTTGGGCACCATCTGTGAGAAAAAGAGCCCAATGGCACAATTCTTTCTGCCAGAAATTTGGAAACTGCTTGGTATTAGCACCAGTAGCTCAAATACAAACATTTCAGAGTATTTGGGTGTCAATCTGAGGACAGTGCAGAGGATTTGGAAGGTGTTAGATGAGTTTAATGGTGATTATGAACGTATGCCAACTCGAAAAACTCCCTGATCATTCTCATAAGAAAAGAACTCCTGAATTTGTTGGTGAGGGCCTCAGACTCGACACAGAAGCCTATACCGTGCCTTGATGAGGTAGTGCTGCCCTAGTTCAAGAGGGTGGCTGATGGAAGACCCTATGTCTGGCAACAGGACTTTGTATCATGCCACACAAGCAAGAGAACCCAGTCATGGTTGTCAGAC
This sequence comes from Acanthosepion esculentum, assembly GCA_964036315.1. Classification (NCBI taxonomy): domain Eukaryota; kingdom Metazoa; phylum Mollusca; class Cephalopoda; order Sepiida; family Sepiidae; genus Acanthosepion; species Acanthosepion esculentum. The sequence goes on along the minus strand of OZ038492.1, from coordinate 99,143,752 downwards.
AATTTCTGCAACCATATCATCTCTTACATCTAGCCACCTAACTCTCCAGACTACAACCCCCTTGATAATTATGTGTGGGGTGCAGTTGAATGAGAGAGCAACAAAACTCCTTGTAACACTAAAGATGAACTGAAGGCAAAGATTATGGCAGCATTCTTCAGCTTACACAAGGAGACCATCCAGAAGAGTTGCAGGAGATTCCAAAGGCGTCTGGAGATCATGGTTGTAGCCAATGGCAATTTTATTGAATAAATTTACTCTTTCGTATTTCAAGATATTTTTGTGTAATTTTGGTAAAAAATATCTGTTAAAATCAGATATCAGTGTTATTTTCATTTTTGCATAATTTTGGTAACTATTTGTCCAATGCACCCTGTACAAGAATTTAAACTTTATTTCCAAATGGTATAGAAAATCTTAAAAAGTTTCAAAATATGGGATGGTAAAAGAAATTTTGAAACTGTAAATTTCTTGGAACTTGATATCCTATTCTGAGTTACACAGAAACTTATAGGAAAATGTTAAAACCAAACTAAATAACAGATTCTATGTAGTTCATATTATAAAGTCACTATGAATCTGTTTTTACATTCTTCTCCATTTATTTATTTTTTCTTATATTACCATTATTTCTTCATCTGTCATTACTTATATATAGACATACTGGGTATGACAATAAACTACATCCACATCCTGGGTAAGACGATAAACTATGTCCAACAGCAAGGCCTCTGATCAGGAGGTTTTGAGGAGCGTGGAACGACCTCTTAATTGCTGGTGTTCCCAGGTTCACCCTGACTCGGGGTGGTAGCACCTGTTAGGGTCCCAGCTATGGGCAAATAATTAACACCCAAACTTGTGTAAAAATAGATTTTAATACCAGAAATACTTTGTAATAAAAATTATTACCAACAATAATTTTTGAAGGAAAAATTATCAGCAATACTTAAAAAAAAAATACCAGGAATACAAACAACAGCTATGCATTTTTTGAAAAAAAATTTACCAGCTATAGATTTCTTGAAGAAAAAATATTCTCAGAAATAGATTTTTGAAGAAAAAAAAATATTCCAGCAATAAAAATTTTGTCGGCATTAAATAACCCATTGAGGTTGATATGCCATAAAACAAAACAAACTTATATATAGAAATATTCATGTTTCCCTTTAAACTATATTTCATTTCAGGTGTTGGTCTCACCTATCACAAAACTGACAATGCTTATTTTAGTATAAGAATAATTTGTTGGGCAATATCAAGAATCACTGATAAATATTCAGTTATGTAAAAGATACTTTAAAAGTGGAAAATTGTTACAAAGTAATTAAAATGACAACATAATCTAACCCATTATATTATTTTAAACAGAATATATAAAGAGACATTGATCTCATATGAAAAGTTTTTTTTTTTTTCATTTTACTGCTGAGTAAATGAAAATTGAAAATTAATTTTTGCTCATTAGTAGATAATAATCACTGTCTTTATATAGTTTTTATACAACTCTTGATATCTTAGATGGCAATCATCTATAATAGACCATCTATGTTGTACAAGTTGGGGATATGTATTTGCTTGAATTAGTATATAAAAAAAAAATAAAATGTTTATTTTCAGATATTGAATAAGTTGGAATAAAATCCCCATTAGATTTCCAGAAAATTTATAATAAAATAAAAAAATGTTATTGAAATTCATTGGTGTGAGAAATAATCTATTAATGATTTTATTGATCCTTATAAATTTAAAAAAAATGTTTTTGCAGCAATTTGTTAATATGAAGTCAAAAATGTTCTTTTTTTTATTGTCTAAAGAGCAAGCAAAAAGACAGGCCTCAGTTGATCTACCAAATCTTTCTACTTGTTGATATTGAAACTTTAAATATCATTGTTTGTTACAAGGGGAAAATAAGTTCTCTGGTTTGCTTGTATTTTAATGAGAGAGTATTATAAAATATTTTGAACTAACTTTGATAAAACCTGTTGAAATGTTTCTATGATTTATTTGGTGTCATATCTGACTGAATTGATAAGATATATAATGGGACCAACCAATTTGTTTGTTTTTGTGAAGTTGACATAATTATTAGCTGAATTTTGATCTAAAATTTTCACTGTATAAGATTTGAGATATATGATTAATATTTATCACTGTTCGTAAGGAAGAGGATGTTTAAAAATGAATATTTGTTGTGCAAAATACTTTTTTTTCATGAGTCTGTACCTACATACACATATATATAAATGATCTTAGAATAATGACTCCTACAAAAAAAACAAGGTAAAAGAAGAAATGTTATTTTGTAGTTAAAATTAGGCAGTCTGGTGGAATAATGGTTAGTGGCATGGATTGAAGAATCAAAGAACAGAATTTGAATTCCAGTTGAGTTCATTACCTACATGCTAATACACTTGAGAATAAATCCATCTCTTCTCTCTCCAGCTATAAGTTTAAATAGCAAGACAGATTGGATCCTATAGCCTTGGGTAGCAACCATTCTAGGAGAAGAAAACTCTGAATTCAAACCACCTGCTGCCTTGTAGGTCCTGTCACTTTAGGCAAAGGCTAGAAAAAGGTATCTTCAAAAATAAATCCACCTCTTTGTAGATGGAGGGGAGTGATGTCCACAGCAGTACAAAATGTGCTAACTGAATAAAAAAAATAAAAAAAAATAAAAAATTGCTTGACAATAATTTTATGATAACAAATGTATAAACAAGTTAAAAATAACATTTTGAAAATTCATTTCAAAGTTAAGTGATTAGTTGACTGTAGAAAAATGAACAAAACAGGCATAAATCAATTGACGTAAAGACATTATGAAAGCTGTAAACGGTGTGTATGCAATACTTTTTATTATAGCCAGAACATCATTAATATTGAAAATATGATATCACAACAAAGATGACTGTCACTATAAAAAAGAAACAATGGACAGATATAGAGGTGCACAAAAAGATTATTCGATAAGATGGCCCTCAGCTTTGATACAGCAATAGAAGTGATGAGATGGTTCTAATATTATATTAATATATATCATATTATATATCATGATACATAATATGATAGCGACTATACATAATGGATAGTAGCTTGGATTGAAGAATTGGAGAGCCGAGTTTGAATTCCATTGATAATACCATTAGGATAGATGTGAATCCATTTCTTCTTCTCCCCCCAGCTATGGGTAAATAGCAGGACAATGAGCCAGCAGTATTGAGAGGCCACTGGTTGTTCCCCCTCATGATAATGTCCCTGCTTCATAATTGAGGAGATGCAAATTAGAAGTGGTAAGAACCTATGTGTTGGAAGAGATGATCATAAAAATTCTCAACCAGTCACTTCTGGATGACATGGGGCATTTGAGAGGGAGCAATGTACAGTCACCCTTTCTATCTACAGCTTGACCACAGCATCCAGAACTTCATAGCATTGACTTGAGGCAGGAAGAAGTGGGGGTAGCATAACATGGCTTTCATTGCTCACCCTAGATCATCAAAAAATGGTATGAATTTGATGTGCATCACTGTAGGTGCCTCTTGTCATTCTTATTTGACGCTTACGTCCATATCACATTGAAACACCGATTCTCTTCTGATCATCTAAGTTAAGCAATGTCGAGCCTGGCCTATACCTAGATAGGTGACTGCTTGGAATACCAGGTACTGTAAACTTGGATGTGCGGGTTCTATAATGGATAACAGCTGGCGATTGGAAAATTGGAGAGCCTCATTCCAATTCCGGTCAGCTTTGTTATATTCACTTACATGTAAATTCCATTGGGAAAGGTATGAATCCACCTTTTCTCCCTCAATTATAGGTCAAATAGTGGGATTTCTTTCAGTAAATTATCATCTCCAAAAGTTTTTACAATCCAAAAATATGTTCTCATTTTAAATAACCTGTAAAAGGTTGATAAGCTCTACCCCCACCACCACAAAAAACCCCCAAAAACAAATCGATCAATCCACCCGTTCACTTGGAAACTTTCAGAAAGCTAGCTATCTGTTGTTAATGTCTAGTGCAATCTGCATTTCCTGTGTCAGGGTCAAAACTGCCATGTTCTCATTATATTTGAAAGAGTAATGTCAATGTTAAAATTTGGCACATGTATTATGTCACATTGTCTTCTGTTGATGGTCTGCTAAATGTATCTTCTTAAATACCTGGTGCACTTTATATAATGTAGTGATATGTCTGACTGCAATAGACGCCTATTTACCTCTGCCCGTAACGAGTGTAAGCGTACCCTCAATGAAGCCAAGTCACTATTTGCTGCTCAGATGAAGGAACGTATTGCATCTCGCAAATTCGGCTCCAAAGATTATTGGCGCCTCTGCAAGAGCGTTCTGAACAATAGCAAACCCTCCATTCCTCCCCTGTTCAATCAGTTTGAGGTCCTGACCACCTCTGCCAACAAGGCTGAATGCTTTGCTCGTTAGACTCTTCCGGGGTACCCATGCTCGATTTCCCTCCCAGAACCGAAGCCCTTTTGAGCGGATTGCACATATCCCCGTTGTTGGTATTGGGCATTATTTCTAACTTAGATCACCACAAGGCTAGTGGTGGTGACTGGATACCAGCCATTGTCCTGAAGAAATGCGCGCCTGAACTGGCGCCTGCCCTCTCTAAATTATACAACCACTGCCTCAAGGAGTCTTGTTTTCCTGACTGCTGGAAGTCCTCAACCATTGTTCCTGTCTTTAAGAACTCTGGTGACCCCTCCGACCCTTCTAATTACCGTCCTATCAGTCTCCTACCCCTCTTCGGTAAAGTCTTCAAAGCCATTATCAACACCGAAGTGATTAATCACCTGATATCCCATGATCTGCTCTCAGACAAGCAGTATGGTTTCCGCTTTGCCCGATCTACAGCTGATGTGCTTATGGCCATCACTGAATTTGTCTACCAAGCTATTCATAATAACGGTGAAGCTCGTGCCATGGCCCTAGACATCTCCAAAGCATTTGATAGAGTTTGGCATGCCGGCCTTCTTCGCAAGCTCCAGGGTTATGGTATTACAGGTCGATTGTTTGACCTAATACAATCATTCCTGTCAAACCGTGACTTGAAGGTCGTTCTTAATGGATTCATCTCCAGCTCCTATCCCACTAACGCAGGTGTTCCTCAAGGCTCCATCCTAGGCCCTACTCTGTTCCTCATATTCATAAACGACCTTCCTGACGCCATAGATTCCCAAGTTGGCATCTATGCGGACGACACCACAATTTACTCCTGCCTCAAACACAAATCTAGTGATGCTGACAAAGTTAACCTGGCAGTTCGAATAGAAAAGGACCTCCAATCGGTTGTGAACTGGGGCAAGAAATGGATGGTTAACTTTAACGCCTCTAAAACAAAACTGCTCTCTATTAACCACCACAAGGATCCATCCCTGCATCCCATTAGAATGTCTGAAGACCAACTTCTCGAGAGCTCCTCTCTGCGGCTGCTCGGTCTCACGCTGCCCACTGATCTGAGATGGAACAAATACATCGAGTCAATTGCATCATCCACCGCAAGGAAAGTTGGCTACCTGTGCCGAGCCAGGAAATTTTTCTCCCCGGAATCGATCCTCCAAATCTATAAATCAACCATTCGCCCTTGCATGGAGTATTGCTGCCATATATGGTCTGGAGCCCCTGCTGTTTGCCTCAGGGTTCTTGATAAGATCCAGAGACGGATATGCAATGTAATTGGCCCTGATCTGTCATCTCGTCTGCAGTCGCTCTCTCACAGATGCGACATTGCCTCGCTGTCTTTTTTACAAATACTTTCACGGTAATTGCTCCGAGGAGCTGCTTTCGCTGGCATCCCGTTCCCACCCCTTCACCGTTGAAACTGTTAGATGTAGACGTATCTTCTACTCCAATAGCTTCATGTCTTGCACATCTCGCCTGTGGAACTCCCTTCCTTATTCCTGTTTCCCTGACAAATACAATCTCCAACTATTTAAGCGTAACGTCAATCGACATCTCCAGTTGCGTTGATCTATCCACTTCCCTTCTCCACATCCTTTCACCTTTCATTCCTATTTGCTCTCACTCCAAATTTTCTGTAACCCCCTTGCCTTGATCGATCCACTATCTTTCTCCACATCCTCTCCTTTACCACTCCTATCTGCTCTTCCTCCAAACCTTCTGTAACCCCTTGCGTGCTAGTGGCTTCCAGCCTTGCTTGGGGTGATAAGCTTAAAAAAAAAAAAATAAAATATACACCCACATACCCAAGGTCTGTATGAAAAGTAACAGGACGAGATTCTCAAATAATTTATTTCAATTCCAAATAAGAAAAACTACATGGTTTCCCCTTCAGAGTAATCCCCCTCAAGTCTAATGCACTTTTCCATTCTCTGCCACGCTTGTATGCCCTGCTTGAAGGATTCTTCTTGGATGCTCCTCAGCTCTGTTATTATGGTCTCCTTGATGGCCTCCACGGGTCCCTTTGATGATCCCCTTAAGGTTGGGGAAAGGAAAAAAGTCATAGAGAGTAAGATCAGGTGAATAGAGAGGTTGTTCCAGTATACCAATGTTCTTCTCGGCCAGAAACTGCTAGATGCTCAAGCCATTCTGAGCGGATGCATTGTAATAGTGAAGCAGTCATGATTTGTCCTCTCACAACTTACATATTTGTCTGTGTAGATGTTGTGACCAAGTAAATGGTTAAGTAATAACAAAAACCAGGTTTGCAGATATATTGTATATTAAACAGTAGAAGAGTATTACACGACTAGTGAGAGTGTATCTAATGAACTAGTGCTCAATCTATTCACTGTTCTCCGAAGCCTTCTGTCCTACTAATCTTATAGTAGGCGGAAGAGTCTAACATAGACTCTTTAGAGGGAGGACACCACAACAGTAGATATCATTAATTTTTTGTCATGTCACATTGTAGATATCCCAAGAATGCATGTCATCACAGAAAATGTATAACAACACAACTAAAATACCAAATGGCATGTTACGTTCTTTTCTTAAAAACTGGGTTTACGTCTGGCTTTAACTCAAACTTAGCAGACATTTTTGTGCATTTTCCTAGTCCTCCACTGAAAACATTGCGAAAATTTTTTTAAAGTTCTCCTTTCAACTTTTCTGCTTTGTCAGTCAAATTTTCAACTTTTTGACATAATGAGTTAATAAGCATATCCCAAAGTTGAAACTGTTCTAACCAATCAGTCCCAAACACATTACCCATATTCTTCGTAGTACATGCCGTTAGTTTTAAAGTTTTACCTTTGAATGAAACGTTCTTTATAAGTTCGCATATAAACTTAATAGGATCGCCAGTTACACTTTTAGCTATTTGGTTCGTTCTTAACAAAGGTGGCTTATCCATTTTTTTCCATGTTTGATAATTAATTATGGATAAGTCTGAATCTGAATCAAGCTGTAGCCTTATATTTTTATTAAATATTTGCATTTCAATTTCCTGATGTCACGACTTCCTGGTTCATCAGACCTGGTAATTTCACAACACTTTTTTTTTTCTTGTTCTTAATCCTCAGTGGGAACTTTTGTGTTCGAATTTATCACAATTAAAACATTTTTTATGTTTAAAAGGACTATCTCTATACCAATGTAATTGACCACACCTGAAACATGGTCTTGAAGGCAAAGTAACTTTATTCTTTGGTTAGTGTATTTTTTAAATTTTTCTTTGGCATATTTCTTTAATGTGAGCCATGCCAGTCTATTCAATGTTTTTTGAATCCTCTCTGACACTCACAATGTTGGGCTAATCTTTGAGCTTGTTGAGTACCCAACGATGTATTTCGGTGTCTTTTGGTGAAATCAAACCCAGGACGAAAATCAAACATTTAAAATTATTGGTGCTTAACTCTGCCAAAATTAAGTCCTCACAGTGTTTATTGACTACACTTGCAAAAGTAGTATAATCTTTGCCTTCTTTGCGGGTGAGATTCATGCATTTCCAACGCTTGTGGAACGGTGTTGTTTTTGGACTGAAGAGTTCTGTTAATGATTGAATCGCCTCTTTAAATTTCAAGTTGCTGGTTTTCTTATGCAAAATATAGTTAATTAAACTTAGTATATTCTGCTGTGCTTAATTTCCTGAGGAGTAGGTGAACCTTTTTATGGTCAGCCCAACTTGCACAATCCGTATTGTATAAGTCCTTGTAGCATTTAAAGTATGAAGTGAATGTAATTTCTTCTTCAGGTGCAAACATGAAATTTTCAATAGCATTCCATAAAGCGTTTTGAGAGAACGAATTATCGCTGTCCTCATTTTGTTTTTTTATGGACATATACAAGTGTCTTTGCTCATTCTGTGTTTGAAGGAGCATTTCTTCCAGTTTCTGTTGTCTAACCTGAATTTCTAGGTGCAATTCCTCAAATTTCTTCTGGTATTCTGCTTGTTCTCGTTGGAATTTCTCTTGTCTTTCTTGGTATTTCTGTTCCAACAGCAAATGTTGTTCCTGTTGGTGTTTCTGTCTTTCTTGATATTTCTGTTCCAACAGTTGTAGTTGTTCCTGTTAGTGTTTCAACAACTCTAGCATTACACTTTTAAATTTGTCCATTTTACTGCGTAAAACTAAGAAATGAGATGTGGGGAATTTTTTCTCTTTACCCTCTTAAATAAGTCTGTTTGACTTGTACAATTCTTTTACTGACCAATTTAAAAGCGGAAGAGGGGGTAAATTTTTACTTTACCCTATCAGCAAAACCAATAAGTCTGTTTGACTTGTACAGTTCTTTCACTGACTTGTTGGAATGGAAAACATGTCAAGGTTCACCAACCTTCCCAACCACTGAATTGAACTTGTAGAAATCCTCTTGTTTTGAAGAGTTTCTTCTTTCCACTGTCAGTGTTGTAATTAACACTGGATACCCTTTTGTTGTAGAGTTGGATTAGAATTCCTTTCTTCACCACTGTTGTAGACACTGGCAAAAAAAACATTTTTATGATTTAACATGAAGTCCGTTTCTTCAAATCCTTTGTCACCAAGATGTTGTGACCAAGTAAATGGTTAAGTAATAACAAAAACCAGGTTTGCAGATATATTATCTACTAAACAGTAAGTACACCAGAAGAGTTACATGACTAGTGAGTGTGTATCAAATAAACTAGTGTTCAATCTATTCACTGTTCTCCGAAGCCTTCTGTCCTACTAATCTTATAGTAGGCGGAAGAGTCTAAATTAGACACTTTAGAGGGAGGACACCACAACAGTAGATATCATTAATTTTTTGTCATGTCACGTTGTAGAAATCCCAAGAATGCATGTCATCACAGAAAATGTATAACAACACAACTAAAATACCAGGTTCCATAACAGAAAAGATCAATCAGGTGTATGAATAATAAGTGTCTGCATTGAATATCAAGACCAAAGACATCAGAACTAAGTTACATTGGAGAAAGAAAATCTGTGATACATGCTGAATAAGTAAAGTCATGATGCAGTTAATAAGGATGGAATGGCATGTCTACTGTCTGGCACAGATCCTTGAGTAAGTATGATTTGCAGCTCATGAGACACCAAATAGACATCCACATTTATCATCCCCACTGATTTATTTTGAGGATTTAGAGAATTTCAAAAAAAAAAAAAGATGAAGGATGTCTGGAAATAGCTTTAGAAATCTGTTTAAGAATTTTCATTTTGGAGGGCAGGTAGCAACCAGAAGAAAGTTTGCATAAAGCAGTGTCACTTGTAAAGAAGTTCAGACACGACTGACTCATATAACATATGCAAAGGGATATTGACACTTAAATCAGGTATGTAAACTGTGCATAGCTTCAACAAACTATCTTGTTTATTGAAAAGCTTTTAAATAAACACACTTTTCTAACCTTTTAATGTATAACCAAAATATGCATTTGTACTTTTCTCTAAAAATACTGAGCATTTAGGTAATTGCAAAATGACAGTTCTTATTGATTTTAATCGTTGGAGATAAATGTGTTGTATCCCTTCAGGATATTGGTGATCATGGCTCTCCACAATTTTTTGTTCTTTGTAGCTCTTAAGAAATTGTAATTTTGCTATCTCTCTCAAACAGGGCTCCACTATCCATTCACTCAAGCTTGCCAGGGAGGTTATGCAGTGTTTGTAGAAGGGAAAACAACTGACCTCCTGGAACAAAATGTGCTTGTATGTGTCTTGCGTGTAAGATACTTGGAAGAAAATGTAGCCGATCCAAAAGTGACAATTTAAGAAAAACCTTATCTTGTAGCTCAGAGAATTTTTGAGATGAATTTGTGGCTTATGCAAATTTCCGAGCCTCAGCCACTTGATAAAATGAGCATGAGTGAGAGAACATCAGAGGCCGATGTGTTAGGTGGTCGTGCTTTGTGTGTGGAGTTTTGATGTAGTCTCACCAATCGTAAAAAGTTTAGGTACAACTGGTACTCCAAACAAATGTACTTTTGTGCAAAAGTGTTTTGCTCTCTTCTGAGTATCAAATTTTCCAAGCCTTTTTTCCTCATGAGCTTTAGAAATTTCAACTATTCTTCCTGATGTTAAGTATAAGATGCCTTTTTGTTTCCATTGTCTCTAGAACTTTGCCGTTGCTCACATGTTCAGTCTCCGGTATTCTCAGCATCCTTCTGTAGAACCACATTTCTGTTGCTTCAAGTTTCTTCTTCATCTGTGAGATTGTCCAGCATTCACTGCCATATAGGAGGACTGATATTAGATAACAATTCAGTAGTCTTTTCTTTGTTTCTAAATACTAATCCTGTAAAATAGGTGAGGAAATCACAATATTCTTGATATAACACAGTCGCTGATAGCATCATTAAAAATAATTAAGCTTGTCAGTAGGCTGTTTAGGATCTGAGCAGAATTTATTGGGCCATAGCTTTTGTAAAAATCATAAAAAAGTATGTTTCTCTTTCAACAATTATATTCTCATCCTTGGCTTCTTTGTATACATAAAAAGGATATAAACTAAATAAACAAACCCCAAATTTCTGTGATTATATATGGCTGGGAGTGAAACTTAATCTACTCATTTAGGAGTCGGCTATCAGGCAATCTGTAAATATCATTTTGGCATATTAGAAAAGCAATGAGCTATAGCTATTATCGGGATGTATGCATTGTCTCTTTTTGTAGCTGAGAAAGTGATGGGTGTTAACTCATATCTTTAACTGTATATCAAGTACTACTAGGCTTTGGATGAATGACCACTTTAATATACGTACTGTGTGCAGAGTGGAGGTAATCTAGCATTTCCAATATTATTGGTGCCACTAGGATAAGTATCATGGTTCATGTCTACCCTTGCTTCCTTTCACCTCTGTCTGCTTCAGCTCTTTAGATCAGCTGATTAAAAAAGGCCTCTGTGAGAAGTGAAAGGGGAGAGGGGGATGAGTTTATCTTGTTTTCATGCTTAGCGTTAATGGAAGGAGTAGAGCCCTAAAGTAGAACTTATCTCTTGCCTTATTATTAATGCCCCCCCCTTAAACAGTAACATCACAATGTGATACAAATAATACATAAAGGATTTGATGATAATCTTTATTTTAAGTATTGCAGCTAAGAAATATCTTGAACCACTCTTAATAAATGATTTATATATATAACATTATATATAAATCAATTATTAAGCTTAGTTCAGTTGCGCATTTAGTAAGAATCAAATTTATTACAGTAGTAATGGTCTTTGAGATTAGTTTACTAACAACTGCACCATAAAATAACAACAGTGTTGATCTCCAGTATAATATATATATATATATATATATATATATATATATATATATATATATATATATATATATATTTTAAATAAAAACAGATTGCTTTAAGGTTCCATATAATAAATTATTTCACCACAGCCCTTCCAAAGGACAGTGGATCATCAGATTTATTTCCAAAGAACATTTGGAAATAAATCTGATGATCCACTGTCCTTTGGAAGGGCTGTGGTGAAATAATTTATTATATGGAACCTTAAAGCAATCTGTTTTTATTTAAATTATTAGCTCTGATTTACATTGAGCTCTCTGGATTCTATCCTCATTGGGTCTTCCCATACGGATTACCTAGTTTTTTGTAAACTATATATATATATATATATATATATATATATATTGCATGCATGCATGCATTTGATTAGTATATTCTATATATGAATGCTCAATTCTAAATACTTTTAAGAGCTTTTTAATACATATAAAAAGGTAACGGACTGTAAATGATGCATAAAAAATGCTATTTGTGTGTGTGTGTGTGTGTGTGCTGACTTCAAGAGCCATTGCCATTCTCATAAGAACTATGGATCAAACTTGTTAACATTGGTCATACTTGTTTAACAAGTTGACAGCCATCATTTAATATCTGTGTGTATTAAATATTATTTATACAAAGGTAAGGTGGAGAGAATCTTGTATGATAAACTGTCTGTATAGCGAATACACTTTATCACTCCCTGGGATAAGGTTCAACTAATTGATAGGGAGATTTGTTGGTGAGTGAGGTGGTATATATATTGACTTATCTGTGAGGTACATGAGTTAAGCTAGTATGGATCCCAAGGCAACAGGATTTTCTTTACTTAGCAAAGTGAGTTTTGAGGAATGCCCCTAGCTCTTCTTCATATGCCATAGCCAATCATGGCTCTCTACAACTTCCTGTCTTTTATTGCTCTAAGTAATTTTTTTACCTTTTACCATCTCTCTTTGTCCCTGTTCTGCCATCCATTCATACAAATTTGTCAAATAGGTTACTTGCCTTTTTCCCTCTTGGTGTTTTAAGGGTTTAAGTTGGAATTGTGTGAGTATTTGGCATTACAGAAATTGATTGATCTTGTATGATCATTTATTTATTTATTTTTTTGTAACTTTTATTCTTATGGAATAAACTTAATAAAGAATAAAAATGGATTTTGATAAATCAATGAATAGCATGTATAAAAAGAAGAGGTTCAGTTGTTCAAACAATGTTGGGAATATTAATGATAGACACAAAAACTAATCATCCTTGCTTATTCACTGAAAATTTAATTTTTTTTTTCATAGTACTTATAAATTCTTATTTCATTTCCTTTGTATTAAGCGTCCTTGGTAAGATGATAAACTACATCCGCATCCTGGGTAAGATGATAAACTACATCCAACAGCAAGGCCTCTGATCAGGAGGTTTTGAGAAGCATGGAACCACCTCTTAATTGCTGATGTTCCCAGGTCCACCCTGACTCGGGGTGGTAGCATCTGTTAGGGTCCCAGCTATGGGCAAATAGTTAACCCCCAAACTCCTTTCAAAGCACTATGAAAGTGTAAAAATAGGTTTTAATACCAGAAATACTTTGTAAAAAAAAAATTATTACCAACAATAGATTTTGATCTCGTGCAAACAAAATATTACCAATGAGTAATTTAAAACTTTTTACAAAAATAAAACCAAAGAAGTTGGATTGTACTCAAAAATATGAGTAATTGAAAAATGATTCAAATATATATATATATATATACATACACACCTTTTTTACCAAACTATTGCTATGAAACTATTTCAAAATTTTGTTGGCATTAAATGACTCACTGAGGTTGATATGCCATAAAACAAAACAACCAACCAACCAATCCTTTGGATTAAATTCAAAAAGATTTAACAGTAATAAGTAGATCGCCAAAATGTTTCACTTCTTAAGAAGTGTTTGCATTTATCCAGATAGACAATTTTTTTCTTTCAATTCAAGATATTTGATGGAGGTAAAATACATTTTACTTTTATCAATTTTTTTATACACTTTTAATTTTTTTTTTTAATATTTTTCTTCATGCTTTCATATTTTTTTGTATTTTTAACATTTTTAATTTTTATTTTTTCAGCCAGATTATTTTTTTATAATTATCTAGAATTCTTTAATTCTCTCAATAAATATATCCCTCTTACTTTCTTTAGGTATGAAATAATTTTTCAAGGCATTTAGACTTGAATAAATGAAATCATCAGTAAAAAAAAATCATGAAAACTCGTAAGAAATCTCACTGAGTAAAAGTTTATTGTTATAATAATAATGATACATTAATGCAGTAGAGTTATTGTGAACCTCATAATCTTGTTGATGACTTTACGGGGTGAGATGGATAAATTGTCATCTAAATTACGCAAAAATGAAAATAACTCTGATATCTCATTTTAACAAATATAGTTACCAAAAATATCATGAAATGCTAAAGAGTAAATATTCAGTAAAATTACCGTTGGCTACAACCACAGCCTCCAGATGTCTTTGGAATCTCCTGCAACTCTTCTGGACAGTCTTCTTATTTAAGTTGATGAATGCTGCCATAATCCTTGCTTTAAGTCATCTTTAGTGTTACAAGGAGTTTTGTTGCTCTCTCACTCAACTGTACCCCACACATAATTGTCAAGGGGTCTGCAGTCTGGAAAGTTAGATGGCCAGATGTAAGAGGTGATATCATCACAGAATTTATCTGACAGCCATGACTGAGTTCTCCTGCTTGTGTAGCATGGTGCAGAGTCCTGTTGCAAGATATAGGGTTTTCCAGCAGCCACCCTCTTGATGTAGTCTTCTATGTTGTGTCTTTGGTTTACATCAACAAATTCAGGTGTTCCTTTCTCAGCAGAACAGTCAGAATAAGTTTTCCCAGCTGCTGTACCTTCGTAATCACCATTAGACTCTTCTAACATCTTCCAACTCCTCTGCACTGTCCTCAGATTAAAACCCAAACACTCTGAAATGTTCATATTGGAGCTTCTAGTATGAATGACAAGCAGTACAGTATGCTGTCTTCAAGTTTCTGGCAGAGTAAATTGTGTCATGGTGTTCTTTGTTCACAGACAGTGCCCAACTGACCCTACTATACTGTATAGTTGACAATTTACCCATAGCATCCTGTATTGTGTGTTTTACACTAGGGATACATATGGTTTTGAATTCAATGTTGTATTTCTCTTAGACTTGTTGCCAACCATGGCTAGAGAGCCCAGTCTTCCTGCCATTTAACCAATTAATGAACTTGGATTGCTGATTTCTCATTCTAGCTATTCTATTGTGATATTAAAGGAAAGTGAAGTCTTTAAAATAATCTACAGAGTGAGATTATTAAGGCTAAAATAAGTCAAGAAAAAAGATTTTTATTCAGGCTGGAACATTTAACAGTATAGAAAATGAAATTAGTGAGCCAAGTTCAAATTCTGGCTAAGGCAGTTTGTGCTCACTTCATCTTCACACCCTTGGAAAAGGCATACATTGATGTCTTCTTTCTGCATCCCCAACTATGGGTAAATAGCAAGGCAGACTTGTTTAAGAGAACAACAACTCTGAATTCAAAACCAGGAATGTAATTCACATTCCCCAGCCTTCTATGGATTGAAGTTACAAAAGTAGAAAGCTAACATGTGGGGTGCAGAAAAGTTATTGGCCTGACTCAAAAACATTTTAAAAAAATAATAAAATAAAATTATGATATTTGATGGTTTGGGCAGATTTGGGGAAGTGGGTTTCAGCACTCCCTCGTATTTTTCAGCAAAAATGTTTATTAACCCATGCATGACAAATTGACTATGTCCTACTTTTTTCACACACTGTGCATCTGATTAATGATATATTAATTTTAATCATAGATAAATTCCCTTTTTTTTATATTATTTTTAATATTCCTTCTAGATGGGAAGGATAGAATATTTTATTCTTTTCTGAAATGACATAATTGCTAATTGTGCTTATTTACTTCTGTTTTTTTTTTTTTTTTTTTTTTTTTGTATAACTTTTAGTAAATTCACTATTTGGGTTCTGCTCCTTAAAATAAGTATCTTGTAAAATAATCTTGTTTATTTAAGGTTTGAAGATGGCTACAATACTATGATTTGTTATCATAGAATATGGAGAGAAGCTGTGTTTGTTGTTAGCATTATGAATCTAGATTTTGATCAATATTGAAACAAATGTTGAATATGTTAATGACTCTTTTCAGTAGTATAGACATTGATGCTTCAGTAAATGGAGTATATTTAAAGTCTATAAAGAAAAGTGACCTTGCAACGTAATGTATGAGGTGACTTCTTTAAATGGATCACTAAAATAACTAGGCTTAGATAGTGTTCAGAATGTGAATTCACTAGTAATAGTATGACATAGTTTGAGTATAAAAAAAAAAATGCAAATTGAATGTGAATCATGCCTATCAGTGACTAAATTTACAAATTGAAAATTTTTCTGGGGTTTTGGTGCAGCTAGCCAATCCCTAATTCAGACACTCACTCAGGCACATTTGTGTTTGTTCAACACCCACAGAGCCCAGTTGTGGTTTATACTGCAACTATGCTGAGCAAACCTTAGTTACAGTTTCTGCAAGAGAGTGTGTTATCTAGCATGATCATCAATCTGAACAAGGGCAACACACTCAAACCCTTGGCCACGATGACTTGTGACTTTGTGCTAGCACAGCTATTGACGGTCCTGCAAGTGTTCCCTCTACCCAATTTCACTCACCAGGCTTGGGTCACTCCATGGCACAGTTTTCAGGCACTTTCCAAAGGTGCTGCATGCTGGGATTGTCCCCCTCCAGACTGATAACAAATCATCCTTGGTGAGATTTGAACCTGGGTCTCATGGTCAGAAAGCAAACATTCTAATCACTTGGGCCATGCGCCCATCATATATATATGTATATATTTTTTTCCTTACAGGTAAGATGACTCAGAGTTTCATGCACAATGCAATCTTCAGGTGCTGAGTAGAATATTTTATTAACCCCAGCACTCAATGTGCATTATCTTGTATTTATATTTCTTGTTAAAATAAGAAAAGAATAGCAAAAAAAGAAAGTAAAAATAACATTACTGTAAAGTGGTAATATCGAAATACAGCACAATGTTTTGTTAATTGTGTTGTATTCTGATATTGCCACTTTATCTTTTTCGCTATTCTTGTTTTAACATTTCCATTCTTATGGCGTTTATATAAGTTAATATTGTCATATGTAATATAAAAAGCTATAATTGAGTTTGTATAGAAATTCTATTCAGTTGCAGATCTTATACTGATCAATGTAGAAGATGAAAATTCAGCCAAATTGACCCCCCCATTGAAATAGATCTGAATTTCTGACTTTGTTTTGGAAGATCCTTTGAGACATTGATCCTAAACTGATGAAATGAGTGTGATGGAAATGATAGGAGCATTATGAAGAAGAAAAGCTTGAATGATGATGCTTAGCTACACATTGGAAAAGTTTGCTTTTTGTGGGAGGGTTTACATCCATCCATCAAGAGAAAGAGAGAAAGTGATGGGTCTGTCAATAGTCAAGCTTGCTGTAAATGATGCCTGGATAAATGCTTGGTGGGTTTATCATTGAATACCGTTTCTCCTGCACATTCATAGAAAGATTTGTAGGAGGAATTACAGATGGTGGAGTAATGGATAGCGGCTCGGATTGAGGAATCTGAGAGACGAGTTCAAATTCCAGTCAAATCCATTACATTCACTTACATGCTAATACCCTTGGGAAAGGTATTGGTGAAATGGAAAAGTACTAGTAAAAAGAAAAGTCAAGCAGTTATGTCCTTGACTCCAAAAAGAAGAGGTATTGAGCAAAATTTAATGGGAAAATTAGCTCAGGGGGAGGTGTTGTAATGGAATGTTCCACTCTCCCTATTGCCTTTTATGGACTGATTATATATATATATATATATATATATATATATATATATATATATATATATATATATAGTGTGTGCACAGGACATACCTGAGACATGCTTTGGGAATTACTAGCCTGCTAATTAATTCCCTGTCTTTCAGTAGTGTATTCTCATTTGCAATAAACCTCTCTTTCTTTCATCTATGCCTGTGCTGCTGTTACTTTCACTTGAGTACCACCTTTGTCTGTTTGTAACCTCTTTAAGGATACAACAGGTATGAATCCTCTTCTTCTCCCCCCAGCTATGGGTAAATAGAAGGACAGACCGGGTTGCCTTGGATGGTAACTGGTCTACTGCACAAAGAAATGGCAACCTACTGTGGGAAAAAATCTGCCTCATCAGTTATGTATCAAAAGGTACATGATCGCCTAAGTGTGTATCATGCATGGCACATAATTGACAGTAAAGAAATTTAAAGAGCATGCTTGATATATTTGGGAAAAAATATAAGAGATTAGATTAAATTCAGTATATTTGTGTAAAGAATACAGCCAAAAGTGTTTTCAGGAAAAATAATTAACGTAGCTTAACACTTTTCAAGCACTTATTCCAAAACCAAATAAATACATGTAGTTTTATAAAACAAAATTAATTCTTCAGTGGTAGTTTAAGCTGTTATAGCAATAGTAGAAGTATCCAGCCAATATTTTAATATGTAAGATTAAGGGCATCAAGTGCTGCAATTAGTTTCTAAATGACCTGAAACTGTATACAACAGTAATGTTTAACTCTTTAACCCTTAGGAGATGACAGGGCTGATATATCAGCTGAAAAGTCAAATGACGTAGAAGACAACTGGGCTGATCCGTCGGCCTGGTAATACAAGCTTCAAGATTAGTTGGCTGGTCTTCATACCAGCCAATCGGATTGCTTCTCACATTTCTTGCATATCTGGGCCTTTCAATGGCAGTTTCTATGATAGTTTGCTGTGTTCTGTGATTTTACATTGATTTTTTTTCTGTTCCAAATGAGGGCATGTGAAAAGGGCTCTGTCTTGGCCTTGAAACTCTAAACGACGTTCAGTCTCCAAAGGGTTAAAGTATTTCACATATTTGACCATTTTTTTCGCTTTTTACAGTATATATTTTCAGTATTTATATAGAGCTCTGATTCTGTTTTCGTAGTATGTTCACTGACCAATGTAACAATGTGGGTGTCAAATAAAGTAGAATAATTTAAGGTTAAAGATGAAGAAGAAAAATTGTAACAAACAGCCACAGGTTGTTAGAAATATATTGTATTTCTGAAATATGATATAATTGACAGGATCAGTTGATGGGTACAAGTCCTATTAGAAGAAAGAGGAAAAAAAGCAGGATGTGGTGAGGTCTTTTCATTGGTCTGTGAATTGACTAATCAGTAACTAGCAAGAAAGTTAGATTTCCTGGTTAAAAATTTTTTTTAGTTTGGTAGTGAGCAGATGGGGGCAGGATGTTCTCTCATTCCCTGAACTCTCTCCATTACTGACAAGTAGTTGGCAACATTTCCTTGCTTCAGACAATAAAATTGGCTAATATAGAACCCATTGCATTGTGCTATTTATTATTACAAGTTAATGTTTTGCCTCGGGAAAAGATGGCTTTTGAATTTCAGTGATAAAATGAGTCAGTACAACTCTGTAGTATTGTCCTGAAGACAGCTGATGTAACCCACTACAAAGCAATGACCATAACTCACCAAACCCCAGTATGAGCCATATAAGATGTTGTGACAATGCAACACCAATAGAAAAATCAAATTTTTTTTCAAAACTAAAACTGGGCTTATTTGTCAAGAGCAATGAGCACCACCTGCACCGGCAGTAATAGTGTTCCACCTCCTCCTGTCCCTTGTAGCTCTTAAGTTTGTTTTTTTTTTGTTATTTCTCCCAGACTCTGTTCTGCCATCCACTTGCTCAAGCCCATCAAGTATGTCATGTGTTGCTTTCCCCTGTCCTTCTTTCCCTCTATCCATCCTGTGGGTATCAGATTTTCCAAGCCCTACTTTCTCATTACATGTACCAGAAATTTCAGCTACCTCTTTCTGATGTTTCTATTCTCTTCAAAACCTTGTCATTGCTCACATGTTTGGCCTATGGTATCCTTAGGATCCTTCTGTAGAACCACACTTCTGTTGCTTCGATTCTCTTTGTCTTCGAGGAGATTGTCCAGCATTCACTGCCATACAGGAAGACAGATATCATGTAGCAGTTCAGTACTCTTTTCTTGTAATACTCTGCTTAGCTTTTGGAATGTGTCTTTGACCATACCAATATATCTGTGGATCTCAGTATTGCACTTTCCGTCCTCTGTCAGAACACTTCCCAGATTTTTAAATTGCTGTACCTGCTTGTACCGACCTGTAAATTGCATTTTGGGCCTTTTATTTTTGCTTATGACCATGCATTCTGTCTTCTTATAGTTTATGCTTAGTCCATTCTTCTCATTCTCTTTCGCTATCTCCTGTAGGAGGTTTTGTAATTTCCTTTCCATGTTTTTTATCAGCACTGTGTCATCTGTATATCTTACATTTTTAAGATTGTGGCCGCCAAAGATGAATCCTAGTAGGATTTCCAGTTCTCTCAGAATTGCCTCATTGTATAGATTGAATAAGTCCAGTGAGAAGACACTTCCTGGCCTTACACCCCTTTCTATTTTTGTATATCTGCTAAACTCATTTTTTATCCGTATGCAGACAGTTTGCTGCCAGTAGAGATTTTTTAGTATTCTGCTGTCTTTTCTGAATATGTCAAGACTGTTACTCAGCTCTAACAGGTATTTGTGGCATACTTTGTCGAACATCTTTGCGTAGTCTATAAAATGCGGGTACACATTCCTTTGCATTTGTATTGCTCTTTATGATAACATTCTGAGCATAAATACTGTGTTCTTTGATGAACCCGCACCGTTCTTGTCCTATTTCTGGCCTGATTCTGCTGCACACTCTATTCCTCAGAATTTGGATAATGAGTTTTGTTATGTGACTCATTAGGCTGATTGTTTGGCGGAATTCACATTCGTTTGCACCTGGTTTCTTAGGCAGTGCTATGAAAATAGATCTGCTGAGATCTTTCGGTATATCCCCACTGTTGTAGATTTTATTTATTATTTCTGTAGCCTTGTCTATGCTGAAATCATCTAAGGCTGCCAGTATCTCTACTATAGTTCTTTTTGGCCCTGCCATCCTGCTTCTGTTCAATTTGGCTAGTGTAACTTACACTCCAGTTTTTAGCATTTCTGGTCTGTCAGTATTTCTGTGTATTGTCGGATGTTCTATTTCGTTGTGGAAGAGTTTTCCAATATATTCGTTCCAGTGCTGAATAATTTTTTCTTTCTCTAATATGAGTGTTCCGTCCTTGGATTTTATACAGCCTGTTGATGAGCATGTCTTCTGTCCTGTTAGTTCCTTTATGCTTTTTATGCATATCTCCTTTATCTGTTATACTCATTCTCTCTATTTATGCACATTTTTCATTAAGCCATTCTTCTTTAGCCTGCCTACATTTGGTCCTTATTTCATTGTGTAGTTTTCTCTATTCCGTTCCATGTCTTGGCATTGTTTTCTGTCTCCTTTGCATCATGTCAAGAATCTTATCTGTGATCCAATCATTTTTCTTCTTCGTCCATTCTCTTTTGGGATGATGTCATTTGCTGATGCCATTAACACTTTTTTTTTACTTAAACCTAAGTCTTTGGTATCAAATTATATATACAATTAATAAATGCTTTGGCTCTATTTCAATAATCTATTTTTCATTTTCTGCTAATTTAGTTGTTTTAATGAAGTTTATTACTTTTGATAAATTGGGAAATTACAATAAACTATTTTCATCTCCACTTGTCTTCACCAGATGCAATCAATTCTACTTGGATTTAAATGTTTTCCTATTAATTAAAAATGGGCTTTACTCATGTTTCCTTAAATTATTCATTATCTTCTCAAATAAAATGCTGATTACAACAGTGAATACCAGTTATGAGACTTCCAGGATAAATAAAAAGTCATTGTATGAGTGAGTGCTGAAAAGTTCCTGTGTTGACCTACTTCTCAAATTCTGACCAAATTGCCAAACATCAGAATTTTTTTTTGTTTTTTTGGTAATGGTTTCTTGGTTGAGCTGAGAACTTTTCAGCACCCTCAACATGACATTGAGGAATATCAAAATCATACTTCAGTGCTTTCTAAACTGATGAGAGATTTTATTATTTACTTTGTACATGCACTTGGCTTCCAGAGCAGTTAACCAATAAAATAGCCACTATAACATGAACAAAAATAACAAAGAAAAACAATATTTATGACAGATATCATTTGCTGAACCATTGAATAACAAAGCCTTGTGAAATGAGAATGTTGTTATTTAATACCATTTGATAAAATTTTCTGTGGTAAATGTTGGTTTCAATTGGTAGGAATGACTGCAACACACATACTCCTCCCATTTTCTAGGCAGAAGCACAGAAATGCATCCTGGGATTTTTTCCTATTGAATAGTTCTTGATAAGATCCAGAGATGGATAGGCAATGTGATTGGCCTTGATCTGTCATCTCGTCTGCAGTCGCTCTCTCACAGACGTGATGTTGCCTCGCTCTGCCTTTTTTACAAGTACTTTCACGGTAATTGCTCCGAGGAGCTGCTTTCCCTTGTCCCTAGGCCTCGTGAATTTAAACGTCCCACGAGGCTGACATCCCGCTCCCACCCCTACACCATGGAAACTGTTAGATGTAGACGTATCTTCTACTCCAATAGCTTCATGTCTCGCACATCTCACCTATGGAACTCCCTTCCCTATTACTGTTTCCCTGACAAATACAATCTCCAACAGTTTAAGTGTAGCATCAATCGACATCTCCAGTTGCCTTGATCTATCCACTTCCCTTCTCCACATCCTTTCATTTTTCATTCCTATCTGCTCTCACTCCAAATCTTCTGTAACCCCCTTGCCTTGATCGATCCACTATCTTTCTCCACATCCTCTCCTTTACCACTCCTATCTGCTCTTCCTCCAACCCTTCTTTAACCCCTTGCGTGATAGTGGCCTCCAGCCTTGCTTGGGGTGATACGCTTAAAAAAAAAAAATAGGCTGATTCATGGTTTCATCTGACCTGGTCCCGATCTGTCTTGTCTTGAAGTCACAACGCTATGTTTGCTTGTCTCAACTTGCTTTTATGTGTTAACCCAATTCTTATTTTGTGAACTTTTTTGCCATATTACTGTTGCTTTGCCTTATTACTGTTCATTTGCCTTGCATATATTGCTTGCTTTCTTTATATAATTTTTTTGCCCTGTTCTTTTTCTTGTTATTGCCTATTGTAAACTTTGTCATTTCTGTTACTTATTTTTGCATTTGAGCTCGTAATCTTGATTTTGCATTTCTTATATATTGTTGGAACTTGTTAATGTTGCAGTTTCTATATGTTAAAACACTAGGCAAAGACAAGAATTACTAATTAATAAACAATGATGGCTTCTCCCATCATTATGGAATCTGATATTTGTTAGCTTCCTGATATAGTATTTATTGATTAAAATCTTGCAAATATACTGGATGTCTGTAAATACCTTTCCTGTTGATTACTTCTCTTATTCTGTTTTGAGTGAAAATGTCCAGCTCTAGGCACTTACACTTTCCTGAATAAAATGCCTGACTTTCAACATTATCCTTTATTCTCTAATTTACCCATCACAGTTTCATCTTTACTATCATCTCATTCATATTTCTTTTATTATTGTCATCATTTAATCTACATTCATCTCTGGACTTGGATGAAATGTTTTCTTGATTGTCTTTTACATTCTTTTTCTTCTGTTTACTTTATCAAAATTCAAAGGAGTAATTTGACTTTTTCATTTAACCACAATCTCTCTTATCTTTAACCCAAAATAGAAATGCTGTTTTATGTAATAAAAATAAAGAATAAATTTCTGTTCAAAGTACAACTACATGTTTAAATAAGAATTTTGTTCTTAATTAAAAAACTTAAATTAGTTGCCTTTTTTTCCCCTCAATCTTATCTAAATTCATTGGCTATGATTTCTTTTTTTTAATATTTAAGTAAATTTTGTAATAAAGTCTGACATTTGTTTTTATTTTAGATATAGCTATAAGGACAAATAATTGACACATGACTGTTTTTGTGCCATATTTACAGGTATATCAAATACCTTGCATAGTTCATTACCCTTTAGAATATCAAAAAAGAGGGACTTGTCATGAAAAATGTTGATTCATTTGTTCAAATTGGACCTATCAATACAAAAATTTAAAAACTAACTCAACCTACAAACTAAAACTGAAATGTCCTGCAGTAAACAAATCATTGTATTAAATAACATTAAAAAGACTTGCAATGTTATTAAAAAAACAAAATTCTACATTTGAAGAGTGAAAATTACACGTGTCACTAAAGTTAATCTTTAAAATCTAAGTAAGTTTTAAATATGTAAGATATTTAATTTTGTGCTTGTCAAGTTTCAAATTTTTCTTTTATTTGAATTTCAGGGATGAGGAGTTACCATTATTTACACTATTTATATTTGGACTATCATCCTCATCTTTGCTGATGTTAGCACGTTTCAGCCATTAAACCCTCCAGCCTCCCTCAGGTTTATATTAATCTGGATAACCTATAGGGAATTTTGAACTGAAACCTTTCTTTAATCTACAGGGGTAGACTTTTCTCATTCCACTGCTCATGTCTAGGGATATTGTTATTTTTAATTAGTATTGTTCAATTATTGTCCACCTGTATCCACTGAGTGCAAGTACACTGCTGGACCCAGGGATTGAACTTGCAACCACTATGTCACCAAATTCACAAACCAACACTTTTACACACTAGCCCATTGTTCCTTTATTATAATATTAATTTTTCCACTAACAGGGAATCTGTATTTCAGTGAGGACATTGATTACTCATGAGATTTTCTTGTACAAAACGTATTAAAAGGGACAATGTGTAGTTAAACAAAATTTACCATAGGAAAAACAATCAAGAGATTGACTGATTTCTTCTAATTAGTTGGACAACCTGCATCTCTGATTCAAATTTTCTTGTATGTTGAAATATTTCAATGGATTTTTGTTTCTAAATAGAGTAAAAGAGAATTATTTGTACAAACAACCCAAAGGCATTATACTCTCAATAAATGTTTATGCATGAATGATTACAAAGTAAGATAACTAACGAAAAATGGAAAAATTGAAATCATATGTGGTGAATGCTAGTTGGGTTAAATATATAATTAATTCTTAAAGAAAAAAAAATTAATAGCTCATATGCTGTGTAATTCCTTTGAAAAATTAATATTTATGCTAAAAAGTAATTTATTTTTCCCTAGACATTTTAATGCTAACAAATTATTTTAGCTTTTTCAAAAATCAAAAATATTTAGTTTTAATTACAAAAATGGATTTAATTGGAATGTCATAGATTTGGTTTGATATACAGTTAGCATGTTTATTAAATCAGTATAGTTTGAAGCTCTGAGACTAATAAAATTTTCTGTACTTCTAACACAAATGAATTCCATGCTGCCAACTCAAGTGGATATACTATTAATATATTTATTTTGAGCATAAATATGCTATGTATGTACCTTAAAGATCCAATGTGTTAGAGAAAATCTAAGTATAGATTCTGTATTGGCATACTTGATTTTGTCTAATAAAGCATCGGTAAAAGGCAAAAGATTTATTTGTTTTTAATTATTTTGGCTGCCCAGTGTAATTAATATGAATACGACATCTTCCCAATCATGTGCATGTATATAATGCAAAATCATGACATTGAGTATAGATTTATAGTCAGTGTACTTGATTTAATTGAAAACACATGCTTTTACTCAAGTCGCAAAATCATTGTTGCTCAGTGTTATTTATCTAAAAGATTTTTCCAAGGCTGAGATAGCTGAACATCAGTGGAACACATGAAATGAAAAACTCTTAAAAACAGGAAAATAAAAGTTCTTGTTAATAGCTGTTTAAACAATAAATCTTTTTGAAAAGTTTTATTGTTTATTTTGTCTTTTGATAAGAAAAATATCTCTTAAAATTGTTTTCAACTTGATATTTTATACTGATCTGTTTGTATGAGTATCCACATCTTGATTGTTATTGCCACAATGTCTGGCCTTCAAGTATCGTTGGTTTTGATAACTTTCCAGGGATTCCAAGGCAAACACTTTGTTCAATCCGTGGGGCTAGATATTAGTATTTGATGATTATCCTTAAGTTTTTATAATATATTCTATGATAGTAAAATTTGATTTAGATTGTGCTATGCTGCATTTTTTAAAATTTAATTTTTGCTTTACCTTTTTTGTTTGTTTATTTATTGCTTTTCACTTTTTATCAATTGATAGTTTAGGTGCAAGTCATAACATTCACTTACATGCTAATACCCTTGGGAAAGGTATCAATCCTCTTCTTCTCCCCGCCCCAGCTATGGGTAAATAGCAGGACAGACTGGGTTCTATAGCCTTGGATGGCAACTGGTCTACCACAGAAAGAAATGACAACCTACTGCAGGAAAAAAATCTGCCTCGTCAGTCATGTATCGAAAGATGCATGAATGTTTAAGTGTGTATCACTCATGGCACATGACTGACTGACTGTCATAAAGGTAGTATAAATTATTTTATTGTATGCTGTAAACTTCATAATCTCAAAGTAGGTGTAAATCTCAATTTATATTTTCGTTTTTTTCTATCTGCTATTTTTTTCCAAAAAAATGTATGGCTATTTTGTAATATATATATATATATATATATATATATATATAATATATATATATATATATATATATATATATATATATATATATATATATATATATATATATATATATAATATATATATATATATATATATAATATATATATATATATATATATAATATATATATATATATATATATAATATATATATATATATATATATAATATATATATATATATTATATATATATATATATATATATATTATTATATATATATTATATATATATATATATATTATTATATATATATTATATATATATATTATTATATATATATTATATATATATATATATATATATATTATTATATATATATATATATATATATTATATATATATATATATATATATATATATTATTATATATATATATATATATATATATTATTATATATATATATATATATATATAATATATATATATATATATATATTATATATATATATACACACACACATACAATACTTATTGGAAAGTGCTCAATATTGGTGATAGAGCTAACCTATTTAGTTGCATTGATGTAAGTTTGTGACCCTGGGTTTCATGCCCTTTGTGATCATCAGACAAACTAATATATATATATATATTTTTTTTTTTTTTTCTCTATTAGTTTTTGTTTTTGTACAACTATCTTGAAGTTCGTTAGTCTTATTTTTACTTTCTGTTTTTGCTTATGTAAAGTTGAATTTATCAACTTCTTTTTCTACTATGATTTATTTTATCATTTCATACTTTAGGTGTTAGTACTATCAAAAATGTACTATAGATTATTTTTAATGTTATAAATAATGACTTAATAATCTCCACATATTTTGGGCTTAAATCTTATACTTTTCTTTTTCCTACCTTTTTTGGACTTTTCACTTTTTATGTTTGTTTATTGTTTTTTTAACAACTGGATTATTCTACAAATCTAATACTTCATTTTTTTGTAAGGAAACTTTTTAATTATTTCATAAAAATAGGCAAGAAAAAATTATACTATTTAAAATTGTTAGAACATTTTATGCTAAAATATTTTATATATTCTATTTTTTGTAGAACTAATTTTCTATATGATTAAGAACAGGTAAAATTGTAAAAGTGCCCGATTCTACAGGTAAATGAACTGTAAATGCTCAGCCTTTCCCTAATTAGTAGCTAAGGTTTTATAAACTTTTAAATCTTGATAATGCTTCCTTTGCATGCTAAATACTTTGTAACAGCTACAGATACTAAAAGTTTTTAGGATTGACCTATTAACAATATTTTACTATTCTTCAGTTGTTAAAAACAGTTATAAATAGTTTGAAAACTATAATACATTTTTATTTTTAGAAATCAATAAGAAGGTTGTTGATCATCTCTTGAGCAACGAACAGTACAGATTTTGATCATCTCTTGAGCAACAAACAGTACAGATTTTGATCAGCTAGGTGCACTGTTGATAACCTAACTGTCATTACACACAGAATCAATGAGACACTAAACATCAAATATGTCTCAAGGATGATCATATTAAATATTTCAAAGGCTTTTGACAATGTCTAGCATGGTTAATGCACAAGCTCTCTAGCTATGGAATTACTGGAAAAGTCTTCTCAATTATAAAGTCCTTCTTAACTGCTAGATCCCTGAAGGTAGTTGTTAATGGCCAGACCTGCAAGGCTCAAGTAATCAACACAGGTCTCCCCAAGGTCCAACCCTCTTTCTACTTTACATAAATGATCTGCCGAA
The DNA here is from genome assembly GCA_964036315.1 of Acanthosepion esculentum. NCBI lineage: Eukaryota > Metazoa > Mollusca > Cephalopoda > Sepiida > Sepiidae > Acanthosepion > Acanthosepion esculentum. The sequence goes on along the minus strand of OZ038492.1, from coordinate 99,115,634 downwards.
GAGTATACGCCGATCATTTATGAATATCTATGCTGATAATACAAAACTTTCACTGATCATGATAAATGGGTGTTCTCTCAGGGAGGCCCCATGCCTTGAGCACCTATTGGGACTTGAACTCAATCCAGACCTCAAGTGGAACACATACATATGATCCATCACTAAAGATACTGGAAAAATAGCTGGGTCCCTGTATCGCTCCAGTAAGTACCTGACTCTTCCTGCTATCCTCTATCTTTAGAAAAACCAAATTAGCCTGAAAATGGAGTACTGCTGCCATATATGAGCAAGAGCTACCCAGTCCACTTTCCAGTCTCAGTAGAGTCCAAACGTGTCTTCACATCCTTGTGGGTGACAAATTATTTTTTACTCTTCAATCCCTTTCTCACGGATGCAACATTGCAAGTCTTCTGCTACTCTATTGCTATTTACATGAAAAGTGTTTAGACGAACTACATTCCTTAGTTCCACCGGTTCTAACCTTCATGGCTAAGACTTGCCATGTTATGCACATTGTGGTGAACCACCCTAATTCCCTTTGTATTCCATTCGTGAGATGCAAGTTCCACTTGAGCAACAGCTTCTCAGGAACAACTGCTTTGTGGAATAGACTCCCAAGAAGATCCTTCCCTGATCACTACAGTCTTAAGTCTGTTTAAGTCTAGTGTCAACCATTATCTTCCCCACATATCCCCAAAAGCTGTACCTCTTACTCTGTAATCCTCTACCTCTAGTGGCTCTTGGGCCTTGTAAAAAATGATTAAAACTTTTATAAATTCTTTTTATTTTAAATAATTTTTAGTTATTTGGCCAAAAGAAACAAATATATAACACAGGAAAAATGTATTGTAATTATTCAGTTACTTTTATGCACTCCCAAAAGGTTGACTATCTGTAATCTATGAATTTAATATTCATCTTAACTTTACTGATAATTTTAAATGTGACTTGTTTCATTTATTGTATTATGCATTAATTTTGTGAATGTTGAAATTATTATTATTATCCATAAATTTCAGCTTACTTAATTTTTAGCTAAGAAATTTGAAGTTTAAAGAAACTTTGCTAAAAATTGACAATAAGAGTTATTCTGAAAATATTGTTTTCCTTGTTCAATGAAAAATCTAATTTTCTTTAATACTGAGTTTTACTTTCAACAATCTAGTCATGTGCTTCAATTTATATGTTCTTCTGGGTGGGGAAATTTATTATCTTTTGATATTTACTATCAATTCAAAGTTTGAAGCATCCACTGAAATGCTTTAGTGGCACTTGTTGCATTCTTTCTTGACTCCTGTTAAACTTACTAACTCTGTGAAAGCTTCATGCAACAATGAAGACTTAAAACATTAGTTTTAAATTAGCCAAGATGATCATGTCTCTTTTATCTTATCAACTTGAAGCTTATTAATGTAAAATGCAATTAGCTTGTAATAATTTCTTCTTTGAAATAAGATTTCTATCAGACATTTGATAATAGAACACATATCAACAACTCAACACATAATTTGGATTTGTTCATCATTTAATTAGATAAGCTTTTATCATTAACTATCAGCCTGCCATTACTACCTTTGCTGTAGATGATATGTTGTACTTATTTAAAACCTGACTGTTTCTCCCCTCATTTTCCATTTGATATTATCTTTTATCTATTAGTGTATTTAGCATGCCTAAAGCTTTATAAACACTTTTGCTGTTTGCCAATTTTTTCCCACATCTTTCAGCAGTGCAGCATATCTCTTGAGAGTAGCTAGCAAATAATTGAAACTCAAATATGAGTTTGCAGTTTCTCTGCTGATTGCTTGTCTATCCTAATCCTTCATAATCTTACAAGATGTTTCATAATAACCTTTTTCTATGTCCTTATCTGAAATTATTGAGGACACAAAATACTACCTGATAGTAAAATGGCATTAGCAAAATTTTCATAATTAAAGCAGTTGAATAGATTTAAACATTTTGAACTTAATTCATATGACATTGCATAATATTGTAATTTATAATGTTTATTTGATTCTCAAAATAGACTATAAAAATTCCACCGTTGCTTACTTCCCATTACTGTTTAAATGCTAAGTGTCTTACCACTGAGAGCAAAAAAAATTCTTTGTTTAAAAAAAACTATTCGATTATAAAATCAGTCAGCAAAACAATGACTTAAAAAGATTATGAAAGAAGAAAAAATATTAAAAAACAAACTATCCTTGCTAAAAGTACAAATTTGACTGAACAAATAACTTCTGTCTGAAAAATATATCAATCTGTCTGTCTTTAAGGATTCATTTAAATCAAAATTTCTCAAAGAAATGGAGGCCATATTCATTCAAAGCACATAAAATTACATGACAAAATCTTTCAGCAAAAATACACATTTTTGTTTTACATTAAGAAACCTAATGGCATTAAACTCTTCAAAATTTATTTTCATTGAAAAAGTTAAAGGTAGCCATTTGACTTAAGTTTTCTTTTATTTAAATAATCATGGTTTTACCTGAAATAAGCCATAGAAAATTTTTTAATTAGAGTTCTGACTTAAGATTTTTATAATGTTGCCAGTGCATTGATTATTGACTGCCCTTGAGAGGTTCATTTGTTATGTAACTTGATTTTAACACAAATTATTTACATGCAAACTATTATACTTGTCTTTATTGTTGTTATCATAATGTTTCATCTACATGTAAATAGTGTAAATGCTTTAACTTTACAAATTTAAGTGCAGTACTAGATTAGCAACTAGGTTTCATCATTTTATAGTTGAAATGACTAATTGTAAGTTCTATGCTAACAGTTTCTTCTCTTGCACTTCTTGTTTGTGTAACTCTCTTCTGGCTTCTTGCTTCCCAGTCAACTTTGATCTTCAAAAATTTAAATGCAATATCAATCATTATCTTCTGCTTTCTTCATTTCTGTTCTTTTATTGTTCACTCTCCTTATTGTTTTTCATTTTCTCATATTCTTTCACACTCAGTATCTCTTTGTGTCTTAGTGGCTTTGTTGCCTTGCTTGGAGTGAAATGATTAAAAAGCAAACAAACCCTATATTGATCACTTACCTCAAAAGGATCCAATTTTTCATTTGAAAATATATGATGATTTGGCTCTTTCATCTAAAACCTGAAAGTAGACTTATTGCTAATGCCAAAATAGCCATTGAATTTGTCATTATTGTGAGGTGCTGTATCTCTGTATATGTGTAGATCTAAATGCTACAAACATTTTCTCCAGTTGATAATGATTCATAGTATTTCAGCTTTTACTGGTCTAAATCTTAGAGATTTTGTGAAAATCCCACACACAGATAACTCAGTTTCATCTTATAGATTGTAATTGTTTTTCTAGTATACAATGTGACAGCAGAAGTATTTGAACACATGCAAAATATTTAATATACTTTCAATGCTTCAGTTTACTTAATTTTATACAGGTGATATATATTGATAATAAATTTACAGTTACTAAGAACAAATACATTTGTTAAACATACAGTGCAGAATACAATATAAACCAAACTAATGGTGGAAAAGGTATTTAGACATGATTAAGAATTTATCATAAAGATATTATTTAAGAAGGAATGTAGGTGTAGATCTTTATGTAACAGCATAGAAACTTTTGGAATTTTCCAACAAATTTCAATTGGGTATGATGTCATCATTCACTACTTCTTGCAGTAAGGCCATCATGATTAAATCAAAGAAGCTTTTAACTAAACAAAAGAATTGTATAGTTAAGCAACATGATGAAAATTTGAGTTTTAAGTCCATTAAGATCTTAGATACCACTCTCAATAACAAAAGATCAAGTATTTTGATGTGTAAAAAAATTATTTCTTGAACTGGCACACAATAGAAAATTTATTCCTGCAAGCAAGTTGATACTCTGACACAAACATGGAAACAGAGACTTCAAAGCAGGTTTGCCATTGAGAAAAGAAATGTAACATGTTAAACTAATAAATATTCATCAGGATTGCACACAAAGCATTGTTTTCATTTAACTTCATCACATTAAACAACTGAAAAAACACTGTGGAAAGTCAAAAGGAATTTAGTGGTAACTTGAAAAGGGGTTCAAGATGATTTCAGTGCACCTGAAACATAAGTTATTAAAAGAAATATAAATAATGAAGTGAACAAGAATGGCTTAACATCTTTTGGGGAGCTACTGAGATTCTTGGATAAGGTTTGTTTGTGATTATTTAGAAATGGAAAAGTTGAAAAATATTTGTACAAATGTTCTTGGTCAGGCAAAATAAAAACAATTTTTTAACCACAACTCAGCTCATCTTGTATCGAGAATAGCTGGATGCACCATCTCCACAGTAAAGCATATAGTGAGAATTTTGGAGGTATTTCTCTTTCAATGGTACAAAGATACTTCATGTATTTGAAGCAAATATGCATGGAGTGATTATCAAAGTATTTTGAAAGTTAATTTGTTCTCTTTGGTGCAACAGTTTAAGTTTGAAAAGAGTTGAATCTTTCAACATGGTTACAATCCAAAGTATACAGCTAAATTAACTTGGGAATGGTTTGTGCAGAATATTGTAGATGAATTTCAGTATCTTGGTAAATGTGAAATGAATCCAATTGAAAATTTATGGTGAAGCTAGAATTCAGTAGAGGGACTTCAGAAACAGTAATGATTTGAAAGTCATTTAAAAGCAAGATTTCTAAAGAATTTTGCAAAGAGTTATGAAAAATATTTCTAAGCCATAACTTTAAACTAGAGCTATGTAATTAAATTTTAAAATATAAAAGTGATGTGTCTGAATACTGTTTTCATTGTTATTTTATCCTGAATTGTATGTTTAAAAATATATTTTTTTGATGTTTTTTTAATACTATGTCCCATCAGGATGTAGGCAATCATGACTCCTTTTCTTTATTCATTTCTTTACCATTTCTTGGTAAACATAGTGGAGTAGTTTCCTGTTGCCTTCTTAACAAATTCAAAGTTTTCTTTCTCTTAGATTGGTTACCACCCAGAGAGTTCAGCCTACTCTGTTATTTAGCTTATAGCTGGAGAAGAAACGGATCTGTGTGAAATTGAATACAACAAATTACCCCCAAATTTGAACTGGACTTGACATATTTTTCCTCGTAATTTTTTATTTTTATATCATATATGTACTTCCTGTGTAGATTTGAAGCATTGGAAGTATATTAATTTTTTTTAAATATCCAAATACATTTTCACTCTCCAACTCACTGTATATTGAAATATTGATATGTTATTCACTGAAATATGCTACCATTTCTCTTCTGATTAAATATTGAAGAAAGTGTTTGTTCATTTTAATTATGATTATATAGAATTCTTTGTCCCTAGAAAAAGTTATTTTAATCAATGCCATTTTAAAGGAAATTATTATGAAGCTTTAGAAAAAAAAAAAAAAAAAAGCAAGTGAATAGTGACGCCTCACTTCCGCAACAGTGAAGCTGACTTATTTGTTGCGTGACGGATGATATTGTGGCAGCAGCAGCATAGTTTCCTGTTGATATACCTTTAAGATAACATGATGATGGCTGACTCCTTGCTTTACACTTTTAAAAATACCTCATTCACTATGTTTAAGTAATAGGTGAGCAGGAAATGTGGATTTATCAGTTCACACATGCGTTCCTTGCTGCATTTTGTTGTTGATACAAGCATGGAGGTGGCAAGTCCTCACCTTACCCTCTATTAGTTAAATGCGAGTGTGTGTGTGTGGGGGGGAGGGGCTTATACTTTTTTTTTTTTAACATATAACTGAGAATGCCTTTATCTGAAATTTTTTTGTTTCCAAATCTCGAAATCTAAAGAGAAAAGAATATCAGAATTTGCATGTAATAAGTTTTAAATTCCTGAAATTTCAAAGCATTTTTCATGATTTAATATTGGGAATTAAATTGTCAAGCTTTAGATTTAAGTTTATTAAATATTTATTTATGAAATTAGAAAATAAATGCTTTTACTTAATGGATAATAAGGCTAAAATATTACTAACTTTGACAAAATAGAGATTTGGAGTATTTGGGTATATTCATAACTGAAGGAACCACCTGCTTTCTAATCTATAATATTGTGCTATAGTCTATGTAAGTAAATTGTTGGTGATGCCTTTCAAGGTTAAGTAATTGATACAAATTAATTAATTAAAATGTATGTAGTTGTTAAAATTATAAAAAGGTGTTAGCAAACAAGTCAATGCCAACATTTTAGGATTTTAATTATTTAAATACAAAGCCCCTATTTAATTAAACATTGGCTTAATTCTCAAATCCTTAATTCAGCATAACCTGTTTTCTTATATTAGGTACCGCTATGGACTTTCAAACAAAACGAAAAATGCACTTTAAATAATTAAATGCCTACTTCGGACATAAATTTCAGTTCTATTTGAAAGATAATGGCCTAAAGCTAATCTGAATTAAAACAAAAATTAATTTCTGTATATAAGTAAACTTTTTAGGGATTTTGTCAAACATCAGCATGTTTTTTTTCATCACTCATCAACTAATTGAGCCATTATTGCATACAAAAAAATGTAAACAACAAATTTAAGATTCTGTTTAAAATCCAATATTTGTCTTAAAGATGCGTTACAAAGTTTATTAGTAAATTTATAACTTAATTAACTGAATTTTCTAAAAGTAGGCACCCATTTATCTTGATAGTTATATTGTTTGGTCAAAATTCAGTCCTTTAGGGGTAAGACTAGAGTGAAACGTCTCGATGCAAGCCTGAGCGATTGTATATGAAGGCGGTATGCTTCCCACACAACATGCCCCCCCCCCCCAGCCATACTGACAAAAGCCAAAAGAATACAGGGCATTACAATTGGTGCTGGCTGGGCTGCCTGAGTTGCTGGAAAGTTGTTAGTGTTGATAGCCAATTGACTTTGGGGCTCCACTCTGGGTTTTCTGTCTGGATTTACTTCCATAACCTTTTCTGTAAGCAAGTAGAATATGTACAAAAGATAGTCAAGTGAGTTGCTCAACATCAAGCAAGAATTGCACTGCATATAAAAGCAGCCAATAAAAAGAAGAAACTGGAGGAGATAATCTGCGTAAAATAATATTCTGTGGTATTAACTGACTTAATTTTTCAACCAATCAGATGTGTCTTTGTGTTGGGAAAGTCTGAAGACGTAGAAACTGACTGTATGGGAGATATTAAATTAACATATATATATGTGTGTGTGTGTGTGACATCTGTCGGTCTTGAGAGACCTTGGATCTGCGCCCAGAGAGTTATGCCTCAGCTGCTGATGGCAGTGCAGCATCTGTTATGGCTGTACAGGCCCAGATGAGAGTGACAGTCTTGATTACAATGAATGCATGTGAAGATGCTCTTTCCTGATGTCACCATGTTGTATTCTTTCTGTCAAACATGCTTCTTCTAGGTGGCAAGCCTTTGTTTCTCCTATCCTAGCTCTAACTCTTGTTGGAGAATGGTGTATAGAGCACAGGTGAGAACTACAGCATTGGTTGGCTGCCCAACTTGAGGTGTGCAGTAGCTGTCCAGTGAAGCACTATGACCTCTCCCTCTGTTGAAAGCATCTGTTGGCATCTTGCTCCATGCCCATCAAGCATTGACTTATAAATTTGCTGTTGCTTCCTGTGTTTTGCCATTATGGTGAGGTGACACTGGGCTTGATGAGAGATTGGTGGTTGCCCATTCAGCATGTCTCTCCTCTTCATGTCACTGATGTTGTCCAAGGAAAAGGCAGAAGCCAAAATGGCTTTGCACTGGTGTTGTCACAGGAGTTGAAAGAATGAAGTTGAACATAGCATCAGACTGTCTTAGGGACTCTGGCTCCAAATTTGTTCTCCAGGCTTACTCTTGAAACCTTTCCCATGATTGGGTATGGCTGCAAGGCGGCAGAAATTTAAAATCATAGTTTCCGTTCTCTTTATAATACTCTTTCGATATTAAATAGTAGTCAGTCAAAGCGAGATATCAGAATTATATCCTTTTTGTACATGCTTAGCTAAAATAATCTAATAGTTGGTAAAAGATAATAATAAAATTAAATTCTTTTAAAAAATAGTTCACATTTGAAAATTGCATTCGATGTGATATTTTTAAAAATCTTCAAACATATCTTTATTTAATAAAAGAAACTCTTGTGGTGACCAGTAATAGGATGAATTTCAAAACCACACCAAAAAATTACAAGTAATTTCTTTTTTTTAAATATTAAGTATAGATTTTTTTCTGTCAAACTGAAAGAAAATAACATGTTTTATTAAATTAGGCAAGCATGAATTCTCAAAAACAAAATATTTTTTGAGTTTTATTGAATTATTTTTGGTAAGATGCAGGCTAAATCTTTCATATGGTCACACTTGATATTGCATAAATATTTTACTGAAATAATATCTTCAAGGATTTTTCATTATAAAACTATTAAAAAAAAAGTGAGTGAACACTAAAAAGTACACATGAGATATTGAAAACTGGTTTGGGGTGGGGAGTGACACATACCTCCCCAAAAATATTTCCCCAAAGTTTTTAATAAGACAACATATTTATTAATCAATTAAGTTTTTACTGAATAAGTCTGAAAATTTTATTTTAATTGCATGATTTGCTGATTTTTGGCAAATATTTTAAAACAGTGACTAGCATTTTTTTTGCCTTCATTTTGGTTTTATATAAAGTTGGTTCTTTTTGGCATATGAGGAACTATGAAATATATTGATTATGTAACCATAGCAGTGTTAGAAACTTTTTTTAGAGTTCAGCTACTTCTATGGGGATTGTTTTATTATGAATTTCTGTTGTAAACAGAGCAGAACCCTAAAATCCTAAAGTAGCCAACAGAAATCAATCATTCTTGATAATTTTTTAGTGTAATTTTGAAATCCATCCTGTTGTTCATTAAGATAATTTTTTAGAATTATGGCAAAACTATTTCAGTTGCATAAAAGAATATTTTACTGTAATTTTTCTGAAATTTACTTAGAATAAATGTTTTCTTTTCACTTATTAATCTAATGCAATTACATTTACGCTATATTTTTGTCTTGGTAGTGCTTTAATGCTTTCAAATTTATTCATTATATTAAGTTTAATAAAAGCATATAGAATAAAACAATTATATTCTTAATCTATTGATTAAAGAAAATGTATTTTTAAACATAAATAACAAATTCTTGATTATTGAATTTGTCAATTTTAACTTTTTAAGAACATGAATTAACCTTATCTGAGGCTATTTTGCGAGTAAAAACTTTAAGATCCTCCATCCACATATTTTTTCTATGTGTAATATAGTATATAGTATAGTACAGTATCTACTTAGTTTGTTCACCTTTCCATACTCTGAAATTTTTTTTTATATTTATAAAACCAAACCTTAAAGGGTACTTAGCAATATATCAAATAGACAAATTTCTGTATAAATATAGGTTTGAAATAGATATCCTCTGCTCACATGCTTGTAACCCTTGCTGAGCAATTTACTTTGCCTCTTATTTAATTAATGTTTAATTAAACCTTATCAATTCCAATTCTGATGTAAATTGTAATTGACATTAAACTTTTATGAAGAATTGTTTTACTCAATTTAATATATAAATTTAATTGTAATTGATTTTTATTTATTTTTTTAATTTTAGTTAATTATTTTTTATTTATTTTCATTTATAAGTGATTTGTTTAAAAATCTGGTTGATTCATATTTAAATTTATTTGAATTTAAGTTACTACTGAGTGCCATACTGCCTTTGTTCTGTTTCAGGATGAAGAGTGACAATATAAGTTTGCCCTTACATTCTGAAACAGTATGTTCCTCTACCAGTTGTGACATTTATCTTTGAACAAATGGACACAAATGAAGATGCACTGTTGTAGTTGCAAATGCTTTCCCTGAAATTAACTAAAGTATTGAAAAATAATTTATATCTACATTCATGTTCACGACTAATTGAAATTTTATTAGTAATTCCCACAGACTTTATTAGAACCTTTACCGGTATAGAATAAAATGAGTTTATTTTCATTGAATACTCATGTATCATGCAAACTTTTGAAGACCTAATTTTTGAAGTTAATTTGACTACAGTAAATGGATATATAGTTTGGTCAATGGTGTAGCCAGAGCCAACAGTACATATGCTAATTTCATATCTCATGTATGATGTGACCCTCTTAAAATTAGCTTTAGGTCTTCAAAAGTCACAAGTATATACGGCATATTGAAAATGGATATTTAGAAGTGTAAGCTATCATTGTCAGTATTTTTGGATAAGTAAATTCATCTTTCAAACCCCTCCTCTCCACCACCTGGTATTTAAGAACTCCCTGTCAAAAGTATTTTTACATGAGTAATTAAAATTGTAAAGAAGCATGCATAAGTAATTTATTTCTGACGTCAATCTTGACAGCGAGTAAACGGTACTTACGTTCATAATTTAATCTAAAAATCAGTGTTATAAAACTCCATGGAATTTCCACAGGTATAGAATTAAAAACCTATAAATATTCTGACATTATGATTTGGAATTAGTGGTACATAATATCTTAGTAATGCATGTCACTTAATAACAATAATCTTTGGAAGTCTTAAGTGATTTTGCAGTGTATATCTTACTACCATATTAAAACATACTGCTTCAGTTTCTGTTACTGAAGAAAGAGCATTGTCTTCATGGAATTTTAATGAAATAGGTTCTGAAGGAAATAAATTACAATATCAGATGATTTATATGTGATTGTATATATTAATGAACATTATTTTAATGAATTAATCTTTCTTAATTTCTGTCTGAATTTCTGGGATGAGGAGATATCATTATTTACACTATTTACCTTTGGGCTATGGTCTTCATCTTTGTTGTTATTCCTACAAGACAATAGCCTAGTGGATTAATGCATTGATTCATGAATTTAGTGACATAGTATTGTGAGTTCAGTCCCTCAGTCAGGCAGTGTATACCTGAACTCTGTGAAAGCAGGGTCAGCAATAACTGAGCAGTACTAAAAATAAGAACTAGACAAGATATCCCCGAGACATGGACAGTGGAATGAGAACAATTTACCCCAGTAGATTAAAGAATTCTGTTAGAATTCCCTATACCTGGGTGAATATACCCCCTGTTGAAGGCTGGATGGCACAACGGCTGAAGCATTATGATAGCAACAACAAAGATGAAGAAAATAGTCTAAATAATCTCTCCTAATCAAAATCTTAATAAATATTTCAGTAATATGAGACTGATGTAGTAAGTCCAGTTACAATGTGAAAATATTTTCTGGCTTTAAATAATTGGCCAAAGGTTGATAAGCCATAAAAAAATAAATCATAAAAAATTATAAAGATAAAAATTAGAATATGAGTTCATTTTAACATTTGTATTTTTTTATAAAATTAATTCACCTGAAGGAAGGCAATAATGCCATGAAAATGGAAAAGGCTACTGCGAGTGAAAGAGAATGATAAGACTTTATAAGAAATTAGAAATTCAGTCCTAAACAGCAAACAAGGAATAAACCACTGCTCTTCTTCAAAAAACTGAGGAGGAGTGTGAACTGGATGATAGGCAAACCTTTATATCAAAATAAAGGTATACTCTGTAATAAAGTTTTGTTCATCCAGAACAATTATGTTGATACAGCAAGTAATATGTAGATATTGCATGACAGATGACAAGTTTGGCATTCATAAATATGACCTTGTGGCAGACTTTAAGTCATATTTATGTTTTTACTTTTTTTTCCTTATTGAAATTTTTTAAAAATTGCATCTGTTATGTTTTTTTTTTTATTTTGCCCGGATAAAAAAAAAAGTGTGTTGGGTGGAGTGGGGGAGAATTACATGCTATTGAAAGTGTTAAGTATTTAGATAATCATACCAGGTGCTTTTAATTATATAACATGATGTCTTCTGGAAGTTGCTTTACTCGTGTGAGACTGTGAAAGAGCATAATGAAGAAGATTTGTGTGTACTTTTCATAAGGATGAACAAATTACACACATTTGAGTTAACATTAATTTTTCCTTCTGATGTGGCTATATCAGCATAATTGTTTGCTTCATATAACTGCCTAAAGGCATCACCATGTTTCTCTTGGTCTGATTGCAATTAAACTAGTTTTCACATCGTATTCACTCTGTCCTAATATGTGTTGAACTCGCTTGACTGTCTGAAAAACTGGATAACAACCATTGTAAAAGTGTTTACGATTGAAATTTGTCTCTGAGTTACAAAAATAAAATAAGGAGAATCAATGATTAGAGTATTATCAGAGATGAATTTGTACGTATAATATCATTAATGCTATAAAGATCATGTCCTGTTTTTCCATATGTAAAATGAGGTAATTTAACTGGTTCTATTGAGGTAATTGATAAGATGCAACTATCTGAGCAGAGTTCTTAAATTCTCATCATCAATTGGTTATTATTGTTTACTGTAGACTTTCTCATCAAAGTCATCCAGTTTGCCTCATTGTAGTTAGATTATTGTGTGGTTGATTAAACCAATATATGAATAGCACATTTTCTGTCAGTAACAGAAATCTGGTTCTACAGAAGGAAGCTGAGAATCCCATGGATTGAAAATGTGAGTAACAAGGAAGTTTTAAGGAAAATTGAAACAAAAAAGACACTGATACTTAGAATGTGAAAGAATTGAAATTTCTAGGACACATAATGAAGAAAGAAGGCTTGGAGAATTTGGTTCTCACAGGACATGAGAAGAAAGCAATGATTAGGCTACCTAATGATCTTGTGTAAACAGATGGCAGGATATGGATTGAGAGAGATAATAAAAAGACAAACCTTACTAAGAGATACAAAGGCTAGGAAGTTTTGGAGAGCCATGGTTGCTCACATCCTGAAGAGTTATGGCATATAGAAATAGAAAAAGGGCATCTGAAAAAATTCTGTATGACAATAGAAAGACTCTGCGTGTGATGACTTCAATGGAATTCCTCTACCTGCTGGACAAACCTTATTTCTATGGTTTGAACAGCACCCATGCTGTCATGTTGCCAATTGGTCTGATCACCAGCCAACATTTGGGCTATAGAAGATATTACAGATCTTCAAGATGGCTCTGATGTGGTCCCTTTATTGCTTGTACTGACAGACTTTTTACCTGACTCCGATAAACTGAAGAGTTATCCTAAACTGTCTTAATTCTTTAAAATTTTTCAGTTTTAATTTGGAATAAATTATAGTTAAATTAGATACCAATAGTTAAACATTCATTTTTTTATTCTAGCAAATCTCTTTCTGTGTAAAGTAAATTGTACTTCTTTCGTGATCTGTGTCATAATAAAAATAGAATCACTTGATTTTGATATTTGGTTATTTTAAGACTGCAATTCATTTGTGACATGGAATTGTTTCTGGTTTTTAAGCTTGAGGTTACATATTTTGCCTAACAAGAAGAGAAAGATATCTATTCTGTTTTTTGCAAGAATATGAAGAGAGGTCTCTTGTCAATATGAGAGGAGCAAAAAAATCTTTTAATAATGGGTAAGAAACATTTTTTTTAGTAAAATATTCTTGTTTTTTTTTTAAAATTTAATATTGAATCTATTGCATGTATATCCATTTTAATTATAATTTCTTATGTTGTAGTTTGTATAAAATACTTTTAATTGAAATAATTCTGCTGTTTAAATTTTAAAATAGTTATAAAAATGATTCATCAAGCCTTGTAGTAATTCTTTAAAATACATTGTTAGCATTATTATTCTTCAGAATAATGTTATTAATTCAATCATCCTTTCAAGAGATCCAAATTTATAGGTAGGAAAAATTGGGTTTTGTTTACTGTTAATTCTAAATTCTATATTTCAGTTGTAAACCATTATCAAATTCTATATGTAATGCATTAATTATAGCTGTAGTATTTTCAGAGATTGAATCCATATTATTTTCATCTGTTTTGTTGAAAAGCATGGAAAAGCAAATTTAGTTGATTCTTTACAACAGGGCTTTGATATTATAATTATTTTTCAGAAGACAAAAATGAATGATAATTTTTCTCAATTAGATATTAGAAAATTTACGTTCCTTTGTCATCTTCTATCTTTAAATTAATAATAAACTATTTGATATTCAGAAATCGGGGGAAAATAATTGGTAGGAAAATAAGCTGTAATTTTTAAAATATTGTTATATGTATGAATTTAACACTGAGCTTCACTATTAGATTGTAACTTGTTTGAATCTAATTTATTTACTTTTTGCTCATGAATTTAAAATAAATTTATTATGTAAGAATAAAAATCAGTATAATATAATAATTTGAAAACTTACATATTACTTGGGTATATTAAAAATAGTTTTCTCTAAAATGAAAACTTGTTTCTTATTTGCTCTTTTTTGTCTCTCCATTCTTCATGAAGTGAGAGCTGCTATCAAACCGAGAATAATGAGGTCAATTGTGTTGTTCCTTCTTTCATAACAACAATAATAAAGACAACAGTAGTTCAATATGCAGTGTATCAAGAGTTCACTGAGAATCTGTTGCATTTTGTTTGTTACTTTTTTGTTGTTGTTGATCAATTGCAAGAAGAAATATTTCAAAAGAAAATTGTACTTTTGCTTAATATATTTTCTTTACAAATACCTGAAAACGTTAATTTATTTTTCAAATTATTTTCCACCCTGCAACCCCTTTCCTCACAGATGAAACAATGCAAACCTCTCACTGCTCTATTGCTATTTCCATGGAAATTGTTCACATGAACAACATTCCTTATTTCCACCAGTTCTAACATTCACAGCTAAGACCTGCCTTGCTACGTGCATTGTAGTAAACCACTGTCCTTCCTTTCATATTCAATTGGTAAGGTGTAAGTTCCACTAAAACAGCTTCTTCTCATAGACCTTTGCTTTGTGAAACCAACTCCCAAGAGGATGCTTCCTGATCACTACAATCTTAACCTGCTCAAGTCTAAGGTTTACAATTAACTTCCCTATATATTTTATAAACTGTGCCTCCTACTCTAACCCTCTACCTCTAGTGGCTCTCGGGCCTTGTACAGGGTGAAAAATTATCTATTATGGTAACTTTGTAACAAGGAAACACCTTTTAACTTAGAATTAATAATGTACCTAAATTTCTTCTACAAGTGTAATTTTGACTGTTTATTTGATACCAGTTCAGCAAAAAATGGGATTTCTTTGTAATCTTTTTTTAATTCTTATAGTGCTATAGATTTACCAAAACTGGAAAAATGTACTACCATAATGATTTTAAATTCTATGACTGTCAAATGCCAAGGATGTGTATTTCCTACAAAATTAAAGACATAACTATATATTGAGATTATTATATATAACTTTGAGAAAAGTTATTAACATTCAAAATGTTTGAAAAGTTGAGTGCTTTCTTTATATACTTGTTGTCACCACATCATTTCGTTGTCAGGTTTATTCTGTGATGGGGCATAGTGGATAGGAAATCTCTCTCCCTCTTGTTTTTTCCTTTGAACAAAAAAAATCAATATGTCCACAGAAGAAGTGATCACTAATATATCAACTGAACCAATCCATTTCTCTAGCACCCCAAGTACCCAGGAAGTCATTGAAGATATTATTTTCTGTCACTTTTATTTCTCTTGAGAAAAAGTCTCCTTTTCTCCATCATCCCTGATGAGCGATGAAGAATAGATCAACTGAAATTTATTAAGGAAATCAAAAATATAAAGGATTTTAAGTGTCCAAATATTATTTGAAATATTTACACAGTATTATCATACCAGGTTTAAAGAATTCATTTTTAATATAAAGGATTCATTTTAATATAAAGGATTTAAGAATTCATTTTTAATATAAAGGATTTTAAGTGTCCAAATATTATTTGAAATATTTACACAGTATTATCATACCAGGTTTAAAGAATTCATTTTTAATATAAAGGATTCATTTTAATATAAAGGATTTAAGAATTCATTTTTAATATAAAGGATTTTAAGTGTCCAAATATTATTTGAAATATTTACACAGTATTATCATACCAGGTTTAAAGAATTCATCTTTTGCATAATGTTAAGGAAATCTTGAAAAAAATAATCCTTTTTGGACAAGTCCAAAAAGGATTATTTTTTTCAAGATTTCCTTAACATTATGCAAAAGATGTTACTAAGATCTTTTTTCATCATTGAAAAATGAGAAAAGATAACATTTTAGCTAATGTCTAGTTTCATTGAAATATATCCTTTTTTTTCTGCAAAATAAGAATGAACAATATGCATTACTTTTTGTTTTCACTCCTGAAATACCGTTTTCCATGAGTAAATTTCAAATTTTACAAGATGAGAAGCAAGTCTTGTCCTATAATGAATTTGATCTTTATTATGTGTTTTTAATTGTAGTCTTGTAATGTATGAAGCTAAGCTTAGTAAATATTGATAACCATTAGATTTAGTGGTTTATATCTATTATTTTGCATGAGTATTTTGCTTTCTTCTCATTTCATTTATTTTACAATCAATTTATGTGGCAGTAAAACAGGGAAATTGACAAACTATAATTTTTTCTCAAATTATTTCTTTCTCTTTCCCAAATTAATATAATTTGTAGTAGGGGACTTCATATTTACGATATTCAACATCATTTTCATTGATTGACTATCTTGATTCAAGCTATTGCAATTTATGGTAAATTCTATTGTTACATTTATGGCCTTGCTAATATGTGCAACTGTATTAAAAACTCTAGATATGAATTAGCCTCAACAAAATTGATTTGCTGCTGTGTTTGTTTTGGAACAATCATAGAAGTAATTTAAAATTCTTGTCAAGTAAAATGGCTTGAACAGGTTCTAAATATTGTTAAAAACAATATGACTTGAAGTTATTTGATATGAATAAATTTTAATAAGAAGTTGGTGAGTTACCTTGTAATGTTATTGGTCATTTATTTTTTAATTAAATAAACTGTTGACTTTTGGTGTAATCTGCAATCTTAACTCTTTAGACAATTTTGTACTTTTCAAAAATGTTTTACTTAAATTTTATAAACGGTGTTGTTAAATTGTGAAATATTTCGCATTTTGTTTTAGCTTGCTATGTTCACAATAGCTGGTATTGTTTTACAGAGCTTTACAGTAACGATTGGTAATTATATATAGTTAAAGTTTTTCTAGTTATATATGTCAAGAATTTTAAAAGAAAATTTTTTTGTTTAAATTTTATAATCATTTCACCCCAAATAAGGCAATAACACCAATAAGAAATGAGTTACTAAGTGCGAGAGAATATGAAAAAAGAAGACCAATAAAAGAATAGGAATTAAGATAGAAGATAATGATTGACATTGCATTTACTTTTTTGAAGATTAAAGTTGACTTGAAAGCATGAAACCAGAAGAGTGTCTTAAGCAAGAAGTGCAAGAGAAGAAACTGTTCTAGCATTCTAGGTACCAATGGAGAAAATTAATCAAAACAATTACCATGAAAATATTTATAGAAAAGGCACAGGGAAACTATGGTGGTGGAAAAGTGACTGAAGCTATGATGCGAGGTCAGGATCAATAACACTGCATATTCTGTTTTGTATTTTATCAAGAACCTCTAAATCCATAGATGCACCAGACCAGGTGTGGCAGCAATATTCAATACATGGATGAATAGTAGATGTTTGTGTAAGATAAAATTTTTTTGTAAAAAATTGCCTAGCACAGCATGGTGAACCAACTTTCTTAGCAATAGATTCAATATAATCTTTCCATTTCATGTCAGGTGAAGACATCAGTCCGAGAAGACATTGTGTCACTCTCCTGTAAGTTAGTGTCAGCCATGCTGATGGAAGGCAAAAAAGGTTCTCTAAGACAATTAAAAGTGAGCTGTTTTGTTTTGGAGTTGTTAAAATTAACAAGCCATTTCTTGCCCCCAGTTAACAAATTGTAGGTCATATTTTAGATCAGCTTCCAATTTGACCTTATTGACCTGATCAGACTTAGCATTAAGACAGGAATAAATAGATGCCGATTTGAGACCTGAGGACATCAGGAAGGTCATTGATAAGAATTACAAACAATGTAGGTACAAGGATAGATCCCTGGGCAAGACTTGTATAGTGAAAAAAGATCTAGAAGAGTGGCCATTCAAGATAACTTTCATTTCACAATTTGATAAGAAAGATTGAATCAGATCAAAAATTTGTCAAGAAATATAATCTTTCAACTTGTTAAGAAGACTGGTATGTCAAACCCTGTCAAATGATTTTGACATATCTAAAGCAACAGCTTAAGCTTCATCATTGTTATGATAGACCTTTTCAATAATAACCGTTAATACATCAGCAGTTGACATAGAGAGGCAAGTCATAATGCTTATCTGAAAGAAGTGAGATGCTTAACCAATTCAGAGCTGATTAGAGCCTCTAGTACATTGGCAAAAAAAAAAAAAGGTAGAAGGCTAAAAGACCAGTATTAGACAGACCAACTTACATTTGCAATAATTATCTAATATACAAATTCCTCAAATAAACAGTAATCATTATTTTCAGATTAAAAATTGTTTTTTAACTTTTAGCATCTTGCAGATTTCATACAGTTTAATTCATAAATCATCTATGTATTATATTGATAGTAATTTTTATATTTAAAAATTAATGTCTGCCTTAAATGACAGTGAGAAGTCTCAAAAAGAAAATATATATTAAGCTGTAGTTTTCAGAAATATACAAAATTGTATGCTTTTGTTACAAATGAGAGATAAAAAGTTTTTATTAACAGTCCCCAAACTGCTGCACCTTTACAATTCCTGGAAAAAGCAGATTCATTCAATATTCACATGCTTTACTGCTATAACAGTCTGTTTTCCCCCCCAGTTAGACAGGATGACAGTTTTTTTTGTTTTTCAAATAGTTTGCTCATTCACATTTACTTGTCGTTTCAAATTGAGGAAAATTCTGATCTAGATATTCATTCACTGTTTGGTTGGCAAATTAGTTGATATTTAAAGTGTTTACTTGCAAACAAATCCATGTCATGTGAACGATTTTGAAAAGGTAGTGACAGTTACTGACAACTCTAAATTGGAAAATTATCACATTTCTCAATACTGATTTTTTTTTTTTTTCCCTTTAGTTCAACTAAGTGATCTTTTGGATAAAATTTCTCAAATGACTATAAGTATCTGTGAAAATCATTATATAACTGAGAAAGTTTCACTCACTCACTCACACACACACACACACACACACACACACATGTGTGTGTGTATATGTATGTGTGTGTGTATTTGTGTGTATATGTATGTATGTGTGTATATATATCTGTGTGTGCGCATATGTGTGTGTATGAGTATATATATATCTGTGTGTGCGCATATGTGTGTGTATGAGTGTATATATATATCTGTGTGTGCGCATATGTGTGTGTATGAGTGTATATATATATGTGTGTGCACGCATGTGTGTGTGCATGCGCGTGATATATACACGTACAGACTGTGTTGGATAAATTGTAGTCAAAATTACGCAAAAAATCAAAATAACACTGACATCTCATTTTAATATATTTTTACCAAAATTACACAAGAAATATCTTGAAATACTAAAGAGTAAACTTATTCAATAAAATCACCATTGGCTTTAACCATGGCCTCCAGATGACTTCAGAATCTCCTGCATCTCTTTTGGACAGTCTCCTTGTTTAACTTGGTAAATGCTGCCATAATCCTTGCCTTCAGTTCATCTTTGGTGTTATAAGGAGTTTTGTCGGTCTCTCACTCAACTGCACCCCACACATAATAATCAAGGGGGTTGCTGTCTGGGGAGTTAGGTGGCCAGATGTAAGTGGTGATGGGGTCATCGCAAAAATTGTCTGA
Source organism: Acanthosepion esculentum (assembly GCA_964036315.1). NCBI lineage: Eukaryota > Metazoa > Mollusca > Cephalopoda > Sepiida > Sepiidae > Acanthosepion > Acanthosepion esculentum. The sequence goes on along the minus strand of OZ038492.1, from coordinate 99,095,843 downwards.
CAGCCATGACCGGGTTCTCCTGCTTGTGTGGCCTGGTGCAGTGTCATGTTGCTCTTTTCTTATCAGAATGATCAGAGTGAGTTTTCCAAGCTAGTGTATCTTCATAATCACCATTACACTTATCCAACTTTTTCTGAATATTCTGCACTGTCTGAAACTCTGACATATTCATATTGGAACTTCCAGTGTGAATGCCAAGCTGTTTCCAAATTTCTGGTGGAGTGAATTGCGTCATGGTGATCTTTTTCTTACAGATGTTGCCCAACTGATCCTACTGTACTGTGCAGTTGACAAAAACAAACAACATGCATAACATTAAAAATATAAAATGGCGACAATTTACTCATCGCACCTTATACATATGTCTGTGTGTGCATGTCTGAATGATTTTTGCTTTAACTGTATAGTTATAGATATTACTTTTAATTTTGATTTATTTATTAAGGTTCACTTATCTCATATTATTTCAATGCTATCTTGTAATCACAATTTTGATTTGGAAAATGCTGTGATCTATAAGTTCCTTGTGATTAATATATGTTCAACCTATTTCAGTTTATCCATTGTTTTTAATAAATTAGCACTGAAACAATGTGGTATCTATAAATATGTTAAAATCTAATTTGTCTGAGAGTATAGTTAAATCTTTTAAAAATTAAGTGCTCACTCACTTAATGTGAATTATGTTTTGTCCTGCTTGTGTAGATTTTGCTATTGTGAAATAAGTTACTTTTCTGATGATGCTAGTCAAAATGGGTAAAAGTAGTAATTTTCAAACTTGTCATATATATTTACTATTCTGTTGGATTCTCATCTGATTTTATCTCTGTGTAAAAACTTTATATCATCATTATCTATCTATCTATCTATCTATATATATATATATATATATATATATATATATATATATATATATATATAGTTTGTGTGTGTAAAAATTTGATATTATTACTATTAAATTTATTCCAATGTTAAAAATAGCTTATTACTACTTACCATTACAAGGAGGAAATGAGTGGCCAACCAATATCAGTGTAGATGATTGGAAAATTCTTATGAACATAAAAATTTATAGATAAAAGCAACACAAATTAAACATAAATACATTGTAATTAAATCAGCTCATTATTATTCCAAAAAAGTCGGGTTTTGTCTAATAGCAGAAGCCTTGCCTGGCTTTCTAAATATCTAAAATTAATACAATCATATGAGTTCACTCAAATTGTATCACAGATTGTGACAATCTTCAGTTAGTATAGGAATGTTGATTCTGTTAGAAGTCTTGCTTCCAAGTATTTAAGAATAGATTTTTATTTTACTGTAATAAATTTTTCACCAAAGCATAAACAAACAAATGTAAAATTCTATTCTTTTAATTTTGAATAATTTTCTGAAGGGAAAAGATGCTGTCCCTGCTCCAGTACTATACAAATTTCTATTCAATCAAGAACTTTTTTCAACTTCAGTTGCATCATTTATTCCTATTCTTACCTTTCCCAAATGTATAGTGTGAAGTGAATGCAGACAGTTTTTCTACTGCTAACCACTTGGCCAGTAGCATTGGTATTTCTTATAAATAAATGTTTACATAAATTTCTTCATTTAGGGCATTTCTTGTTTATTGGGTGTCATATAAAAAGATGCCCTTTTCTGAAGTTTGGCTGGAAATAGCACCTTTTATGCACAATTGATCTCATGACTATGGAGGTCATTGCCACCTATCCTATGTTCATCTTTGAGTCAAGTTACTCTTATAGACTAATTTTCAGCCCTTGGGTCTGAGCTGTTTGGCCAGCCATAAGATGCATCCAAGCAAAAAAAATTGTTAGCTTTGTAGTAATAAATACAAGTAGCAATGTGTGAGAAAGTGCGTTATTAAAGCCAACCTGATAACTGAGAAGACAGTAGAAGAAGAAAGGAAAAACAGTGGAAGCCAAATCATTTTCAGGTTATTTATGTTGGAGAAAAGCAATATGAGGTTAGTGCAAAAGTAATTGAATTTTTATGCTGTTAACTTTAAAGCAATATATCTCAGAATAAAATGTATTAAACAAAATCATTGGTATTCATGTGTTGTTGCTAACAGTAAACAAATTTATATATCGCAATAGCATTTAGAATATTGAAGTCCTGAAACGGATGAATTTTTCAAAGACATTTTGAGCTGTTACTTGGTTGTTTAAAAACCATCTCTTGTAGGAAATTATCAAGATGCTTGAAAAAGTGATAGTTGGTTAGAGACATCTGGTAAATTAAGTGGGTGAAGGGTTTCATAGCCCATTTCATTCAGTTTCTACAGAGTCATTTGCAAGTTGTGAGGTCAAATGTCTTGGAGAAAAGCATCTTATTTGAGTGACCATTGTTAGACATAAACATTTCAGTCTTTGGAATATTTTGTTAATTTCCTGACAATACATTACTACTTCAATAACTTTGCCAAGATTCAAGAAGTTGTAGTGGAGAATTTTACTTGCTGACCACAAAAGAGTAACCACAATCTTCTTTTGATATAAATTTGGTTTTGGATTGTGGTTTAATAACTCATTTCAGTTCAATCACTTTGCAAAATGCAGTTGTTGTTGTAAGGAATCAATTTGTTTTTGTCATATCACAATGTGACTAAGAAATGAATTGTTTTTGTTATGCAATCTTTTTGATCAGCTTGTGTGGCACCTGATTGTTGACTGTCCTGGGTATGATGACAAATTATACCTGTGTCCTGGGTAAGATGATAAATTGCATCTGGCAGCAAGGCCTTTGGTCAGGAGGTTTTGAGGAGTGTGGAACCACTTCTTAATTGCCGGCGTTCCCAGGTCCACTCTGACCTAGTGTGGTAGCACCTGTCAGGGTCCCAGCTATGGGCAAATAGTTGACTCCTCAAAAGGGGTCAAACACTATGAAGGTATAAAAATAGGTTTTAATACCAGCAATACTTTTTGGGAAAAGAGATTACCAGCAATACATTTTTGAAGAAAAAATTATTCCCTGCAATACATTATTACCAGAAGTTTACAAGCAGTACAATTTTGAAAAAAAAAAAATTACCATCAATAAAACTCTTGTCGGCATTAAATAACAAATTGAAGTTGATATGCTGTAAACCAAACCAAACCAAACCAACCCTGATTGTCGAGCTGCTTTTATTTTCCAATTTGGTGAAAATATCAAACAATTGTGAAATCCTCAATATTTAATTCATCTACAACTTCTCAAGTTGTTTTGCATGGGTCTGCTTCAGTAATGTTTCTCAGTTGATTATTGTCAATCACAGTCTGTGACCTTCCTCTGCTCTATTAAGAAATTCTTGGCATTATTGTTGAGCTCTACATTTGTTAACAGATTCCTGGCCAAATGTTTGGTTGATACTGCTAGCAGTTTTCATTACCTGATCAACCATTTTGAATTCTGTACAATAAAATTGCTCAAATTTACTTTTTTTTTTCTATATTTAATTTGACAAGCTAAAATAAACAACAAACATAAAACCATTAATCTAAATCAAGTGAAATTTTCACTTTAAAATGGTACTTACATGAACACAGTTAATAGTTTATTGCAAAACAAGAATTAATATTTGTCTATATTTCTGAGATAGGGTATTGTAATTATTAATATGATTTACATTGGATTATTGTCCTCATCTTTGTTGCCATATTCACAACATTTCAGCTATTGTACGCTCTGGCCTTCTTCAGGTGATTGGAATTTTGAACTGAACCCTTTATTTTGTCAACCAGGGAAGGTTTTTCTAGTTCCATGTGCCATGCCTCTTCTGAATATCTCAGTATCAGTTATTTCTCTTTAACTCGACTCTCCAAGTTTTTGTTCACCTCTGCTGTAGCTAGGTACTGAACTCATAACTCTTTGGGTCAAGTGAAACTAGAGCAATCTACCTCAGTGGATAAAATAAAGAGTTCAGTTTGAAATTCTATTCACCTGAAGAAGGTTGGAGCATACAGTGGTCAAAATGTCATGACAAGAAAGATGAGGACAACAGTCAAACCAATGTAAATAGTGTAAACAAGGATTAATGTTTCAAATAATGAAAAAAAAAAAAATGAAACTAACTTAAAACTTATGAACTCTTTTTGTTTCAAGATCCTCTAACTCTTTCTCATTAAATACTTAAGCTGAGTACTTTTTCTTTTATATTAAAAATAAATTTGATTCTAATACTGAATATATATATATATAAAGAAAAAGAAGAATGGAAATTGGATTATTTTGCTGTAATATGTTTGTGTCATAAGATACAAGTTCATACATATGGAATACTTATAATCGGTTTTAAGTTTGAGTCTCAGGGCTACTTTATTGGTATTAATTTATACATTAAGTATTTGCATGGATGATTGTGCATACCTTAAAGCAATCAGAGTATTATAGAATAATTGTGATAATCTTGTAAGCACTTTTGCTAATTCATGTAGTTGATATGTATGCATTCATTTTTTTTAAGCTTAATTTTCAGCTGTAATGAGAAGCGTATTTTTAAATTAACAAATTTTCTCTGCATTTGCAGAGAAAGGAAAATATTCATACTGCTAGTCACTAGCAAATAACCAAGTCAAAAATTTGTATTTTGTCAGTTTCTAAGTACCATGTGCTATTAGGGCATATGATCACAACTCTCTACAGCTTCCCTTTTCTTGTAATATCTTTAAGCTGTACATTACCATGATTATTTGGAGGAAAGTGGTTTCTCCTTGCTTTTCTATGGGTTTGAATTTAGAATTAACCCTAACCTGTCACAACTTATTGTCAACCAAGGCTAGAGAACCCAGTCAACCCTGCTGTTTCACTTATAGTTGGGCAAAGAAGAGACGGATTCATGCCTTTCCTAAAAGCATTTGTATAAATTTAACATAAGCTGTCTCTGCCAGAATTTGAACTTGGCACATCAGTTTTATTTTTTGAGCTGTTAAACCCTTCTGTCATCTGTACGTCAAATCTGATATTTCCTTTTTCCATCATAAAGGTGGATGTACAGCTGGTCTTTTAAATAGTTACTTGGAGTGAGAAATCATAGAGCCGAGTTTGAATTCTAGTTGAGTTCATTATATTTACTTACCCACAAATAGCTTGGTAATGGTAGGAATCCAGGTCTTCTACCCCCTGATGTGGGTTAAATAGGAGGGATTGTATCTGGGAAATCATTTTTATCTTAATATACACGTGCAAAAAAAAAAAATTATTCTTACAACCCTCAAAATATAACCCACAAAGGGTGGATAAACCATAAAAAATAATCATTCTAGAATAGGATTATTATCCTTTTTTTTATAATTAGCTTTTAAAAGGAAAACCTGGAATTAATTTTAAGGCTGTGTAGGTACTGGTACTTATCTATAGAGAAATTCCAGCAAACTAATTACCTATGTTTACATTTGTCTATGCATCTATGTTAACAAGATTTACTTGTAACTTCTTACTATTCTTCATGTTTTAAATAAGACACGCTTGATATGAGAGTAAAAACATTGATGTTTGATGGATTCTTAAAACACGTTTTTATTTCCTTGAGGTCAGACTAGATCAGTGCTTAGCATTTATTACGTATTTATCTTTGTTGAGAAAAGACAGAACCTAGCAAAATAACCGGAATTAAATTCCATAGTTATGTGACTGTGTGATGTGATATTCACCCAAGCAAAATGAAAGTTAATTTAAGTAAATAATTACAAAATAAGTCTGTGGTATGTAAATTAAAAATACTGATCATGATCTAATGTATTTTGCATCTTTGTTGCTTTACTTTTAATTTATATTTCCCCATCATATGAATATTAATATAATCAAGAATGACAAGATATTATCTGTAAGTCATCATAATCAATTGGAGATATTGATTCAGGGCCTAGTTTGAGTACAATTTATATTGTATGGGTGGTTCCAGTGAAGTAAGCTTGTTGATGCTGAAAAGAAGGAATAGTAAGAAAAGAAAGCTAAAATAACAGAAATATTGTAAGTATATAAAACAAGAATAAAGCAGGGTGTGGGAGGAATTATAAAAGTCTTGTTTTGATATTGATAAAGTTAAGATTATTTGCAGGCAGAACAATGGGATTTGATGTCAGAAAGAGAGCAAATATTCTATTTGTTCATATGTTAATCTGTCTCAGTATTTCAATTGTTAAATCTTATACCCTAGATTGGGATGAAACCAGGGAAACTATTATTTTATTCATTATTATTATTAGAGCCCAATTCTCTGTCACTAAAACTTGTTTTGACCACTGGCAATTACTTTTCTTTTTTCCACATACAATTTGAATGCAGGAAGTTAAACAGATTTTAGGTAAATAGATTGTATAAATAGATTTTATAAATTCTGTATTTAATTTTTTTTTCCTACTTCCAGAAATATTTGATAGGTTTAATCATTTTTCTATTAACCAAAGTTGTGAGTGTTGGAGAGAGGGGGAAAATTCAGTCAACACTCATAAGAAAAACTGAAACCTTACTATACCAGATTTTAAAATCTAGTATAGCTATCGGTACTAAAATGCAACTTTATTATTTTTTTTTATCTCCTGACAGAATTTGTTGTCACTAAGAGTAAGTTTAGCATACATACCCACACACAAAAATAAACAAGTCTGTCAAAAGGACATTCTTTTTTTTTATATCACTATTACTGGAGACTCTCTTGTCAATTTTTGTTATTTTAAAAGTGCTTTTTAGAATTGCAATAAAACCTAAACCTATGAAACTGGATTTATGCATTCTCTATTTTCTTGAGAATTAGTTTGTGAAACTTTTGATGTATTTGTTTTATAACTTCTACCCATATCCGTCCTGGGTACGACATTAAACTGCATCCAACAGCAAGGCCTCTGATCAGGAGGTTTTGAGGAAGCGTGGAACCACTTCTTAATGGCTGGTGTTCCCAGGTCCACCCTGACCCGGGGTGGTAGCACCTGTTGGGGTCCCAGCTATGGGCAAATAGTGAACTTCCAGGTCTTTTCCAAACTTCCAGGTCTTTTCCAGCACATTTCTTTTTGAAAAAATATTATTACCCGCTATACGTTTTTGAGAAAATATTATTACCTGCTATACGTTTTTGGAAAAATATTATTACCAGCTATACTTTTTTGAAGAACAATATTACCAGCTATACTTTTTTGAAAAACAATATTACCAACTATACTTTTTTGAAAAAAACCAAAAAAAACCATTTCAGCATTAAATGGCCCAATGAAGGTCGATATGCTGGTTAAACAAAGAAACTAACTAACTAATCTACCCATATCAATAGTTACTTAAATGGCTACTATCATGTGCTTGAATTTTGATTTAATATTTAATAATAATGAATTCTTGAAGTTTTTCATTGAAATTATCAGTTTAAAATGCTTTGTTTGCACTATTCCAGAAGTGAATTTGTTGCCTTTGTTTTTTTTATATTGGATTGTTTTTATGCATATTTTGTTCTGATTGTTTTAATATTGAGTAGCACTTCATCAAGTTCAATATTTTTTTTTACATTTAAAATGCAAAGATTAAAATGTTGATTCTTTTCTGATTATGCTTTTAGCTTGAATCTCATGTTTTAAACTGATGAATGGGACAGATATATGTTTAATATTTATATTACAAATGATTCTTGTTTTGTGATTTTTCTGAAATTAATTTCTCTTTTTTTCTCTCTAATTTTAGGTAAGTAACAAATTTGATACAAGCTTCCATGTTTGGTGAGATGCCAGCTTATTTTTTTATTCTGTTATATGAATTAAGAGAAATGCTGATGTATGTATGTGTGTATATATATATATATATATATATATATACACACACTATATCTGATGTCAGTTGCTGAGCAACATTTCTTGTTTTATATAGTATTTATCAATTTTTCACTCATGCCTGATAAGACATTACATTTGCGTCAAAAGAGAAATGTAAGATTATTTTACAGAAAAGAAGAAAGAGAATTTATTTTACTCAGGACCAAATTAAGAATATGTGGTGATTTCAATATTTGCCATAGGGAGTGGTTAACCCACTTACCTAAGTACTGTCATTACTTCTCCATCAATTATGAACTAACCCAGGATGTTGATAACCCTACTCATGTTTCCAATATAGCTGGATATCATGCTAAACTTCTAGACTTTTTCCTCACCTCCTGTCCTGATCAATTTTCCACTGATGTTATCTCTCTTGAGCACATCAAACCATTCACTAATCTGTCAAAAATGATGGCAAACAAAAGGCATCCTCTGATGTCTCATTTCAAAGGACAGTCTTCTCATACACCAAAGGTAACTGGGATGGCTTCAAATCTTACATTGTGTATGTTCATCTCTCAGCTTTTCTCAAAAATAGAGCTTCCAGTACAGCTTCCATCATTTTCAAATGGATTCTTTCTGGCATGAAAAGTTTGTGTACCAGAAGTGCCAACAAAGACTGAATATGCTGCAAACATAGCTCACCATAACCACTACTAGCATTTCTATTAGAGGGTACAGTGTTGCATGTACTTTTGCTATATTCAAAACTGCCTACAACCAGTGCAAGAGCGTCTTGGGAAATGCTAAGAGCAGTTACGCACAAGTAGTACGAGTCAAAGTTGAAAACAATGGAGTTGTGGAAAATTGCAATCAAGATTTTCAATAGCGATACACCATTAGTGCTTTCTATTATAAATGACCCTGAGGTCATCTTAGCCACATCAGATGAACTTTTCTTCTAACTCTAAAATAGAGCTGGTAGAACGAAAGATTATCTTCTGTTTAAACATCAACACTTCCATGATTAAATTGTTTAAGGCAATGTCCATGAATGACTGGCTTCTCAACTGTGAAATCCAAGTCCAATTTCATAAAAACTACTTTATCTTTTAATTTTGTGCTGTTGAGTTTCTTGGTTGTAATAAAAACAACATTAATTAAAGCTTGTAATGGAAAATGAAATAAAAATAATCTCAGTCTAATAAAAAAAATAATTTCAATATATTCAAAGGAGTGAATCATATTTATATACAGTGAAGACACAGATCATCAATATATTACAATCAATTTCATTTAAATAAATAAAATAAATTATTTCATAAATATTACAGCATGTTTTTTTTATATTAAAGACAGAATATGATTCTAGGCATAAAATACTCATAATTCATTTCAGCAAGTTTTTATTGAATGCAGTAATTTTATAACAGGAACAAAATAGGCAAGAACAGAATTATTTGTATGACAGAAAATTATTTTAATGAAATTCATTAAATATATTTATATCATGTTATGATGAAGTAGTCTATCAGGATGTATCTGTGAGTTGTAAATCCTTAGAAGTATTTAGTTTGCTATAATAATAATGGACTCTCTCGTCAGTTTCGACCTATGAGGATCTGACAACTTAACCAATTGATTCAGTTATGAATTTTGTGTGATAATCTTAAGTGGCACTTAAGACCCGCTAGTGATTTGCAAAGGAGGCTGCATATGAAGCAAGAGTGAGGATTGTGGTATGAGGTCACTGTTAGATTGACTGACCTTTTAGATTTTGCTTTCGCTTACTCTTACTGTAATGAACATGCACATTATTTAGTTTAAGCCAGCTATTAACATGAAGAAGGTGAAAAAGTTGTCTGTGGATTTAAAACAATGAATTGTGAACCTGTGCAATTTAGGAACAAGTTTTTCAGTGGCCAAGTTAATTGTTCAGTGTATCATGGGGAAAAAAACAGTAACTTTTCCTGGAAGTGCCTAGAAGCCTAAAAGATTGCAAAGAACAATTATCTGTGAATGCAAAAAGAACCTTAAAGTTATGTTGATTGAAAGACCTTGCAAGCAATTGTATAAATGTGTTATGTCTTACAGTAAGGTTGTAATGAATATTTTCTCCGTAGTTACTGTTTAAGAAAAATACTTTTGCTCAAAAGTCATGTTTGTAAGGCTCACTTGGAAGTTATATGTGCATAATTAGTAAAAGATAATGATATTTGTAATTCAATTCTGTGGAGACTAAAACTGAATCAGTGGGTGTGGTAGAAAAGAGAAGCCATGAATTCTAGGTACCTTATCCCTAGTGTAAAACACGTGGGTGGTGAGACAATCTTATGCTTGGGGATTATTTGGTGAAAAATGGAATGGATCATTTTTGTAAAATCCTCAGAACCATGAAAAAAGAAGAAAGATTATTGTGACATTTTGTAGCAAAATCTGAAAGATTCTACCAGGTACTTTTTTTTTTGTTGTTGTAAGATGTTTCCCTTTCTAACATGATAATGATACTTAACATGCAAATTTACTGTTGAAACATTGGCTCAAAGATAAGATAATTATCAATTTAACCTGCTATGTATGAGTCTGGACCTGAATCCAATAGAGAATTTATGTGGAGAAGACTGTATATTCATATTACCCACTCTGACCTCAAAGATGAATTAGGTTAATATATATTTTAAGGAACTTGTCTGGTGCAATAGGTCAAATGGTATAAACATGTAACAGTCTAGTATATGATATATAAATTTAAAAAAAACAACAGTACACTGGATGGTTTCACCTTCCCAGTTTATAGAATTGGATACAGTTGAATAACATCTGTTTGATGTAATAGGTAAAGGTTTAGTGTAGCTGTGGCATACAGGATTCTGTGCTAAAAAAATGAAACCTTCTCTCTGGTGGCAATTACTACTTTAGATTTTTCTTAGGTAACATTAGCAGTGGTTGACCAGGAATATTTGAATTGAAAACTGTGGGTACCCAGAGATAATGCATAAATGGGACCACCAGTGGCTGACAAAAATAGTAACAATAATACAGTGTTGGTACCACTCAATCCATCTGTCAATGGTACAGTGTATGTTGAAATCTATGGAATTTTGTAGTTTTGATCAAGAGGGGCACCATTATTGCCACCACAGCATTGGTTATTTTAATTCATTGCTATTGGACCATGATTTATAGGTACTCTGTCACCTATGAGACAAGATATGGTTTCAACACTTTAAGATAGATGCTTGAGTTTGTGTGAGAAGTTGACTTCATGTAGCTATTGATCTAGCCAGTCAATAAGGATTGTGCAATTTTATAGTGTGAAGCGTGTTCTCTTGGAGTTGGCAAAGACTACAAGTGAAACTGCATTCTGTCTTGACAAGTGTAACTCATTTATTTGCACACTTTTAGGCTTGCTATATTTCCCAGTGATAAAGGTTTGTTCCAGCAAGTTAGCACATCAGTCAACCTTACTCTAATCATACTAGGTGAGACAAGATTTGTTTCAGGTACACTTGGTTGATTTTCAGATATTCCATTGCACCACTTTCATGCTTATCAGATTTAAACTACATTGAGGAGATATAGATGTAGACCCCCTGGATTTCCCTGCAGCCATACTCAATAAAACCAACTAGCACCTTGTAGACTCCCTGTCATGTTGCATAGCCACTATTATTTAGGCAAATCGAGGAGCTACACATTATAAATGGTTTCTAAGTTTTTTGGTACTTCAGTACGTGTGCGCGTGTGTGACCTCAGATGATGCTAAAATAGACTTTACACTTACTAGAGAAACTAGGTGCATTGGCAAGTTGATCTGAAAGATGACCTAGTCACTACCTGAAAATCCGCATTTCACCTGATGTCAGTGGCTGCCTCTGACTTATAAACATGTGGTCAACCTAGCTATGCTTAGGATGTGTACTCATGAGAAAAAAAAATATATAACAGATAGATATATAGACATCCACCCAAGAAGGAAAAGAGAAAATCATTGAAGCTCCAAAGTCACATACTTGCTAACAGAAATTAACAAAGTTTAATAAACAGTGGTGTTACATATGAGAGATTTAGTACCATATTTTTATTAGTCTCTACAATAATAACATTACGCATGTGTCGGTTGCTGAAAACATAAGCTTAATGTTGTTACTCTGTGTAAACTTTTCATGCATATTTTATTTATCAAAACTGGTTGTTGTCTTGTGTTTTGGTATGAATAGCAACTCTGGCCAAGTTTTTTAAACAGTCTAACAAAAATAAAATAAGCTTTGTGCTGGGTCTGTTTTATAGTGGTTGAAGTTCAAAAGAACCAGCCAGAAATTTATATAAAAACCACATGTAAGTAATCTGGTTGAAATAATTCTTTCTTTTGCACAATATTTGCTTGAAAATATAGGAAAAATATTAGTTCAACAATAATAAACAGAATTCGGTATTTACAGGTCACTGTTACCATTTATTTTTTCAAATTATCTTGTTTAAGTCATTTGAATTTAAAAAAAGTCATCTTAAGTTTATTGATCCTGTTTCTAAAGTTTTATCGCATTGTTTTTTTCTTTTTTTTCATAAAATTCAAATTGTTTTTCATCTGATTTATAAGTCCTTTATTTGTTTTTATATATAGTAAATATATAAATAAGTACATTCCTAACAATTCTTTTTATAAAAAGTTAATTTTCTTCTGAATGAAATGTGCCGAGATTTTATTATTTTTATTGGAATATCATACATTCAAAGAGCTATTATTAAGTATTATTTCCAAATGCAACAACATTGGAAATCTGTAACCAAACATGAATATGTAGTAGTCCAAAATACATCTGTGAAAATTTTATTCTGTATAGTAAGTATATTTTCAAACCAAAAATTGATTTCTTTTCTTCTTGCAGGAAATTTAAGTAAATTTAAATATAGACTACACAATGTTAAAATCATTCTTATAAAGTCAGTTTTCTAGATGTTTATTTAAAA
>OZ038492.1:99036225-99068725 GCA_964036315.1 Acanthosepion esculentum | reverse complement strand
TCACACAGAATATAAGTAAATTTGTTACAAGTTGCTAATGTATATTTGCCAGAAATAACTCATTGAGGTGTGATATTAATAACATTAAAATATAGGTTTGTTTCTCATATATTTAAGATGACTACAGTTTTTTTTGTACTTGCTTTTATTGTTTTTTATCCTTTTGTCTTAAGAAATAAGGGTCAATTTATTCATGTTTTACTGGGTAAATATTTATCCTTTAAAACTGAACAATTTTAGTTGTTTAATTAAATCAGAAATATCTTATTAGTACATATTTTTTTTTATTTCCTTCCTCAAAAATAAATTTGGCAAACTATAAAATCTCTGGCAAACTTGGAGCTTTGTGCCTGCAACCCTCCCCCCACCAAAATGGAGTGTCAAAACAATGTTTTTTTCTATTGACACTGCTATTATTTTAACTACCTTCATTCCTCAGCAATAAATTCATGAATAAAAAGTTGTTTTCATATTTATTTCTTTATAAGTTGGTAAATGATAAATATTGCCTTGCATTAGTTTTAATACAATTGTGTTAATTTTCAGAATGTTGTAATTATAAGATTATTCTTGTAAATAAATAGTCTAATATTTTTGTTGTAAATTTTCAAGAACAAAGAAAATCTATAAATTCATTTTCATATGTTAAGGTTTTATTAAAATTCGAATCATTGCTTTTTAAAACCATAAAGATTGCTGAGGAGTGAAGGTAATTAAAATAATAGCGGTGTCAAGGGAAAAACCATCCTTTTGATGCTCACTTTTTTTGGAGTGGGGATGAAGGTCCAAGTTTGCCATAAATTTTATATTTCTCCAGCTGTCTGTTAAATTGTATAAGACACTCTAATGATTTATTGAAGCATTTCCCTAAATGTGTATCTTATTACAATATCAAATAATTGAAAATGTTGTAATTTCTTTTTTTGTTTTATTTAGGTTAGAATATTGCTTGTAATCAAATCAAAAGCAATTGTCATCTTACAATTGGGTTCTGAAAAGTTCTCACCTAAACCAAGAAGATCTTTAAAAAAAAAAAAAAATCTGATGTTGAGTTATTTGGTTGGATTTGGGGAAGTGAGTAGAAGCAAAGAGCTTTTCAGCATCCCCTCGTACTGGTTTTCGCTATAAGTTATCAGAAAAAAACATGTTGGTTACAGATCCAGCATACTGTACTTCATTTGGCAAAGTCATTTCCAATCTGCCTTGTTTTTATCGGTTCATATATGTTAATCTCTCATAAATATTCATGGCCAATAGTCTCAATCAGCATGCTGACCACTTCATTGTCTGTCTTGTCTTCTGTAATATCTTCATGGTGCACTATTTGGCCAAATGTTAGGCTGGTTTGCTTGATACACATGCATATAAGTGACAGTAGTAACAGTATTTGCTGTAGCATATGCATTAGTCTCATTTGTTATATCTTATCCATAGGATTATAAATTGTGCAATATTTTTCTCTATGAAATCATTTTTGTTCTCATTAAATTACTTCAATTAAACACATTTTAGTCAGATGTTAATACAATGTACTCTAGCATTTTACTTCTTGTTTCTTTCTTAGAAATTTTTTGTGGAATGGGGAAATACATTTTTCTGATTTAAAAATGATTTATGACACTTGAAAATGATAATAAGATATATAAGACATTTTTAAATAATTAAAAATTACTTTTATCTCAAAGATTATTTGGTTTACTATATTGACCAGAATGTTCATTTTCATTGTTATACTTATGTTTTGGCCTGTTGTACTCTTTGACTTTCTTCAAGTTATATGTCTTTTGTACTTGGTAACCTTTTTGGAATTTCAAACAAAAATAGCAAGATGAAAAAAGCATATAATAATGATAATTCCTCATCTTAAAAAAATTCCAACAAAAATGACCTCAAATATATCACTGATGCATACATAAAGTTTATAATGCAATTTAACACCAGTCAAGCTGAAATTAATGATATCTATGCATATCTCTCGTATTCAGTCTAATATCAACTGTTGATAATCCTCTACATTCATATTTGGGGTCATTTCGTGCTCTTTTATTTATAATATTACATTTTTTGTATTTTTGTGTGAAAGAAAATATGTAATACTTATTTGTGGTTTCATAGGAATACATAGTAATTGTATAGTAGGAAAACCTCACAAATGAATATGTTGAAAAGTTCATGGTCTAACCAAGAAGCTCTTTGCCACAAACTTTCAGATGCTTGGTCATATTTTGGGAAATTGATTTGACTGAAAAATTTCTAGCACCCACCTTGTATATGTAGAAACTTTACTATTCTGCTAAGCATTAACATTTTTCTGAATTGTATATTTAAAATTGATATTACAGCTTTCATATATTTACTCTATTCGCAGGTAAGATATAAAGAAATGTTCATACAGTGAACCATTTACAATATTTAAGTTTATCTCTGTTAGCAGATATATGTAAAACAATAACAGTACAATTTATGTGTGAATCAGCACTTCTTTCTAGGATCAAAATATTTGCTTTCTGTCAAATGTGGGTCCTCAGCCCTCTCTCTAGATTCAAAGTGTTGGTCCTCAGCTTTCAAGCTGGGATCCAAATATAGTATCATTTTACCTTCTGTTGTGTTCCTATACTACATAATTTGAAATCTGTGTCTTGCTATTGCTATTGGGCAGTTCACAGCTTGTGATAAGGTTAACCTAGTCCTGGAGATTCCAAAGTTATAACAGATTCTCCTTCACTGCATCAAAGGGGAAGGGTCAGCATATTATGTCACCTGTATAGTAGTACTCACACTGACCATGTGTGAAAAACTACCACTTTGGCAGCGATTAAGTAAATACATGATCAAAGTATAGTATTTACGTATTCTGTGAAAAGTGTTTCATGTACTAATACACTGATAGTAAATAAAATTGTATAAAGATACCAATTTTAACCTGGGTGCAGTATGTGCATATTAGGGGATACTAGATATTCTGATTAAATTTTCAAAATCATTGTCCATCTTGTAACATAGTAACACTCATACCAATGCACCTTCTGAATTTGAACTTTTAGATGCTGCTATATGATTCAGCATAATTAAAGACTCCTGTGCAAGCAGTGTTATGCCACAGAGTTACATGCTCTTTTTGGTTAATTAGAGCCATTAGACAAGTTGGAGTTTGGTGGTGTTTAGATGTTGGCAACAGTAGTTAAATGAACGTAACTATACCTACAGACCAGGTTCTGGACAAACATGCAGCACTTACACTTACCAAGACTGAAGTATTTTAAGGGAAGCAGTGATAGACTGTGTAGTATGCCCAGCATAGATCAGAGCAAATGTAGCTCCAGCAGTGTCATCATGGACTGTTGAAAATATTTATTAGCAGCAAAATGATAAGCATGTGTATCTCTAGCTAGACTACAACATTGTGCACATCTCCATTGGTGTTGCAGGAGGTTTGCCTGCTGGGTCAAATGACTCTCTGTAGTGTTCAGGAGTGAGAGCAGGTTTTGCATCCATGCCAGTAAATGTGCAATGTAAACTTGTGGAGTGACTTCTTCATTTATGACACAAAGGACACATCTATGGTGTAGTTAACTATAAATTACTACTCTCACTTGACTTTAGTGCTTGTGGAGGGAATCTTTAGTTTCTGCAAGAAGACATCATTGTGCTTTTCAACAGAATAACCCCTTTTTTTTATCATTTCTCTCCAAGCAAGGCAATAAAGTCACTAGGATGCAAGAGGTTATAAGTGTTAGAGAATATGTGAAAAACTATTATTAAGGAAAGAGGACAATAGAAGAATAAGAATTAAGCATTTACATTTTTGAAGATCAAATTGTAGCAAAAAGCAAGAAGCCTGAAGAGTGTTCCACAAGCGAGAAGTGCGATAGAATAAACTCTTATCATAGAACTTACAGATACATCGAGCCATTTCAACTGCAAAATGATGACTTAGCTGCCAATCTATTACTGCACTTAAATTTATAAAGCCTAGAGGAAAGTTCATCAGAACAATTATCATCAAGTTATTTATAGAAAAGGCATGAGGAAGCTACGTTACAATGGTGGCAAAGGGACTAAAGCTGAGATTCCAGGTCAGAACCAATGACATTGCAGATTCTTCTTTGGATTTTCTCAAGAATATCTAAATATATAGCATGAGCACCATACCAGATGTGGCAGGAATTAAAGCAAAGACAAATGGTAAACTTATAATTATGGAAGATAGATTCTGGTTAGATAAATTGTCTAGCACGACATTGTCAACCAACTTGTCATGCTAAACAATTTTACCTGCCCACACAGTCAACATACCCGGCACGATACTGAACAATTTTTCAAGTACAATTGCCAGACCTGTCTCCCACTGATCATTTATAGGACATGTAGGGAGGATCTCTGACTTGTTCAGCCCACCTACAACTTTTGAAGTATTGTGTCAACAGGTGCAGAACTGTGGAATAATGTATCACACAATAGTATTCCTCATCTGCATGATAGTATGCATGCAAGAATGCAGGCCTGCATTAACAGTCAAAGAGAAAGAGTGAGACCTGAGTGCTGTTGATGTAAGCCTTTTTTTTGAATCTGTGAATGTATTATGATTTACTGTAATCCAACTATATTTTCTATTTAATCTTGAGTAAATTGCCCATTCAGTGAATTGCAGTTTTATTTTCCATCAGAAAGTGTGTGTATGCATGCATGTATGTGTGTATGCATAACTGTGTGTGTATATTGATTAATATTGTGAGAATGTGAACAGGTTTGTGGGACAGATTTACTCACTTAAATTTATTGGTGTGAGTTTGAAATCATTTTAACAAAGTCTCTTTGAATATATCTGTCTATACTTCTGAGATGCGGTATTATGTACATTATTTACATTATTCGGACTATTGTCCTCATTTTTGTTGCCATATTTATTACAACGTTTCGGCCGTTGTATGCTCCGGCCTTCTTCAGGTGGTTGGAATGTCGAACTGAACCCTTTATTTTGCTCACTGGGGTAGACTGTTCCAGTCCCACGTGCCATGTTTAATGGATGTCAGTTATCAGTTATCTGCTGTTAATTTTCCCTCTGAAAGTTCTCCACTGCCTTAACTGGGTATTGAACTCACTCTCTTTGGTTCCTGTCACTGGATCTAACCAGCGTCTTTATCCACTGTGCCATGTGTCCTTTAATAATGTAAATAATGTCTTTGAATATCCTACCTAATTTAAAATGGCAGTGTAATTTCTTGTGCAGATGTATGCATAGTGTAGTGGTTATTGTTGTGGAAAGTGGGACTGACGTGCTGAGTTCAATATTCAAACAAAGCTGTTACATTTGCTTTTGTACAAATATCATTAGAAAGGTATGAATCTATTTCTTCTTCTCCCCTGCTAGGGGTTTATAGTAGAGAAGACTGGACTCTCAAGCCTTGGTTGGCAACCAGTCTAGGAGTAAGACAACTGTGAATTCAAAACTGATTAGGTGTGGGGCTAGCAACTAAACTCCATTTTATGGAAACTGCAGTAGCAATGTCTGATACGGTGATTCTGTGGTCCTATACTACATTAACTTTACAAGACCTACTACTGTTACTACTTTTTCTTTATATGTAGTTATTATTATTATTTTTAATTACCATATATACTTGTGTAATGTGCAATGTTCATTTTAAATAATAGCTATGCTTTTTGACTCCAGTAAATGGATATATAGTTTGGTCAATGGTGTAGTCAGGGCCAGCAGTACATATACTAATTTTATATCTCATGTATGATGCAACTTCCTTAAAATTATCTTTAGAATTAGGTCTTCTAAAGTTGCATGATATGCAAATATACACAGTAAATATGATTTTGCATTCAGCAATTAAAAACAATTTCTCTTTAAGTTATGAGTTTAAAACCATTGAAGTTTTGATTTATATTATACAATCTCAAAATAAAGAGTTACTGAAAATAATTGATAAATCAGTTGCTCTTTATTTTCAAGTTAGTATTTTCTCATTGTTACTTACAGGCCTTTTCTTTTCAGTAAGACTTTTTTTTTAGTCAGATACTTGAGAATAGTTTACAAAGTATTTTATCTTCTTTAAGAGCTTTTATAATCCTAAATAAGAGTAGTTCTGTGATATTCCTATATTGTTTTTACTCTTTTACTGTCAGGGTTCTGAATGCTGTACAGCTTTACTTGAAGAATATTTAAGTATCTCTTGTTCCTCCTTTATTGTTTGTTTTACATGTGTTTTTTTTTTGTTTTGTTTTTTTACATTCTTTTCTTCATTTGACTTGTGTTCCCTTGTCTGTACATAATATTTTCTCCCTTATTTTTTATCTTCTCTCTTTTGCCATTTCTCCCTAATACTTATTATTTATCTCCCTTTTCCACTCTGTAATAATGCCTTTCATTTTACCACTCCTTATTCTTTCTCAATAATGTTCTTCTTTATGATCTACTTGCTTCTTTTGATTCTTTTTGTAATACATTTTCTCATTTTCTTTTTCAGCCTATTTGTCGTTTTCTATCTGGAATACAGCCTTCCTTTTCCATAATTTTTCCTTTTCAACCTCTTTGTCCTTTTCCTTCTCTCTTATCACTGTGTATAACACATTGCTACTATTTATGTAAAGTGGTAAGAAAATTAGTTTACATACCAAGCATCTCCCTTTTTCTGCCCAC
This sequence comes from Acanthosepion esculentum, assembly GCA_964036315.1. Taxonomy (NCBI): domain Eukaryota; kingdom Metazoa; phylum Mollusca; class Cephalopoda; order Sepiida; family Sepiidae; genus Acanthosepion; species Acanthosepion esculentum. The sequence continues at coordinate 99,062,073 of OZ038492.1, read as the reverse complement.
AAGATCACAGATTTTTCTCTTTTGGGCTAGTAAGTGCTGATGGTCCCAGCAGATGGAAGGCCAGTCTCATTATATAGACTATCCTCATGGCATGCTCCTCCCTATTTGTAGTCCCCTGGCTGTCTTGACATCATTGCCACTAGACCCTGACTTGTACTTACATCTCCCATTGCATCTTGTTTTGCTCTTCTCATTACGAGGTAGCCCTACCATTTTTGCACATGCCATTGATTCTAATTTTGCTCATCTTCATGTACCATGAATTTCTTTCAGAACCACACACTCATTTCATCTTATTCCATACAAAGCTTACTTTTATCACTGTTTTCATATAATGTACATAGATGTTTTTCTGGTGCATTGTAGTTTAATAAGAATTATTGAATTTTATTTAATCTCTGGTTTTGGATCATGAGATTTCACTATGTTCCATTTGGCACCTTTTACAGAGTAAAACTAAAGGTTGCTGAAATATAATGTTATATTTAGTTCTTAAAAACAATTGGAAGAGTGTTTTTTTATATCAGGGAGCTATCTGTCTATATTTCTGAGATGAGGTATTATGTACACTATTTACATTGTTTGGACTATTGTCCTCATCTTTGTTGCTATATTTATCACAACATTTCTGCTGTTGTATGCTCCGACCTTCTTCAGGTGAATGGAATGTCAAACTGAACCCTTTATTTCACTCACTGAGGTAGACTGTTCTAATTCTATGTGCCATGTCTAATGGATGTCCGTTATCGGTTATCTCCTGTTAATTCCCCTTTCCAAGTTCTCCACTGCCACAACCAGAATTACCAATGAAGAAGACCAAAGAAGGATCCAAAATGACCTGGATAAATCCTTCAGACATGAATTCAATGTAGTCAAGGCTTGCCAAGTACAAAAATTAAATACATTGAAAGATCAGAAGGTGATGCACAAGGTCCATCACCCACCAGTGAAAGCAGTAATCAACATCAGCCAATATCAGCTGAGTGCCTCTGAAGAATCAGTATTGAATAGGGGTCTCAACTTCGCCACAACCATCAGGCAAGTGCCATACTTGGACTTCATTGCCAGAATTGACGAAGTGGCCATGAACTTACCTCAGGCTCAGGTGGATGAACTAAGATGAAAGGTGAGACAGACCTTAGAGAAAGTCAAGCCTCCCAAGTAAAACATCACAAAACTAGAGAGGCTGGCTATCAGGTCCCTACAGAAGAACAAAAACAATCATACTACCAGCTGTCAAAAACAATGCAACTGTAGTGATGGACAAATCAGATTACACAGGTAAACTGGAAGACCTCATTAGAAATGGTAGCTACAGCAAAGTAAAAAAGGATCCTACAATGAAAACGGAATGCAAATTGTCGCAGATACTAATCAAGAACAAGGATCACTTCACACCTAAGATGTATAGGCAGTCGTCACAGCGTTACACCAAGCTACCTCACATATATGGTATCCCTAAGATTCACAAATAATCAATCCAACCAGATGGTGAGCTTGGACGTAGCGAGTTTGTTCACCAAGGTACCCACGGAGGAGGCACTCTCAGTAGTTAGACAGATTGGCCTCTGACTCATCCCCAGGAGAATGGACCAGTATTCCAATATATAATCTCATGGAGATGTTGACTTTCTGTACATAAACAACACACTGGGATCACACATATATCGACAAGATGAGGGTTTAGCAATGGGCTCACCATTATCACCAGAAATGGCTAATATATACATGGAATAGTTTGAGGAAATGGCATTAGAATCTATATCTCTAAGACCAACTCTATGGTTAAGATATGTAGATGACACCTTCATACTCTGGCCACACCAGGAAGATGTCCAGGTTCTATTGGACTATGTGAACTCAATAAGACCTTCAATACAGTTCACAATGGAGAAAGAGAGTAACAACACACTCCCATTCCTGGATGTTCTAATATCTTGAACAGAGCATGGGTTCAAGACATCCGTATACCGTAAACCGACATTCACTGGACAGTACCTCAATTTCAAATCCCACCATCCATACAGCGTAAAGAAAGGGATCATTTGCTTACAACATCGAGCAAATGTAATAAGTGGCAACCCAGAGACATTAGATAAAGAATTGGTTAGTATAAGCAGTACCCTACAATGTAACAACCACTCTGAGTACATGGCAGCAGCCCCAATAAACTGGGATAGGCTAGTACAAGAGGAGGACAACAACACTCAGAAAACAGTCTGCCTGCCTTATATGAAGGGGTTATCAGAGAAAATACAAAGGATCTGCGGTCCATATAACATCAGGACAACCTTCAAAAGCTGGACGACACTTCGCAGATACCTCTCCCTAGTAAGACCCCCACCCATACAGGAGAACATGACTAAAGACTGTGTGTATGCCATCCCGTGCAGCTGCAGAAATAAATAAAAAGGGGAGACAGGCCGCCCCCTTAAGGTAAGCCTTCAAGAACATCAAAAAGCTGTAGCATGAGGGAAGTGGAAAAATCAGGCATGGCTGACCACATATGGAGAGAAAAGGGAGATCACCGCCCTCTGTGGGATCAGGTTGAAATGATAGACAAAGAACATCATTGGAAAATTCGTAAACTGAAGGAATCAGCACATATGCTAGGCCACAAAAATCTCCTGAGCTGACCAAGCATAGAAATGAATACAGTATGGGAACCAGTAATAAGGAGTGCCAGAGAAAAGCAATAGTAACAAACATTGCAATGTGAGCTCTGGTAAAAAACATACAATGATAACTGCAAAAATTGCAATATGAGCACTGGTAAAAATGGTAGCTGAAGACATTAGGTTTATAAATCCCAGAAATTCATACACAGATATCCTCAAAGACTCATGGCACAGTGGATAAAGGTGTTAGTTAGATCCAGTGACGAGACCCAAAGAGTGCAAGTTCAATACCTGGTTAAGGCAGTGGAGAACATGGAGAGGGGATAACTGATAACTGACGTCCATTAGACATGGCACATGGAACTAGAACAGTGAGCGAAATAAAGGGTTCAGTTCAACATTACAACCATCTGAAGAAGGCCAGAGTGTACATCATTCATTCTTTTAAGATTTTATTACTATATATATATATATATATATATATATATATATAAAATTTTGTTCAGTAGATTTCTTATTTTTAATTTAGAAAATTATCATTTCATCCCAAGCTAGGCAATAAATCCATTAAGATGCAAGGGGTTACTGAGTGTGAAAGAATATGAGAAAAAAAAAGCATTAAGGAGAGAGAATAATGAAAACAGGAATTAAGAAGACAGAAGATAACAATTGATGTTGCATTTACAGTTTTAAAGATCAAAGATGATTGGAAAGCAAGAAGCCAGAAGGGTGTTCCACAAGTGAGAAGTGCAAGAGAAGAAACTCTCAGCATAGAACTCATGGTTACATCTAGCCACTTCAACTGTAAAATGGTGAGACCTTGTTGCCAATCTCGTACTACACTTAAATTCAAGATACCAAATAGGAAGGCTTATTAGAACAATAGTAATTAGAAGATGATTTTTACATTTTCTTTCTATCAGTAAAGAGGACAGAACAAACAGGTGTATGTTTAACATTAAGAGACATATAAAATGATATAAAAATATTTGGAAGCATATAGAATTTGTGTATACTGATGAAAAATTATTTTGATAGTACTTCTCTAGTATATATTCTTGTAATCTAAACATTATCAGATGGAACCCTAATACTGTTTCTAAAAATTTCTAAAATAATAAAAAAAAAACAAGTAATCTTTACATAGCAAATTTTCATGTCTCAATGTGATCCAAATTCTGTAAATTTTTGATAGATGACATTTAAATAAAGAGGTGTATCAATTTGGTGTCTATTAACAAACAACATGCTGTAATGCAAGCAACTTCATATTTTTCACTTTTACAGTTCTGTGTAACTGGAAAGCAACCTTTTAATCCAGTTTCTGTTTAACAAATATGAATTGCATTCCTTGGATCATAAGGAGAGCAGGATCTATAAAAATCATTTTATATTGCACATGGTTGTAAGTTGTGACGTTAAATAAAGAAGTCAGAGACTGTTGTGGTAGGATCCACCTAATTTGCATAGTGGAGTACCGACGATATAAATATGGTTGGTACCGGGAAAACAGGGAGGCGAATCAAGAGATTCAACTAGAGACTCTGCCCGACTGCGACTTAGTCAACACATTCTCCATGAACGGTCTTCCCAGGAATATACGAAAGACTATATGTAAATATTGTGTACACTTTCTTGTTTCAATACATTTTGTTCTAAGTACATTTTGTGTTGCATTATTATTCCATGCATTAGTCAAGTTTCAACATAGACAAAGGAATATCTTGATTGTGTGCCAAGATAAATAGCAAATAATCATTTTTTTTTGTATAATTTTTGCTTGTATCAATAAATATTTGCCATTTTCTCATATTCATGAAGTAATCTGGGATTAGATGCTGAAAGAAAAATTAAAGATTGCCCATTGGGAAATGGTTGGTGGTAAGGCTTTAGAAGACCTCTACTCATTCTAGTTTTGTTTGTATTGAAAAAAAATCAGGTTATGTGAATATTATTAGAGAACTATTTTGAGCTTTAATGTACAGCAAGAAAGAAAGATTTTATTTCTTCTTTAAAGATTTGCACTTATATTTTTGATTTCCCCTTCTCCTTTTATAACTGGACATATAGCTGGAGGTTTTAGATGACCAATGTAAATCATAGTGTATGGCTTTAAATAGTTGAACTGCAAATAGAGGTTTTTGCTTGTCTCTACAAATATAAACAGCTTTTCATTCTTGAGGAACTGTATTGTAGTTTTTAATTCTTCTATGCCTTTATTCAAAAGTATTGAATTTTAACAAAGCTTCTTTTTATTACATCTAATTATGAAAAGAAAAGCTACATCTCTTTGAATCATATTAGGTTCATTGCTGCACAAATTGTATGTCTGGAGTTTTTTTTTTCAGCAGTAACATACTTTATAAGTCTGGTCAAGCAGATGATTAAGTCAACTAAATGGTTGTTTCCTTTCAAATTTATGCTTTCCTCATAAGATTGATCTGATCAGATATTGAAATTGATTTTCATTACTGATGTAGAAAAAGTAAAATTTAAATTGAATTACATTATTGATTAAATTTTATTTTTTGCTTTCTTCAGTAATTTGTAATTCAACACATTAAACCTTTTTATGGATATAAGCAAAAGAAAATGCTGACCTTTTAGAAATTAAAGAAAACTCAATCATTAATATATTTACAAAAGAATCATTGCCTACTCTCTAAGAATTTCAATGTAAAGCTTTTTTGTTTTTCCTTTTTCATAATATTTTATCTTTTAAGTTGATGCATCTTGATTACTTTGTTCTCTTGAATTTTATGTTACAAATTTGTCATGCATATATCTAAGCTTTGTACAAAATAAAATTATAGGTACATTTTATGATATAGATTTCTAAAACATCCTACAAAATATATAATTTCATCTTCTTTAAATATGGAGCTTAGTGTGTGTGTGTGTGTGTGTGTGTATATATATATATATATATATATATATAATCTCATTCGAACCCCAAACATGACAATAATTCCACTAAAATGCAAGGGATTATTGAGTGTGAGTAAATATGAGAATATAAACATTATTTAGGAGAGAGAACAATAAAAGAACAGGAATTAAGAAAATAGAAGATAATGATTGCTATTGTATTTTAAAGATCAAAGTTGATTGGAAAGCAAGAATCTGGAAGAGAGTTCCACACATGAGAAGTGTGAGAGAAGAAACTATTAGCATAGAATTTATGGTTACATCTAGTCATTTTGATAGTAAGATTACAAGACTTTGCTGTAAATCTAGATATGATTAAAGTTATCTTTGTCAAATTTGAACCATGTGTTTGTTTCAAGAATGCCTTGTTCAGGTATTTTATTGATAAATACCTGAGCAAGGCATCCTTTTTTAAAATCCACTAATAATCTGAAACTATTCAACAGATGCATTTCAGTTACAAAATTAATTTTATTTATAAATTTCTTGCATAAGCCATGTACTTCACAATCCAGATCCATAAGTAAAAAAAAATCTATTTTCTATATGTCACACCTTAGGATCAATCAGTTTGAATGAATTGAGAAATAAAAAACTTGAATAGCAAAGATTTTATGTGAGAAATATGTTTGATGTTGAATTATATGATAGTTATTCAGTCATACTTATTTAATATTAGTTTCTTCTATTTTATTTGTCATATATCATTTTGTCATTTAATAATAATGCATAATACATTGTTCAGGAAATTAATTTACTAAAGGCTATTTAATCAGATTTTGGCATTGTTCTATCAAAATAGAATCTGAGAATAAAGTGTTTACTTACAAAATAGGTTAATATTCTCTATTTTATGAATTATTCAAACCAACATCTTCATCTTTATTGCTTTGATCACAGTGTTTTGTCCAGTTCCATTATTCAGATGAGGAGTGGTTTGAATTATTCATGGAATATCACAGAATTACAAACAATTGTTAATAACCTTTCTTTCATATTATTCAATTTGAAACCTATCCTCTATTTCAGATTATTAAATTTGTGATATTTACTAATATTCCTTTTGCTTTTTGTATATTCTTTTCTTTTCTTTTTCATCACATAAAAATAGTTATCGTGAGCCACTCTGAGTAGATTTTTCTGTGCTGGAATGTGTCTTGTTAAAGCTTAGTCATTATATATTTCTTTCTTGTTACAATCTGAGGTGTAAAAATCAGCTGTTGTTTTGTGTGAGTTCACAAAGTACACCATTACTGATTTTTGTTTTTTTATAACTTTTTTTGCAAATCTAAGAAAACATGACCTATTTTTCAAGTTACAAGTTGAATTAGTTTATTTGAGATGTAAATCTTGTGGAAAGAAAACAAGATTATCAGTTTTCTTGATATTCTAGATACAATCAATTTAAACAAATGTTCTTCATGATATTTAATTCTTATCATTTTTCTTTCAGGAGAGATAAATACCAAAATGCTTCAGTGTATTTTATAGTTGCAAAACAAAACAGGAAAAACATTTGGTCAAAATAACCCAAGTCATCTTGAAAGTATTTTGGTATATGTTTTTAGCATTCTGTGCTTGTTTTAGGTGAATACTTTGGATTTTACACTGGGCCACCCTCTGGATTTAATAATTAGTAACTTTCATACTGTCTTTCATTTAATTAACTCCTACTAGATTAGGATGATGATTCTATTTTACCCTTTAGTGCATGGCATCCAATTTATAGAAAGAGGTTAGATAAATATTTACATTGTTCGGATTGTTGTCTTCATCTTTATTGACATATTGACTCTTGTGTGCTCTGGCCTTCTTCAGGTGATTATAATTTTGAACTGAACCATTTATTTCATCCAATGGGTAGATTGTTCTAATTGCACATGGCATGCCTTTTTAGGATGTCTCAGTTATCTCCCTTTAATTCAATTCTCCAAGTTTTTGTTCACCACTGTAGTAGTATTCACCAAGCCAGGTATTGAACTCACACTTTGGATCAAGTAAATGGATCCAACCAATGCTTTTATCCACTGGGCCGTGTTCTCTCTTTTCCCTCCATGTGGACAGTTATACCTGATTTTTCTATTTTCCTTTGTGTTACGGCTTTACAATGTTTTTGCACTCTTACCTTAAGGGGTCAGCCTGTTTCTCTTTTGTATTTCTTACCACAGCTTCACAGGATGGTGTACATACAGCTCTTAGTCATGTTCTCCTCCATCGGGGGATGTCTTACTCAAAAGAGGTACCTGCGAAGCCTCAAACCACTTTTGAAGGTTGTTCTGATGTTATATAGACCACAGATGTTTTGTATTTTTTATGCTAATCTCTTCACATAGTGTAGGCAGACTGACGCTGTTTTCTGAGTGTTGTTATCCTCATGTACCATTCTATTTCAGTTTGTCGGAGCTGCCTCCATGTATCCAGGGTAGTTGTTACATTGTAGGGTACTGCTATTACTGACCATTTCTTGTTCATATGTATCTAAGTCAACACTTATGACTTTTGCTCAGTGTTGTTAGCAGTGGGCAATTCCTTTCTATACACTGTATGGTTGGTGGGTGTTGAAGTTGAGGGTATTGTCCAGTGAATGTTAGTTTGCGGTATACAGATGTCTTGAATGCATGCTCAATTCAAGATATTAATACATCCATTGTGAACTGTATCAATGATTTTAGTGAGTTCACATGGTCTAGTAGTAGCTGGACCTCTTCCTGGTGTGGCCAGAATATGAAGGTGCCATCTACATATCTCAGTCATAGGTTTAACTTTAGTGATGTGGATTCGAATGCCATTTCTTCAAAGTATTCTATATATATGTTTTCCATTGTTGGTGATAATGGTGAGCCCATTGCTAAGCCTTTATCCTATCGATATATGTCTAGTCCCATTCTGAAGAGTGTTGTTTGTGTACAGAAAGTCAGCATCTCCATCAGGTTATGTATTGGTTATCTACCATTAACCAGTAAAGAAGATTAGGCAAAAAGAGCTAACATTTTAAGGAAATCTTATACAATAATGGGTTAATTTCATTATTATAATAATTATTATTATTGAATATATGATAAAACCTTTCAAGAAAAAGTCCTAACCTGAAGTGAGCAGGTAAATTAGTTTTGAAAAAGGCATGAAATCTTCTATTTTTAGGCTATTCTTCAAAATCCACAGGGAGTGGAGGTTAAATAGTTTATAACCTGAATGAGAAAATAATTTTTTTTTCTTTTGTTTTAATGAGTTAATCTTCCAAAATGTTCACCAAAATTGGACATTTCCATTTTTCAAGAATTTAAATATAAAACACAATGTCTAAGTAGTAATCATTAATGTAAAACTATGCAAAGAATTTGATGCACCAGAATGAAGAAATATTTAATTCCATTCGATATCAAGTGTATTGAATTGGTGGCATAATAATTGTGAGGTCAATCCCTGTGCAAAAGTAAACTGGGTAGAAACAGGATGAACAATACTAAATAAATAAAAAAGATATCTCTAAACATTGTCAGTGGAATAAGAACACTCTACATCCCATATATTAAATAAAGGGTTCAATTCAACATTTCGTAAAGGTTACTTGGATTGATATACTCTTGAAAGCTGGGGATACAATAGCCAAAATGTTGTGATAATAACAACAACAAAGATGAGGATAATAGTCTGAATGTAAACAATGTAAGTAATAATAACTCCTCATCCTAGAAATTGAGACAGAAACCAAGAATATTTGGCAGTTACCCAGACAAATGATGATGTACTGGAATAAAACTAGTATGCCACTTCCAGATCTGTATTCAGTATTGTCTTAACTCATCAGGTTTTTAAGATATGTGCATAGCAAATATTGCATTAGTAAATAGTACACTTTTGTTCAAGGAACATTTAGATAACTATGGAAAATAACTGAATAAATATAAAATACTCGCTTTATTTCTGGTATCTTCAGAAATGCTTGAGACACTTTCTCTTGTGCTTGTGCATTGAGCTGGATTCCTGGCAGAAGTCATCATTCATATTCAAGTTAAACTGACCTTAATTCCATCCAAGAGATATCTTGATGGAAGCTCTAATTATACTCATTGCTCATGGCACCAAGATCTGTTAGGAACAATTCAGATGAGAATGCAAAAAGGCTCTTTAAGATACATTTTGCTTCCCATTCTTCGATATGCTCTTAGCATCTTATTTATAAAATTAGCATAGTTTTAAGTTCTATGAAACTCAAGAAATTTCTGTACAGCTAACATGAATGAATCCTATACTATTAGTATAGGTGGATACTAATATGTACTTAATATTACCTTGTATATAAATATACTATGCACATATCTCAAAAACCTGACACAATTCTGAGTACAGATTTGGAATCATCATAGTCCAGTACAATCTCTATTTGTCTGGGTAATAGACCAAAAGTTTTTCATGTTGACTAAATGTAATTAATATAAGATAGGACCTTTCCAATTATGTGCATAATAGAAATCCTGACATGTGAGAAAAATTCTATGTATAAATTTGAAGTCAACATATTTGATTTAGTCAACATATTTGATTTAGTCTAAAATACATATATTTATTCCGGTATCAAAACTTTTGTTGCTCAGTGTTACATACTTTAAACTCTTTCTCCAATTCAAATAAACAATTGAAGTCATTTCATTCTTTTTCTACTGAAAATAATTGCAGGTGCTGTTCACAATTAAAAATTATTTAGTTTGGTTATTTTCTAAAAAATGTAGGATTTGTTTTCCTTTCATAGCTATTGTAAAATCCTGATAAGTTATATATAAATATTAGCTGTGTGTAAGTTTCCAGCTTTTTTATTATTTAAAAAATTGTTCTTATTCTGAATTGAGTTACTAGTTTTCAGAAAAAAGGGTGTTTTTAAATTCAACTCTTTCAGCTCAAAACAGCCTAAACTGGAAATTGTGCTTTGTGTTTATTTGTTCATTTCTTAAATGAATAAAATATAAATGAATTGTAGATTTGATTATCCTTCCAGAATTAAAAATATTACTTGAACCTTTTGTTACTTAGTTTTTTGTCTGCTGGCACTAGCTTCAGTAACTTTATTAAAAATAAAAACATCTGGTCTTTCTGTAAACATGATACTTTAATGGTATATTAAACTGTGACAAAAGGACCAATGTACCTTATAAATAGACAAATATTTTGTTATGCTTACAAATTTATTGTTTGTTTTTTTTTTATGTAAATAAATGAAAGTCAATGATTATGATTAGCACATTGTCGTTTTTTTTATGTAACATATTTTATTGATGTAAAATTTCATAAGATTCATAAGAGAAATTTAATCCCAGCAACTGCTAGCAAACTGCTTTTTTAGAGGCCAAGTTTAGAAAAGACACTATGAAAACAAACTGTATGAAAATTACTAAAAAAAACGGAAAAATTATAATAACTTGTTAAAGATAAAAGATATAGAATAGAAAATGTTTTGTGTAAAGCATTTGATACTGATCATTATTTTAATGTCCTAAAATATAATTGGATATCAATTATATAAGTTATGCAAACCCTCAGTCAAGTATCATATTATGATCTGGAATTGGAATGAAAGCAGTGATGGCATGTACATTGAATCATAAAAATTTAGGAGGTAGTTACTAAATACTATATACTTCAAATACTTTGATCTATGGATCAGTTATAATAAATTTAGTATAGGATATAAGGAAATTGAACATAGAATAGGCTGCACAGGGAGTAGTTTTTCCCAACACCACAAATTTACTTCCTCTCTGTGCCTTGTCCTTTGAGGACGTTGGTGATCATGGCTGTCCACAATTTCCTGTCCTTAAATGTAACAGAGTTTGGGGCACCACACACATATATTATTCTTTTTTTTTTTTTTTGTAATTGGAGTAGATTTGAAAAGCGAAATTAGATCAGAACAATTTTGTTTACTGATAGGAATCTGACCTAGCCCATTTGGAATTGGGTCATTAGGAAGACAATGTAAGATGATCGAGATAATTTTTATCGGTTAAAATTTGAAATAGAGCTTACTAAGGCTATGAGGAACTTTTAAATTCACATGATTTTGGGTTGAAGGCAGCACTCATGACAATCATGTGCGGGCCAAGGGTCGATTTATGATCAGCTAGATTTATCTATATAAACGCGCACAGAAATCTGTTGACAGTGGTTGGCTCGTCTGCCGTTGAGTGCAGTCGAGCTGGGTAGAGAGAGGTCGGAGACTGGAAGTGACATCAGAGATTGGAACCAAACGCCCGCTAACATATTTTGTTGATATAAGTACAAAGAAGCGAATTACTCCTTCAACAATCTAAAACTGCTACTGCTACTATTATTACTACCACTGGAAACGTCGAACAAGCTACAATAATCAAAAGGTCGTTTTGGGGCTCGTCTGTCGTCAAGTGCAGTCAAGCTGGGTGGAGAGATATCGGAGGCTGGAAGTGACATTAGGGATTTGGAACAAAATCCCTGCTAACATGTACTGTTAATATAAGTACCGATGCTTCTCCTACCACGAAGATTAATACTAGTTACTACCGCTGAGGAGGAATGCAACTATAAACTTTAAGCCGTGCACAGAAATCTTTATCTCTCCATCGCAAGAGTCGTATATATCGTTCTGAGATGATTTCACAACAAGCTAATCACAACCCACTCTCTCTCTCTCTCTCTCTCTCTGTCTAGAATCCAGTGTATAAGTTTTTTCGTCAAGTATTTTCTTTTCTGTAACCCATTTCTTTTCTATACTATTCTTTTCTGCTATATAAAAGACATTAACAATTCAACCATTGAATAGTTGTTTGTCCGGCTTTCTGCAGATATATATTTTTTTTTGGCACATTCTAAATTTCTTAGCACAGACCCTCCAGCTGTGTCTACATCTTCAGTCGACCGTGAATGGATGAACATCACTTCTGCTTTCTGGATCAAATCAAACACAACGTGGGCAGGAAGCAGGATTAAACCAGTGGACCGGTCGAATGTTCTACGGATGCTCAGGGGACCTACAGTCACTCCCTTAAGTTCGGTTAAGACCGAGTGGACACCTCAACCCAGAGAGAAAGACGTCAGAAGTTAAGGGGCTGGGGCGAAAGTGTTAGATATAGCTCTTAATAAATTTTGTCTTCTTGTTATCTCTCTTAAACCTTGCTCTGCTATGTAGGTTATACATTGTTTTCCTCTGTTCCTCTTGTCTTCAATATACATTTTTTTTTTTTTTACAATGATGTTCACTCTGTACAAGGCCCAAGAGCTACTCAAGGTCAAGTGTTACAAAGTAAGAGGCACCACCCCAAGCAAGGCGATAATGCCACCAAGACACATGGGGTCCCCGGAAGTGAAAGAGAATGAAAAAGCTTTAAAAGGAACTAGAAAGCTAATCTTAAACAGGAAACAAAGGATAAACCTCTACTTGCGTTTAAAAAAAAAAAACGGGAAAGAGTGAATCGGATGATAGTCAAACCTATCTACTCCTATTGAAGAAAAAAAGTAAATGAATATTAAATAAAAGTTCAGAGTTTTTAGGAGACGTTAAAAGTATAGAGTTGAAGTAAACTTTAGAAAGAACATTTAGAAGGCATCCTCCTATAGAACCACATTTCTGTTGCTTCAATTCTCTTCTTTATCTGTGAGAAAATTGTCCAGCATTCACTGCCATATACTAGGATTGATATTATATAACAGCTCAGTACTCTTTTCCTTGTTTCTAATGAAATTTATCTGTTTCTTAATACCTTGCTTAGCTTTTGGAAGGCATCTTTCACTATCTCAATGCACCTTTGGATTTCAGTGTGGCACATTCCATTCTCTGTTAAGACGTTTTATTACTACAAAACCCAAACATTAAACTAAAATCTAAAGTCATGTTCTTGTTTTCTTAAATCATTTTCCCCCAAGCAAGGCAATAAACACACTAAGATGCAAGGGGTTACTGAGCATTAGTGAATATGAGAAAAAGAAAATATTAAGGAGAAAGAACAATAAAAGAACAGGAATTAAGAAGATAGAAGATAACGATTACCGTTTGCATTTAAATTTGAAGATCAAAGTTGACTGGCAAACAAGAAGTGTGAGAGAAGAAACTATTCTAGAACTTATGATTACATCTAGTAATTTCATCTGTAAAATAATGAGACCTAGCTGCCGATCTAGTACTGTACTTGAATTTGTGAAGTTGAGATACCAAAGAGGAAAACACATCAGAACAATTACCTTGAAAATATTTATAGAAAAGTTACAGGGAAGCTATGTTATGGCAGTGGGAAAGTGACTGAAGCTGCCTGGTCATGACCAATAGCATTGCAGATTTTTCTTTGGATTTTATTGAGAATTTCTAAATACATAGTGGAAGCATCAGACCAAATGTAACAATATACAATGCATGGATGAATGGTAGACATATTTTTAAAAATAGTCTCATCAAATTGAGAATTTCATATTTATGTCATGCATGGGAACAAACCTGTTCAGAAATATCTAAACTGTCAGTTGTATACAATCATTTTCTCAGATCAATGATCAAAAATGGCTTCAAGTGAATGAAGCCTTACTTGTGGGATGGTGCTAAAGATTCATAAATAACCATGTCATATAACAGAAACCACATCACTTGAGGACTTTCAACAACAGTAACAACTAAAATGGATATTGCATGTAACTCAATGAGAAAATAATGGCATAATCAAGATGTTGACATTTCACACTACCTCAGACAAAAAGTTAGGAAGCAAATCTCTGTCAATACTGGAAAGAGTGATAACAGCTAGTGAACTTTAGAAACTTATTTTTCTGAAAAATAGTTTTAAGAGAAAGATTTCATAAATTTCAATTTAAAGTAACACTAGCTGCTCAGTCAATGAATGCTAAATATTTCCTTATAAGGAAACAGCTGATATTACCATTAGCAGTTTTTATGGATTATAAATTTGTTTTTTTTTATCAAATAAAAATGCACATAGTACTCAACAATTTAATAGGAAATGTCGGTATTTATTTAAAAATTAAAAAATCTCAGTATCTGTCTATATTTCTGAGATGAGGTATTATGTACACTATTTACATTATTCAGACTATTGTCCTTATCTTTGTTGCCATATTTATTACAACGTTTCAGTCATTGTATGCTCTGGCCTTCTTCAGGTGGTTGGAATGTTGAACTGAATCCTTTATTTCACTCACTGGGGTAGACTCTTCTAGTTCCATGTGCCATGTCTAATGGATGTCAGTTATCCTCTGTTAATTCCCCCCCCGCAAGTTCTCCAAGGACACATGGCATAGTGGATAAAGGCGTTAGTTAGATCCAGTGACAGGACCCAAAGAGTGTGAGTTCAATACCTGGTTAAGGCGGTAGATGGTAAATAAAAATAAATAAATATACTGTTTAATAAATAAACAGTGCGTATACTCAAATATAGGTATTCACTAAGTATAATGTTTAAAGTGATAAAACACTTCTTATGTATAGCTAATTATATACAAATATTTTTATTCTAGTATAAATATCTAGTGGGTGCTAAAGAATTCTTAGCTCAACCCACTTCCCAAAATCAATATTTCAATAAAAGAATATTAGAATATTGATTTTTGTTGAGGTGGGTAGTGAATTGAAAGGATAACTTTTCAGCACCTCTGCTCTTACAGGTATTAACTCTTGCTGTAATTTTTTTGTAATGGTGCCTGTCCCTCACTTTCCATGGAAAGTAAATCACTGTTAGGAAATTGGTTCATTTGTTTTATAAAGGCATACACAGATATGTTGATTTTTTTAAAAATCTTCAATTAATCATATTGTTCTAAATATCAATTAAGATATATTCTGAGGATTAATTTCTTTCTCGCATTTGTTAATGAAATATTCAGCTTAGAAAGTTTGTATGTAACTATAACTAGTCATTAAATTGATGTAAACAACACTGGTCATCTATATCTTGAGTTTAAAAAGATCAATATATTGTTTGTGTGCAATGATAGTTGCAAAATATATATCTGACATGAGTTGAGTTTCTATGTATTTGAGTTGAAGGATTGAATTTTAAAAATTAGATGTATTTGCTAATAAAATACAGATTTTTTTTTACTATCCCTATGTCTACACAGATGTCAAGGGAGGGGACTCAGATATTGGTTAAGATGTTCTGTCGCTAAAGAGCTATTTGGATCATTTAGTTTAAGTTTTATTTAAACACATTTGTCTTGATTGCATTATGACAGCTGTTTTATTAAAACTTTCTTAAAATTTTGTTCAAATCTGTGTATTTTTGTTTATTGATTTTAACATTGAAGGAAGAAGGAAGATAACCGACATTTTGGTATATTATGCTTTTGTATTTTAAGAAAGTAAAAATTGATTTGGATGCTTAAGAAAATACAGTTTATGGAGAAGGTACCATGAATTATCAAATGTATTAAGTGGTTTGTGTGCTTTTATTTTGGAGAGTTCTTGCTGAATGCTGTCCATGAGCGATTGAAGTTGATAGTGATCACATCAAGACATTATATGAGAATAATCCACACTATATACAATATGGGAGATATTCAACATAGTCAAAAATCCAAATCAATCATTGAAATTCATTTACATTAGTATGGTTATATTAGTTGCTTTATTGTTTGACTGCTAAGCAAATTAAGCACCCCCCCCCCAAAAAAAAAACAATTACAGGACTTTGTTTAGTTTTTGTTACAAATTGTGATACATGATAGAAAATGAATTACTTATAATAATATGGAATGGAAGGAATAAATATCTTTTATTTTTATTAATAAAGCAAAAGAACAATAATGCATCTGGCACTTTCTTTGTCATTTATACCAGTGATTCTGTGTGGGTGGTAACATGCCCACGCGGGTGCTGTGAACTTTAAAGGGGGCAGTAAGTGTTGACAGGTGTTATGTGGGTGCTATAATTTTTAAGAGCAGTAAGATGATTTAAAACTTTGTTTATATAAATCTGTTTATCTTTTTCCCCACATATTTCCATTTTTAAACTTATTTTAAGCATTTGCCTGCAATTGTAATAAGTGTATAGAGGAAAAAACCTGTAAGCCAAAGTCTATTAGCTTATATGGTTTAATCTGGTGACTGCTGCATGGCTTTCCCTGTCACAGCTTATTCTGGTGATTGGAGCTGCTATAATACAACAAAATGACAGGACATTAACTCTGTTGCATTAACTATGCTCCATTTACCAGTGCAATTTTAATATGAGGGTATTAGCCTGCACAAATATCTGAATTGGGGTGCTGGAGAAGAAAAGCTTAAGAACCACAGATTTACATTATATATTTAAAATCCTGAGTCGTCATTGTTGTATTCAGTTGTGTTCTTGGCTCACACTAAATAGCAAATAGATTTTTGATTATTTGAATTGTAAATTTACTTTAAAAAATGTTACAATGAATGATTTGTTTATCACACTTACATTTCCAATGACTTCAAAGCCTGTTTCCAAAATGAGGCTCTGTTCCAAATGCTACAATACATAAATATGGAAAATTGGATTTCAAAGTTTCTCCTCTATGCTCAACTGTACTCTATTTATACTTTTGGCATTTTGCCAAATGAGACGAATTACATCACAGGAATAGTGAGAATACCCAACAACATCATGCAAGTTACGTTATAATTTAGCATTTCAGTTCAGGTAGTGATTTTTTAATAACTAACAAAGCTACAAATTCTTAACATTGATGTGGTTAAACAAATCTGAGAGGACTAACATAATAAATTACTGAAAAACTTTATGTACCTATTATAACAGTATAAAGTATTTCAGATAATTACTGAAATGAAAGATTAGTGTTATTTCTAATATTTTGTTTGTGGTTATTATTCTATTATTGGCTTGATTTTGATTTTGAAAACTCATTGGCACCAAGTAGAAAAGGACTGAAAATAATGTCCTGGAAAATCTTAGGAGTCTGGCTTTAACTTAATTTATATCAGTCTATTTCTTATAAAATGAACAATCTTACATTGAACTAAAAGTTGTATATACATGTAATTAATATTAAAGTTGAAAATAATTGCATTATTTAATACAAAAATAAAACCTTAAAACATTCTTTTTAGTATATGCTAACCAAACAAAAGAAATATAAGATTGTTGAATAACTTTTCTAATATCATTTATTCTAATTCGGATTATTCAATGACAATGTTTCCCTAATAATCTTGAAAATATCCCTTCGTTTGCATTTTATATTTAATGATATCATTATTTTCTGTTTATATTGACCTTAAGCTTTGTTACAGAGAATGAAAAAATTACTCCAATTTAGCCTTTTGCAGTTAAATTAATGCATATTTTTTCCAGACAGTTATAGAAATTTAAGTGTATATAATGTAAAATCAAGCTATTTCTCTATGAAAATAGATTTCACAGAGGAAATCTAAATTTAGTTTAAAAAATATTGACTCTGTAATTGTCTGACATAATATGTAAGTCTTATTTTAGTTAAAATTTGGTAGTAGTAGTAAAAATATATCCAAAAGAAGAAAAGATTTCTTGATAATTTCAGTATCAAATGCTATTAAAATTCTTTAATGAGCAGCTAATGAAAAAGAAGTTATAATTCTAAGATACATTCTGGATGGAACACAGCATATATTAATTGGAATTTGTGAACATTATGATATCACAGTACTGTCTCATTAGGACTTAATTAATGCAGAGAAATAGAACCTCTAATTGATTGTCTGTGCTTTATAGATTATGCAAAATGTTTAGTAAAGTATGTCACAAAGAATTGATGGAACTGCTAGGTAAGCATGATATATTTGGGAAGGATATTAGAATAATCCAGAACCTATACTGGAAGCAAATCTCCTGCATACGGTTAGAAAATGAGTTCAGTAAATATACAAAAATAGAAAGGGCTGTAAGACAAGGGTTTGTCTTCTCACTGAATATATTCAGCCCGTACATTGAGCCGATTCTGAGAGAATTAGAAGTCCTACCAGAATTCATTATTTGCAGCCACAACCTTAACAACATAAGATATGCAGATGAGTGTTGATTGCAGACACAGCAAGGGAAAGATAGGAACTCCTACAGAAGGTAGTGAAGGAAAGCAAGAAGAAAAGACTAAACCTCAATTACAAGAAGACAAAATGCATGGTTGTTAGCAAAAAGAACAGCCCAACATGCAAATTACAAATTAAAGATACAATTAAGCAACAATTTAAATATCTAGGAAGTATTTTAACAGAGGATGGAAAGTGTGATACTGAAATTCAAATGCACATTGGGATAGTGAAAGATGTGTTCCAAAAGCTAAGCAAAGTATTTAGAAACACTAAAATTTCATTTGAAACAAAAAAAAGGATACTGAACTGTTATGTAATATGAGTCCTCCTATATGGTAGTGAATGCTGGACAATCTCCTATTGATGAAGAGACTTGAAGCAACAAAATATAGTTCTACAGAAGGATGCTGAGAATACCATAGGCTGAACATGTGAGCAATAACAAAGTGAGAAGAAATGGAAACAAAAAGGACACTTATACTTAACATCAGGAAGAGATAGTTGAAATTTCTAGGGCACATTTTGAGGAAAGAGGTCTTGGAAAATTTGATACTCACAGGAGATTGAAAGCAAGTGGAAGACAACACAGATCGAGCTTGAATGAATGGATGGTGGAGCAATGTTTAGGAGTGATAACAGACAAAATTTATTAAAAGCTACAAAGGACAGGAAATTGTGGAGAGACATGATCGTCTACATCCTGAAGGGACCTGGCACATAGAAGAAGAATTGCTTGTCATGGCTTGTGATTCTAACAGTTGGTTCCAATCCTGTTTGGAATGACTGCAAAAACATACCCCTCCCTAAATTTATAGACAAATCTTACAGATGCATGCTGGGATTTCTTCTTAACCAATAAAATGAATCACTTCTTGCTCTCATCCTCTATTGTTTTTTTCTTATTTTGAAGTCAGAATGCTGCAATCACATGACTGTATCCTTTTTGCCTGTTAACATCATTCTTACAATGTAAACCTTTTTGTTTTGTCAAATATTGTTTGTTTAGTATAATTTTGCCCTGTTCTTTTCTTTCTTTTGTTATTGTTTATTGGAAACTTTGTAAATTCCCTTTATTAGGCATGTGTGCCAATTACACTTAACTATGGCCAATTACTCTACACTAACAATTTAAGGATGAACAGCCAAAGCCATATTGGGTGAACTGCTTAGAGAGGTCATATTGGAATTAATAGGCCCCATATGTTTTTTGTCATTTCAGCATAGAGAGAAACTAGAAAGTCTTTCTTGATTTTAGTAAATAACTCTGTAATGCCATCAACCCTTGTCAAAGGTTAATCATAAAGCATTGAATGAATGTCAACAGCTATATTTGGTGAAGATAAATAATTGTGAAAGAAATGTTACATTTGGAGTTTTTGTCTTGTCTAAAATGCACATAGAAAAGTGGGGATTGATTTGCCAATATTTTAGGTGAATGCAATAGGTAGGTAATTTTCATTCTATAGTTGTCTTTGGGAAATGAGTGATACTGTATAACAGTTTTATGCAGTAATATATGTTGCATTTAGAATGTAGAAGAGAAAAGCTGAAAAATTTATGGCTTGACCCATTTCATATTCGTTATAAGTCTACTATTCATCCATGCATTGGATATTGTTGCTACATCTGGTCTGATGTTTCTGCTATATATTTAGAGATTCTTGATAAAATCCAAAGAAGAATCTGCTATGTTATTGGTCCTGACCTGACATCTCAGCTTCAATCACTTTCTCACGACTGTAATATAGATTTCTTGTACCTTTTTTCATAAATATTTTCACGGTAATTGTTCTGATGAACTTTCCTGGATGGTACCTAGACTTTATGAATTTAAGCACATTACTAGATTGGCAGCAAGGTCTCATCATCTTACAGTTGAAATGGCTAGATGTAACTATAGATGCTAATAGTTTTTTCTTTTGCCCTTCTCCCTTGTGGAACTCTCTTCCTGGCTTCTTGCTTTCCAGTCAAATTTGATCTTCAAAAGTTTGAATGCAATGGTAATCGTTATGTTGTTATTCCTGTTCTTTATTGTTCTTTCTCTTTAATATTGTTTTGTGTTTCCCATATTCTCTCACACTCAGTAATTTCTGGTGTCTTAGTGGCTTTAGTGAAATGGTTTCTTTAGAAATCCCTTTTTATTCAAACTGAAAATCTTTTAGTATTCCTCATGTACTTTATCAATGAAACAATTAAAAAAATGATAAATTTCACTTTATTTCCTTTCTATAGATGTAACCATAAACTTTTCTGGGTTTTAATATTTATAAATTGATGAACTTTTGCATGCTTTCTTACATTTTCATTTAGAATCTCAAGGTTTTTTTCATTAGATGTACATTAAAATGTTTTGACAGCGTTTGATACTATTAAGAAATCTTTCCTTTTGGATGTATTTTACATATGCTAATAAAGTAGATATTTTTTAAAATTATATTCCTTGTTAGTCCTTTTCATAGCAATGTTACTTTTACTAATTTTTATGCAATAGTGTTTCAGTATTAAAGATTTCATTGTTTTGTAACGTGATAAATAATTTGTTATAATTAATTTGTAAAATATTTTCATGAATAGAAAATCATATCCAACCATTCAATGTCAAAGTAGTACAATTATATACACATATATGAAGATTTCATTTTAATTTGATGATGCAAAAAATAATTAAAGACAAAACTACAGAAAAATAAACAAAAATAAACATACTTTATAGTACTAGCATTGGCTCTGTAAAAATGGTTTAAAATATTAAACACAAATTTGTAGATCACTAGCTTTACATTCTTATTTCCATCTTACATAGTATTTTTGTTCATTTTTTTTCTCTCCAGTAAATTGCTTACTGATCTGCAGCAGAACATCTTTTTTATCTGGTTAAAATACTTTTCTGGGCTATTTAGCTACTTCAATGCAGAGAATCAAAAAGGCTTTCTTTATTAGAGGTTGGAAGTACTGGCATAATGTCGTGAAATCTACTAACTACCTTATTGCTTTTTGTAAGAAATCATGCCACTAATGATGTTTTTGCTGTTCAATTTGATCCATTTTTGAGGATCTGCCAGGTGGTTAGGGGATGGATCGTCATGCTATTATTTAGACCAGTGCTTCTTAAACTTTTTTCAATCATGATCCCATTTTTCATCACAAGATTTTTTGCAACCCCAGGTAGTAACCAAGTACACTGAAGATATATACGTTGTCATTGCACTAGTTGCAATGGCACCACATATGTGTTTTATTACCACAGCACTTGCGTGGCGCATCACATTAAATATTGTGCGTTTGTGAAATAATATATAAACTGAAATTCAAGTGTTTGAATTTAATTTTTGTGACCCCCAGAATTTGGGGTTGCAACCTATAGTTTAAAAAGCACTGATTTAGACCATGATGCTGAAAATGATCTGAAGGTAGGTCATTCTTTAATTATTGACCCAATTAATAGATATTTATTTACAGTTTCTGTTTTTCCTCCATTTGCAATGTTTTGTGATGGTGACTGATGTGTGTTCAATGTTTTTATTGAACATTTTTGTTGATGTTATTATATAAAGAAAATATATGTAGAATATTTTTTAGTTGGTGCTATTCATGATCATTAACCTGACTATTTTGTGGGGAGGCATCCCAAAATTTTTTCTCTCTTAATAATACTTTAGCCATGCTCCATGAAAAAATAAAATCTGATCTAAACATGACTAATTACAAGGACTTTGTTAATTTTCTGGTTCATACTATCTTTTCAACAATCTTTAAAAAACATGCCCATATTCTTTTGCAACAAATATTTTTCATAAAGAAAGCATTTTTATGTTGGTTTAACCCTGATTTTGAGCTAATCTAAAAAGATGTTTGACTGAACTGCAATGCAATGGCATTCAAATTTTTTTAACCATTAAAAATGTTATGCCTTTTATTGTTTTGAATAATATTTTACCTACAGCCATGTTAATAATCATTTAAACAGTGGCATCCCACCCCACCCCCAACCAAAAAGGAGTTTTCTTCAAAACTGGCCTTTCTTGGCTCTTAATCAGATTTTCACCTGGAAGGTACTGAAAAAAGCATACATTGAGAAAAAATGTCTGAAAATATATTCAAAGGATTAATATCTTTAAAAAAAATGGTAGCCAATATATTGTGAAGATGGCCCTGAAAAACTTGTTTGTACCTCGAACCTGTATTCGTATTTCTACTTGGTGATTATTATTCCATTATTTACTGATTCTTTATATAAAGTCAGTTTCTTCTCCGTTATGTCCAGATTAAATTAAAATATCGTCTCATTGTTTGATTATTTTAAATACTAGATATCTCACCTGCAAATATTCTGCTATATTAACATTTTCCATATGATTCAAAACTTATTATAAAAGAAGAGGCATTCTTTTGGTGAATAACTTTTTACCTTTATTACCATTATTGTATTGTCAGACATTTTCCAAATATCAATTGTAATATTGCCATCCAGCATCTTTTTAACTTTGTCTTTTCTTATTTCTTTCTCAACTGTGACATTTTATGAAATATGAATATGAAAACCTGTATGAAGAGATGATGAATAATTTTGTTATAGCAGTTAAGTTTTGTTATCAACTCAGTGAACAGAAAATGTAATTTCTTGAGTTAGGATCAAACTGCCATCTACCCTCTAATTTTGAAAACAATATAAAAAACACAGAAAATGAAGTTATTTACAAAAATGCAACAACCACAGACTGATAAACACCTCACTACTAGATTATAACTTTGAATAGGGCTAAAAGCAGACATTATTATCAGAAACAAGATCTGATCTCAGCCAAAATATTCATAACATACATGAAATAACAATAACGTAATTGAAGAAAATTATAAATGAAACATTTCTGTTATTTTAAACAGTGTTGATTTCTGTTCTAAAACCCCATTCTTAACAAAAAAATAGTTTAAGAAACTAAATAGAAACACTTTTAGCCTCATCAAGACATGGATGAATAAAAATATTATAGACAGTAGCAGCACCAAGCTCAAATCCATTACATTACATGAAACTATGGCTGTTTATTATCCTGGTCACTTATGAGAACACAAAAACACACACACCTAGATGACCTCTACAGCCAATAATTTCACAAATTCCTACTCCCATATATTACTTATCTAAAAGTTTAAACCAATTGATCCTACCATAATTACCAAATAAATTTAGCCTTAGTGCCACCAAGAAATATCTTCCAATAGAGCACTCAAATAATTTTAATAATGGCTCTCTTGCTTCATTATTGTCAAAAGTTTTTTAATGTTCTTGTCAAAGAGACTCTGGATATAATAATGCAAATTGCATATAATCATTCTTTGCTTTCACCTCCTTGTATTAAACTAACTGTTCTATGTAAACTTCTGTCCTGCACCACACAAGTACCTTTTCATGATAATTATAGTAACACTAAGACAGAGACAGATGGTGTAGCTATGAGGTTGCCCCTTGGTTCCACTTTATTTAATTTTACATGGCTCACTTAAAAAACAAAATATTTAACAGTTTTGCCAAATCTATGATATATGTTTGATAAACTGATGACATATTCATGTTAATGAAAAAACTTTGATGAAATAAAAACTTTAACACCTTTCATAAAAAAATATTTTACACATTTTACTGAGGATCTTAATAATAGAATCTCTTTCCTTTTTAGTAGACTCTGATAGATATAATTTTATTGCTACTTCACTATATAAAAAAAACAAAAGCAAAAATTTTTAGTATACTTAGCAAAGTTATGGCAGTTATAAAATAGTTATTATAAAATAACATAATCAAACATGCTAAACTAGATTCTTATTTACAGACATTATTTTATAAAGAATTGAGCCAAATAAAACAAACAAACACTTATTAATAATAATTTCATAAACTGTCACTGATGAGTAAATAAAATTAGCTTTAAAGAATTTTAGAAAATACAAATAGACCTGACATCACAAATAACATCATTAATCTATTTTATTGTAACCAGTCATACTTATAAACAAACAAAAAAGCCATTAAATAATATAATTCTTCACTACATATCACTTAATGATTTTAATAAATACTTGCAATTTACCACTTATAAAAGTTTAAAATATCTAACCTGATAATTACCAATAACACAGAATCTCTTTATGTAAAAAGAATGTCTATGAATTCTCTAACACTGATAATCAAAATCATTATGTTCTTACATTGGTCACATATCTACCACACTTTCTTCTAGGTTACCTTGCCACTTATCAAAACTGAGTATAATTTGTACACATATTAACTATCACATCACAAGCAACCAAAATATGACTATTAACATAAAACAAATATTAGTAGATGATACTAAAATATTATATAGTATTTTTAAAGAAAGATACAAAATACCCAAAGCAAACAACCCAACATTAAACATGGGGGATGGCATTCTCAGGTGCTGCCATGGTTTGTGAACCTCTAATGGACTAATCATTTTAAATTTTAAATCTATACCTCCTTACATATGGTCACTTGTATACAATACATGTATATTTAAATTAGAAATATTGCATTCCTAAAAATACCATGATGAAGCCTATAAAACTTTAGTCAATAGCACTGATAAAATTAACATCATGATAATATCTGGGGATGGGTGAAAATATTTGAAAAAACCTTTTTGAGATTTAAACTGTTTCTCCATAAATCTGATTCAGATGGGCAACGACTTGCGCACATATTGGAAAAATGTAATAGACAGTATGTGGAAAAGTTCTTGGTTAACCCACTTCCTGAAATCAGTATTTTGAGAAATTGGTAAAGCTGGAGCAATTTTTATCACCATCTCTAAATGTGTCTGCACACACACATAGGGTGCGATGAGTAAATTGTCACCATTTTATATATTTAATTTTGCGCATACACATTGTTTGTTTTTGATTTTATCAACTGCTCAGTCAGAGAAAAAGAGCACCATGACAAAATTCACTTCACCAGAAATTTAGAAACAGCATGCTGTACTTGGATGACAATTTATCCATCGCACCCCCCCCCACACACACACACACACCTCAAGTGGAATGCATACATACAATCCATCACTAAAGATGCTGGTAAAATGGTCAGTTCTTTGTACTGCTCCAGAAAGTATCTGACTCCTCCTGCTATACTCTATCATTTCAAGAGCCAGATCAGACTAAAAATGTACTGCTGTTATATCTGGGCTGGAGCTGCCCAGTTCTTACTTCGCAATCTTGATAGAATTCATAACCATCTATGTGGCCATGTGGGCAGTGAATT
>OZ038492.1:98966225-99031225 GCA_964036315.1 Acanthosepion esculentum | reverse complement strand
TGATTCTGTTTTGTTTTGTTTAAAAGACCCTGTTCAACTACAGTTTATTTTTCTTGTTTTCTTAAGCTAAAAATTTTCTTTTTTTTTTTAATTATATAACCCAATTTTAGTTTAACAAATAAAGGCTTATAAGGAAAATCCAGATTTCAAAAAATGTTTTTGTATTGTAATTAGCTTACCAGTATCATCAGAAAATAACAATATTTAAGTCATCGGATAATTACAATATACTTATAAAATATTTTAAAAATTATGCTGCACTGCATTTTTTATGTTCAGTATAATCCGAATATTGTAATAGAAAAATTACATTCTATTCCCCATTGAATAATTATGGAGTTTTATTTATCAAGTTTAATATAACATAAAATTCCATTTCTACTATGTCACCAGAAGTGGCCACTGCATGATGAGCTCCTTTGGTCACATAGAAAAGTGTTATACATAGATATAATGACTGGCTACTCATTTTCTGATCACACCCATCTTGAAGGGAAGCTAGCCAAACCCTGTTGCAGATGTTTACTCAGGCACATTTGTGATGGTTCAGCACCCACAGAACACATCTGTGGTTTATATTGTGAATATACTGAGCAGACTTTGGTTATAGTTTCTGGGAGAGAGTGCATAATCTGGCATGATCACCAGTTTGCACAACAAACTCTCAATCACGATTGTGGTAATATATCTTTATTAATCTGGTAACTTCATGCTAGAACAACCACTGATGTCTTCTAAACAGTTCTCTCTACCCAATTTCTTTCATAATGCTTGGGTCAACTTTTAGTATGGTCTTCAAGCACTTTCCAAAGATGCCACAGGCTGGGATCACTTCCCAAGACTGATAACATCATGAAGTCACTTTCCTGACAAAGTGATCAGAGTAAAATTCTAATCTTTGTCTTTTGATTGGGAAGTAATCATTCTAACCACCTGTCCATGCACCCATACACAGATAGATGGTTACACATTGCAGTTTATATATGTAGATAATTATTCAAATCCTAAGCATAATGTAGATTATCTCAAAAGCTAATTCTCAATGAGAGAAATGTACATAATGAAGAGGATTTCATTCCTGCAAGTTTAAAAATATAAAATATTTTGGTTAGTGATAAATATCCTTGTCACATTATACATATAATAACCCTATTTTGTCAGCATTGCCTGTCTTAATACATAGCTACTGATAATCCTTTTTTGTTTTTTCTTCCTGATTTACATTAAATTTCTATAGTAAAATCATTTCCATAATGAAATTATTAGTAATACATATACACACATGTTGGTTCTAATTGGTATATTTTTTTGTGATGTCACCGAACACTCTTTTGACACTTTTGTGATGCCAATGAATATTCGTTGTCACTTTTGTAATGCTTGTTGTAGTAGAGACTTTGTAATTGCAGATACAACTATAGTACACTGTTGAACAATGCTGGTGTCAGACAACTTCGAATAACACTTGCACTAATAGTATTTTCTCGATAATACTCACTCGAACAGTAATTCGTATAGTGACCTGAATAGAGAAATAGTATAGTGACTAGCGAACCGTATAGTAATAGAGGATAGAATAGAAGTACAGATCCGAATAGTAATAGAGGATAGAGTAGAAATGTGATTGTTAGTTGTGAGCTACTTCCTGCATATATGTGTTTCCTCTATGGTCACGCGGCCTAATTAATTAAATAATGGGGTCGTCTGTGTTTGCTCACTGGCAATCTATGTTCAAACTCAAGTGCTGGCAGTGACATTTTATTCCTATATAACAATATGAAAGTTATGTTTTTGGTAAACAGTATAGTATGGGTGTTACTAGATGATATTCAGTTAGTTTTGTTTTCACTTTTCTGCAATTTTCTAATGGCTTTTTTAAGCTTTTTGTATCTAAATTTAGTATACATTAATTTTGTATTTTTGTAAATACAAACTTACTGAAAAAAGAAAACAAAACATGGACAAAACTAATTAGATATTATCTAGTAACACCCACACTATACAGTTTTCCCAATATATATATATATATATATATATATATATATATATATATATATATATATATATATGTTCCTATTATGCCAGTAACATTAATTTCTGACACTGATGATCTCTTTGCTTTTTCCTAGATGCTCAAAACATAATTAATAGACGAAGCAATGAAACTTGTACAAATAAATTTGAGCCCAATGATTGTAAAGTTTTTTGCTTAATTATAAAATTTTTCTTGTAACATCACAAATATTCAGTTTATTAGTGCATAAAATGACTAAAGCTAAATGAGGGAGTGGTGAAATAATACTAAAAGCAATTGATAGTCATTAGAAAAGCCTAAAGCTTGGCTGTTTCCTTGGTTCAAATGTACTCAATGCTAAAATACAATCATGATTATTGTTTCATTTTCTTCTTAGTGTCAGAATTTGCTGTGTTGCTATATAAATCATTAAATCAAAAGTTTTGTTATTTATTTAATAAACAGCTAATAATATATAATTATCATGAAAAAAATATGAACCACTTTCAAACACTTTGCTTAAAACGGCTTTTAAATAATCCATTTCCACACTTTTTTTCAGCCCTCATCAAGTGTACAATCTATAAGTAAATAATTCTTTTCTTTTTTATAGGAATTAAACATGGAAACAGAAAAAAGAAATTTGTTCATTAATGTATGCAACAGATCAATCATTTGACATCAGTAATTCATGTGTATACATATGCATATATAAAAGAGTAATGACCCCCACATGATCACTATGGCAAATTCTAGAGAGTATATATTTGTTCTGTTAGTATTAGATCTGTGCAAAAGTACTTGAGCACTGTTTGAAAACTATCGTAATTTCTCGAAAATAATACACACCCATAAATAATACGCACCCCAACAAATGATCCAAAAATTAAGAAATATATCTATCCCTATGTATAATACGCATCTATAAAATTTTGTCAAAAATAAATAATAATTACGAAGACATTTTGTCGACCTAGACATTAAGAATAAAATTGAAACTAAGCGGCTAAAATAATGTTGAAAATTACGATGCAGTTTTCCCAATAAATATAACATTTTATTTTACTGCCAAAATGTCGTCAAAACATGCGAGTTTAGTGCAAATTTTAAACAAAAAGTAATAGAATCAGCAGAAAGAATAGAAAACAGAGCTGCAACTAGAGAATATGAGTTGAATGAGGCTAACATAGGTTTATGGAGAAAGAATAAAAATGAACTAAAAAAGTGTAAATCAAGTGCCGAAGCTATAGGTAGAGGAAGACATATCCAGATATGGAACAAAGTTTAGTTGAATTTGTGAAAGAAAGAAGATCGAGTGGATGTTCCATAAGCATTGTGGAAATAAGGATGAAAGCAAAAGAACTTATGAAAACCATGTATCCTGGAAACACATTTAAAGCTTCAGCAAACTGGCCTCTTCTTTTTATGAAGAGGTATCTCTATTAGAAGAACAACATCCATAGCACAGCATTTGCCTGATGACTATGAAGATAAGCTTTTGAAATTTCAGCATTTTGTTATTTTGTATGAAGAATATACTTTAGGAGAAGAGGACTGATACCAGGGGGAATGACTGGCCAACTTCAAGTAATGGATGTTGTCTGCAACCGTCCATTTAAACAAGGGATGCGTAAAAAATGGAATGACTGGCTGTTTTATGATGTTCAATTTTTTTACTGCTGGTGGCAACAAGAAAAAAACAGAGTTGGAACTTGTTGTAAAATGGATTCAGGAATCTTGGGATTCCGTCAGTGAGGATGTTATAAAGAAAGGTTTCAGAAGTGTTGTCTCACAAGAGCCATGGATGCCTCTGAAGATGACATCCTTTGGCAAGAGAATGAAGAGGCAAAAGATAATTTTGAACAGGATGAAGATAATATTGTGAATGATAATTTGTTTAATGACAGTTTAGATATTGATTCTATAATAGAAAGTGGTGATGATGATGATGAAAATTAAAATTTCAATTAATTTTTAACTTGATATCCTCTTTTCTACAAAAATTGGCCTTTTTATAGATTTTTTATTTTTTTGCCAAATAAAAAATGCAGTTACTGATAAACATAAATTTACAAAAAGAATGTTGCAATTGTTATTGGATTTAAAATGAAAATTGGGATAATATCTTATTTTACAACAAGAAGTATGTATTTATTATTATAAATCAATAACAAAAAAAATATTTTTGTTTAAACCTATCTATAATACACACCCCTACTATCACCTGTAATTTACAGTAAAAAAAATGCATATTATTTTCGAGAAATTACAGTAGATTGAACATTCCAGTGCACCTTTGGTTTTTAGTATGACATTTTCAATTCTCTGTTAAAACAATTTCCAGATATTTAAACTTCTGCACTTGTTTTATTTTGACATCCCCAATTTCTAGTTTACATCTTGAACTTTTCCTCTTGATGACAACAATGCATACTGTCTTCTTACAAATGTTGGTTAGTCTTTTCATTTTACTTCCTTTTACTGCTTTGTCTAGGAGATCTTCTAGTGTTCTTTCTATGTCTACTATCAATCCAGTGTTACATGTGTACCTTATATTGTTAAGATTGTACCCATCATATCCTTGTAGGGTTCCAGCTCCATTAGGATCGATTCCTGAAGGCATATTACCATAGTTAAAATGACATAATTTCCTGAAATGTAAATTTCCTTTTTGTTGCATCTATTTTTTAAATTTTTTTTATAAATAAACAAGCTCTATTCTAAGAAAGAATTAATTTTTGTAACTTTTTTTTTTTACTTTGTTTACAATTGACAAACATGTTTTTTAACAAAACTTATCCTTTTGTTAAGTATATCATATTTGTCTTTTCATCTTTAGCCTACAATGGACTATATTTTTTTAAATAGAGTTCAATCATGAGAATTAAGATGTTGATTCTATCTTCAAACATGTAATTATGACTTTTATTCTGTTATTTTCTTTTAGAATTTTTTTCTAAAAGAATGGAATTAATAATATAAAGAATATATATCCCTAATTGGATAACTCACTCTCCTAGGCACATGTGCATTTTATTTTTACCATCATTTTTGGCAGTGACACATAATGGGCTTAATCATCAGTTTTCCTTTATTTTTGGATCTTTTTTTTTTAATTCCTGCAGCCTAAGTAGCTTTTAATTTGGTTAAGTGGTGTAGTGTAATGGGTAACAGAGAGCTGAGTTTGAATTCCAACTGAGTTTGTTACATTCACTTAAAATACCCTTGGGTAAGGTATGAATTCATATCTTCTCCCAGTTCTGAATAACAGGACAGACTGGGTCCTATAGCCTTGGTTGGCGATTAGTCTACTGCAGAAAGAAACGGCAATGTACTGAGATAAAATCTTCTGCCTAGTCAGTTGTGAAACGAAAGAGACATGATTGCCAAAGCATTTATCATGTATGGCACTTAACTGACTGACCAAAAGAATTCTACAATAGTTAAATTTTGTTTGATTTTTTTTTTCTTTTGAAATACTATGGCATCTAAGTGCATATATGGTTAGTATGATTTTTTGCTTTTGAAATTTTAATTTAACTGTTTTGCATGATCTGATTTTTTTTATCAAAATGATAGATGGAAAAGAATATCAAAAAGGTAGAAGGCAAAGAATAGTGAATAAAACATTACAAAATTTATTAGATTTTCATTGTTTTTCATTGTGGTTTTTTTTTTTTTGTCATCAAGCTTTTCTGTATGCAGATAACTAAAAAAAATGAAATTTTATTTGGTGAAAAACCTTGTGCACACAAATTATTATCATAAGGGCAAATTTGCAAAGTGCAATATTTTTTCAAAATTAGGCTTTTACAAATAACAAAAAAATTGTTTTTGTTCTTAATTTTTCCTTTGACAATCACTGCTTATTTTTCATCCTTATTTTCTATAATTTTAAAGGAATGAAAAAAGTTTCAGGAAATCAGGCTTTGTACAAAATGTCTCTAACCAAAGATGACAAAACAGGAATAATCGAACTAAATCCAATTAAAAACAAATCCAAGAAAATAGCTTAATGCAGTGATTATATACATGTGAAGTATTATCCTTATCTTTGTTGTTGTTATCACAATGTTTTGACCATTGTACCCTCCAGCCTTCATCAGGTGTATGTCAATCCAGGTACCCTACAGGAAATTTCATACTGAACCCTTTATTTAATCTACGGGGTAGACTGTTCTTGTTCCACTACCCATTTATAGGGATACCTTGCCCAGTTCTTATTTTAGTACTACTAAGTTATTGCTCACCCATTTTCCACTAAGTTCAAGTACACACTGCCCATCCTGGAGATTGAACTCATAGTTACTATCTCCCAGTAGGTTACATGGATTGACATACAGTGGAGGGCACAATAGCCAAAACCTTGTAATAATAACAACAGAGATAAGGACAATAGTTTGAATGTAAATAGTGTAAATAATGATAACTCTTCATCCCAGAAATTCAGACAGAAATTTGAGAAAACTACTCAAACATTTTTCCCAAAAGGTAGCTGAAATATATATAGACACTTTTCCATCATATTTCAATTTGACACTTGAATCATTCTTTGAAATACTGATCTTATTATTTTCAGTTTTTTATAAATATGTTTATTGTTTTCAGAGAGATTTAGTTTTCATCTGTTTGCTTTCACAGGTTAGTTATCACAGCAAGTTGTCAGTTAGGTGTCATGAACAATTCTTATGATATTTTCATGCGTTTTTAAATTATTAACATATTTTATGCAAATTATTAATATTTTACGCATATTTTAACATGTTACATTTATTGGATATTCCATTTGTACATATTATTTGATATGGATAAAAATAAATTTATTTTAAAGGCACAAAAATTTTTTATTTTCAAGATATTTGACAGCTAACAGGTTAAACAAGGTTTATGACTTTAGACGAAGCTGCTATATTAATGTGTAAAAAATAAATGTGTAAATGATGATCCATTTGCAATTCTCCATTCACAAAAACACAAGTGAACAGCAAAATTTTCATTTCCTATAGGAAATCCACATTTCTAGTTTTCTTAAATATCACTGGCAGCAATATAAGAAAATTTTAATAATGAAAGATTTGTTGTTTACTTGTGATATCACAGGTAGGATTTATTAAACAAATATAGAATAATTCTCTCTGAATGGTTATATTTAGACTAACAACAAATGTATGCAATAAGTGGAGGGAGTGGAAGAAACAATAAGTTGTATTTTAGTACAAACTCTATTTGAACCAGGGATATAGAAGCAAAGTATAGGCTTTTTTTTTACTATTACTTCAGTGCTTTCTACTTGCTTAGTTTTAGCCATTATTTTCCTCAAACAAACTTAACATCTGGAAAAATATTTGATAATAAAATCCTAGATTTTGCAATTTTTACCTAAAATTTATGTAAGCAAGTTCTAACATTTAAGCTATATATTACACATTGAAAATCATGAAGAACTGATTTTTCAGTAGTAAAATAAATGAAGGCAAGTGTTACTGACAGATTAGGGCTATTCCTTGTATAATTGTTGCTTAGCATTATATGAGCAGTAGTAGTGAAACATCATTTAGCTATAGAGGAAAATCAAAGACTAAAAAAAGTCCATCTTAATGAAATGTTGTTTTCAGCTGAAAAAAGATATATGGCAAGTTTTCTCAAGTTTGCAATAAAAATTCAGGCAATCGTAATTTTAGTAAACTTTATGGTGAGATTCAAGGAATCATTATCATCCCTTTTAGACAACTGAGGAAATACCTTAGACAATTGCTTAAATTTGTTTTAAGATGTTGCTTGATTTATTATTATTTTGCTGCATTGTATTTGCTTCACCAGGGCTACATATGGTTTTGAATTCAGTTTTTCTTTCTCTTAGACTGGTTGCTAACCATGACGAGAAACTCTGCCTGTCCTGCTATTTAACCCATAACTGAGAGGGGAAGAGATGGATTCAAACCTTTCCTGAGGTTATTTGTGCAAAAGTGGATGTAACAAACTTGCTGATTTCTCGTTCCAATCCTTCAACCATTACATCACCATCATCCCCTTGACTTTTGTAATCATAGGGCAGATCTGAATGCAAGAAGCCATACTAACTCTTTTCCACAACGGGCTATTAATGGCAACCATCAGCAATTCTGTTACAGTCATACCTGTCCATTGTTTGACATTGTCCAAGCAGTTTTTACATTGGTATCCTTTCCTGTGTCCACCTTCAATGGTGCCTTGCATGATGGTCTTCCACAAGCTGTCATACCTTGTAATGTGTCTAAATCATGCTATTTTTCTCTGTTTGACAATAGCAAGAAGAGCTTTCTGGTGTCCCACAAAACTTTCAACCCTTTTCTGCACAAACTCATTGTTTTTTTTTTTTTTTTGTTCCCAATAGAAAATGCCAAGGAGTTTTCTCATGCATTTGTTCTCAAACGCTTGGATCCTTCTCTCTGTTTCTGCCAACAGTGCCCACGTTTCACATCCATATAGGAGAATGGAGACTATCAGCGATTTGTACAATCAGCTTTCAAACAAAGTACAGACTATACACCACATGCATATTATCTGGTAAATAAAGCTTTTAATAAGTTAATAGAATGGTATAAAGAAATTCTCTATATAAGAAATTTTATTTAAAATTTCATTATATGTTAAATCTTTCTGATCACTTTCACATAGATTAAGCTATTTTCTTGGATTTGTTTCTAATTGGATTTAGTTTGATTTTTTTTCTACTTATCCACTTCTGATGAGAAATAACCTGGAAAAGTATCTGCTGATTAGAAATGGCACTTAAATATATGTTGGCAGCTGGTGCCTAATGTTCAAATGCTCTCTGCAAGATGGTGGGTAGGGATTGTGTGCAGTATGGACTGTGACTTACTAACATTTTGCAGAATGAAAAGCACTGTTGGGGTTGTGCTCACTTTGTTTCTCCTAAAATGAAAAAATCAGCTAGAAAATAATGCCAGGTGATGAGATGAAATAGGAATTGCTGAGGTGTGCAGTATTTGTCTGTGGTTAGAAGGAAGTAAACACAATCCTGTCAAGAAGGTTGTATATTGTACATCTATACCTATATTTAGCTGCTAATTATTTGCACATTTTAAAAAGTAAGAGTTAACAATTTATAACATTTTTCTTTTATGTTATTTTAGTGTTTTTTCTTTTAGTTTAATCCAATGAAGAACCATTTTCAAGAATTGGTATTCAGTCTCCAGTTTTCAAAAAAAAAAGTACTGGCAAATTGCATACGCCTTTTATTTAACATTAGGCATGCATGCATTCTGGTGTGTGTGTTAAACAAAAAGGGGTAATAATAAAAAAAAAAAGAAGAAAACCTGAAAAAAAAATAAATAAAAGAGTAAATAACTGGGTGGAGTGAAGTGAGAGGAAAAAGGAAATAGATTCTGGCAAAGGCTTAGCTGTCATTTATTTACCAGAAAGATATATAAGTTCAATGCATCCATAGGCTAATGATAAAACAGTTAACATAATCCCCCTCCTTGTCAATGCACTTAACCCAACACTCTGTCAGTGACAGCATGTTATACAATAAAAACATTATTAGGATGTATTTGTTCTATTAGTATTAGATCTGTGCAAAAGTTCTTGAGCACTCTTTGAAAACTAGATTGAACATTCCAGTGCACTTTTGGTTTTTAGTATGACATTTTCAATTCTCTGTTAAAACAATTTCCAGATATTTAAACTTCTGTACTTGTTTTATTTTGACATCTCCAATTTCTAGTTTACATCTTGAACTTTTCCTCTTGATGACAACAATGCATACTGTCTTCTTACAAATGTTGGTTAGTCTTTTCATTTTACTTCCTTTTACTGCTTTGTCTAGGAGATCTAGTGTTCTTTCTATGTCTACTATTAACCCAGTGTTACATGTGTACCTTATATTAAGATTGTACCCATCATATCCTTGTAGGGTTTCCAGCTCCATTAGGATCGCTTCCTGAAGACATGTTACTGTAGTTAAAGTGACATAATTTCCTGAAATGTAAATTTCCTTTTTGTTGCATCTATTTTTTTTATAAATAAACAAGCGCTATTTTAAGAAAGAATTAATTTTTGTAACTTTTTTTTTTACTTTGTTTACAATTGACAAACATGTTTTTTAACAAAACTTATCCTTTTGTTAAGTATATCATATGTCTTTTTATTAAAATTAAATCTCTATCCATACTTTATACTTTTTTAAATCTCTATCCATACTTTATACTTTTTAAATTTCTATCCGTACTTTATACTTTTTTAAATCTCTATCCGTACTTTATACTTTTTAAAATCTCTATCCATACTTTATACTTTTTAAATTTCTATCCGTACTTTATACTTTTTTAAATCTTTATCCGTACTTTATACTTTTTAAAATCTCTATCCGTACTTTATACTTTTTTAAATCTCTATCCATACTTTATACTTTTTTAAATAAAGTTCAATCATCAGAATTATTATTAAGAATCCAATCAATAACTGTTTTTGTGTAATGGAATTACTGATCCACTGTCACATATACTTTTATTAAATTAATTATATATCTTTAGTTTATTGTGGTGTAGTGATATCAGCTCAGAATGAAATATTGGAGAACCTAGTGCAAATTTCCGTCAGGTCCATTGCATTTCTTTACATGCAATTACCCTTGGGAAAGGTATGAAGCCATTTCGTCTCCCACCAGCTATTGGTTGAATAGCAGGACAGACTGGATCCTCTAGCTTTTGTTGACAACCAGTCTACTGCAGAAAGAAATGGCAACCTACTGTGGGAAAATCTTCTGCCTAGTCAGTCATGAATTGAAAGAAAGAGACATGATTGCCCAAGTGTGTATTGCATATGTCACTTAATTGATTGACTGAGATATCTGTATAATTTTGAAATCATAGTTTCTCAATTAACCTTGTTATTTATGTTGAAAAAATATTCAATCAACTTTTAATCAATATTTACTGTTTAGCCTAATTCAGTGTAGTCAAAAGGGAAATGTTTCAGTGAAGGTTGAACTCTCTTTAGTAGAAATAGTATGATATAAAGTGAATTATTAAAATATAATTTTCATGTTAACCGAAGAAAAGAAAGATCCATTATTCAAATACTTGTCAAATTCATACAGATTTTCTGCCTTTTCAAATATTGCTCTCTATGAAGTTACAGTTAGTATCTTGTCAATGATACTTATACTATAAAAGGTTTTTTTTTCTCATTTGGCCTTGGATATAATGAATTAGTAATGTACTTACTGATGATAATGTTTCATCAGTTAATTTTTATAATTTGGTTCTTTATTTAATATTCTGATGTTTGCTTGTAAACAATACTCCATTTTTGTTTTGTATTGAGTGCTTTTGTATGCTTCCCCAGTAATGAATCATTGTCAATGTCAATATAAACTTTTTTTATACGATTTTAAAACTTATATTTGCGACAAGGTATCACGTTAGGCAAAAGGAAAAAAGGAAAACGGTCAAAAAGAATGGACTTACAATGTCACTGAGTGGACTGGAACATCATTCACAGTGACTCGGACATTGGCATGCAACTGAGACATATGGAGGGAACTGGTCAGGTGCTTGGCTATGCAGCGACATTAACACCATATCTGGTCATGGGACTGATATTGATTATGATAATTGAAATTGTTTTAATGTTTATTTTTATACATTATTTAATAAAGAAAAAATTGTTAATTTTCAAAATATCTTGTTTCATGCAACTTTAAAATGTAAAGAAGGGTATAAAAGGAAGTTATGTTTTAGAACAGGGTTTTTCAAACTGTGGGTCCCAACCCTTCAGTGGGTCATGAAATAAATAAAATGGGTCATGACAAAAAAAGAAAAAATACACAAGTGATAACAAATTGCAGAATATAAACAACTCTAAATGTTGTACAGCACTCGTAACTCATTGCCAGTTTTTCACCAAGTTAATCTCATATTATAGGATTTGTAAAAAATATATATATATATATATATATATATATATATATATATAGTCTGTTCTCATTGTGTTTATGTATCTTGCTCATCAAACTCATTACGGACTGAATGACATCAGTTCTTTCTCACAAAGAGACCTCATTCCAAGACTTAGCAATGAAGGTGTGCAGTGCGTTTGTCTTTGTAGCTGGTGAAAGCCGTTAAGATTGTTGAATAATTCAGTTGCCTCTGAATTTAGGGCTAAAAGTAAATTTCCCAACTCAATGTTGAAGTCGGGTACTGGTACATTCTTTCTGTGGTAGTAAGATGATGTGTTATGTTCATCCAGAATTTCCGATGAGTTGGTTGCTGTTTCAGTGAAATTTAAGAATGGGCTGTTTTTTTGTAAAACTAATTATTTTATCTGTCTATATCTCTGAGATGAGGTATTATTATTACTTACATTATTTACATTATTCGGACTGTTATCCTCATCTTCATTGCCATATTCACAATGTTTTGCCCGTTGTATGCTCCGGCCTTCTTCTTCTACCTCGGTGGACGAAATAAAGGGTTAAGTTCAAAATTTCAATCATCTGAAGAAGGTCAGATGTACAAAGACCAAAATGTTGTGAATATGGCAATGAAGATGAGGATAACAGTCTGAATAATGTTAAGTAATCATTTTATATTCATACAAATAGATACATGCAATTTCACTATGTGCAGGTCATAAGAAATATGCATATAAATTATTGATGCTAAATAAATGAACCTAGTAAGCAGAAATTGACTTTGATTTATTACATGTAGGTATAATGGGTCATAATGCAAAATGTGGTTCTTGCTGTGGGTCGCAGTAAAGAAAGTTTGAAAAACACTTTTAGATCAATGAATTATTGACTAACTATAAAAGCTGACGGTAAACATTTCAAAGGGCAATGTAACTTGTAGAATCACAATTTATCTGTTATGACTTCCTGAATCAGTCTGTTCCTCACTAATTACTTAATGTTTTGCAGGTGATGCTGAAAGTTATTTTATTTCAATAGATTATTTAAACCTTACAATATTCAGTCTTAAAAGAGACTTTAACCTACTGTATGATAATTTGACATGTCCAAATAATGAAACATTTTACAAAATGATTATCATAGAATGAAAAGATAAAATTTTAGCCCTTGTAAAATATTTTTTCTTCAGTACAGCTTACAATTATCTTGTTGATGTTCATTGTATAAAACTAGATTTAGGTAATTGAGGATTATAAAATAATTATGGAAGAAATGATCTTAAATTTGTTTTAAAGTTCTCTCAGTGTATACTTGGGGATAATTTAAAATCTGCGAAAATTAAAAATGATAGGATTGTTAATACCATCCGATGCCCTCTTGTTGAAATTCAGGCTTGTAAAATAGACAAATAAATGAGTTTATTTGATAATAATTGCTTGCTTATGTGTTTTGGAGAGAGGGGCTCATGTGTTGGGAAGCTCCTGGCCTCCACATACCATCTCCTAGGCCTTTACTTATTATGTGTCTTTGGCTAAATGCATTGGAAATCCTACCAGGGTCCAGCATTGGTAGCCATAATCTTAACAACATAAGATATGCAGATGACACAGTGCTGATAGCAGACATGGAAAAGAAACTACAAAACCTCCTACAGAAGGTAGTGAATGAAAGCGAGAAGGGACTATGCCTAAATTACAAGAAGACGGAATGCATTGTCATCAGTAAAAGAATGAGCCTGAAATGCAAATCAGGGACATTAAAATAAAGCAGATGTGGAAGTTTAAATATCTGGGGAGTGTTTTGACAGAGGATGGCAAGAACGACGCTTTGTAGACATATTGGGATGGCCAAGGACGCATTCCAAAAGCTGGGCAGAGTATTGCGAGACAGGGAGGGTCTCTTTGGTAACAAAGAAAAGAGTGCTGGGCTGTTACATGACATCTGTCCTTCTTTACAGCAGTGAATGTTGGATGGTCTCCTCAAAGATGAAGAAGAGACTCAAGGTGATGGAGATGTGGTCTACAGAAGGATGCTAAGGATATCATGGACTGAGTGTGTGAGCAATGATGAGATCTTGGAGAGGATGCAAACAAGGAGGAGGCTTACACTTAACATCAGGAAGAGGCAGCTGAAGTTTCTGGGATACATAATGAGAAAGGAGGGCCTGGAGAATCTGATATCCACAGGTTGAATAGAGGGAAAGAGAGACAAGGGAAAGCAATGCATGAAATACCTGGCAGGCTTGAGCAAGTGGATGACAAAACGTGGTCTGGGGGAGGTGGCAGAGGGATGAAACTTATTGAGAGCCACAAGGGATAGGGGGAAGTGGAGAGCCATGATCGCCTACATAGAAAGAAAAGCTAGGTGCATGTATGTTGGCTCTTCCTGAAGCTATTATTCACTCTGACATCATTTATGAAAGTTCAGTTTAAAGGGTAGTTAATTTCTTTAAGAGTTGAACTGAAAAAATTCTAAATTTACTCCAGTTTACTGCTGTAATGTCCAAATGAGGAAAAATGTGTTTATTTTTCTTTTAATTTAATGTCTTTTTCTTAATAATTTAACAGTCAGTATGAAAACATTGAGCTACACATTGAAAATTCTCCAGAGTTAAGAGTAATTTTATATTTCAACAAAAGACTATGGTTCATAAACCTCTTTATTTTCATACCTTGTGTAATTTATTTATTAAAATTGAATATATCATATTATGTTTGGAGGCATCTCTTCTCATTTATGGGCCCACAAGAGAGGAGATGAAAGGATGGTTTGAAAATATAAATTATTTTTTATTCTTTAGTCTGCACACATTCCTACTAAATTTTTAGTTAATTTATAAATATAAATTTTTTTTAAAAGAAAAAAAAAACAACCTATTTTGGTCCACAGAGATGGATGTTTATTATTATTATTATTATTGTGACAGGTAATGTTGCTAAACAGTTGTTTTTAAGTGCTCTCCACAACTTCCTATCCTTTGTAGCCTTCAGTAGTTTTTCTCTCTAAGGCACCCACCTGCTGTTACACCATCCACAAGCCTCTCAGTTAAATGGCTTGATGTCTTTCCCTATCTCTCTTGCCCTCAATATGCTACATGAGGGTCAAGTTTTCCAATCCCTCTTTCCTCATTATGTATCCAAGGAATTTCAACAGCTTTTTTCTGATTCTAAATGTTCTTTTGTTTCTTTATGACTTTCTTGTTGTTTACTTGCTCTGTCCATGGAATTTTTAATATCCTTTTGTAGAACTACATTTTTGCTGCCTCTATTCTTCTTCTCATCCTTGGGGAGATTATCCAGCATTCACTGCCATATAAAAGGGTGGTTATCACATAGCAATCCAGCAATGTTTTCTTTTTCTTTTAGTGAACTTTTCCATTTCTCAGCATCTTGCTTTGCTTTTGGAACGCTTCTTTCACTAATCCAATACATGTTTGGATCTCAGTATTGCATTTTGTATCAATGTATTTTATATTGTTAAGATTAAATCAATCAATAATAAACCCTGATAGGGTCCCCAGTTCCCTTAGGATAGCATTGCTGTAGAGGTTGAATAAATCTGGAGAGAAGACACATCGTTGTATAATGCTTCTTTCAATTTTTGTATAGCTACTCAATTTTATTTTATATCCATATGCAGGCTGTTTGCTTCCACTATAAATTCTGGATTATTCTAACATCTTTTCCAAATAGATCTAGTTTTCCGAGCAGCTCAAACAGTTTATTTAAAATGAATTTAAAAAATAATAATTTCAAGTAATAATAATTTTTATAATGTATGAAATTGTTTATAACAATGAATTTATAACAGTGTAAAATATAACGATTTTTATATCCTTAGCAATTATTTGGTTATTATTTAGATTATTTATGTACAAACTATTGTCCTCATCTTTGTTGTTATTATCATAACATTTCAGCTGTTGTGCTCTGTGGCCTTCATCAAGTACTTGTTTATCCAGATAACCTTCAAGGAATTTTGAACTGAACCCCTGATATTTTGTCTTGTTCTTATTTAGTGTTGCTCAGTTATTGCTTGTTCTACACATCTTGCCCTGGGATTGAACCCATAATTACTGTCATCAAATTCATGAACCAATGATTTAATCCACTAGTCTATGAATCTGGTGACATAATAATTGTGTGTTCAATCCCTGGGATGGGTAGTGTAGGTTCAGACTCAGTGGAAACTAGGCAAGCAAGATGAGATATTCCTAGACATGGACAGTGGAATGAGAACAATATACCACTATAGATAGAGTTCAGTTTGAAATTACCTGGATGTTACCCAGATCAGTAATCACTTGATGAAGGCCAGAGAGCACATCGGTAGAACTATTAGTATAACAAAAAAACATGAGGACAGTAGTCTGTGTATAAATAATAACAGCTTATCCCAGAACGTCATACTTGGTTATTGTTATCTAAAAGACCCTATTCCAAAGTGATCACAATAAGTGGCTTTCTCTGTGTCATTTTCGATACAGAGAAGGAATTGTTTTATAAGCCAAAGACATGGCATGGTTGGCATGAGTATCAGAGAAGTGCCAGTGCAAACACATTGCACTTTTAGTTTGTCTCTGCAAACCATTTCCTCTTCTGAGCAAAATATTCCATTTCTGCTGGTTTCATAATTGCTGTCCACCTTTTAGCAGGCTAACTATATTGACAATTACATTGGCAGCATCAACCTAGACATCTTTCACTATTGCAAATACTTGCAATATCATTTATCATTTATCTTTGCACATGAACTGATAGCATCTAATTTCCATTTCATCTTCCTTCATGAATATGGATCATTTTTTTCTTGCTCATCCTTTTCTCTCATTTCGTTATGGTTTGTTTTCTTTTAATTATTTTTTCTTTTCTTTTTCAAGTGAAAACTTCAGAAGAATTGTTTTGCCTTTGTGTAGAAGAAGAAAAAAAACTTCCTCCATAATAAGATCACTTCTATTATCAACTGTGTTGTATGTATAGAAGGTAGATGATGATCATTTTTCATTTTCAAGTGAAAACTTCAGAAGAATTGTTTTGCCTTTGTGTAGAAGAGAAAAAAAACTTCCTCCATAATAAGATCACTTCTATTATCAACTGTGTTGTATGTATAGAAGGTAGATGATGATCATCTTTCATTTTCTCTCAAAGGTTTCTGTGTTTTTCAGTTTTTGTTAGTCTACAAAAGCTAATGTTAATTTACGGGAGCCTTAAAGATAAAATGTTTAAATTTTCTTTTTTTTCTTCAGAAAAAGACGGGAAATGCTATTTTTATTTGTAAATAAGACTCCACCCTGAAAATCACTAATCCTAACCTTGGAGAGGGCTAATGAAATAAACTTATCTATTCCTACTGGTTAGAAAAAGTTTGGTTTGGTGGTGACTGACAAAATGCTATTCTCCATATTGGTATTTTTTCTTATTTCAAACTTTTGATGGTCCTAGCCTCTTCTTCAGGTAAAACTGCAAAAATCTGACAACTTGAAAGATCAGGAACTCAAATAAAAAGACAATTTTTCCCTCCAGAATCTATCTTGCATATCTATAAGTCTACTATTTGTCCATGCTTAGAATATT
Source organism: Acanthosepion esculentum (assembly GCA_964036315.1). Taxonomy (NCBI): domain Eukaryota; kingdom Metazoa; phylum Mollusca; class Cephalopoda; order Sepiida; family Sepiidae; genus Acanthosepion; species Acanthosepion esculentum. The sequence goes on along the minus strand of OZ038492.1, from coordinate 99,013,719 downwards.
GCTGCCACATATTGTCCAGTACTACTGCTATTTACCTTGAGCACTTTGATAAAATCCAAGGAAGAATCAGCAGTATTATTGGTCCTGATCTGGCAGCTAGGCTTCAGTCATTTTCCCACCACCATAAAGTTGTCTCCCTGTGTCTTTTCTATAAATTCTTTCATGGTAATTGTTTGGATGAGCTCTTCACTATGGTATTTAGACATTTTGAATTTAACCGCAGTACTAGACTGTCATCGAGATATCATCAATTTACAGTTGAGCTGGCCAGATGTAACCATAAGTTCTATGCTAATAGTTTCTTTCTCGCACTTCTTGCTTGTGGAACTTACTTCCAGCTTCATATTTTCTAGCCAACTTTAATCTGAAGAAATTTATATGCAATTTCAGTTGCTATCTACTGTCCTCTTGATTACTCTTTCCTCTTATTATTAATGTTTCTGTTCCTAATTCTTCTACACTCTGTAATCCCTTTTGTCTTAGTGGCTTTACAGTGTTGCATGAGGTGATACTGATTAAGAAAAGAAAAAGAAAATACAAGACTGTTTAAGAGAAAGGATGAAATGTTTTAATTTTCCAAGATTAAACTGCTGTTAAAATTTGATCTCTAACACCAAAAATTGAGTCTCTTTTTCTCGCTGATGGTTAAAAGAAAATGTAAATTGATGTCTTTTATTCTATTTTTAAGGTTTTCACAATTTAAAATCAGGTTGTTAGTTTTTAGTAAATAATAATAATTGTTTCTCTCATAGCCTGTATTCAGCTACATATGACTGCTGCTCTGAGTAGAAAAAAGAAACTGACTTAAAAGTACAGACAAAAGATTATAAAGGTCAGTGTAAATTGATGGAATTGTTCTTTTATTTCCTATTTCAAACTTTTGGCAGAATTAAGTGTCTTCTTCAGGCAAAGATTAAAACATCTGACATCTTGACCAATCTCGAACCCATCTAAAAAGACATACAAATCTGACTGTTGGGAGAAAAGTGCCAATGTTTTTATTCTCCAAGATCAAATTACTTTTAAAATTTAACCCTAAATTAACACCATAAATTGAATTTCTCGTTATCAAGTACAAGAAAATTCAACTTAATCTCATCTTTTTTCTTTTTCTTTTAAGCTTCCATTCTTTAAAATTTTGGCCAGTAGCTTCTGGTGGGAATTAATAAAAAAGCCTTATTTTTTTTTCTCCAAATTGATAACTATTTTATCATATTTAAAAAAAAAATGTAATCCGTTTGTATTTATTTACATTTCCTCTATTGCTGTATTACATATTTGCATGTTTTCATTGATTTAAAGCTATTTATATAGAAATTTAACTTAAATTTTAGCATCTATGATTAAGTTGTCTGCTTCTTAAATTGAATTTAATTTTGTAAGTAGAATTCAATTAACATATACTTCTGCTTTGCTTATACACTCTGGCTTTGATGTATGAGGAATTGAACTAACATGTACATTGCTTTCAGATAATCATTTTGGGTGTGTTTTTCTATGATTTGAAAGACATAAAGAAAAGATGAGTTCCATAGAAGCGAAATTAATTTTTGAAACCACAGAAATGTCAGCTGGTTCTTGTATGGACATACATTTATGAAGAAAATAAAAGTTCCTGGTCCAACATTTCCCGAAAAAATCTGATGTTTGGTCAGATTTGACAAGAACTTTTTAACGACCGCTCGTGCATTTGAAAATTCAGTTTGATTCCAATTATTAACTACGTAAAGAAAACTTAAAAGGAAGTTTGTTTTAGAGAAGTTTGACTTTTAAATGATAATTAATTGTGGAAAGGGCATACAACTAAATTGAGAATTGCTTTTAATGTTTTTGTGATTCATTAATAAGATAAGCAAAAACTAAACACTAGGAAAGTATAAAAATACATATTTATAGCAAAATGACCAACAATACATTTTGTATGTAGTTGAAGGCATGCAATTGTGTTCAAAATATTTAGATTTCGGCATTAAATAATCCATAGAGGTTGATATGCTGCTAAACAAAATCAACCAAAAACCAACCATTCATATGAAACAATATTTATTTGAGCTATCTGTTGATCATAAAATTAATTTCCATGATGAAGACAATTACATTATAGATGGATTATATATTTGAATAAAACTTTGAAACAGCTAAACTATTTACTGTTTAAAAAACACCCTGATGAACATTGCTTTTGATGGCTATGTAGATAAAAATGCAGCTATGAAGTACGTTTTTCTCCTTGCTATGTATATGTGAGTCGGTACATCTATTGCATCATGGAACATTCAACAAGTAAAATATATATTAAAAAAATTTTGAGAAAGAAGAAAAAATTTATCTGCTGTTTCTAATTGAAAAAATTACTTATTTCTGTTTTTCTCTCTCATGTTAGTTGAGAAAATTCTGATGGTGCCCTCAGGAAACATTTGTTATGATCCTTTGCATGACAAATGGATCTGATTATGTGAGAGATTTGGAGAAATATCTCCTGGAATGTTAGGAAGTGGATAAAGTGGGTTGGGTAGATGTTACATGTGAGTAGATAATGTCAGTGAAGAGATCGCCCAATGAATGCTAATACTGTTTAACTAATGTGTTTCTTATTCCTCTAAAACCCTCTTCAAAAATGTTAAACAACAATCTTTTCCAGCCTATGACATTCTTTTTTGAAAGATTGAGCAAAGGAGATGACAAGCTTCAGTTTGATGTTGGTCTAGAATTTGATTCTGGAGATAGTTTCTAAAGAACTTGTCATATTTGTATGGCATATATATGTCTTAGTCCTTGATAGTTTAAAGCCACTATTTCTTTGCAGAAGTTTCCTTCATTCACGTTATATAAGTGTGTGCGTGTTTGTGTATTTTTTTTAACACTTTTATCAACTAGCTTCTGTAACTGATCTATCAGCAGTTTGTAATAGCCACAATATTAGTTTGCTGACAGTATTAAAAAATAAGTTCATGAAGATCTTGCTAACTTTCCCTATTTTCATAGATGTAAGAATGTAGTAAACGTCCATATACATATATTCTTTGCTTTCCATCTGTAGACTTTATACTGCTTCACTTTTCATGAAAGATCCAATTTTAAATTCTAAAAGGTTCTACTTTCAGAGACACCAGGTAAATATTATTTAATTTTACTTATATAAAATACCTATAAACAATATGTGTCGAACTCTTGTATCATTTTTCACACATGAGGTTACAGCAAATCGAACAGCCAAACTACTTACACACATGATTTGGTTATAACTGTGAAGGCTTCTGCAGAACTGACCACACTTTTTGGAAGAGCTGCACACAAAGAACTGGTGCACACAGTATGTAACAAGGTCCCCAAATGACCCTTCCCAGATTTTGAATTCAGAGGTGTTATTTTCCTAGACTGGTCACCACCCGAGGCTATAGGACCCAGTCTGTCTGCTATTTGCACATAGCTTGGAGTGGGGAGAAGAGATGGATTTAAAAAAATTGTTTTTTTTTAAAGCATTTCACCCCAAGCAAGGTGGGAGTGCCACTAGCATGCAAGGGCTTACAGAGAGTGAGAGCAAGAATAAAGAGGGGTCTTTGAGGAAGGGATATAGAGAAGAACAGGGATCAGGATCAAAGCATCAGAAGATGTTGATTGACATTACATTTGAATATTTGAAGATTATAGCTATCAGGGAAGCAAGTAGGAGGAAGGGAGTTCCATTGCCGGAAGTGTGATAGAAGAGGCGGTTACATTTATCTGTTTGAGATAGTGAAAGGGTGGGACCAAGATGCCAACCTAGTAGCATGCTTAAATTCATGCAGTTAGGATACCGGTGAAAGTAGCTCGTCAGAGCAGTTGCCATGAAAATATTTATAGAAAAGACAGAGGGAAGCCATATCATGTCTGTGAGAAAGTGACTGTAGACAAGATGCTAGATCAGGGCCAATCACATTGCACATCTGTTTCTGGATTTTGTCGAGGGCCTTGAGATGAACAGGGGGGTACCAGACCATATATGGCAACAGTATTCAATGTAAAGATGAATGGTAAATTTGTAGATTTGAAGGATGGACTCAGGCGAGAAAAACCTTCTGGCACAACATAGAGAACCAATTTTCCTTGTGGTAGATGAAGCTATTGATTCAATGTAGTTGTTCCACCTCAGGTCAGTGAAAAATATGGGACCAAGAAGGTCCAGAGAGATGCCCTCGTGGAGTTGAGCTGATAGGAGTTTGCATATAAGTGAATGTAACAAACTTGACTAGAATTCGAACTTGGTTCTCTGATTACCCATTACTCCACCATGCCTCTCTCTCAATATATATATATATATATATATATATATATATATATATAGTGGATAAATCTGGCATACTTTTAATTTATTTGTTTAAATGTTATTTTTAATGGATATTCATATTTGAGTAGATACTCTCTTTTTATTTATTAATTAAACTTTATATTTACTTATTCCCATCTACTGGCCTGAATATTCAAGAAATCTTGTTAGACAAATATGCATCCTCCTAAATAAATATACAAATAAATTAAATATATATGGTATGACATAATAAAATCCAAAATTACCTCATATGGGAGAAAAGGAATAGATCTATTTCAACCGGCAAAAAATTGGTTGGTCTTATTCAACCCCGGTATATAGACTGAGTTTGTGTCGGAATTAGAAATTTAACTTAAATTTCTAATTCCAACACAAACTCAGTCTATATACAGGGATTCAATAAGATTGACAATATTTTTGTTGGTTAAAATAGATCTAACATCTGAGGTAATTTTGGATTTTATTGTGTAATACCATTTATTGGTGCTGTAATAATAAATACATTGAGCTACTTTTTTTGTTGATCAGTTTTAATAATTTATATTACTAGGATCCACTTGGATTATATACCAATGTATTTATTACCTTTATTTATATATATATATATATATATATATATATATATATATATATATATATATATATATACAAGGTAACCAAAAAAGTTCTGTCCGTTTTTTGATTAGTCATTGAATGAAGTTGAAATATATATGAAATGCGTGTAGCAATTGTTTTCAAATTCGGACAGCCGGAAGTAGGAACATCAGACATTATAAAAAATACGCGCACCATCCCCGGCCATCAGTTATAAGCTGGACAGCTGTGAGAAGGATGGAAGTGTCTAGAGATCTCGTTCGGGGCTGTTTGCTTTACGACTTCAAAGTGGGCTTATCAGCAGCTGCATCAAGTCGCCGCATATGTCAAGTGTTTGGGGATAGTGCTGTGGATGAACGTACTGCAAGGCGTTGGTTTCGAAAATTCAAGTCGGGAGATTTGTCTCTCCATGATGAGCCTCGCAGTGGATGACCACTGGTCTTGAATGACGGAGTCCTGAAGGCGACCATTGAAGAGGACAGTAGTCTAACATGTGGTGAACTTGCAAGACAGTTCAACGTTTCCGATGAAACAGTTAGATTAGGTAAGACGTACAAACTGAGCAAGTGGGTTCTGCAAACGCTGTTGGAGGTCCACAAGGGACGAGTGGCAGCCTGCGTATCGCTGCTTTCTCGCCACCGTACCGCATCCTTATTCAATCGAGTGCTTACCAGTGATGATAATTGGGTTCTGTACAAAACTCCCAAGCGTTCCAGACATTGGTTGTCTCCTCAGGATGCTGTCCCTCACACCGCAAGACCGCCTATTCACCCACGCAAAATTATGCTTTGTGTCTGGTGAACAGGCTGTCAAGTGGTTCATTATGAACTGCTACCAATGGGCCATACGGTCACTGGTGACCAATACTCGCAGCAATTGAAACGTGTGCAACAGGCATTGCGCCAGAAGGAGCCAGCAGTGGTGAATCGCAAAGGTGTGCTTTTCCTCCATGACAACGCCAGGTCGCATGTCGCACGAGTGGTCAGGGATACCATACAGCAATTTGTGTGGGAGACTTTGTGCCATCCACCTTATTCACCTGACCTTGCGCCATCCGATTACCACCTCTTCCACTCCCTGGATAATCATCTTCGTGGGAAATCCTTCACCAATGAAGCAGACTTGCGCAAAGCCCTCACGGACTTCTTTGCGTCAACCATACCCCACCACCCGGGAGTTCTACCGCAATGGCATTGAACAGCTGGAGACATGTTGGCAGAAGGTGCTGAATGCCGATGGCGATTACTTCGAAGACTAAATATAAGTTACACATACTCTGAAGCGTTTTCTTTTTTTCCTTTAAAAACGGACAGAACTTTTTTGCTTACCGTATATATATATATATATATATATATATATATATATATATATATATATATGTGTGTGTGTGTGTATGTATATGTGTGTTCATTCTTAATGAACAATGGCAGACCATAAATAAAAGTGTCATGTGTTGTCACACAATCATCAGTTACCTGAATGAAACTTTTTGTTGTGGTCAGTCATTGGGAAGTTATTAATAAATTAATCTCTGCCATTTAATATGGCATTGAATTCTTTTTATCTAGTGTGCCTTGGTAGCATACTCCCTTAGGAGTTGCTTACTTTGTGCATTACTTAAATTATATGCTCTGATATGGGTGACTTTGTGAGCCTGGTATTGTTGAGCACTATTTTGTTTTTAGCATTACGCTCCTTTGATGATACCCTACTGTTGGGCACTTTCTATGCATGCTTTTGGGGTTTTTTGTTTTTTTTTGGTGTTTGTTTTTTTTCTTTTTTTTTTCCTTTGAGAAATTTTTGATTTTTTAGTATTTCTATTTTTCGCCTCATCAAGCTAGTCTCATTGTAACATCTTGGGCTAACCAAGGGAGTTATAAATTGCCCATTTTCACAAAAATTAGTTGCTGACTACCTGATGATTGCATAAAAATACATAAAACTTTTAATTGTAGTCAGCCATTGTTTATCAGGAAAATACTTATATATTAATACTCTGCCATTAAATATGGCATCATGCACTTTTTCTCTGGTGTGCCTTGGTAGCATACTCCCTTAGGAGTTGCTTACTTTATACATTACTTATATATGGTCTGAAGATTGAGGTGTGAAACTGATATCATGTAAGGTTGATTTCTATGTCCACACTGTCTATATCGATAAATGCTCTGTTTCCAATATTAGGCACTCTTCCTCCATTAATATAGCAAATTTTAAATAATATATATGGGGATGCTGAAAAATTCTCGAACAATCCACTTCCCAAAATTTGTCCTGAATTTTAGGAGGGCTTCCTTTTTGGTTGGGGTTGAGAACTTTTCAGAAGCCTCTCATTTGCATGTCTGTGTGCATGTAATACTTTCCATAGATTGTATATATACTGCACTTTGATCCTTGGTAGTGATAAGTTGATCCTTAGCAAGGCACACAAATACTCTGATTCTCAACAGAAGTGCCAACCATGGTTGGTACTACACAAGTGTTATTTAATATTTCTTAAGAACATTTTTCTATTGATAATACTAACAAATATCAAAGATACTTAGAGCTTTTGATATTTTAATATTCATAAGAGACTATTGATAAATTATATTAAATGATTAAGAGAAAAATAATATTCTTAGTTATAACACTGAAGGTCTGTTGGGACTATTGTATTCTTTGTTTTGTTTTTCTGATGAAACTAGTTAAAACTATTAAAACTTCAATGATCACTGCATCAAAAAATCTCTGAACATTTTGGCTGACTTGGGGAAATTGAGACAATAGAGTAACATGGAATTAAAAAAATTTACAGGGTGTGAATAGCTTTCACATTTTTAAAGTTTGACAAAAAGACCAAGGTAACTGCTATTAAAATATTTATTTCACTGTTGTTTAAACAAAGGACTGTGTTTTTCATTTGGTTTTAAAAATGACATCCTCCAAATGGTGGCCTCTATTCACCATACACTGCTGTAGAGCATTTCTAAAGTTTTCCATTATCTGGAAGTTTGAGTGCTTCAAGCTTTTCAAGGTCTTTTTCTTTTAAGCATTGAATCTATGGCCCTGGAATTTTCAATCTATTTCAGTTGAAATTTATAAAATCTTTCTCTTAAAACAATTTTTCATGAAAATATGTTTTTCAAAAGAATTAACAAAAGTTGAAAAACAAGTTTAATTTGAAAACAAGTAAGCAATACTTATAAAATGAAATTATTCAATATTCATTTTTAATGTTTAGAATATTTCTTATTATAAACATTATGTTTAGTGGATCCATGTGTTTGAGAAGAGCCCCCACCACCACTTTTTTTTAAAAGCACACCTAGTAGAAAGGTAGTTTTTCTAATGAAAGGTGGATGTGTGTTTTCAGTCCCTGCTAAGAGGCACATTTTCTTTATTAAGACTTTTAATTTCACAAACCAGTAGACATTTATTACAGTTAAAAAAAAAAAGAAGAAAAATCCTGTATCGCTACACACATATGTGCATCCTCTAAATATAATGTTTGTAGCAATAAAAAATAATGTTGGATTATATATACAGGGTGCAGCAGGAATACCTTCCACCTTTTAAAGGTTGACAAAAAAACCAAGGTAGCTGCTATTAAAAAAAATTATTTCCCTGTTGTTTAAACAAAGGGCTACATTTTTTATTCATTTGATTTTAAAAAAGACATCCTCCAAATGGTGGCCTCTATTTTTCATACACTGTTGTGGATGATTTCTAAAGTTTTCCATTATCTGGAAGTTCAAACACTCCAAGGTCTTTTAATTGGCTTTCTTTTTGGTGCTTAACCTGTGACCCTGAAGTTTTTAATCCGTAGCAGTATACGTTTTCTATCTGGATCAGCATCATTCCAGCATAACATACACTGAGCACAAAAACTTCAGTGTTGGAGTTACAGATTCACCAGTCTTAAAAAAACATTTCAACAGCAAATGCATGGTGTGCATAATGGTAACCAATGGTATCTGAAAAATATAAGACATTAGATAGATGAAGACACCATTGCTACAAAATTAAATATATAAAAGTTAAATTTATGTAACTGAAATTTAAAACCAATTTCCACACCTTAAAAAAAACTAAATTATCTTTATTTATTTTTTACTTTAATCAATGTTATTATTTGAAAATTAGTTTTGAAGATTTCCTCATTTATATTTTTAGATTACTAAAGAAAATTGAATGTTTTGTTCATTTTCTAAAATTATCTTATATTTTCCATTATGTCTCTTTTTTTTATAAGAAAATTACTTGAAAGAATAATGTTAATTTAGAGATTGCAGGCCATTCACTGCATTACTACATGAAAAAACTGCTAAAAATTAATTTTAACTTATTATTATTAAGCACAGTTATGTACTCCTTTTTATGCACTTACTTTTAAGTAAAAGGCATTAATTTTTAATGCTGTTACAGAAGGAACAACTTTTCTTTTTTTCTATGGAAGATCAGTATAATCAATACCTCCAATTTGAATAGCATTAACAAAATTATCTTTCATATTTTTTTTACCAACATCCCATATTACATTATTTAATGACCACAAATTCTTTCCATTTTTAAATGATCTATAGTTTATTTTATCATTGATTGAAAATAACATTGTTTATATCACACATGCTAAAAAGATGATGACAAATTATTTTTAAAAATGTTTTGTTAGTTTTCACAACATTAATCTCCTTCAATGTTCTCCCTTTTTGACTCAGTGAATTTATCCAAACATTTTTCTAACTTCTGGAAACATTTCTGGAACACGTTAGTGTGGATTTTGTTGAAGGCACTTCAAAATGTCTTTTTTATTTACTTTGCATCATTGTTGTGAGTAAAATATTTCCATTTTAGATTAGGTTTTATATAAGAGTAAAAACAAATGTCACATGGAGTGAGGTTGGACTAATAGAGTGGATGGTAGACAACTGCTATGTTGGTTTGGACCCAAAGCTGTTAGACACTCAAGGTCATTTGTCAAGAGCATTGTCAATATGATATAATTCTGCATTTTGTTATCATTATCACAATCTTTTGAACTCTTCCAAATAAAGCTTATTATTTACCATCTCTCAAAGAGGAACAAATTCCTTTTGCATGAACCTATTCCTATCAAAGAAATAAATCAACATGGCCTTGTCATTGAATTTAGATTTTAGTAATTTGGTAGGCTTTCCATTAACTTGATGCTTGTTTTATTTACAGGTATAACTTAGCACCAAAATTCATCCCCTGTCAGAACTTTGAATAAAAAATCTAAGTCATTTTGAATTTGTCTGTTTCTAAAATTGTGGCAAACATTCAAACAATGCTTTTTATCCTCCATGAGCAAATGAAGTACACATTTTATGGAAACTTGTTTCATTTTCAAATCTGCTAATATTTACTAGCATGAACTCAAAATCAAACCAGTCACCTTGTATATCTTGTCAATAGTCCTTTTTTTAGGTGTACAAGGCATGTATAATCAGTTAAAGTGTTTTAATTTTTTTCTATATCATTACCATAAATTAAATATGACTTTGCTCATCAAATTTAAGCTATTTCACTACTCTAAATGAAAATATTAATTAGTCTGTCTTTTTCCTAGTCAGAATCCAAAGTCTTGACATTTTCCCTCCAACAATCTATATTTATCATTAACTTGTTCAATAATATGCCAAAATGTTTATTTAACATAAAATATTGTCCATATTTAAGAAAAAAGAAAAAAAAACAAACTTCTATTTGCTAGTCTGACTATGACTAGTTAAACAAGCTTGGGGTAATTGGATAGACATTATCTTGAAGTTCCACTGTGTGGAAATTTTAGATTGGTGAAGCAAATATTTTTCCAGATAAGAATTCCTTTGCTTCCTGAAATTCTATTCATGCAATACTCTGTGATAAATAGAATTGTTGTTCTTTGTGTCCAAAAGATTCTACACACTATTATGTACCAATGTCTCATTTTTTGATATCTCTGTTGGCTCTGTCAACTCCAAATTATTTTTTGTTTGCCATATTCCTCAGCCTCTGATTCAGATGACAAAAACAGACTTAAAGATAGATTACTAGATTTCATTAAACTGTACATTAATTTCATGGGTTTGGTAGTTGTTTTAAAAAGTTATTTGATTATAATGTTATTTCCAGGTAGCATCATTTACTTAACCAAGAAAATGATAATCTTTTGCCTCAACAATATTTTTTCTTTGGATTGTTATGCCAATACTTCCTAAAGTTTGTGGAATCTATTATTTTTTTTTTTTTTTTTGATATTTCATTCTCCTAATGATAGCTTATAAATATAACTTTGTATAATGAATATTGCAACAGTGACAGTGGTACCTCCAACAAAGCTCTCATCAAATAATGACCCTAGGTTTAGGCATGATTTTGATTTCTAGTTCATGCTGTTTGCTTATGGCTGTAGACTAATGGCTTGAAGGAAGTACAGTAAGCAAATCCAATAAAAGTAAAAGAAAATATTAGTCAAACTTAATAATAATGGTTGATAATGGTTCATCTAAAACAAAAAATAAAGATCATATTGTCGTCACTTAACCTGAAAAATTAAAATCTAAAATTTATTTTTTACAAAAGTGAATAGTAGTAATTTTTGATTTTTGTTTAAACAGAATAATTTATTACTGTGTATAATGTTACTGCACATTTATAAAACCTTTAGTCTTCACTTTGCAGAGCACTTACTATAAAGTTAGTATGTTAATCCTTTATTGGGTAATCTGTGGATGTGCTTTTGTATTAATGTTGGCTTAGTCTATCAAATACCATATTTCCTGCCATATAACACACCTATAATTTAACAAGTAGCATTTAGGAAAAAAGTAAAAATCATACAATTATTGAATGTACTTCATAGTTTCTTTTATTAATAGGTTTTTCTTTTTTTTGTCCAGGACTGTCAACTACTTGATAGTTTTCTATTGAACTATTTAGCATGCAACTAACTTTACAAAATACCAGTGAGCTTTATTCTAAGCTCTACCTAAGCCCAATTATGAGGGTTTAAGATGTGGGGTTATTTTGGGAGATTTTTTTAAGTAAACCATATATGGTGCGTAGCACAGTAGCTTCTATTAATTTTATTATAAACCAATTTTCTATCAGAAAAGAAAAAAGATGAATTTATTTTCTGTTGAAATTCTGTTAATAATTTCTATTTCCTTTACAATTTATTGATTGGTTTGTTTTATGGATTATCAACCCTTGACAAAATGAAACATTTTGGGTTGTAAGAATAATTCTTTTTTTTTTCCAAGGGATTATTACATTAACAGTCTTTTACAGGTAACAATGATTTTTGCAGATACAAGTATTACTATTTAACCCTCTAGATGTAGAGGAAAAAAACAGGTTCATACCTCTTGCAATGGTATTTGTGCATAAGTGAATGTAACATTCCCATACAGCATGGGATTTGTTATTGCAGTGGACCAATTAAAGTGTATCACTTTGGAATCTTGAATTGCATGTCTCAATAGAGCCGTGACTCAAAGTCTTTGAAAATTCCTGGCTCTGAATACTTTATCATGAAATGTTGGGTCTTATCCTTTTTACATTTCTTTTGTATATAGAAAGGAAGAAATTTTACTTTTCTTTTTTTTTTGTTGGTAAAGAAAAGTGATTGATATATCTTATCTGATATTTTGCACCAATAAATGTATATGCATAGTATTTCTTTTATTTTTTTTGTTTAAAAAATGATATAAATCTGATTTAAGAAATTTTTTCAAGAAAAATGTTCATGTTCAGATTATTAGATTATTTTTTGTATAGAAACATATAAAAATAAAGAAGAGAAAAAAGATTATTTCTTAACATTAAATTCTTAAGTGGCTGGACACACTTGGTTACTTTTTAATATTTCTTTTTCCATAGTTTACTTTTGAATGCATTGAGGTAAAATTTGATATAATAAGAACAAAAGTAATGAAGCTTTATAAGAGAATATATTGCTTACAGCTATGATAAATGATTATATCATATGAACTGTTGTCATATAAATAGTCATATCTCTTGAGTATTGAGGTTTTTGTCAAATGATGTTGTGAAATCAAGGTCAGAAAGTTTTTTTTATTTATTTATCACTTTGTATTATAAAAATCAATACTTTTACAGTAAAATTTGTATAAACCAAATTTTTAGGATATACTTATTTAATAAATGTATCAAGTGAAATTCAGCTTATATCTGTCTGCGTTAGAAATATTTAGAACTTATTTAGTGATGTGAGATTTTGTTATGCAGCACAAAGGTTCCTAACATGTTGACTACCAGTGGTCAATTATGAAACCTGATATCAAATACCAACTTTATAATAGCCAACTTAAATAAAACAATTTATGAGTTGATTGATACTTTCAACTGAAGACTTACATTTTTTTTACACTAAAAGTATCACCTATGAGGCAAAAAATGACTGGATTAAAGTATTGGTGCATAGTAATTGTGAGTTCAATCCTTGGGTCAGGCAGTGGGAACAGGGCAATCAATAACTGAGCAGTTCTAAAAATAAGACCTAGATACTCTAGACATGAGCAATGGAATAAGAACAGTCTACACTCATAAATTAAATTAAGGGTTTAATTCACAATTCCTGTTAAGTTACCCAGTTTGGTGGTCAGAGAGAACAATAGCTAAAATGTTGTCATAACAAAGATGAGGACAATAGACCATGTTTTTTGTTTTTTTTATCCTGTGACCTATAGGGTTGTAGGGACACCATGCAGCCACAGTAGAAGTGGTGTTTCTTGAGCAAGATAGCCTGACAGAGCCCAACCTTCTCCAGGCCGGTTTTGAATTCAGAATTTTTCCTTCTCCTAGACCGGTTACCACCCGAGGTTATAGAAGCCAGTCTGTCCTGCTATTTACCCATAGCTGGTGGGAGAAGAAATGGATTCATACCTTTCCCAAGAGTATTAGCATGTAAGTGAATGTAATGGATCTGACTGAAATTCAAACTTGACTCTCCGATTCCTCAATCTGAGCTGCTATATCCTTTACACTACCATGCCTCCACATGTAAATAGTGTAAATAAAAGTATCCCTATGAATGAACTTGTTGATGCCCACAGATGAAAATGTATCAGTAAATGTCAATCACGACATAACTTATAGTTGGTATCATGATAAAAACTGCCGACCACCAATATCTTGTTGTTGGCAGCCAACGTGTTAATCTTATGATAAATAAATATATATAATATCATATAATATTATATTTATAAATATTTTCACATTTCAAATATGTAAGTATTGTCATGAAAATATGATCTCAAGAGAAACAAGATATTGTAAAGTTAGAGAATAATGAGAACACTAAATTGGAAATTGTAAAACAGTTGGACAGAGATTAAAGAGCAATAAAAGAAAAATTGAAATTGGCAAGAACAAGAAAAGCAAACACTTCAATAGTGTCTCCCTCTTTCTCCAGTTATGATTCCAATAGAAAAAAGTGATGTATGCAACAAGAGAAAACAATATTTAAGCAAAGATGATATCTGGGAAGTAATAAAAACTGCTGCTGCATGTAATGTCATAGTTAAAAGAGTAGAAAAATTAACAAATCCAGTGTATAATGTCCAGATGCTTTACTAATAAGTAACATAATAAAATAATAATTTATTCAAGTACATGGGAGATTGTGTTTATCATATATATGTTTATATCTTTTGCATTTATTTATAAATAACAATTTATGGTGCACTTCGTATAATGCAACCTAACATCACTCAAAACAAATTATCAGTATTTTTAAATAAGGATAAAAATTGCACATTAAAATTCGCTGAAAATCTTTTTATTTTTTAATCATATCACCCCATGCAAGGCAGTAAAGCCACTACACACAAGAGGTTACCGAGTGTGAAAGAATAAGAAAAAAAGAGAAATATCATTCAGGAGCGAAATTAATAGAAAAGTAGACAGAAGATAGCTCTTGACATTGCATTTAAATTTTTGAAGATCAAAGTTGGCTGGAAAGTATGAAGCCAGAAGATAGTTCCACAAGTAAGAAGAGTCAGAAAAGAAACTGTTAACATTGAACTTATGGTTATATCTAGCCAATTCAACTGCGAATCGATGAGACATTGACGCCAGTCCAGTACTGCACTTAAATTAATAAAGTCTAGATACCATAGCAAAGAGTTTCATCTGAATATTTACCATGAAATTATTTACAGAAAAGGCACAAAGAAGCTATATTATGGTGGTGAAAAAGTGACTGAAGCTAAGATGCCAGCTCAGGACCAATAATATTGGTGATTCTTCTTTGGATCTTATCAAAAATCTCTAAATATATAGGAGGAGCACCGGACCATATGTGGCAGCAATATTCAAAGCCTGGAAGAATAGTAGACTTGTAAATATGTAAGATAGATTCAAGGGGAGAAAAATTGTCTAGCACGACAAAGTGAACCGACTTTCTAAGCAGAAGACCTAGCAATAGATTCAATATAATGTTTCCATTTCATGTCAGCCGAAAATGTTAGCTCAAGAAGATGCAACAAATCACTCTAATGGAAGTTAGTATCTGCCATGCTGACAGAAGGCAGGAAAAGGTCTTTCAGGTTATTAATAGAGAGAAGTTTTGTTTTGGAGGCATTAAAATTAACATGCCATTCCTTGCCCCAGTTAATATTTTTGAGATCAGCTGCCAATTTGACCTTTTCAAACTGAACAGACTATCAAAACAGGAGTAAATGGTTGTCATCAGCAGAGATATCAAATTGAGAACTGATTACTAACATTAGTTGGCTAATGCTAATTTTATTGTGAAAACATTGACTTGCATAATAAGATCTTACATAATTACTGACAATATCTTATACTCTTCCATACAGTTTAACTAAAGTGACTACATATCCTGAAATATTTGGGGTTGAGGATTATTGCAATAAACCTGCATATAGTAGTAACATTTTCTGACACCTTTTTTTTTGTGTGTGTATTTCCTTTTGATTTGCTATTTGATACAATCATTTATGAAATCTTTCGTATGAAACCCAAGGTAAATAATGTTTTTTCTTTGGTAGCTCTAGAAAGAGTTTTGCTAAGAATTTAGGCTGTACTAATTAACACAATTTTTTGTATATCAGATAAAGATGGATTTCCTGTGACTTTCTTAATGTGTTTCTCAGTAATCTTCTTTTTCCTAGCACTCCTACAATAATGGTTGTGATTAAATGCCACATTCTTGTAATTGCTATTTACAGATCCTTATATTTGAAGAGTTTATCAAATTCTTTAATGGAAATGTTTTTACCAAACTATATGACTGCATCAACAGGATAGCGTTTAAGTTACTTGAAGTACCAGAGTAAAGTAACACCATTACCTTTGAGAACTGTTAGTGGATTTTGCTCATACTGTTTTTCTGTATGGGTTTTATATGATTTTTATGTATGGCTAAGGTGTTAATAACCTTGAACTTATTTTGTGTATTTAGCTCAATTTTGTTTATTGCTCTTCTTTGTTTGAAACATTCTTTTCTGATTTTTGTCTTTTATTCTTGAATCTGTCGTCTTTCATTGATTCCAAAATATTTGTACACTTCTTTCTGATCCAGTTCCTTAATCATAGTTTCATTATCGAGTTCAGTCGTCATTGCCTGTACCAATTGATCTCTTATTTAAAGGCTGTTTTAACACTAATCCAAATTGCCTGGTGATATTATAACTGAATTTCTTTACTATTACTAACATACCATAGATCATTATCATTTTTATCAAACAGTTTCAAATGATCCATATAGAGCAAGTGAATAATAAAGTTATTAAGTATGTGATATCCATAACCCATGTTATTTAGTTGATTTGAGAGTGTTAGTAATATTATACAGAATAATAGGAGTGAAATATTTCCACTTTTCATCTGTAAGTTATCACATCTAGTTTTACCATCAAGATGGTTGTGGATTAAGATAGTTTTCAACTTTTCTTTTTTTTTTTTTAATTGACTTTTAGAAAATTAATAAGAATAGAAAAAAGTTTGACTAATTCTTGTGACTTTTTTATGCAGTCATGCAGGACACTCACAAAAACTTCTCTTTATAATCTAATCATGTGTTACTCAGATTTTTATTTTTTGAACTGGCAATTAATTTTTACAGTCATAAAAACCTATTTTACATCTTTTATGGTTTTCAGAGATAATGTAATTAGTTTCAAGGAATTGACACATTATTTCACTTAAAATCAATGTGAGTATGTTGTGGATAAAGATGATTGATTGGTAATTTTCGGGTTTGGCACTTTCATCAGTTTTGGGGGTTAAATAAATAATGCCTTGGTTTAGCCACTCTGCATTTTGCTTTGAGTTATTCATAGCATTAGAAAACATTTGTTAATGATTTGTGTATAGATGTAAAAGCATTAAACCAGAAGTTAGGTACCTTATCTATTTTAGAAGGCTTCCCCCCACTTTTTATTTTATTTTTTAAGAGCTTCTTGCATCTCTATTGTTCCATTTCTATTCATCTATCTTTTTATACTTCTGTTCTTAATCCATTCTGCACTAATCTTATATTTCTTTTCATTTTCCAGTATCTTATTCCATAACTCTCGCTTCTTCATTTGATTATATTTTTTTTTCTGTTAGCTTTATCAATAAAGCCAATAGAAAAAATAGGAAATGTAGAGATCAATCTCTACATTTCCTATAGAATCTTTCCTTGTTTGTCTTTGAATGTATTGTTAATAAAAATTTCTTTATTTTCCGATATATCCTTTTTCTTTGGGTTTTTTCTTTTATAGGTCATTTTAAGATCTCTTTTACAGTTGATATATCATCATCTTCTTTATTTCTATTTTAACAATACATTGTTTTCACTTTGATTCCTTTTGATAGCACTTCATCTAACATTGAGATTTCTGTCCACACAACTTCAATCTTTGTTTTATTTCTCTTTTTCATTATGGTGGGTGATTATTGTTTATTTCTTGAGTTAGCTTTCATTTTCCTAAGATTTGGCATTGGTGTTAAGACTACTGCAATACAGTATATTATGACTTTATTAAGGGTGGTTTTAATTCTAGTTTGTATTTTTATTATTATTTGTTAAATTGCTTTATATGCTACTTTTTCATCTTTATTTCTTATTTTGTCCAATTTGTCTTCCATCATGTTTTGCTATGCTTTGCAAGTTTCCTAATGATGTTTTTTTTCTCATTTCTTTAATTTTCTCTACATTTGTATCATTTTTGTTGTTTGTCAACTGATTTCATTATTTCTGGTCTTGTCTATTTTTAATATATTTTACTTCTTAGTCTTTCAGTTTTATCATAATTCAGTATATTAACTTTTCTTCTTACATTTTCTGCATTTTTACTTGTAATACTTGCAAATTCATTATTCAGTTCAGTTTTAACATTTTCTTGTAGTTCACTAAACTCTGCATCAGTAATTTTCTTTAATAAGGTTCCTTTTTATATTTGCTAGTTTACTAGCATTTATATTTTCTCTGGTGTTTGGAAATTTGCATCTCCATATTCTGTCTTTCATTGGTGACACTGTACTGCAAAGGTTTGTGTATGCATAGCTTCCTTATCATTTTCTTCAGACCATTTCACTCTTTTTCTTTTTTTCTTTGGTTATTAGTAGGTGTTTATTGAGGAGGATCATCATTTGGAATCATCCACTGTGTCTGTTCTTATTACATGAAGAAACAGTGCAAGTAGCATATATATATATATATTTTACCACAGGCTGGCTTCCTGCTAATGCTTGATGAAGTTTTCATTAGTTCCATTAATATATATGAACTAGTATTGTACATAAGTATGTACAATGTATTACTGTGCTTAAGTTCATAAAGTCTACGTACCTCTGGTACCTAGATTTTATAGTGAGATCTTATCATTTTACAGTTGAAATAGCTAGAGGTAACTGTAAATTCTATGCTAACAATATCTTCTCTTGCACTTCTCACTTGTGAAACTGTCTTCCAGCTTCTTGCTTTCCAGTCAAGTTTGATCTTCAAAAATTTAAATGCAGTGTCAATTGTTATCTTCTGTCTTCTTAATTCCCATTCTTTTATTGTTCTCTCTCATTAATAATGTTTTCATTTTCTCATAATCTCTAACACTCAGTATCCCTTTGCATTTTAGTGGCCTTATTGCATTGCTGGGGGTGAAATGATTCAAAAAGTAAAATGTTTCCACTTTATCCTGTTGAGATATTTTACCCATGATACCACAATTTTTTCCTTTTCTTCTTTAAATATAATTTATCATATATACTATAAACAACAAAATATGGACTTTCAATGTTAATGCATATAAGCTGAAAATTAATTTAACAGTTTAAATTGGTTGTTATAAACACGCATATAGTAGCACAAAAGAATAAATTAAAAAACAAATACTACCGGTGAGGCGAAAAGAAACAAGAATTATTAATATAAAATTCTTTTTTATTGCTGATACACAGGATGTGAGTAGAATATCTTTTTGTGGGCAAGGGAAGTGACTTGGACCAAGGGGTAGAGTTGATGTGTATCAGGTCAGATAATGGAGGTCAGTGGTGGTGATGTGGACAGCTGGTCTGATTCTCTTAGAGTGTATTAGTTGGCTTTCTTAAAAGCATATGGGGTGGAACATGACTAATCGCTTTTTCCTATATTATATTTTTTTTTTTTTTTTTTTTTTTTTTTGTGACAACATTCATGATTGGTTTTGTATTGTATTTTATATTTTGGGGAGGGGGTTTGTTTTGTGAGCTAGATGAGGTGCTCAGAGCCCCTGTGCAGAGAGCCATATTTTTATTTTTACTTTCTGAGCATTCACATCCGGCCGACATGTAGAGTGAATCACAAAGATATCTGTTTTGAAACAGTCTAACAGTTATAACACAAAGTTTAAAATTTATATTTAAGCTTCATCTGTTAGAAAATAAATTAATTATAGTGAAATCAATACAGTTGTTCAGAGTGCTTATAAATAGAAAATAACTTTTCAGTTTTTTTATAAGTCTACCATTCTTCCAGTCTTTGAATATTGCTGCTATATATACTCTAGTACTCTTGCTACAAATATAGATATTCTTGATAAAATCCAAAGAAGAATATGCAATGTTATTGGTCCTCATTTACTTTTCCACTGCCCTAACGTAGATACCATGTACCTTTTTGATAAATACTTTTGTGGTAACTGTTTTGATGAAATTTCTTCTACAGTATATACACTTTATGAATTTAAGTGCAATGCCAGATTGGTGGGAAAGTTTCATCAATTTACAGTTGAAATGGCAAGTGGTAAGCATAAGTTCTAAAATCCAAAGAAGAATCACCAATGTTATTGGTCCTGAGCTGGCATCTTAGCTTCAGTCACTTAGCCACCACCATAATATAGCTTCCTTGTGCCTTTTCTATAAATACTTTCATGGTAAATATTCAGATGAACTTTTTGCTATGGCATCTAGACTTTATTAATTTAAGTGCAGTACTGGACTGGCGTCAATGTCTCATCGATTCGCAGTTGAATTGGCTAGATATAACCATAAATTCAATGTTAAGTTTCTTTTCTGACACTTTTTGCTTGTGGAAGTATCTTCTGGCTTAATGCTTTCCAGCCAACTTTGATCTTCAAAAATTTAAATGCAATGTCAATTGTTATCTACTGTCTTCTTGATTGTTTTTGCTCCTTAATAATGTTTCTCTTTTTTACACTCAGTAACCCCTTGTATCTAGTGGTTTTACTGCCTTGCATGGAGTGATTTGAAAAAACTCCCCAAAAAACAAAAGAAAATGTTCAGTTAATTTTAACCTGTAATATTTATCCTGATAAAATGTATTCTTAATTCCTGCTCTTGTATTGTTCTCTCTCCTTAATAATGTTTTCTTTTTCTCATATTCTCTAACACTCAGTTACTCCTTGTGTTTTAGTGGCTTCATTGCATGGTTTTGGGTGACATGATTAAAAATAAATAAATCATAGTATATATATATATATATATATATATATATATATATATATATATCAATATCATTTGCATTTCATTCATTGGAATAAAATATAAGAGCCATTACCACCCACACCTTCTCCTGAAATCAAATCCTTTAAAACTTTCTCCTAGTAATCTTTTAATTCTATTATATTCATCTTTCATTATCTACAAGATTTAGAAGGCCTGACAACTTGTCAATGGGTTTTTTTTATAACTAAAATCTCCAAAGATGATCAATGAAATAATAAAGGGAACAAAAAAGTATTGATGATTTACTTTCATTGACTTTTTATGCATTTTTCTAACAAGAGCAATAAACTAACTATATTTTTAAAAAAAGGTTCCGAAAGAAATTCCTATTTTCTTTTCTTTTTTTTTTTTTTATGTCACTGATTTAGAAATTTTTGAACATATTTTAACTTTCAGTCTCTTTTGGTATAAAGAATGTTTTTAGAAGTAAAAGGGAATATACAATTTAATAAAATATTAAAAGTAAAAAAGTGAAATCAAACAAATATTGTTT
The DNA here is from genome assembly GCA_964036315.1 of Acanthosepion esculentum. Taxonomy (NCBI): domain Eukaryota; kingdom Metazoa; phylum Mollusca; class Cephalopoda; order Sepiida; family Sepiidae; genus Acanthosepion; species Acanthosepion esculentum. The sequence goes on along the minus strand of OZ038492.1, from coordinate 98,992,363 downwards.
AATAGGGAATAATTTTACCTGTACTTGATTTGTTTTGTATATTTTGATATGCCTTGTTTGGCTAAAACAACACCATATGTGATGTTTGTAACTTGGGTCCATGTAATGAGAAGTAATGTTTCTAAGATTCAAAGTAGGTCAAGATTTGCCCAGTCATTTGGGACACATGTGGAGAAACAATGAGTTAGTTTTACTTCTGTTTTCTAGCAGGTAATTGGTCCATTGAAGTTGAACATGAAACCCAAATGGAAGTGTGTTAAGCATATTTTCTAGAAGTATTCAACCGGCACTAGTTGAAGACATTGTTTCAATGTTAGTTAAAGTTCTTACTGAATGGTTGCCTGCATAAAAAATGCTAATAAAAAAAATGAAGAACTGTGGCAAATCACTTTCTCTTAAACTTGTCTTAAGCCAATTAACTTTGGGCTTTACTTTCCATACAACTGTTTTTAATTTCTCATATGTATACTATTGTTGTAATTAGTTTGAACATACTGCCAGATATATATATATATATATATATATAAATTTTAAACACTGGCAGTAATCCTTTGTTTAAGCATGTTTTGTTAACCTTTATCCTCCTGGTATCAGTTTAAACTAACAACTCCTTTTGTTATTATATCTAAACTATAATTTAGGAAAATGAACATTTTATGGAAATATATTGGAAAATTATTTCCAAATTTTCATATGAATCATACTTGAAGCAAAATGGTTACAATGTATGGGAAAAAGAAAGTGTTAATTTAAACTGGTACCAGAATGAGATGGCTTAAAGAGAATGAACAAGAAATATCTGTTAAGCCTTTTCTTAAATTTCTCCTGGTGTTAATGTTGGGTGGACACTTTTAAAGGAACTTGCAAAAATTGTGTGTAATATTCTGAGTATTACTGACCATCATTTGAAATTCAAAACACTCAGCCTTGTAGTTACTAAGAACACTCCTATACAAAAACAATTTGCAAAAGACTAATGCTGTCTACCAATTTTATTGTCCCTTGGGAGACTGTCTCTGTTGGTAATTAAAAAAACAATCTATATTGGTCACACCACAACATTTCTCTTGAGAATATTGATCTGTCACCTCTCTGTGCAAAGTGCCAAATATAAACATTTAACACAAATCTATAGCAGCTCTTCCAATTACTGTTAGATTATGGTTGGCAATACAACAGAATTTTGCCAATACAACTGCAAACAAAAAAGAAAAATGATTAAAAATTTGAGAGGCTATTCACATCAAATGAGAGTAACCTACAATTAATAAAATTAGTTTTAATCACTGTGCACATGTTAAAATAACTTCAAGCCATAATGTTATTTTAGTCAAGTGAACCTATTCCATCAAATCATGTGAATCCATGTTTGTTTCAAACTTACTACAGTTAACAGCATAAACACTTCTTAAAAATGGCTAATGATGGTTGAAAGTACTTGGAACATTGCATGCAATTAAGATTCTTTACATGTTTTCCCTCAATATCAAACAATTTATTTGATACTGGGAGAAACTCATATATATTAGAATATTACAACAAAAACATGTAAGGATCACTACACAATTGCAGTCATGTTTCAACACATAATGATGTGTCTCCTCATGATTGTAAATTACTGGCAAGTGAACAATTAATTTGGTTTCAAAAGCAAAATACATCCTCATTTTTCGAAAAAAAATAATTAAAAATAAAAAAAATAAAGGCTTCAAGGCTTTACCCTGATCAACCAATTGAATATGACCTACATTAAATACAAACTAAACTAAAAAAGAAAAAAAATAGAAATTATTACCTTACAAATGTGTCATGGCAACAATTTGACATCTAACAGCAGCCTGACATAACTTAAATACTGATACAAATGGTTACAATAAATGTACACATACCAGATGGAGGTGATATAGAACCAAGGAATTTTAACCTACCTGTGGCTAAGAGGCCACAATGTCTTATCTGCCTTGCCAGAGCTACCATTTGCAATTTAGGTAATGTGAATGCATGATTTTTAAAACTATCAGTAATTTGTAAAAACGTGAATAAAAGGTAAGCTGCACAACTGATCAGGAAAGGATCTACAGAACTTGACATGTGCTGGACCAGGCACATTGCGACTATCAACTAAATTATTTTTATTGTCATTTTGTTTATTAATACATTTATTCTAATTTCATTTATTTGAAAATTAATTTTATAACATTCTATTAAGGCTGAAATACCATTAGAAAGATTTTATCACTAAAAGTAAGTTACTCTCAGCTGTCTATAAACAAGTGTCAAAACCTCCATTTATAAATTGCTTTCTTTTTTTCGAGCAAATGTGTTAATAATTTTATTTTCTTATAAGTCATCCTTTCTTATGCCTCTCTTTATTATTACTTCATTGTTCTTTGTTTTATTGCCAATCCATCTTTTAAAAGTTATTAGCAGTTTTACTTTTCATGCTAATTCCAAGATGAGTTTATTTCATAAAAAGTTTCCAAGTCTCCACAAAAATCCCCACAACTATTTCACACTGATATTGTATTCAATAAAAAGGTATCATTATTACTGTTCTTTTCTGATACAAGAAATCTAAACATTCTTTGAAAAGTCTTTACAGATCTCTTGTTTTCTAATCAGTGTGTAGCTTAAATCAAATAGAAGTACTTATGTACTAGAGTGGACTAAGAAAATAAATCACTTGGCTAAGAAGTAGGGAAAATGGTTTTGCACTTTTATAGGCTGACATGCACTATATTTGCACTTTTTTTAATAATCTAATTGCATACAATTTATAATCTATACTGTAATTTTTTTCATTTGGCTTTACAATGATATTGACTAAAAATATAATTTAATTGTACAAAATCTCAGAGGGGCCACACAGATTTTAACTTTCAGAAAATTTAAAGACATTTTTTAAAGATATTACCTTATTGTAGCTAATTAGAATTTTAAAAAATATTCTTGATACACCATGAAAAGATAATTACAATTATCTGTTATTCTTGTTCTATTCTAAATTAGTAATAAAATAATTTATAAAAAAACTCTGTTAGCAAAATATGATAGACTTACCACATTTGATGTTATATAAAGACTTTCCACATGTTTTTTGCTGCTTTTACAAAAAATGGAAAAAAAGAAAATTTCACCGGGTCTTATATATAAAGTTGAGATATCTGGTTGGCTAATATTTATCCAGTTATCGAGGACTTGTTCCTAACCTAACTGCATACTGTAATACTAAATGTAAATGAATTTTATATAATATCAAATATGGTAAGCAAGAGGCTCATATTGTTTTCATTAAATTATAAAAGGAATGTGTCACTGTGCTGAATCTCTGATAAGTTACTAATGAAAAGAATTTGCTATTGTTTGCAGTTGCATGAATGCCTAGCATTAAACAATATTATTGTTGTCAAAAGATTTGTACTTCAAGTTGTCAGATACACTAAGATAAACCAGAAGTAAAGAAAAGAGCAATTTATGTAGTGTTAACATTTTAATTTTATTCTGTGTTGTTATATATTATGAATGGGTAATTTTTGAAAGACCTAAGTATTTTTCATTTTCAGGTCAAACTATTTATTTTTGTAAAACTCATATTTGCTTGGCATTGCAACTTGTGCTATAGATTTATCTTTTTCATTTTCCATACTATCAATATATGTTTTTTTTTTTTGTTTTTCATGCAACATTCATCTTTAATGACATACATATGATAAATATAGTGTACTTTGTTTAAATATTTGAGTAAAAGGAGATTGGGGATGCAGTTTATCCAGTCTTCTCAACAGGATGAGGCCTTCTAATGGAAATCCTACTCTCTCTTGATAGTGAAAAGGATGTGAACTAATTTTAGTGTGCAAATTTTTATTTGCAGTTCACCTAACAAATGCTATTCCCCCTACTAATAGAAATACTTTGGTGACAGGCATGGCACTTATCATTTGGATGAAATCTCCTAATGTGGTCAGAAGTCATCTGTAGTGTGTATATGTGTGCATATGTATATAAGTGGATATTGAAGTCAACATCCAGAGGTGACAGTCTGTTTCATGCTAAACGCAATCCTCAGGCCTGAAATTGCATTTAGCATGAAACAGATTGTTGCCTCGAGGTACTGACTTCAATGGCCATTTTTAGATTTACATATGCTCTATCTCTGATACTGAGCACTTTAACCCATAAATGCAGTATACCTTAAAACTATATTTTATCATATATATATATATATATATATATGTGTGTGTGTGTAAATATATAGAAAAATAAGAAAGAACACGTTAGGTAAATAATCCAAAGTTCTTTAGTATTTTTGTTTTTAAAAAACAGTGCTCAATACAAAAGTAGAGCCAAAATTATAATTATTTTTTTTTATTTAAAAAAAATATGATTCCTTTGCTACATAAGAATTCTCATGTTTCAAAAACAGGAGCCAAAAACTTTAATTATTAAAATTAAATTCAATTAAAGTATCAAGCTCTGTTTCATCCTCAAGCGAAATTTTTGGAATCCGAAAATTCTGCTTGAGGATGAAACAGAGCTTGATACTTTAATTCAGTTTAATTTTAATAATTATATTGAAGTTTTTGGCTCCTGTTTTTGAAACATGAGAACTCTTATGTAGCGAAGGAATCATAACTGAATCCCAGTGAGTAAATACTTTATTAATAATTATTTTTAATTTAATTTTATTTATTTCTTTTTCTTTTTTTCTTTCTTTTCTTGCTAAAAACTAACGCCTGCTAACCTCTTTTTCCCCTTGTCCAATTTTGTTTGTTTTTAATATAGACCACTGGGAATATAATCTGTTAGCCCACTTAATAGCCAATGTTTGAGATTTTCAGTTTATTTCTATCGTCAACTGCCTCCTTAGAAACTCGTTCGGCTCGAAAAGTTCTGCTGGTCAGAATGGGTGCCATTTTGTTTTGGACTTTCTCCTACAAAAAGCCCTTCCCCCCGGCCCACTGTTGTGGTGGTGGAATAGCGGTCGTACGACCCCCCCCCACTGCCCCCAACACTGCGTTCTTTGTAAACCTCAAACTGATTGAACAGTGGAGGAATGGAGGGTTTGTTACTATTCAGAACGCTCTTGCAGAGGCGCCAATAGTCCTTGGAGCCAAATTTGCGGGATGCAATACGTTCCTTCATCCGAGCTGCAAATAGTGCCTTGGCATTGTCGAGGGTACGCTTACACTCATTGCGTGCAGAGGTAAATAGACGTCTGTTGAAGTCGGACATGTCACTACGAAAACGGTGGAAGAAGTGGTTCCTATGGGCAATGGCGGCTGAGCAAGCAGCTGTGAACCAGGGGGAGGAGCGCGGTTTGACCTTGAATTTCCTGGAGGGGATGAAAGCTTCGATACCGGCTTTGATCCAGGAGGAGAACTCAGAAGCACAGTCATGAGTGGGGAGCTTAAATACAGCATCCCAGGGGACATCGCGGAGGAAGTCCCGAAACGAGTCCCAGTCAGCCCGTTGGTAGCAGAAAGTGGTTCTGGTGGTAGGAGGTTCTTTGCAGGGGGTGGGGCTGAAGGAGATACTGACAGACACGACAGCATGATCGGAGTTACCGATAGGACAGAGCTGCGTGGCACTACACGACTCAGGGATGGAGGTAAAACACAGGTCGAGGAGTGAGGGCTTACAGTCACGATTGTAGGAAAAACGCGTGGGGAAATCGATTATCTGGGTGAGGGAATCCTGAGGCCCTACTGGATGGCTTGCACATAACCCCGTCGTCGGTACTGGGCATTATTTCTAACTTAGATCCCCACAAGGCTACCGGCGGCGACGGAATACCAGCCATTGTCCTGAAGAAATGCGCACCTGAACTGGCACCTGCCCTCTCTAAATTGTACAACCGCTGCCTCAAGGACTCCTGTTTTCCTGACTGCTGGAAGTCCTCTACCATTGTTCCTGTCTTTAAGAACTCTGGCGACCCCTCCAACCCTTCTAATTACCGTCCTATCAGTCTCCTTCCCATCTTCGGCAAAGTCTTCGAGGCCATTATCAACGCCGAAGTGACTACTCACCTGATATCCCACGATCTGCTCTCAGACAAGCAGTATGGTTTCCGCTTTGCCCGGTCTACTGCCGATGTGCTTACGGCCATCACTGAATTTGTCTACCAAGCTATCCATAGTAACGGCGAAGTCCGTGCCGTGGCCCTTGACATCTCCAAGGCATTCGATAGGGTTTGGCATGCCGGCCTCCTTCGCAAGCTCCGGGGTTATGGTATCACAGGTCGATTGTTTGACCTAATTTCTGACTTGAAGAAATTTCGATATATTTTTTCAAGATTTCAAATATAACTGTTAGGCTACTTACACTTAATATATTTTTAAGTGCAATCTGCTCGAAGCTGAATATCTATGCTAATATTTTAAAAAGTCATTTTCTAATGTAAATAATTTTCCTTTCATTTTTAGAATTTCCCTTAAGGGCAATCAAAAAGAAGCCTAGCAAGTTTATAATTATTTTAAGAAATATGCTTATGATGAGCTACTGAAAAAGTCCCTTTCTGAGCAAAAAGAATTCTTTCAGAAAAAAAAGTTTGTTTGGTCATTTGGTCAGTTTTAGAATTGAATCAGTCTTTTCAACACCCATTTGTATATTTAAGTTTTTATTTTATTTATAGACATTTTTCCTTTAAGTTTGAATTGAATTAGTGATACCTAAATAGTGAAAATATCCCTGTTTATTTTAGATACATAAAGATGATCTAAGTTTTTAGATGATCCAAATTATTATTTTTTTTAAATAGTCCCAAAGCTTACCATGCTAATATAATTTTTTTTACTTCAGATTTTTTTTTTTTCTTCGAAGTACCCCCTTCTTACTTTAGGTATAGCTTACTAAGTAGACAACAGTTGAAGAATTGGTTTTAAGCTGCTTTGGCTTCCTGGGTGAGCCAGAAACAAACAGTTCTTTTTTTTGTTTATTTTTGTTTTTTATGTTCCTCAAAAACTTCAAAAGGCAAGTACAAGTTGTTGGAATGTCCCTGGTAGATTGTGTTTTGACAGAAGGTCAACCAGCTGACTGTAGACTGAAGTCAATAAAAAAAATCAGTGAAACTCTGTCAGTGAACTACATATGCTATTCTTTACCTTGTCACTGCTATTTCTAATCAAAAGTCAAAATCTGAAATGTCACTGATTTTTACATTTGGCTTTGAGTATAAAACTGTTACAGTAACATTTAGTAAGTTCTGCTTATACTACTTAGCAAATAATCTGCCAGTTGGCAACATGGATATTTACTTGGATATGTATACCATTAGTTGTTTTCTGATACAAGTTTATGTAAAACTATAAGTTGTGCAATACTTGGTGTAAATTTATATCTTTATACATGACAAATGTACTAACAAGCTATGAGCTACATTAATAAGAAGAAAGTTCCATTTGGACCATTTCTTTCCAAGAACTGCTACTTTATGGAACACTCCCATGTGGCTGCTTCCCCCATCAATACAATATTAACCCATTCAAATCTAAGAGCAATTGTTATAGGTTCTATATATCCTCATAATCTGCACTTCTTACTATAACCTCATTCAGTAACCCTCTACTTTGAGTGGTTCTTGGGGCTTTGTATTGGGTGAATGATTAGAAAAAAAATAGTTTTCATATTATCTTACTCATTCCTTTGAATTTAGTCTTCTTTTCAATTGGAAGTGATTTTTATATATTTGAAAACAGGTTTAATTTGTTATATCTAAGATAAAATGATTGTTATAGGTCAATTTATTATTGTCCAGTGTAAAAGCACAAATGATTGTAATATTCTATTCTTTTGTAATAAACAGGATAATTAATAATAATTTCCATATATTTTCTTAGTTTTCTTTTAGATAACCTCTGCAGTTTCACTGGTTTCGTATTTTTAGATATTCAACTATGATAATGGTAACCTCCCTTCTACCATTTTGAAAACTGTTCAAGTTATACAGTGTAACCCGGATATAAGAGAAACCCGGATATAAGAGATTTTCTCTGGTCCCAAACTAGAGCCTGTGTTAATGTATATATAATAGACCAAACCCGGATATAAGAGACTTCTTCTCCGGTCCTGACAACTCTCTTATATCCGGGTTACACTGTACAAGGTAATTTCTTGTATGACTTTTATTGAATTAATAAATTTAATGAAATATGTGTTGGTTCCTATCCACTTAGAATGATCATTAAAAACATGCTCCTCCCAAAATTTACAGACAAATCCTACAGATGCATGCTGGGATTTCTTTCTGACCAATAAAAATGAACCACTTTTCATTCAATATATTTTTGTTCTTGTCTTGAAGTCAGAACACTACAGTCACTTAACTGTATCTCTTTTGCATATCAACGTTATTATTACTTTGTGAATATTTTGTTTGATTACTGTTGCTTTGCCTAGTTTTGATTTGCATATATATTGTTTGTTTAGTATTATTTTGCGTTGTTCTTTTTCTTCATTGTCTTATGATTTATTGAGAACTTTGTCAATTCCATCTGTTGAGCACGTTGCCAGTTACACTTAACCATGGCTAATTACTTCATAATGGATTTCAATTTTAGCATTTTCTGTTGGTAACTATTAGAGCTTCATTCTTCTTGTTTTCTTTTTTATTTCTTAACATTGGAAAGAAACAACAACAACAACAACAACAACATAAAAATTTATATAAAATCTGACAGGAGTCCTATAAAAAGAATCAACATTTATTGTGGTTTGTTATGCCAAAGTATCAATTATTTTCATTATTTTGTTCTAACTGCATCAGACCCTTTTATAGAAGTGTTCTGTAAATATGACATTTCAGAATTTCCAGCTTTTTAAGCTTTTGCCCCTAAATTTGAAGATGCTCAAAAGATTTTGCCTCTATTCTATTATTCATATTTCAAGGAAATTCTTTAAGAATTTGATTGCAAATGCTTTCTAATGTAATTTTTTAATATATTGTGAAGTTTAAAAAAAAAAAAATTTTGTTTTTGTTTTTAATTACTCTGAATTGTCTTTTTAACTTCTAGATATTAAATTGTCTATATTTCATTTTTGAGAGGAGGAATTGTTGATATACTTTAATTCATTCAAGCTATTTTTCCCATCTTGATTATATAAATTATCTATAATAATCGATTTGATGTATTTGTTTTCTACAGTTTACCAACTCTGTACAGGTTATTTAAAGCCAGAAAATATTTTTAAATTATAAGTATTTTCTTTTCTTTCTTTTTTTCTTTTTGAGATAATAATGATTTAGTATTGCATATCTTACTAATTAAGCCAAATCTGTGGGTGAGAAGAGGTGAAATCATATCTTTCCCAAGGGTATGCGTGCATGAGGGAATATAATGAACCCAATGGGAATTGGAACTCTGCTCTCTGATTAAAAATTCCAAGCCATTATCTATTACACCACCCACACCTCCAAACTTACAACTTACCGGGTATTCCCAAGTGGTCACCCATCTTGGTGTTGCTTAACTTGAGTTGTTGTACAGGAACCAATGTTTCAACATGATATGGCTGTAAGCTATAATAATCAAGATGAGAATAATAGTTTGAATAAACTGAAGTATATTGAGAATTCCTCTTTTCAAAAATGAAACTCAAACTTATCAAGAAGCAGTCTGAACCAGCCATAATAAACAAATTTTGGAACCATCTGTCATTGGATTTAGAGATCCAAAAACACATGGCTGATGCTCTTTGAGATGGTAGCATTGTGGATATAGGATGTAGGTAAACATTTGTTGATGTTATCTAGTAGTTATGAGTTCAGTCCCTGAATCAGGTTGTAAAAAAAAAATATATACTGGTTAAGCTGGAATGAACAAGAATTGACATCATGTGGACAAAATAAACCAATAATCAATAAATATTCTATATCATCTAAACAACAGACACCTGAAAATAGCCAAAGGTTATTTTGCTTGAAATGTTGTGTCTATAAAAACATTGACAAAATCAAAATGGGGACACAAATTTTAATAAATTAAAATATATTAAGTGTTCTTGACTATATTTCTGAGATGAGCTATTGTAACCATTTACACTATTTACATTATTTGAAATATTTTCCTTGTCTTTATTGCCATATCCTTGGCATTTCAGCTGTTGTACATTCCGACCTTCTTCAGGTTATATATGTTAGAATTTTGAACTGAACACTTTATTTAGCTCATGGAGATAGCTTGTTCTAATTTCACATGCCTTTTTGGATATTTCAGTTAATTCCCTTTAGTAACTCAACTCTCCAAGATTTTGTTCACAACTAACAACTCTTTAGTCAAGTTACTTTTTGGATTACTCAACCAACACTTTTATCCACTGGGCCATGTGTCCTTGAACCTCCATAGACTAAATAAAGGGTTCAGTTTGAAATTCCATTATATATCACCTGAAGAAGGTTGGAGCATACAACAGTTGAATTGTCATGAATATGGCAATAAAAATGAGGACAACACTTCAAGTGATGTAAATGAAATGTTCTTGTAAATAAATCTTTCATTAGCAATTTTTCTATTCTCTCTTTGGTAATGTACTTCTGTTCATAACATTTTGACATGTTTTTTCGTTAGTACATTTTAAGCCTTTGATTTAACAGATTATTTGAAATCCTCTTTGCATGATGATCTCACATAAGCTATTATTAGATGACTTTGAACTCATTTGCTGCACGTTCTATTCAATCTTTTTTTTTAAGGTTGCCACCATAACATTACACATCTTGAAAATCCATCAGACTTATCCAAAACAGGCTCCACAAGTTTGTCATGGGTGAAAAGTTTGGAATTATGACAAACTTCCTGGCATTATCAAAGAATAGTTAAAAAAAACTTTGGATAATAAGACGTACAAAAAAATAATTCTCATGCAGACAGTGGCAACTGGCAGACGCATCCAACTGTGTGGATGAAGTCTCCAGCCATCTGGGAAAAAAATATATGTAAGACATAATTGAGAATAAAGTAAATGTTCCTTGCTTCTTGAATTATACCAAAACACAAATGTAAACAAAGAAAAATTCTGTTATTACATCAACAAAAATGGATTTTTACATTAATCTGAATATTTTAACCTTGTATGAATTTTTTCTTTCTTTAGGAAAAGAAAGATTGTTGTTTAACTGAGAACTTGCAAATGTCTTAGAAAATTACTTTTTGTTTGTCTAGTTTAGGCTCATTATGAACACTTGTTATCTGTTTCAGGTTAGGAATGTTTCCTTGATATTTCTGAATATTTCTAATTATAACAAATATTAAAAAGAATTAACTTTTAAAAACAAGTTCAGATATCTTGTATATCATCTTAGGAAAAAGTTGTGCTTAACTTTATTTTTATTTTTAATCTTAAAGTATATAACTTAATTTTTTGTATAAATTAATAAGTATAGCCAAATGAAAATAAATCCTGTGAGTTCAGAAAAAAATAATTTTATTTTTATGATTTAAAAATTTAAGCTGAAAAATAATTATATTTTGTTCATGGCTTCTGATTAGTTACACCCAAATTTAATCAGGTAATGCAAAGACTATTACTTATCCTCTAAAAGTTTAATGAAAGTGTGCACCTGTTACTTTATGAAATTATTAAGAAAATATTAATTAGTGAAAATGGATGATGCTAACTTCTTTTCCTAAAGGAATAGGATAATTATAAGATAGAATTTTATTTTATTTTTTATAGTTGCTTTGCTAAAAATATATTAGGTTTGACAGTTAACTATTCGACTTGTGAAAAAACTGAAATGAAGATCTATCTCATGAAAATGACTATATAATGCTATAGAGGGCAATTGACAAAAAAAAGCTTGTGTGTAAATCTTACTGACTTCTCTAGCTTCTTGGTTCTTATTGTATAAAAAAATAGTATAGTGCAATTTAAAGTAGATTTTGTTTTTATAAAATTTATATCAGCTTGTTTCTATCACACTTGTCTTACTTGGATTTGTTTCAGTTGGAAATAGATATCTTATAAATAGAAAGTCAATACTGGGATTTCATTATATAAAATTTGTTTCAGATGCAGTGAATTTTCAAATTAAAAATTCATTTATTGAATTAAAGATATAACATAAAGATATCTAGAAAGATTAAGTGCTTCATGGTATAGTCGTAAAATGATTAACTCGGTTGTCTTGCTATTGAATGAAAAAAAATGGCTTGACTGCTGTTGAGAAAGACAGCTGGAGACAAAATTACTTAAAATAACACCAACAATAATGCTTAAAAATACTTAGACTTTACACAATTATTATATGTACAAGGGGGTGTTGAAAATTTCTTAGGTCCAAGAGAGAGACCCTTAAAAAAAAAAAAGTTTACTTGTTTGGTAACATGCATCATGTAAACTGTTTTAATACTATTGCTTGTGTATTTTAAGTTAAGTCTTTATTATTATCCTGATCATTTATATTACTACCTATTACTCTCCACTTAAGTATTGGCACCATGAAAGAGAATACAAATTAAAAAAAAAAAATCATTGTTTATCAATAAAAAGACATACACTAAGCATTATCATTGCCAATTTCCGCATAAATTTAATTATTCATGATCACCATTTTTAGTTTCAGTAATTGTTAATTTTTTCCAATTTTATATTGTTTTGTAAAATAATAACGAAATAGACTTCTTTTGTTTCTCTATAATGTTGCAAACATATGTAGAGTCAGCATAAGTTCATGCCTCTGTTTTCTTTGGTGAAAACAGTTCTAATAAAATAAATGCATTCAGCAAAGACTAATTCAAAGCAATGTTCATGAAATTGTTATTTCAGCTTCTAAATATAGATAAAAAAATTTACATGAAAAGATGTTCTTAATATATTCTTGGTTCTGGGACTGTTGCAATAATTATCAAGTATAACAAATATACAACTGAAATGATTTAATTTTAGAAAATGTTATTTATCTAATTACTAATAGTGATTAATAAACTATTACATTTAATTCCATCACTGGATGTTCTTATAAAAGTGCATGTAAATGTGTACATCTTTCACTTTAGTTAAATCTAGAGGAAGTATAATGGCAATTTCCAAAGGATGCATGGAGGATGTGCCTACCGTGAATTAAAATAATCTGACCTTTACCTGGATTTTAATGCCAACTGCCAGAGGCAAAGTTACCATTGAGATGCCCTCAAAAGTATGTTTTATATACCTTCCCAAAATTCTTGTCTATTTATTGTATATAATTCAAGTGTGAATACACTCACACACACAGGTATATACAAGGATGTGCTGAAAAATAATCAACTCAAGCAACTTCTCAACATCTGACCATATATATATATATATATATATATATATATATATATGCAATGTTTATTGCCACCAGAACTCACTGTGGGCTATTTTATATTTATAATATATACTCAATCTATGCTTGATGTTTGCCATGTGCATGAGTTATACCAAATGGTGAGGAACAAAATGTATATTTAAATTTTTACTCTGTTATTTTATCGAACACTGTTTTATTACCACCAGCACTGTGTGGTGTGAGATATATGTGTATAATTGAGGCATGTGTTATTAAAGACTACAGAACTTTTCCATTTAATAATCTTTCTTTTGGTTTTTCTTGCTTTCTCGCAAGTTTCTTTGTATTTGGGTCTAAGTTGTTGAAAAGAAGTCCCCAGTCCTCTGCAAAACACCAGACTCCAGAGTTTGTAGATGGGCCTGTCTGTCCACTCAGTATCAGCAATTGACACACACACACACACACACACACATATATATATATATATATATATATATATATATATATATATAAGTGTGGGATTGGTATATATGGAGGAAATTCCAATAACCAACAATTATTATTCTTTAAAGAGTGCTCAATACAGAGTAGAGCAGATATAATCATTTATTTAAATATTATAACATAAATATGTTATAAAATCACTACAAAAATAACCATTTTGTTTCAACTCTACATTCAACATCATCACTTGATAAGACACTGGGAGTGTTGAAACAAAATGGCTATTTTTGTAGTGATTTTATAACATATTTATGTTATAATATTTAAATAAATGAGTACATATATATATATATATATATATATATATATATATATATATATATATATATATAATCTTTATTGCATTTTAAAATGCTTCTTGATCGGGCTGAGAATTTTGTGTGTATATATACAGTGAGATACAAAAGCAAGTGAACCCCTTAAGATAATATTAAAAAAATTGATCTCTTTTTTTCCAGATAATAAACAAATCTTAAACTATATATTCATACAGAAAAACTTTTATTAAATAAATTACAACCACTTTCAAAATTTATATCAAGCTGGAATAAATGAACCCTTATATTTACACTCTGTATTTTTGTTTTACATGGTTGCCAGTGCAAATAATGTTTTGTGCATGTGTAAAAATCAAAATAACACGTGTTCATTTTTTTGGTAAGCTGTGTATACTACATTCAACCAATATAACTCATTGGGCATGCAAAAGAGTGCAATTAAAGACTATGCTTAAAAAAATATAAGCCAAGATCAAAAAGACTTCTTGAAGCTTTAAAAAAATGACATAGTTGAAGCCTGTAATGATGGAGTAGGCTACAAAAAAAACTATCAAAATGATTTGGAGTACATGTTTCCACAGTGTGATAAATTATTTATAAATGAAAGGCCTTTGATATGATGGCATTACACTCAAGAAGTGGCCATTTGGTGGGGTGAATGCAAGAACAAGTAAACATCTAGTTTGGCAAGCTCAGGTGAATCCCGCTGTGACCTCTGCGGTTCTATAAAGCTCTCTGGCCAATGTTGGAATCAATGTGCATATGTTTACAGAAGCGCCAAAATCTGAATGATGCCAGTTTCATGGTAGATTACCTAGAAAAAAGCCACTGCTTATGAAAAAGCACAAACAAGCTAAAGTTCATATTAAAAAGCTAGAAACGTTCTGGCAAAAGTTTTTATGGTTGTATGAGAACAAACTAGAGCTTTTGTAGAGAAACAATAGGTGAGCTCCTAATACGGCTTTTGAAGATAAGAATTTGGTGCTAATACTTAAACATGGTGGCAGCATTATGATTTGGGGGTGCTTTGCTACTGCTGGAACAGGCAAAATAGTACATATTGACAGCAGAATGGGCCAAGCAATTTTGAATGAAAGTGTCTTGCTTTTGGTTCAAAAGTTGGGTTTAGATCAGGGCCAGATCTTCCAGCTGGACAATGATCTGAAGCATCAAAGCAAATCCATGAAAGAATGGCTTCAAAAACAAAATTTCAAGTCTTGGAATAGCCTCGTGAAAGTCTTGATCTAAACCCATTTGAAAATCTTTAGTTAAAGTTAAAGAATGCAGTACATGTGAGAAACACAGATAATATTGAGCAAAAGAATGGTTCAAAAATAGATACTCACAACTGCCAGAAATTTCTTCAAAAATATTTAAAAAATGCTGGTCAGTGTTGTGACCTCAAAAGGAGGAGTCACCAAATATTTAATGTATGGGTTCACTTACTTTTGCACATCTTAATTTTTAATTAACATTTTTATTCCAGCTTGAAAGGGGTTGTAATTCATTTAATAAAGGTTTTTCTTAATAAATATATAGTTTAATTAAGATTTGTTGATTATCTAGGGAAAAAAAGAAAGACCATTTCTTAAAAATATTATCACTGGAAGTACAAAAGAAACTGAACTCATCCCACTATCCATTGATCATTCATATCTCTTTAACGCTCACACACACACACACACACATATATATATAATGTATATATATATATAACTTTGTAAAAGTTCCAATAGTCCCATTAGTTGATAACAGTAACTATACTTGTATGTGTGTGGGATTCCTATTTTGATGTGGGTGCCTTATCATGGAACAGTGATGTGGAAACTAGTTCTGCTGACCATTATTACAGAAATGAATTAATTTCTAACTGAGTGACCCACAGCAGTGTGGATGTTTACTATACTAAGTTTTGTCAATATATGTATTCTTTTTCTTCTTTAATCAATAGACAACTTGTAAAGCATAGGGCCACAGCTAATCCACACTAGGTGACATTATTGTGGAGGCAATTGTAAATAGGTTTTATGCAGTAAAGTTATGAGTATCAAATACAGCCAATTTTGAATGCAGAGTTGTTCTTTTTGACTGGTTATCAACCCAGTCTGCCTTTATATTTACCCCATAGCTGAAGAATATATATATATATATATATATATATATATATATATATATATATATATATATATATATATATATATATATATATATGATTTGCAAGCATACATATACATACAAAGTTCAAACCGCTACTCAAGTTTCACACTACCGTGATCAGGTGCATCCTGGTTGCCTGATGATCGTAGTATCAATTTGTATTTTCTCTTTCTGAGTCATGATGTTGGGAAGCGTGATTGCTTTGTTTTAGTAATTTAGACATAGAGTAGTTTAAATTACTATTTAGGTAGGAGTCTGTTTTTGGGTCTTAGTTTGTTTCCTTTTACCCTTTTTCTTCTATTAGTTTTTCTCGTGGTTTTATTTTTTTTGTTTTTCCCTTGGTTGTTGGTTTTTCTTTTAATTAATTATTTTTTTTCTTTTGATCACCTGGCAGGTTTTGTGTCAGTTTTACTTTGGATTTTAATATATATATATATATATATATATATATATATATATATATATATAGTGTAACCCGGATATAAGAGATTTTCTCTGGTCCCAAATTAGAGCCTGTGTTAATGTATATATAAGAGACTTCTTATCCGGTCCCGACAACTCTCTTATATCCGGGTTACACTGTATATATATATATATGGGAGAAGAGTGTTCAATATCAAAGGTAGAGCCTTTCCCTTTATAGATTTAGACAGTGTAGACATAGGAGTCAAAACTGCATGGTGACTGACAGTTTCATGCCCCTCACAATCTTTAAATTACTGTATTTTCCAGCTTACAAGACACTTATTTTTTCCTAAAAAATAACCTGAAAAATATGTGTGCATCTTCCAAGATGAATGTAAAGCAATGCCCATGCTCAAATAACATTGGACGGTCGCCTAATTGTTTTGATTGATAGGGACATGGATTTGTATGTTGAGTCATGATGCTATAATATTAGCTAGCTATCTAATTATGCCTTTTATATGATGTAACCTTAGTACTTAGCCGTTACAAGTATTTCCAAGATTATAGACCTTCCTGGAGCCGAGCCACAAGCTTAAACATGCTCTGTTTACTAGCAGCAGCGGGAGCCTTTCTGCTCTTGACTAGTATGTCATTGTCATACAAACAAAATCAGATGAGTAAATTAATGTAGACAATTTGTGGCGCCAGTATGTGAGGGATGCATGGTCAATGTGTTGTTGTAGGAGAATGACTTTTTTTTCTTAGAAATTTTTTTCCAATATTAAGGTGCATCTTGTAAGTATTGAAAATACAGTATATAATTCTGTAAATGTATCCAGAAAGATGACGGAACATTGTTGTTTAATAAAAATTAATCACAGTATTGACTATGAAATCTGGAAAGAAATCTTTGTACATGGTTTTAGATTTAAGTTTGCTCATTTCAGTGGAAAACCTAGGTCAATGAGATATTTGAAAGCTCCAAACTAGAGTCTACTTATTTAGCATTGTTTGTTGACCTAAACAATATAACAAATTTGATTCAGATCATTTCTAGATACAGATAGACTTTATCTGTTTAACTGAGACAGTGATATTTTCTGTAGATTTTGAGTCATCATTAGATTTAAATATTTTTAAAAATTGCAAAGAATACTTTTAAATATTATAGAAATTAAGTGAACCATTGTTTGTTTGTACATGTTCACGTTTCCCAATCTCTGCTGCAATAGTGAAGTATCTCTAGAAACTTATGTCTTCCCATAATAAAACGTTTCTGAAATAGTTTATCTACACATAACTATGAACTGACAATGGTTATTTAACTCTTTCTTTTTTGCTTTAGTAGATTTGATTGGTTGGCAATTTGTAAAATTCTTTAAGATAATGAGTAAATAAAGAATAAAATTTATTTAAATTATTTAATCTTAATTTTTTATTGATAACTTGTAGATCTGTTAAAATCTGTTATTGGTTTCTTATAATGATTTTCTAAATATAGCTTAGATGTGAAAGTATGGGGCACCTAGTGAGGGTCGAAATTAAAATTTGGTTTCTCATGACTGTGTTGATAAATTAGGAGGTATCTCTTCCAGGCTACATAAAATACCATTTGTATTCAAACTTTATCTTTTATGTTTTAATCTTTAAATACATGTTTAACTAGTTTGATTAGGATTCTTAAATTCTTTTATTTATACTCAGTTGTCCATTGAATGGGTTATGCTCCTATTACCTTTTAATAATGGCCAAAAAAAAAAAATTATATTTCATCTAGATATGACTTTTTCTTTTTATGAGAAAAATCTACCTGGGGCATCCTTATACCAACTACCCCTTTTATTAAATATTAAAATGAAAAATGGTGTGAGGAATTTTGTTTTATAATTAATAAAACGGGTGGTTGGAATAAGAATGTCTCAGGCATATTTTTTTGCAAAAAACAATAATTGCCAAAGCTTGTCATTTTGAAATTTAAAGAATTGTTTTTTGTTGGGAATCTAAAAGTTTCTACTTCTTTTTTTTCTTTTTTTTTTTTTTACTCATTTCACCCCAAGCAAGGCAACAAATCCACTAAGACACAGTGTGTGGGGAGTACTGAGTGTGAAAGAATTATTAAATATTATTAAGGAGAGAGAACACTAAAAGACCATGAATTAAGAAGATATTGCATTGGAAAGCAAGAAGCCAGAAGAGAGTTCCACAAGTGAGAAATGCAGAAGAAGAAACTGTAATATGATGAGACCTTGCTGTCAATCTAGTACTGTACCAGAGGAAAGTCCACCAGAATAATTACCATGAAAATATTTATAGAAAAGGCACAGGGAAGCTACGTTACAGCAGGGGCAAAGTGACAGAAGCAGAGATGCCAAGTCAGGACAAATCACATTGCAGATTCTTCTTTGTATTTTATCAAGAATCTCTAAATATATAGTAGAAGCACTAGACCAGATATGGCAGCAGTATTTAAAGCATGGCTGAATGGTATATACATATATAAAATGTGGTTTTTTATTTGTGAATGTATTGTAGCCGATTTGAATTAGTTTTCTTTTTATACACATTTTCAAAATAATTATCAAAAATTTTATAATTATAAATAAGCTGATGATTAGAGGTGATCATTAGAAAAATCTGGCCTGGATGTAGGCCATAGCTTCTAAAGGCTGAACTTGAGCCAACACTGTTAATACTACTGACTTTGGCATTTACAGTTTTGTTGCTAGAGAGATAGATTTCTGAGATATAGTGGTATTCAGTAGTGTTGTGAGTATGTCTGCTACCTTGGAGCAAAACATAATTTGATGCATCTCCTCCCTTAAAAAAAGAAAACAGGAAAAAAACTCCATCTAACCAAAACAGACATAGTTTGCATAACACTTACTGAGCCAAGCTAGCTCCACTACGATTAATGTCAGATGAAAAAGAGTCTAAGTTCCTTCCTTGATATATGTAAGTCAGTATGTCAGTATTGGGAAGTCATGCCTCTTTCTTGTAAAAGTTATGTCAAGGACATCAAAGCTTCAGCTCCTTTATAGTCAATTCACATTCATGAATCACATTTTTTTTAAAAATTGGTAAAACTTTGGTAAAAATTATATGTTCACTAAACTTAATTTCACATTAGAAAGTTTACGAAACACGTTATTAGATAAACTCAAACAGAAATTGCCAAGGTTATCTGTTTTAAATTGGTATTGTAACTATTGTAAATGTAAGCTAAGATTTTTTTTTTTACTAGTTTGTAAATATTTTTCAATAATGAATTTTGAAAAATTATCTTATACAGTTAACACATTTTTTTACTATATAAAGACTGCTGCAAAGATTATACACTTGAATGAGAAATTGATATAGATATTACATTAATTACTGTCTATACTTCTCAACATAAGCATATATTAAGTCTATGCCGAGGTTGGAAGTCCCATGACTTTGGGCAATATCTGTGATATTTTATCTAGCCTACAGACCATATGGAATATTGTATTATTATACTATTATTATTTTTTATATTATTTTTCCTTTGATATTTAGATATATGTAAAAAATATGTTATTAAATCATTGAAGACATCCCATCAGATCTTCAATTAGAAGTGATCACCCTTCAGTTGAATGACATGTTTAAAGAAAAACCCCAAAATGGCAAGTTAACAGACTTTTAAAAATGTCTCAAAGATGAAGGATGTTCTGCTTTATAATCCCAGCATCTTTTCCTCCTTGTAAAAAACTCTGCAAAGTCCTCTTTCAGGTTTGCCCTTTGCTGCCTCATCACTTTCTCTTTAATTTTGTCTATGGTGTGAAATTTCCCTTTCAAGGTTGAAATTTTTTTTCTAGCTTTTAGCACAAGCCAGAAGTCACAGGAAGTTCAATCTAGTCTGTAGGGTCATGATGTGATGTATTGCCCAAAACATCCTCTACACAAGAATGGGCAGATATATTATCATGAATATGACAGTCATACAGTACACAAATTCATTCAGGGATATCTTACTGCTTACTAAATAATCTCATTGGAGATTACCTCTTCACATATGCACAACAAAGTCTACCTGTCAAGTTGTCAAGTTTCATCAAAATCTGTGAAACCAGTTCTCAAGATATTTAAAAAAGGAAGGATACTTTCTGGACAAGCCTTGTAAAATTTAAGATAATCTCAAGAAAGTTGATAATTTTTTTTAAATCATAAAAGGTTTGGTTAATTTATGTAAAATATATAGAATAAAAAACATTGGAAAATGTTTATGAAATTAAGATTTAAATAATGTTTAGGTTCATTTGTGAGAATTATAATCACAAAAGCTTAATTTTTTTTAGTGATAGCTTTTTCAAGTTGCTCTTTTTTCGTTTTTGCTTACATTAACTTAGAAGATTCTGAGTATGAATCGGGCATTGCAGGTCTAAATATAGAATAAATATATTGTTTACTAATTCAACATGGATAAAAAGCTACACAAGTATAGTTATAATAATTTGTCTTGATCCTTCTATATTTCTCACTTTAGAACTCTCTTCCAGCTGAATCCTGTTTTTTATTGTCTTCTCTGTTTCTTTCACTCTCAATAACCCTTACATCTTAGTGGCTTTTATTGCTTTGCTTGGGGGTGGAATTAAAAAAAATGATTTGCTTAATGAATGTATTTTCTTTTAACATGACTTTATTTTAATTACAGTAATGTTTCTTCAATAAAAATTTGAGTTTAACTGATCTTAATAATAATTATATATCAATCAATTTATTAGACTTTTGTTTAATCTGTAATTTAAAAAAATACAAGAAAAATGAAACTGAAGCTATTAATTTATAAATGGAGATGTATGTCCAAGTAATTTCAGTAATTTATGCACCTTGTTCAAGTTTCACATATCTTCACCAGTGATCCATAAATTACTGGCTATTATTATCTGTGGGTATGTCTCTATGAAAAACAAATACACTGTTAGGATATTAACTCAGTGATCAGTTTATTCAGCTTGGAAGCAATTTGCTTAAATACCACTTCCTAGATATGATTGATGCAATGTTGGATATGTTGTTGGTTTCCTGTTACAAGTCAAAATGTTGATTGCTGTCAATTAGGTTCAGAATGGAAGATTGTTCTCTGCAAAGTCCATTATCAATACGGATAATATTTGAGGAAGCTATTCACATGTAGGATGCGTGGGCAGCATGACAGTTCTTGGTATTGAAAGTGGATTCAGTGAGTTCAAATTCCAGCTTAGTCTGTTTCATTCACTTTCACACAAATGCTGTTGAGAAAAGGATGGATTTATTTTTCTCCTCCAGCTATGAGTTAAATAGCAGGGTAAACTGGACTGTTTAGCCTTGAGTGGTAACTAGTCTTTGAAGGACAACTCTGAATTGTTTGCTTGCTTTATATTATCTTTTGCCCTGTTCCATTCTTTTCATTTTCTTGTTATTGCTTATTACAAATTTTGTCAATTCTGTTTGTTGGACAATTCTGTTATTTATTTTGTATTTGACTATGGCTACTCACACATTGATTCACTTGTTGAATTCCTTAACTAAAGTTAGTCAAACTGCTTTTGTTCAAACTAAATTTAAACTTTAACCTCCTGTATTTGTATTATTATTATTATCGTAGGAGATGAAGTATTGTTAAGATTCATGGCATTTTTCACACTAATGATCTTGTATTTCATAATGTCAGCTGAAGGCAATTAAATATTGTGTGAAAAGCACAGTAAAAGTTAGAGCATCAGTCAAACAATTCTTTGAATCTTTCCTATCCTATTTATAAAACAACTCCCATTTACTTTTCCCATTGTATCTGACAGATATCCTAAATCACCTCTGAACATGCTTTGAAGTGCATCTGAAATCACATTTGGAAGTCATTTTTTAACACCAATATGTCTTCAGAATGTTTGGGATATTTTTACTGTGTAAGACAAATATGTTAATGATTCTTTGAAACTTACCGTGAAGTATATCTTCTAAAAAAAATTATGGGTTGACTTTTAGCAACTGATGAAAAAAGTTGATCTTCATATTATTCATAGCATAAATAGGATGCATCCCAAATTTGGCTGTAAATGGGGCATATAAATTAAGGTGGGTTAGTTTGATGTTCGAGATTTGACTTTAATTCATATAAAAGCGTGTTGCTAAAATATCAACCTTATGTAAATATATTAATTGGAAAAGCTAGAGTTGGATTTAGAATGCTTGATATCCATCCATCCATCTCTCTCTCATCTTAAGAGGTGTGTACACACATGCACACATATGTATATATATGTGTGTCTATACACCTTTTAAGGTGGAAGAGAGATAGATGAATATCAAACATCAAACTAACCCACCTTAATTTATATGCCCCAATTTACAGCCAAATTTGGGGTGCATTCTGATATATATATATATATATATATAGAGAGAGAGAGAGAGAGAGAGAGAGAGACAAAGAGACAAACTGACCGACAGACAGACACACTGTAACACAGATGATTGTTAAAACTAGTTATCTGAAGAGATATCATGCTTACATGGAAGAAATCTCTATGAATTTAGTAGAGATAACATATATAATAAACTGTTAGTTATTATAGTTATAAATTGAAGTGAACAATTTTTGTGGAACTGTTAAAAATGGTATGTATTCTTCAGGGGTCTATATTAAAAATATATGTACAAGAAAAGATAAAAGTACAAGATATTTGGTGATATATAAAAAACAATTTTTCATATATGCAAAAAATGATTATTGCATGTATCATTGAATCAAATGAAGAATATTATTGATTTTTAATCAAGTGGGAATGATAAATTTTATTATAGGCTATTTAGCACAAATTATATTTACTCATTTATATAAGATACTGTTTGGATAGTTTTAATTAAATAAATAGGAAAATAATACCAATTTATATATCTCAATTTTGAGAAGGGAATTTTGCATGTCTTAGAGGATTTTGTTTTTCTGTTTTAAATGTCTCAGGGCAGCCATTTTTGTCTGGAGACTATCTTTAATCCATTAATGTCCACCATTCCATTTTTTGAGGATGGTGGGTTTTAATAGCTTGGAAGTGGAAACATAATAAATAATGGATTTTTATTTTTATTTTTATAATTAATACCAGATTTTAAAGTGAGTATTAATAGTTGAAAGCACAGAAGACATCTGTGCTCATAGTAAGTTATACCTTGTGTAATATTTTACAGGCAAGAACATTTTTCAAAAGGCTGATTTTTTTTTTTTTTTTTTTTTTTTATTATAACTTGAGGCTAATCGAAATCATTTGCCTTCTAGGAGCACATATTTATGTTCGAGAAACTGAAAGTTAATTTTTAAGGATTTTATTATGGTTTAAAAAAAACAATGAAAAATAAAGATTTTATTATTTTCAGATAACAAACCATACAATTTTGCACTTTTCTTATCCGAAAATTTAATTTGGTATTTTACCAGTAATAGTTTTAAGTTTTCATGAATATAAATTAACTTGAATTTATGAAATATTATGTAAATTTTTTTTAAAGTAAATAATGTCTTTGGCAGGAGTAATGTCTTTGGCAGGAGTAATGTCTTTATTTTTACCATAATAATTACTTACCATTCTATATAAGATGTGCTCACAATCCAAAAAAGAAAAAATATTAAATGAAGCTTCACCCATTTTAAAATATCAACAGAGTAAAGGAGCAAAAATGAAGAATCTCTTCATAACTTAATTATAATGAAAAACTCTCCTCTTATGACATAGTGTCTTAGAAAGAAATTAATATTTTCCTGGTAGGATTGTATGATAGAAAAATGAGAAAAGGGTGGGGTCCAATTTACTACAAAAATAAGGATAGAAAAATGTCCCCCTTCTATTTTATGTTACAAGTAAAAAAATCTTGTAATCTTATTTGGCTTTTTCTTCACTTTATCACTATCAATTTTAAATTCTTCATCTTTTTCTCTCTCCCTCTCTCTCTCATTTGATTTTCTTTGTTTCTTTCTTACTTTCTGTTTACAAATTTATTTGTATTTTTTCTTTTTTTTAATGTTCATGTAGGTCTTCTGTTTCCCTTTCTAATTTTTGGTTAATTCCTAATGTTTATTCTAAGATATAAAATACTTTCAATATAAATTGTTGGTTGCAGCAAAGGATTGAGCCAGATAGTACCTTTCTTTTTTATCACATTTGAATAACATGTTTTATAGCATAGCCTGTTTCTAAAAACTAACATGAAAAAGTAAGGATATTTTCATTTACTTATAACACAGCAATTAAAAAAAATATAAAAAGTGAAGCTCAGACAATAATAATGTTTGCTAAATAATAAGATTCTCTTAATACTTTAAATCAAGATATGAAATTTCAACTTAACACTTATTTTAAAATCTTTAAAATTTCAAAAATTTATTACAAAAGTAAATGAACAGACAAATATATGGAAATTGTTACAAAATGAAGAGTAGATATTGAATTTTTTTTTTAAACTCATTTAATATACCTCTCTATGGGCACCATTAGTTGCACAAAGCACATCAAGATGGTACTCAATTTCTTGCCATGTTTACTGTAGCATGGCCTCATCAATGGTGCCAATGACATCAGTGATCTTTTGCATTAGATCAGGGATGCCTTGTATCTTTGTTCAATATATGATATCTTTAACTTAACCCCATAGAAAGAAGTCCAGGGGAGTGATATCTGTTGAATGAGGCGGCCAGGGAATTGGGCCATCCTTTCCAATCCACCGGTCTGGAAATGTTAGGCGTTCATTTAACAGTACCTCTTTCATCAACAGGATACCTGAAATACAAAAATGCAATGTGATTAAAAACTTGGATAACTACTGAGTACATAGAACAAATCTGATTAAGATATCTCATCAATTGCCTTTGTAATATATTTTTTAAATTGTAAAGAGACTCTGTATAATTGTATAAGGATCAAAAATATAATATATAAGGAAACTTTTAAATTTTGAAAGAGAGATGTACAAAACAATATCTTAAATACAGGGTGTCACAGAAGTCACTTAAGGATTTAAAAATCTAGTAATTTCAACATGGTTTTTGTTATTGAAAAATATTTTTATAAAGAATGAAAATTCAAACATTGGAAATATATTTCCATTTAATTATGAAAAAAATATACAATGTAAATATCCTCCATTTATGACTTCATACAGATGCACACATTTCACTGTTATGGAGAATGTTATTCTCCATAAAAGTGGTTAATAACTCTGGCTACAGCCCTAAAATTTCTGCACGGATGTTATCCTTGAGTTACTGAATTGTCTGCAGTCTACTGATGTAAATACATTCTTTAAGGTATCCTCCAAAAAATAATCAAGTGGTGTCAGGTCTGGAGAATGTGGTAATCATAAAATTTCAGAATTTTGTGAAATTGAATGGGTTGGTTAAATCCAAATTCCATGATTTTATTCTTTATTCAGTTGTGAATTTTTCCATGGGTAATTTCCTTGTGTTAATAGAAGTCATGAAAAAAAAAAAAGAAATAAAAAGTATGAAAAATCCGACATAATATGTCGGATTTTTGGAACACCCTGTAAAA
>OZ038492.1:98901225-98961225 GCA_964036315.1 Acanthosepion esculentum | reverse complement strand
TTATCAGTTGGGTAATTATTGTGGCTTTTGTCCCTTGGTAGAACTAAAATATTGCCTTTCATCCTTGTACTTTTTATTGCTATACAAGTATCACCTTTTCTTGATTGTGTTTTTTTTATTAAAATAAAATCAAATCTATGCCAATATAGTTTTATCAGTTCTACATTAATAGTCAAATCAGCAGATATTATACAAAGATGATATCTTGTATAACTTGAATGCATTATTGATTTTTAGTGTTTATGAGAGAAATACATATTAACAGTTTGGTGTATTTAATATTAATCGCTTTCATTTATGTTGTGTGAGAGGGGGAACAAAACAAAGATAACACATAAAAACAAAGCTGAAAATATAATAAACCCTGAAAAATTTACAGAAATTCCTTTTGTAAATACACGTTTTTGCTGCTTTTTTTGTTATTTTTAAATGCAAATATTAGGTTGTTACATAAATTCTTCTGTTTTTTTTAATGATTTATTTTAATACTTGTAACTTATTAATAGTTCTGATGTATTCCCCTTCCTGCCAATGATCCACTTTCAATGCCTTGATGATAGAAATCACTTGGTTTTGACTTGAAAAATTCATCCATCCAGGTTTTTAAACTCCCTGTAACGGCTTGCGTGTTAGTGGCTGTACTGCCTTGCTTGTGGCAATACCAAAAAAAAAAATACTCTGAATATCAGTTTTTTCATTATTTCTTGTTTAATAAATGGTTTTAGTATTGATGTATTGAAAAAGTTCGTAATTTAGTCTTTCATTTAGACTTTGCTTTATCTGTATGTATTGCCTTCTTAATTCTTTTACCAGTAAAGTATCTACAAAAAAATGGTGAAATGCAGTAAAAACAGATTTTGTTTTTCCTACCCACTAAAGACAGATGGCCTAACTATATTTCAATTGCTTTATAATCACTCCCTTCTTTATTAACATTCCTTTCTCTCCTTGGCTATCATTACAGTTATAAAATGTTTCAACTAAAAGATATTTAAAAATGACTCCATCTGCACAGCCCTTCCAAATATCCCTACTTTTTGACACCAGATATGAATGGGTGGCATATTTTATTTGACTTTCCATACAAACTTACTGCAATGTACGGTTGAGAAATCTGTATTTTCAATAACTTCACTGTGTACTTAATACACAATATTCACTCAACATTTGTTTTCAAGGAAAAGACTAAAGCTCCAGCTAACTGTTCATTGTTCTTTCTTTCATTTGATATGAGGAGATTTGGATTAATTTCATTGCTTTCAATAACATTGTATTAAGGTTCCCAATAGCAGTCAACTAGCCAAACCCTTCCGGTTAACATACCGATACCAGCATTTCGTAGATTTAATCAGAAATATTTTTATGGAAGTATGGCACCTGTATATATAAGTGTTGAATAGGTTCTTCAGATTCTCTTTTAGAATAGTACGGTTTTATTAATTTTGTTTGATTGATTTGTTTGTTTTTTATGGCTTATCAACGCTTTATGGGTTATTTAAAGCCAAAACTTATTTTGAGTTGTAGGAGTTTGCTTAGAGTTCTCAAGTGGTCCATCACCTAAATACTTACAAGGTTTGACACTGCTTAACTTTGGTGACATTTTTATCAATAACCAGTATATGAAAGGATAAGAAAAATAATTATGACTTTGATAGATATATCGATAGTGTAATGGTTAGCAACTCGTAATGAGAAACTGTCAAGTTGATTTCAAATTCCAACTGAATTCATTATGTTCACTTTTGCATATATAACATTGGTATTTTGGAAAGGCATGAAGTTAGCTCTTCTCTCTTCACCTATGGGTTAAATATCGAGGCTGAATGAGCCCTTTTCCCTCGAAGTGGCAGCCACTCTAGGAGAATGAGAACTCTGAACCAGCTTGAAGAGGGATGGGCTCTATGGAGCTATTTTGCCCTGGCATACCACTATGGTTACAGTACATGTGGTGCTCCTATGACCCTTATCCTTGATACCTTGTCATATCGGTCTCTTGTATACTATTTATTGCCCTTCAAATATACTTGACTATATTTACATTTCTTTTAATTTTTCTGATTTCAGTCATATAAAGTTTTAATTTCTAAAATATAATTGTATAATAATAATTTCATATTAAAATATTAATGCATTTTCCTGACTGCTCATTAAACAATGAATTTCCATCCGTAAGTTAACTCCAATGCAGGTTTCTTGAATTTTTTTATATAGATTAACTTCTTTTTTATGATTTCCATATAATTTTTTTTTATACACTGTATTAAATGCCTGGAAAAAGTATTAAAATAAAAGCACTTTTACACCCATTACATTTTGTTTTCTTTAAACAATTTTCCAATTTGTGTTTTAACTTAATTTTTTAAGTACTGACTAATTGTCAGTGGAATAGTAAATGTTGTATATGTTTACTATATCAGTCATAATAATTTATATCTAAATTTCATTGATGCCTTTTTCTCTATAACATCTACTTTGTGTTGTACATGTAATTTTAGATTACATGGTACAAGTAACAATGAAGAGCTCTTAACTGCACTCATTGTTTTTAATTACTGTAACATGCCAGTGAAAAGACCTTTGGTCTTTAAACATTGTGAGAAGGTAGAGATTCATATTTCTCCTGACAGATACAGCTTCAACTGGAATTCAAAACATTGTTCAACGATCTTATTCTCTATCCCGATAAGTTAATATCACTTTACTTTTTTATTAGTAAAAAAAAAAAAAAAAATAAAGGGAGATGTATGAAATAGTTAAGAAGGAGAATAATGACCAGGTAGTATAGTAGTTATCATCATGGAAAGTGGAATCTGTACAGTTTTAATTCTAGCCTAGTCTCTTGTGCTCACTTTTGCTTGATTGCCTTTAGGGAGAGCATGACTCCATTTCTTCTCACCAGAAACGTGGGATAAAGAACAGAGTAAACTGAGCTCTCCAGTCTTAGGTGGCATCCAGTCTAGGAGAAGGAAAACATAATAGAGAACCACTCTACTATCTTTCCCAAAAAGCCATGAAAATCCCTAGATAATAAAGAAAAGAGATCTGTGGAGGACCATGATCACATACATCTTGAACTCGCATGACATTAAAAAAAAAAGATAAAGAGAATAAAAGATTCATGAATGTTGTTGCAAGATACAGTGTAACCCGGATATAAGACAGTTGTCGGGACCGGAGAAGAAGTCTCTTATATCCAGGTTTGGTCTATTTTGTTTAGGTAAGTATGGCTCTAATTTGGGACCAGATAAAATCTCTCTTATATCCGAGTTTCTCTTATATTCGGGTTTCTCTTATATCCGGGTCTCTTATATCCGGGCTACACTGTATTAAAAACAAAACAGTTTTCAGTGTTGAGCTGCATCCTTGTAGTTGCCTTAATAGGGTTATTACATAACTTATTTTCTAATTTAAATATATCTTAGATAAAATACTGTTTACAAATGTTGTTGTTTTTACTAGTTACATACTAGTTAAGGAAGCACAAAATTGTACATTGGCAGTAAGCTGTGTACTGAGATTTGTGAATGGACATATACAGGTAGAATTACAAAAAGTGATTCAGTGAAACATGTTTTTGTTTTTTGTAACAAGCAAAAAATTATATTTGATCTTTAGATAATAGCGTTTTGATTATGAAATAAAATTTTTACTGATGAAAGATAATTTTGAACAATAGTATGCTGTTTATTTTACAAGTATTTAATGTACTGCTACATACTTGCCAAGTAACTAAAACATACTGTTGAGGCTATACAGACTGAAACTTTCAACACTATTATCCTTTTTCTTTGGTGCCTTAGATATTATGGATCTACTCTGAAAGTAGATCCTCTATTTGTTTCTACTTTGCATTTATTAATTTGTAGCAAATGGTTCTTGGTGACCTTCTGAGGAATTGGAAAAATTGGCAACGTACAGAATAAGGTAATAATCATTAACTGATAATCAAATTAATTCTTCTTTCTTTTATTTTTTTATCCTTAATGTCTTATTATCTGACAATCACTCAGATAATATTTAGTTTGTAGAACTTGGATAAAAGGAAATTGATTCAACCAGAACAATGTTTTTATACCTAGAATGCAATTAGATAAGGCTTCATGAGTTGAATTGAAAATGAAATTTCCACTGATGAATATGATATTTACACAAGAGCAGCTTAGGATCTCATTATTCAAAACATTGTGACAGACATAGGTTCAGACATCAATCTAGTTATAGTGTTGCTTCATCTTATAAATATAGAAAATAAGCTCTTTTTTATCAGTTTATAAAGCAAAGAAGCACAGACATGAAACCAAAGACTATTAAGATCAATGCATCAAAACAAAACTGTTGGAACATTGATTGATTGATTTGTTTTTATGGTTTATCAACCTTTTGCATGTTATTTAAAGCCAGAAAATATTTTTAGATTGTAAGAATTCTTTTGAGATAATAATGACTTACTAATACAAATTCATCAAATTAATCCATAGCTAGGGGGAGAAAAAGTGGATTCATACCTTTTCCAAGGTTATTTGCACATAAGCGAATATATAATGAATGTGATTGGAATTGAAACTTGGCTCTGATTTTCAAATCTGAGCTGTTATCCATTACACCTTACAAGCTTACTGCACCTGGTATTCCCAAGCAGTTACCCATCTAGATACTGACCAGGCTCAACATTGCTTAACTTTAGTGACTGTGCAAGAACCAGTGTTTAAACATGATATGGCTGTAAGCATTATTGGAACAAGAAATAAAAACAATAAAAGAAGAGCTGATTGTTTGATAGTATTATGAGCTAAATACAATGGAAAAGGAAAATACAGCAAAGAAAAAAGTGCTTTAAAAATATAAAAAATGAGAAAGAAATTATAATCCTGTGGAAATTTTATAAATCTCTTTTCAGTGTCAATGCCTCTCTCATTTTATTGAGGAGTTTATGCCAACATTAGAACAATAGGTATTCTTCAAAGACTAAATAGCATCTTTAGAAAGAAGGTATTAGTTCCAATAGTGTTCAAGAGGAAATATTAAAACAAGACATTAATTTGCAAAAAATGGGCATGTTACATAATTAATGCTGTTTGGAACTTAACAAGTAAAAGTAAAGAAAATGTTAATTACCATAATTTGGAGATGCCAGTATTGAAATTTGTTCTGTCATACTT
This sequence comes from Acanthosepion esculentum, assembly GCA_964036315.1. Taxonomy (NCBI): domain Eukaryota; kingdom Metazoa; phylum Mollusca; class Cephalopoda; order Sepiida; family Sepiidae; genus Acanthosepion; species Acanthosepion esculentum. The sequence goes on along the minus strand of OZ038492.1, from coordinate 98,956,066 downwards.
TGTTAAGCTATTGTATGTATTGGGAAAGAAGAGAATAAGAGAGAAAAAAAAAGTTCTGTCATTTTTTTATGGCTTGTGGACATCATTTTGTCTTAGTTTTGTAGCCAAATTGATTTTTTTACATTTTGTTAGAATGTGTCTCATTTTGTCTTTCATCTGATCAGGCCTCATGAGAAACAGTTTAAGTAATAAAATCATTTTCCTCTTTTACACATCAGAAGAGGCTGCAAGAAGGAGATAAGTTAATGCCCATTTTTGAATTTCACCATACTTACTGTAAAAACAGATTGGAATCCATTGCTCAAATGATACTAGTAATTATATCAACTTTCTTAAAGTAATAATTGCTATGAAAGTATATGTAAATACATCAGTATTTAAATTTGAGAATTATTTTTTTAAAGCAAGAACTGCAAAAATTATATCACCCCGGCCCCAGGAGAAATGTGTATACCAAATGTGAAAACTAGCATAACCATCTTTTAAGGCACTTACATTCAAAACTTTGGTATTTCCTGGTATGAAGAAAACGGAATATTTGATACTTTAGAAAATATTACAAGAAAACATCCATAGTAACCCCTGAGTTATGCTAATATTTTGGGATTTTGATGTGCGTATGACATTTAGAGTCAGTAATTTTAGTATACAAATATATAAAAAGCATTTCAGGTTTTTTTTATGGGCATGTGGCCAAGTGTTTAGGACGTTCGCTTTCTGATCATGAAACTCAGGTTTGAATCTCATCATGTTTGATTTGTCAAGAAGGTGACTTTTTAATGTTATTGGCCTTTGGAGGTGATCCCAGTGTGCTGCACCTTTGGAAATTGCCTGGAAACCATAGCACAGCTTACCCAAGACTTGTGAGTGAAATCGGGTAGATGTGTGGGAGCCATTGATGGTTGTTCTAACACAAAGTTACAAGTCATTGTAACTGAGGATTTGAGTGTACCAACGTTGTTCATGTCAGATAATGTGCTCTCCCTGAAACTGTAACTCAGGTTCGGTAGCATAGTTGCAGTATAAACCACAGGTGGGTTCTGTAGATATTGAACAAACACAAATATGCTTGAGCAGGCACCTGCTACAGGAATTAGTTAGTTGTCCTAGTAGATAGCTATACTCGGATATGAATGGCTAGCTGTTACGTTAGATTTTAAGCATTTTTAATTTTTGAAAAAAAAAAAGAAAAAAAAGGTCCATAAATTCAAAGAACAAAACCCAATGGAGGAGAGATATATTTATATGCCCTCATTAAAAGCTCCTGCCCATGAATTCATAGATTTTCTTTTTTATAAATGACTTGGGTCTTTTTGTCTGCATACAAGACAGTAAATATGTCAACATATCCAACTGTTGGCTCAGATATCCTTAAAACAATATTTCACTGTGAAACAATAACATGTTTATTAAAAATCATTTTGTTTTTAGATATTTTCTACTTAAAAACATTTTATTTGAGAACTTTTAATTTTCATGAAAACAAAAAGATTGTGTCTTGTAAATCTTATTTGACTGCAATAATTTGTTTTTATGCAAAACTCAGACTGCTGAGTAACATAATTTTTTTTTTTTTAAATTTCATTATTTGTATTTTTATGTTAAATTTAATGCCTTATTCAGCCTACTTCTTTCTCCAAGGTACAATGTTTTAAATATATTGACATTTATAAAAGATTATAAAGAAATGAGAATTATTGGCTAAATCATTGTTTCAGTGGTTCACATAAAGACAATATCTGTTAAATTATATTCTATTATGTTTTATTTGAAAAAAATATTTGAATAAAAAAAACATATACAAAAAAATAAATAAAAATTCAGCAAATAAAAAAACAAACAAATTTATCATTAATCAATAGCAGACATATGAATTGCCAATTGTTTTTTCAATAAGTAGAATAGACAGAAAAGGGTATGTAATTAAAAAAAAAATTGATAATTTTATATTGGATAAAGAATGTGGTGGAGTCAGCAATTACTCAAGAACAATTTTCTCTACATAGGTTCTGTGTTTTCCCCCATGTTTATTTTCCAATCATATTAACAATAAGTTTTTCTTTTACTTTTTATATTGTCAGCATTTTTTCATTGTAAGTCTTCCACAAATCTGTATTCTTGGTTTCCATTTGTCTTAGTTTCGGTGTTTTGCTGGCAAGAATTACTCTAAAGATTTTTGTTTTATTGTTTTACAACGGTTATTTATGTCACTGTCTATTGTATCTATAAAGTGGAAGCTACCTATTTTTTTGTTATTAAATATGGCATTTTGAAAGGATATTTTATCTCTATTGCTCTCATACAGCCACTTAAGTGTTAAACTTTGTGAACCTATTAAGGGCTTCAAATCAGCTTTATACTTCAACTAGATATTTTTTTATAATAAAGATGACGATATTTTTTATTGTATGGATAAATTACTACATACTTACTCGAGAAACAAACATGATTCTTTTACCTGAAGAAGAAAAAATCAGAAAAAAGCTATAATACTGTTAACAAAAAGCAAAAATGAATGACAAAGAAAGCCAAAAACTTTTGCTGCTTTTATTGTCACTCATAAATCATGATTCTGTTGCAGATTGACAGCAGAAGAATCCTTCAAGATAATGATTAATCCAATTGAATGCTAGACAATGCCACATAGTTATTCTCAGAAAAATATTCTAGATACATTTACAAACAGGGTCTTTTAAAAATAACCTAGTCTTAAAAAGGAAAAGTGAAGTGATATAACTTATCGGGATAGAGAATAAGATCGTTGAACAATGTTTTGAATTCCAGTTGAAGCTGTATCTGTCAGGAGAAATATGAATCTCTACCTTCTCACAATGTTTAAAGACCAAAGGTCTTTTCACTGGCATGTTACAGTAATTAAAAACAATGAGTGCAGTTAAGAGCTCTTCATTGTTACTTGTACCATGTAATCTAATATTACATGTACACAATACATATAAGACATTCTTTGCCCAAGAGATTTCATGAAGGATTTAACATGGCACCCAAATGCTCCAGATCATGGGGGCTAATTAAACAATGTTAACATCATATTATAGTGTGTTTATGTTCATTTATAATATGTACGGCTACAACACTCTGAATAAAAACTTTGTATGCAAACATATTTAACTGGAGTTAGATCTTAGAGAGGATGACTTTAAATTGCGAATTATTAAATATCAAAGCAACCTCTTTCTAAACTTCTTGAAAATGTCTCATAAATTTTGACTTCTAACAAATCAAGGAAGACTAACTTATGTTCTTTACTGAAGTATGGTGTTATGTGACAAGTTTAATTTTACTATTTAAAAATGCATTTATAAAATTATTTTGTAAATTTATTTAAAAAGAAACTTCTCAAATGTTGGTAATAAAAATAATTTTAATTTCGACAAAAATTGTAGAGTTTAAAATGTGTTGCATTTTCTAGTTAAAAAAAATAGTTTCTTGTCTCTGTAAAATATTGTCTGTTATTTATCAACCATTGGAATTAAATGTATACAATTTTTTTTTTTTTTTTTTTTTTTGAAAAACCATGGTTTTTTACTGTTTTCAATTATGTTTTCAAAAAAGAGAGTGATGGAGACTTTTGGGTATAGTGAAAGATACCTTCCAAAAGCTAAGCAAATATTAAAAACGGAAAAAAATTCATTAAAAATAAAGGAAACAGTACTGAACTGTTATGTAATATCATTCCTCCAATATGACAGTGAATGCTGGACAATCCTCTCATAGATGAAGAAGAGACTAAGCAACAGAAATGTGGTTCTACAGAAGGATGCTGAGAATACCATGGCCTAACATGTCAACAATGATGAAGTTTTAGAGAAAATGGAAGCAAAGAGTACACTTAACATCAGGAAGAGAGAGTTGAAATTTCTAGGGCACACAATAAGGAAAGAAGGCTTAGAAAATTTGATACTGACAGGACATATTGAAGGTAAGAGGGACAAAGGAAAATGTATAACCTACCTAGTGAGTTTGAGTAAGTGGATGGTGGAATAAGGTTTAAAAAAGACAAAAATTTATTAAGAGCTACAAAAGAAAAGGAAATTGTGGAGAGTCATGATTGCTAATGTCCTGATTATAATTAGAAAAAATTGGATGTCATCAACAGTAAAGAATTATTGAAAATTTTGTGTTTATATTTTCTTGGTTGTAACAATTAACAAAATACTTATATTGAAACTTTTTGTTCAGATTTTCAAGTTTTTATAAAATGATTTACAGCTAGAAAAGAGTGATGATAGGATATTTTTTTAAAGATGTGATTTTTAACTAAGAAAGATTACCTTTGTGAAACTGTGATATTGTTCTTCCAGTTCTAATAATTCTTTCTCAAAAATGTGTTTTAAATGTTGTCGTTATTTGGTTTCACAAAAAAAAAATGACAAAATTAAAAGGTAATGGTCATAACACATCTATTCATGTGGAATTATATTTTTCCTTTTTTTTCCCATTTTTTTTAACCAATTTTTTATCTTTTTTAAACTTCCACCATTAAAGTTTCTTTTGCATTTTGCTTTTCTATGACCATACAAATCATTGATCTCTTGTTTCCCAGTTAAATAAATTTTTTCTTTTAATAGAGATTTAAATGGGTGGAAGTTTCTCATTGGATTTATGCAGTTTTATAAGCCAAATAAGTTGAAGATGAGGGCAGGATTACTGAGTGTTAGAGAATATGAAAAAAAAAAAGACACTTAAGGAGAGAGAACGATAAAAGAACAGGAATTAAGATAGAAGATAACAATTGACACTGAATTTAAACTTTTGAAGATCAAAGTTGATTAGAGAGCAAGAAACCGGAAGAGAGTTTCTCAAGTGACAAGTGTCAGAGAAAAAATTATTAGCATAGAACTTAAGGTAACATCTCGCCATTTCAACTGTAAAATGATGAAACCTTGCTACCAATCTAGTACTGCGCTTAAATTCATAAAGTCTAGGTACCAAAGAGGAAAGTTCATCAGAACAATTACCATGAAAGTATTTATAGAAAATGCAGAGGGAAGCTACATTATTGTGGTGAGAAAGTGACTGAAGCCGAGAGAGCAGGTCAGGATCAAAACATTGCAGATTGTTCTTGTTTTTAATTTTTCATAAGGATGGACAGTCTGTAGATTGATAGCATTTACTGAATTGGAATTTAAGAACAAATGATAGCAAGGTTTATTATGTAAGAGGATTTTTTATTTAATATCTACAATTGGATGAAAAAAACTTAATTTCAATATACTGCAAGAAGTGTAATCAGTTAAAAAGAAAGTAATGAAAAATATTGAAAAGCAAAATTTTTCTGAAACGAAAGGATTAAAAAATGACAAATATACAATGATAAGGTTTTTTGAAAAATCAAGGCTCTTCACAATTTGCTATCTTTTATAGGTATTAGCAATGTTTGTCTTTTTGCAATCCCTCTCACTCCCTGTTCAGTATCCATTTACACAAACCTGTTATGTAAGTTAATTTTCCTGTCTCTCTTCAAAATGTCCCATGAGTGTAAGATTTTTTAAGGTTTCTTTCCTCATTATGTGCCCCAGAAATTGACCGTCTTTTATGACTCTGAGTATAAGTGTTTTTGGTTTCCATTTTTCTTAGAACTTCCTCATTACTCATAATTATTATTAAAATAAAAAAAAATACTGCCTTTTTAATTCATATTTGGGAGGCTATAAAAGCTCAATATTCTTCTGCTATCAGTTTTGTCCTTTTGTATCAAAAGATTTGTGAATTTATAGTCTTTTATAGATCATGTTAAACTGAATGAAGGAAAAACATAGAAAATACTACATATGCACACAGATGTGTGTGTGTGTTTTATGTTTGTCTAATGTCTGACATTTTATCAAACTTTTACTTACAAAGACCTGTGATCATTTTTATATTTATTCTTTATACATTTCCATTCTTGAAAGTTATGGGAACATTTTGTATTAGCCATCTTGGTATAACTGCAGTTGACCAAAATATATCTTTCAAATGCTATACTATCGGAATCATACATAATGATAACTTTTTGCTGTGAGTAAATTCCTGATTTTCATTGCCCAACATGGAGGTTGTTTAAACATGTAATTGCAAAATTCAGAGCTTAATCATCAAATGTTTAATTTTGTCAGTGCAAGGGTGTGGAAAAATAGCAGTAAAGCCCGTGGGCAGCAAAAGAAATACTCAAATTTAGTCCATTTATAACAGGTTCCAATGCAGTTGGTGCTAAAAGACAATTGTGATAACTGTGAAACATTGTGCATTTGTTTCACTCAAATTTATTGTCTCATGTATGCAATCAAGAAAATTAATTAAGGCTTTGATATCTATATGGGATGCTTACAATTATCAGATTTAATGACAACGAAATATATTGATATATCAAACAATGCTTAGAAAGAAGATTTTCATGTCAATCCTTTGTTTCTATTTCTTCTGATATTGATTAAAAACATATTTATCCTTTGACCCTATCCAGTTAAAAAATTAACATATTCATTATGTGGATTCAGATCAAATTTCATTAACTTAAGCCAGAAGTTGAAAAGAAATTAATAGCAGATTTTGCTTTTAGGTGTTTCTCTAGTGTAATGGATCAAACTAGTTTCATTGATGGATTAAAATTAAATTTAAGAGCACATAAAAATGCTATTTAAAAAAAATGGAAGAAAGTTATGTAAATTAATATTGTTCAAGAATTTTCATTGATATTTTTATTGGGATTTCTTACTCAGTGTTTATATGGCAACTTCACATGCATTCTGCCAAAAATCATTTTATTACATATACTTAATTTATGTAATTCTTTGATATATAATCTAGATTATCTGCACTTGACATATTAAGTTGAAACACTTGTTTTGGGTGATTCCGTTTGGGATCTTTTTTGGTAAAATGCTTTCAAAATTAATTTATAATTCTGTTGGTAGAAGAAAAAATAGTTGTAGTCAATTTTATTGGAGAAATGGTTTTAATAAAAATGATGCTTATATTGTTGTCATTCATTAGTAATTTCCAAGACATTGTGCTTATTCATAAGCCAGAAACTATATAGATAGATTATAAATATGATGATACTAACAGATACAGTTGTGTTAGGGTAATGATAAACTTGTTATCATGTAGCATTAGTTAAAAAAGAAAACAGCGCTTATTGTCAAGCAGACAAAAGATGCTTGGGTGATCTTGTTTGAAATTTTATATATTTTTTTTCAAGCGATTTCTATGATTTGCACCCATATATCATAGCTGGCAATACATACATTAATTTTACACCTTATGTTTTAATCATATACATCTTGTGGGCTTATGGCCATCTCGCGTTGAAACACTGGTTCTTATACAATCACCAAAGTTAAGCAACATTGAGCTTCGTCAATACCTAGATGGGTGACTGCTTGGGAATACCAGGTGCTGTAAGCTTGGATATGAAGGTGGTGTAATGGATAATGGCTCAAATTTTGTCAGAGAGCCAAGTTCCAATTTCAGTTTGGTTATATTCACTTACATGCAGAAGTATCAATTCACCTCTTCTTTCCCCATAGCTATGAGTTAATTAGTAAGACTTGTATCACTAAATCATTATTATTCTCCCTCCAAATTCTTACAATCTAATTATATTTTCTGACTTTAAATAACCTGCAAAGGATTGATAAGTTGTAGAAAATAACTCAATATATGCCTTGTGTTTTAAGCATGTAGACAAGGTACTGTTCCTCATTTTTATTAGATGCTTTTCACGTTATCATTTTTTAAAGTTAGATCACAAACAACGTATAAATGTTTGTTGAATATATCAGATTACAAGGCTTAAGTAGGTTAAAACTGAAAATTATCTTTTAAGTAGTCAAATTAACCTGTTAAAGCAATTGTAGAGCAACTTGGCATGGCATTTAGAAATAATCTTATGATTGGATATGATATGAAGTTATTCTTTTTATCCTTGTTTATAAATCGATGTAAATTTATTTTATTTTCAGTGATAATACCTTTCTTTTCCTTTGCTTTGTCATAATATTTGCCACATCTTCAATCTTGATACTTTGGCTCAGCCTTACTTAATTTTATCATAGATACCTGTAATTAATCTAACTTGTAAATTCTTCTTATTACTCTATGCTAATTACATTTATCAGCCATGGCCTGCAGGAACTGTATATATTGTCTTCTTCTGAGGGCTTGTGTTTGACACACCTATGAATAATCACATCTTCGGTTGGCTTGAACCTCTAATTCGGTAGTATCTTTGAAAGTGTTCATACCTATGTCTCGAATCAGAGATCAAATATGGTAGGTGCTTTGGGATAATGAAATAATTCTGATGAAGATTCATAATAACCAATCCATCAACCTCACCAGAGTAACAACAGTTGGGCTGAATTAGATATCTCCCTAAATACGTATATGCACATGCACACACAAGGATATGTGTGTTTGTTTTCAGTTCAACCGAGAAGATATTAAAACAAATTCTGTTTGATCAGGGTTTTGGAGGTCCGATAATTTTTCAGCACCCCTTTGCATGCATGTATTTGTGTGTGTGTGTGTGTGTGTGTGTTTAGTAACTGAAGAACATACCCAGAATTGTTTTGAGAGAACTAAAATATTACCTCCATTGTAATTATCCTATTTTCTTACTTCATTAAGTAAACATTTGTTCTAATTGATAGTACAGCTTTAAATATTTTACAAGATCCAGAACATTTGAAATTATTATCAAGTCAGCAATCAATGCTGTTTCAAATTATATGATTCTGTATGATGACTTTAAAACATTCAGTGAATTTGGCAGATTGAGGAATAACCAAGAGATCATGTTAGAGGATTGAAATAGATGTATCTAATTAGACTACAAGTATGTTACCAAAAAATTCAGGGAAATGGAATAGCAAAAACCAAGCGTGGTTTGAAATTTTGCTGTTCCATTTGTGAGTAATTTCTTAACACCATGTTTCCACCATCTTTTGGAATTGGCAGAATCTAGGTAATTTTCTTTCATGGTAAAATACCTAGAGCTTTTTGGTAGCTTATCATATGAGAAAAATAACTTTGTTTTAGCCACATGTGTTTGAAACTTGAAAACTGATGTAGGGATTTATATAAAATCACTCTCTCTTAGCAGTCAGATGACCCAGGTGAGTTCTTTGCTCTTGGAATGTTAGAGAATGAGTTGGAGCATGGTAGATAACAGCCGTGTCTTGACCAACATCCAGACTCGTACACTTATCAAATAAGAACTGTACAATGAGGAAGAAAATATATGCTTCAGTATTAATAAGTGACCTAACCTTGACCCACAGTAGAAATTTTCTTGAATAATGACAATCACTCTTTGTGAGTACAATGTTTATGTAATATTTTGTTGTGTCTTTTAATCATGTTAATAAAATGGGGAATGTTATTTTACACCCTACTTTGTATTTATATGTTTGGGAGCTCCTTGAGGTATGGGGCCATTATTCAATAATGACACCGTACTGATAAGTTTTCTTAATAATAAAAATGGGAAATACAAAAATATATTAATTGTAGAGTTTGGAAGACAAGCTAAGTTTTGGTTGATGACTTGCATTTCATTTGCAAATTTATACCCTGCCTGTGTCCTTAGAAATTTAAAAAGTAAAATATCAAGTTACTTTTCAAATTCTTAAACCTAAGATAATATTAGGATTTAATTTTTTACTTAAAACAATCTGAATGCAATAAAATGTTTAGTTTTCAGACTTTTTTTTTATATTGAAAATATAAGCAGAACTTGTTGAAAAACAATTGCTGAAAGAATTGACAATATGTTTAATTAATTTGTTGAATCTTATCTTTGTCATGTCAACTGTCATTCATTCTCCTGGTTCAACATTAAATAAACATTTCAAACAATGCTTTCTTATTTTAAATACTTACAAATGTAGTCTTGTAATATTTTGGAGCATTTGTTTGTCTTTTTTTTCCCTTAATGTCATGTGCTCTCAGGATGGAGGCAATTATGATTCTCCACAGATTGAATGCCTATGTATTCTTAGGAAAGACAGTGGAGAGACTTCCTATTGCCTTCTCCATGGTTTGGAATCCAGAATTGTCCTTCTCAGACTGGTCACAATCCATGACTAGTCAAGTTTACTCTACTATTTAACCCATAGCTGGATGAAGAAGAGATGAATTCATTCTTTTTCCAAGGTCATTTGTGCAAAAGTGATTTCAACTGACTAGTCCAGAATTTAAACAGCTTATTGAGACCATTTTTTTTTTTTACATTCTCACTATATATTTTCCCATTAACATATTTTTATTTTCTTTCTTTAGTTATGATTTGTATTTCATTTGTATAATTGTGTCTGTCTACAAATTAAAAAAAAAGCTTATGAAGAGTTACTTTCAAATTTTATCTCTCCAATGAATAAAATACTAGAAATTATCATACTTTTTTTTTAAATGCTATGTGCTATCAGGATATAGGCAAGTCCAGTCTTGGCTGTGACTTCATATATATTTGTGAATTGCCATGACTCTTTGGAAAGATAATGGAGTGATTTCCAACAGCATCCTCTGCATTTTTTTAAATTCAGGTTTTTCTTTCTCTTGGTCTGGGTGCCATTTAAGGCCAGAGAATCTAGTCTGCTCTGCTATTTGACACATAGCTGGAAGATGATATAGACTCATGTTTTTCTTGAGTTCATTAGTCCAAACATGAACATATCTGACTACGTCAGAATTTGAACTCGGCTTGCCAGTTTCACTTAGTGTGTTGATAACTCTATGCTACCCACATGCACTATCATATATTAATTCTCTTGAAAACTATTTTATGAATAAAGTATCATTGTAATGTCTTTTTCTTGTTTAAATAGAATTGCAGTTTTATCATCTTGGAACTTAAACCAGGAAATGAATCTAAGCAAGAAATAATTTTATTGAAATTTGTTTATCAGAAATTTACAATAATTTACAATAATAATGTAGGAGGAAACTCAGCAAAAAATACTATATTTTGCACTTTTTTCTGTTATAGATTTTCCACTGTCTTTACATCTGTGAAGAATCATTTCATATTTACATGATTTGAAATAAGAAAGTGTGAAAGATATTCAGTGCCAAACAACATTTTGTATAACTTAGATGATGTTTTCTGTTCAATTTTACATCTTTAGAGAAGTCTTTATTAGTTGTCAATGATTTTACTGAAGAACAAGAAATATATTCCATTTTTGATAGAATATTCTAAATTTATCACTTGGATATCTTGATATCACATGTGATTTTATCATTAAAAATAAAATTCACAACCAATAAAACTATAATTGTAAATCATCATTATTAATATTTCACATGGTAACTTACAAAAATAAAGAGAGGAAAATATTTAAATCAGCATTTTTCTTTTTAGTCAAAGAATATTCTGAATATAAGCTAATTTCCTTTCTTTTTTTCTTGTGATTCCCTTGCATTTTACTATTGTTATTTCTTTTTCATATATTGACTTGCTTAAAATGATTAATGACTTCCTGTTATTCTTTCATTTGCTGTTCTCAAATTGTGAACAATTTTTCCTCATTTCAATACATTTTCGTCTACACTGCAAGAAATATTCACTAGACTTGAGGCATATATAGGTATATATATATAAAAAAATATATTTAGCAATTTTTCTCTTCTCTTTTGAAAAATGTTATGTTAAAGGTCAAATTATAAGCTGACTCAATTATCTAGTGTTGAATATTTTTGTAATCACATTTGAACTTCTTTGAGTCAAACTTCAATGTGAAGATGCAGATATTTTCTGTTTCATTTTGTTAATAATTACCAAGCAGGAATGTATTTTATAACAATCCTGAAAACTCTGGTTGTAACCTAGCAACTGCTTTGCTTTTCTAACAGCCAAATTTTGTTCTCAAGGCAAGATTCAAGCATACTTAAAAAAGAAGAAAAGTAAATTGCTAATATATGATTCATTCTCTTGGTAAATTTCTAGACATTCTTCAATCACCAGCAATATATAACTTCTTATATGTGCTATATCGCTTCAAGAAATTAATGATCATAGCTCTCCATAGCTTCCTATCTTTTGTAGCAATAAGCAATGTTTGTTGTCTTACCATCACATCCAATCCCTGTTCTGCTAACCCATTTGCATAAACTTGTTAAATAGGTTATTTACTGCTTCCTTCTGCCCTGTGACTGTTAAATTCTCCAAACCTTCCTTTTTTATTATGTGATCCTTTTCATTCCTATTTTCCTTAACATTTCTCTCCAAAACTTTCTCAGCATTCTTCTATAAAACCTCATATCTGTTGTTTCAAATCTTGTGTTCATTGGTCATGAAATTGTCAAGCATTCACTGCCATATAGGACAGGGTTCTTTGAAACTGTGAGTCCTGACCCTTCAGTGGGTCAAGAAAAAAATAAAATGGGTTATTATAAAAAAGAAAGAAAGAAAAAAAAATGCAAATGAGAGTAAAGTGCAGAATAGAAAAAACTTTAAATGCTGTACAGCACTGATAAATCATTGCTAATTTTTCACCAAGGTAAGCTCATATTATATTTTATTTTTTTAATTATGTATTTTAATGATATATTTATTAAAAATATTTTACATTGTCACACAGAAATTTCTGTGTTTCAAGACTTAAATTTTTTATCTTGTCATCAGGTAATGTTTGGTAGCTTTTTGATGAAAATGATTTAAAGTTACCGAACATTGCCTGATGATGAGATAAAAACTTTGTCTCGAAACATAGAAATTTCCATGTCGCAATGTAAAATATTTTTATTAAAAATATCATTATTATGCTCTATGTTTGTATTGAGCATTTTTTTAAAAAGTGAATGCCTGAAAACTGTGGATTCTAAATCTGTTTTTTCTCTTCATTTGGAGATTATATATATATATATAATGTATAGTCTGTTCTCATTGAGTTTATGTATCTTGTTTGTCAAACTTGTTGCAGACTGACTGATGGAATTTCCTATAAATTTGTTTTTCTTAAAGTAATAATTTTATATTCATCCAAATATATATATATATATATATATATATATATATATATATATATATATATATATATATATATATATATATGCAATTCCAATATGTGTGGATCATCAGAAATATACATATAAATTGTTGATGCCAAATAAATGAATCTAGTGAACAGAGTTTGTCTTTGACTTATTACACGTAGGTATAATGGGTCACACTGAAAAATGTGGTTCTTGCTGTAGGTCACAATAAAAAAAAAAGTTTGGAAAATGCTGATATAAGAGGACTGATGTTACATAGCATTTCACCATAATATATGACAGAAATATTAAATATTCTTTTCATTCTAATTATTCAAAATATCTTTAGCTGTTCCTTTCTTATATGACTTCTTGAAAAATGAAAGTAGACATTAAAAATATTCTGTTTTTATTAAATTGTTTTCATAAAATGTCTTTTCTCTTTTGCAGCTCATTTGTGAATTAGTCCATCATCCTCCTCCTCATTGTCAGCTCATTTGTGAATTTAGTCATAGGTGGTTGTTTTAGGCAGAGAAATGTTGCCTCCATGCTTATATTGAACTTGGAATTCCTGATTTTTCCTCTCACATTTACTTTCTTTTACTTGAATTGTTTTTATGTAGCTGAAGGGCTCTAGCTGCCCAGTTATTTTGCCTACAGCTCCTAGGTGGATTTCTACTTTCCCAAGGGCATTAGTACAAAGTGGATACAGGCAAGCCAGGCTGAAACCCAGACTGTGTAATGCAGAGATTCTGTTGTCTATATTAATAACCATTACAACACTCTGCACCTCCAAAGTAATGCAGTATTGTATATGACCAAGGAGGCATTATTATACAAACAACATATTATTTGTATATTTATTAAACTTGGCTGCATAGAATTACTCATAAATCTAATTCTGTTACAATATTTGAATCATTAGGAAAAAGAATAGTATTTGAAAGGTAAATAATAATTACTGAATCCCTAACATGAAGCAGATATGCATGTGTGCACTTCTGTAATATTTTAGATGTTAGTTTTATATAGGTTTTTTATCTATCAACAAAATGTTACAATAAAGTAGTCTTTTAGAATAAGGACTAAAGATTAAAAACTCAATTTCTTATATATATATATATATATATATATAAGAAATTAATTTCAGTATAAATGGATGAATGAAAACTGATGGAATTATTTCTTTAAAAAGTTAATCTAGCAACTATTTTTTCTATGTGCCATATCTCTTCAAAACATGGTGATAATGGCTCTCCATAACTTCTTATCCTTTGTAGGTCTTAATATGGTTTGTCTTTTTATTATTTCTCCCAAGCCCTACTCTGCCATCTATTTACACAAGCTTGTTCCTGCTGCTTTCCTCTGTCTTTCCTAACTTCTATATATCCAGTGAGTGTCATTTTCACTAAACATTCTTTCCTCATTATCTGTTGTAGAAAGTTCAATTGTCTCTTTCTAATTCTAAGTATAAGCATCCTTTTTGTTTCTGTTTTTCTTAAAACATCCTTGATTGTCCAACATTCACTGCTATATAGGGGAACTGATATTATATAACATTTAGCACTGTGTTTCTAATGAAATTTTCCTGTTTCTTAACACTTTGCTTAGGTTTTGAAAGGCATATTTTTTTATTCCAATGCACCTTCAAATTTTGGTATCTCATTTTCTGTCCTGTGTTAGAATACTTGAAAGATGTTTAAATTTTCATACTATAGCAGCTATACTAGTTTTAAAGTGATTTTATTTAATATTATAAACACATTTTTATAAATAAAAAATGATTTTCAGAAAGGTCAAATGAGAATAATCTGATAAAACAAAGGAGAAAAAAAAGGAAAGGAATATAGGTAGACATTTTATAGTCTGCTGTATATGCTTTGTAGTTTTGCTCTTTTATCTACTGTTTGATTTGTAAAAAAAAATAACAAATTTCTTAAGAGGAAAACTTGTATGTATAATCTTTTCTTTTTAAATCCCAATAGGATTATTTTTTAAATTTGACCTCTTAAAAGGCTCTTTGGTTTTTGATGCTTGAAAGTATTTTGTGTTTCTCTAGATACTGTCAGTATGATGAACAACAAATGAATTTTATTCTTCAGATGAATAAGAATTCAAATATGGTTAAGCTCTACAATTCTTCAATCCAAAGAAATCAAAGCGTTTGCATAAAAGTGATTTCTTTTTTTATCTTCAAAGAGCAGCAGTTTAAAATTGAAAGAAAAGTTTCAACATTTGTCTTAAATATTCTGCTTAATTCAATTAAGATTTGTGTTATTTTGAATTCATTAATTTCTTAAATTTTGTAAATAATGGAGTATATCAAAAGTATTTTTTTTTAATCACCTATGTTTTTTTTTCTTAAACTTATCAGTACACTGTGTTTGAACTTTAGACATAAGGTTCAGGATGGTGAAATAGTCCAGTGTCACACTACAACGATGCATATATTCTCTTTCTGTTGAATTAGAATTGCTTGAGAGAGTGGAATTGTGGGCCTTCAAGAGGCTGGATGGTCATTTCAGTGACTTGTTGTGCATGAACATTGCTATGTAGATCAGGTTCTGGATGGCCATCTAGTATAGATCCTTGTCAAGATTGATGCCTTGTAAGGGCTGAAATAATAATCTCCATGGGACCCACAGAATAAATTAGGGTCAGTAATATCGACTATAAAACTTCTCTCTGTTAAATTTTAATCCCCCCTTCATCTTTAGACCTTCCTGTTCTTCTTTCGTCTGTTACCCCTCCCTATAGCTTTCATTTACTCTAGCATTCGTCCCACACTCTCATACATACACTCTCACTAAATTTTATTTTTTATTCCCGGAGTTGTTTTTTCTGTTTTCTTTTTGAATTTGTAGGTCTGATGAATTGGATTGTATTTACGATTCCAATGGAATAAATTATGACCATGGAATATTAGTGTTTAAGCCTTTTTATTATATCCTTACTCTGTCCTGGACATTGAGTTCTACCTGGATTCTATCCTCTTGGAATTATTTTTTATATATATATATATATATATTTATATATCTTAGATATATGGTTGCATATGTATGTGTATATTTACCACTAATATTATATATATATATATATATATATATATATATGTAGGATATAATAGGATGACCCTTGACACATTCAGTTAGCTCACTTCAAATGCTTGCTGTATTACATCAACCAGTGCAAGAGGTGTTGAATAATCTATTGCATCATTGCCAATTGTATAATTGTATACATGCAAAAATGCAGACCTGTGTTAATACCCCAGAAGGACATTCAGTGTATTAATATAAGGTCTGAGAAGTGTTGTTAAATCACTTATTTTTGTAACTATGTACATATTGATCTGCATATGTAATCATTTGCGATAATCCAGCCATATTTGTATATTTAATCTGGAACCATTTGAAGCACGTATTTGGGGTGTTGCATTTTCTTTTCGTTATTATTCATTGACATCACACTGTCTTAACTTCCTGACTCAGTATTATGAAGTAATTTCCACCGAGAAAATTAAATTTTATTAATTCCTCTTTAATCCTATACAGATTTTGAAAACAAAGCAGAATTTTTATTCTTTTTCCGTAACTTGGCAGTTAATACGTTCAACATTTTGGAATGATCCCAGAATTATATAGGATTTCTGTTACTCTGTCAGTCAGTAATGTACTTTCTTAAACATCAGGTAAAATCTGAAGTTTAGTTGCCAGCCTCAAGTGTTAATTTTTCATCACCTGCTTCTTTATACTCCCTAAACCTGATCTGTTTTTATTTATTTTTTGCTTGAGATGAAAATATGAGTTCACTTATTTGTTGCTCATATTCACATCATTTCAACTTAGTAGAGCCTCTGTAAAAGCTTCCATCAATATTTAGTCTTTCTTCATGCTTATATATATATATATATATATATATATATATATATATATATATATATATATATATATATATATATATATATATATGAGAGAGAGAAAGATAGTTTTGCATTTGGACAGCAATCCCTCTCTAATATATGTTTCATTAAAATAATTGATATGGTACTTCGATTAAGTTTTTTGTATTGCACTTGTGTTCATACAAAAGATTTCTTTTTTGGACTTTGTGTATTAGTGTATATAGAAATTATCTAAATAATTATTTATTCCAAGTACTTTTGGCTAATAGCTATTTTCAAGGAGTTTGTTGTGCTATAGCAATTGGTGTGTAGGTTGTTGAGATGTAGATATATTTTAAATTAGCAAACAGTATATGATGGGCATATTTGTAGTTAATGTTGTTAAGGGTTACTTTTTTGTATTTAATAATGAATTCTATTTTGTTTAAAGATTTTTTTTAGAATTGTGAATTGTGCTTTTGACCATGTTGCATTTTGGAAATTGTGATGTTTGCTTAAATGGCTCATTATGGAGCTATGGCCTGAGTGATGTAAGGTCAGCCATGTTAATAAATATGTAGTGTGCGTGTGTGTGTGTATATATATATATATATATATATATATATATTTGTGTGTGTGTATATGGATCAAAATCTGAGAGTATGATATATACGAGTTAAAGATCAAGTGCAGATCAAATATGGATCGGAATCCAACAGAATGATAAAAGAAAGAACAAATGGGAAATGTATATAAATCTAACATTATTAAAACTTCATCATAGATTGAGAGAAATCAGAAAAAAGACAGAAACACTGATATTTTCAATTATGTTTGGGTCAGTTCTTATTGGTTAGTCATGTGTTACATGTCTTAAAACTGTAGATAATTCTGTGTGTATGTAGGTTTGTGAAGATTCATGTATCTCCAAGTGGGCATCGAATGGTAATGAGTATTTGTAATTGTGTAAATTACATTACCGTTATCCAGTGCTGAAGGAAAAAGTTTGACAATTAACAGCAATAGAGAGAACAAAAGGAAGGAGATGTGAAAAAATCAGACCCCCCCCCAAAAAAAAAAATAACACAGACATTTAAACATTTACAAACAAGATGGCACAAGGTACTGTAACTTACTTACAAGGGACTCTTGAAATGCATCATTCCAATCTTTAAATTTGATTTTTTTTTTCTGGTCAGGGCAAGCAGACTTATTTTCAATGGTGGTTTGGTGAAAATTAAGGTTACTCTGAAATGTATCTCTGGTTTCTGTGGCCAAAGTCCCTCACTTGAGATGGATGAGGGGGGAAGGGTCCAGGCCAAAGTCTTTTACTTCAAGCTAATAATATAACCATGAGCCTGTGGACATATAGAACATTTGAACAATTTTCACTCGCTTTCTATCCAGAAATGAAAATGTCACTTTCTATCCAGAAATGAAAATGTACGAATGCAAGAAAAGTTAAATAAAAAGCTTAATCACAGTACCTTGTCAGAACAGGAATTAAGAAGAAAGAAGATAATGATTGACATTGCATTTAAACTTTTGAAAATTAAAGTTGACTGGGAAGCGAGACACCAGAAGAGTTTCACAAGTGAGAAGTGCAAGAGTAGAAACTGTTAGCTTCGAACTGATAGTTATATCTAGCCATTTCAAGTATAAAATAATGAGACCTTACTGCCAATCTAGTACTGAATTAAATTCATAAAGTCTAATAACATGGAGGGAAGTTAATCAGAACAATTACCATAAAAGTGTTTATAGAAAAGACACAGGAAACTATGTTATGGCGGTGAAAAGTTAAAAAGTTTGTGTAAGATGATTAAAAGAGAGCAGTTTAGTTTTAGAGTTGTTAAATTTAACAAACCATTTGTTACCCCAGTTAACAACAGATTATAGGTCCCACTTTTAGAACAGCTGCCAATTTGACTTTATCAAATTGTTCAAACTTTCTATTAAGATAGGAGTAAATAGTTGTCATCAGTATAGATACCAAGAACTCAACTGATGACATTGGGAAGGTTGTTGATGAAAATTTGGAAC
The DNA here is from genome assembly GCA_964036315.1 of Acanthosepion esculentum. Classification (NCBI taxonomy): domain Eukaryota; kingdom Metazoa; phylum Mollusca; class Cephalopoda; order Sepiida; family Sepiidae; genus Acanthosepion; species Acanthosepion esculentum. The sequence goes on along the minus strand of OZ038492.1, from coordinate 98,937,159 downwards.
AATGTAGGTTCAAGAATAGAGTGCTGTGGGATACCTACAGTAATGCAAATATATATATATATATATATATATATATATATATATATATATATATGTATATATTTAAAAAAACAAAAATCGTTTTTAATAATGTTTCATTTAGTTTGCCCATCAGTCATAATTTGTGCTACAAAAAAGCCACTTTATATCGGCAGCTAATGATTTGATTATGCTCTTTCGTTTTACTTAAGTCTTCCTGTACTTTAGCTTGATATGATGTCTTCCTGTAGAAAGATGCTGTGAATGCTTATATGAAGACATGTGAATGAAAATGGCGATTTGCTGAAAAAAAAAATGCTTCTACAAATACTTTACATTCAAGTACACCATATCTATCTTTTGATAAAATCCCAGCAAACCTTCTGAAAATGTCCAATGTTAATGTTTACTTAAAATTTTGAAATATGAAGCAATATGCACTTTTGACAATTTAATGTTTACCAAGGAGCAAACAGTTTACTTTTTTAAATATATATTTATCTGATGCATGTTTCTGCTCTAAAACCAAAATAATGTAATTATCAATTTGGTTCTGGCTGCTGGTCTTAATTTAAAAAAAAAAAAATGAATTATTCAATGATTAATTAATTCTTGTAAATTATTTAAATGTTTGTTTATCCAAAGCACTTCCAGACAGCTATTTTCAAAGACTTTTGGTTTTATTACCATAAATAATATATATATATATATATATATATATATATATATATATATATATATATATATATATATATATATATAGAGAGAGAGAGAGAGAGAGAGAGAGAGAGAGAGGGAATTAATATAAAGTTTGTCACTTAGCTAGATGGTATTACCTTCAGCATCTTGACTCCAGAGTTTCATAGATGGGACTATCCAGCAATCACTTCATGCCATTGTCAGGGGTGTCAGTAATTGTTTATATTTCTTATTTTTTTCTTTTATATATGCACTTTTCATTAGTTGATTTTTTTTTTCATATGTGATGTATATATACAGAAGATATGAAATTTGGTGTAATGGATAGCATATATATATATATATATATATATAAAATTTTCTTTTTATGCAAAAAAGCAATGTGCAGAAATCAATCAAAATAAAGACAGAATATCTGGTAAGGGTATCTTGACTGACTTGGTTCATACAATGTGATTGAAAACTGACTTCTATCAGCAGGTAGCTTTGATACTCTTTATTAATAAGAATGTTGTCATTTAATAATTGTATAATTTTATGCTTTTTAAGCGCATTCAAAATGTTATATTACTCCTAAATGTAACTTTAGATCTTGAGTTGTTGAACAGTTAATTGTAATTACATTTTTAACAAGGATGATAGGCATACCATGTGTCTGCTTTAGAGTTCTGAGGACAATCTGCTCTTACATCATTATTTTCAAAATTAATAAAATTGATGAAAGTTTATAAGCTGTTATAAATATTCTGGCTAATTTAGTTTAGCAACACAACTTTGAATAAAGTACAAGTGTCTATGAAACAAATGTATCTAATTTTCAAGCACAACACAAACTTTGATAAGTGAGTTACCATCTCTCAGAATCAAATAACAACACTTACACAGAAAAGTCAAATGTTAAATGACAGCTGAATTTCTGCTTTTTATCTTCTGTACATGACAGATTTTGAAAAAGAAAATTCCATAGCTAACAGTTACATGTTATAATAGTTGTTAACAGTGACTTTTTGATATTATTGAGCTTGTATTCAGTATAACAAAGAAACTGGCAATATCTATTTGATCTGGCTTTTTACCTGAGCATCATCACAAAAGGGATGTGAAATTATTGTATGCTGCAATATTTCACTGTCTGGCATCAATATAGTGCACTTTTTTTCTTTCCTTTTTTTCTTTTTTTTTGAGAATTCCTGATTGAAAACAAAAGCGGTGATGCCATGTAACAGTATACTTGCCCCACAGAAAATATATACATGTTAGAGTTGAAGCAAAGAAAATTAGTGAAAGGATGGAAAGAAAAGAGAAGTAAGCAAAAAACATCCAATGAAGTAAAGTTAAGATGTAAAGAAGCATCCTTTTTATTTTCTTTAAATTGTCTAGATATAATTCTAGTGCAGATAGTGTTTATTGCATAAGAGCCAGCAAAGGTGTGTCCTACGATGCTGATAATTAGGTGTTACAAGTTTCTGTTTGGGTGATTTTCGTCTTACATACAATTTTCCCTTCTGCTGCTTTTATATTTGCAATGCTTTGCTTTTCTCTTCTCAAACTGATAGAAAAGTTCAATGTACCTTATTCACAGCCTTCATGTTAGATCATGCCATGTAATAGCAATGCCAATTACTTCCATTTTTTTGCATACAGTTTTGAATTGTGTGGTGTTAAGACTATTTTAAGAATAATGTTATTACACATATAGATGTGGTGTTTACTTACTCTTTAAACCTTTGAATTAATACTTGTGAACATCAGTTGTACCAGATATCTTTTATAAACTTATAATTTTCCTCCTGGCTCCAGTTTAATTAACTCTTTAAAATGTTCTCAAATATCATGATATTGCTCTGTAATATGTTGCAAAGAATGTGTGTATAAGTGTCAAAGAGATATTAAAGGATTTGTTAGTATTTCAAAGAGATCAAGAGATTTATTAGTATTTCCACAGAGATCAACATTGGAAAAATAATATATAAAAATATTACAAAATGTTACTAGATTGTACAATATTAAGATAGATTTATCAAAAGAGATTATAAAACCCAGAAAAAATTATTTGTTAGCTCTTAATTCTAAAATACTCGGAAATAACATACTGTCAGGTTATTACTTATTTCAACTATTTTTAATTCTACAGTTAAATACTAGTGAAGAAAATAAATGACTAAGTTTAAGAATGATTCATTGATTTGTTTTCCTTTTTAAATTTCCAATTGAGATTACAGTTGACTATCTTTTGTTTCCTTCTCATTCGGATGTAGAACTACAAATATATAAAGTTTCTTCCCAGCAATAATTATAAAATGAATGTTTGCATTTTAATAGTAATAATAATAATAATAATGAAATTTGTCATTTCCACACAGGAATCAGTCAGCATTTAATGACTGAGCAGTTAGTTTTACTATCAATTTAAATTCATAATTTTTTTTCTTAAAATAGTTTTTTGGGGGAAATTAAACTTCTCAAATCCTCTGTTATTGCTTTGTCTAGAAATGATGGAGATTTCCTTCTAAACTTTTTGCCTTTGGTTATGTGGAAAGTCAACATCTTGATTATATCATTATTTTCTCTTCTAGTTACATGTGCCACCTATTTTTGTTGTTGTTGGATGTATCCAAGTGATGGGGTTTTTGTTATTTGGTATAGTTCTTTGTGATTTTGTAGTGTCAGTCTATATATTCTGGTGAATGATTGTCTTTTAAGATTTAAAGGATTTATTCATATGAAGTCATTTTTAATAATTGATCTGGGAAAATAGTTGTATACAGATGGTAGTTTAGACATTTCCGAATTAGTTTAGATGCTATGGATGACGTCCGTATAAGAGTCTAAACTGATGAGGTTATTTCAGAACATGATGGAAGTTTTCAGGTCAGAATTACAATGTTGGATAAAGGTACCTCTTGTGCTATTTATCCTGTGTTCAATTTTCATATCAGAATAAGAATTCAATTTTTATATTGATTTATTTAATGGTGTGACGTTATTCCAAAAATTAAAACCAGCATTTGCATCTCAGTGAAGGTAAACTTGCTTTGCAGCACTCTTACTAGATCTTTGTCTGCAAGCAGAAGACCTTCTCGGCAGTGACTTTGAGAATAAAGTGGAATGTGTTTGTTTCTTATAGTGTACATTTGTAATGTTGAATTTTAGTTTTCATGCCTGCATTGATTAAATTTATTTTGAGCATTGTAGTGAGAAGATGAACACCGGTATAACTTATCTGAAGCTTTATTTGACTTAGAATGGTGTGTGGACTTGCTTAAATACAGAATATGCGTAAGGAGTGATAATCCATGCCACAACCACTTACTAAAGATTTTACTATTTAGTTGGCATGTCTCTCAATGTCAAAACTTCATTGACTGTAATAACCTTAGTAAAAAGAAACATTTAAGTGAATATTGTTTCATTAGTCTTCATAAATCCTTGAATTATGATTATTTTCTGTTTCTTTAGATTATCAATCTGAGAAAAAGTATTGAATTTTTGCATTTAAAAGGTTTTATAAAAACTGGAATTGTTATGAAAATCTAGTTATCAATTCTTAAAAATAATTATATCTAAGGTGATACTTGATTTGATAGAGCTGAATTTTAAAATGTGCTCTTCTCAGTAAATTGCCAATGAAACATTATCATTTCCTAAATTACTTGAGCTGATGAGCATTTTTTAAAATCTGTATCACTCCCAGGCAAGGCAGTGCAGCCACTGAAATGCAAAGGGTTACAGGGTGTGGCAGAATTAGGAACAGAAACATTAGTCATGAGCAGAAAGAGAAAAGAGTAATCAGGAAGACAGTGGATAGTGATTGACATTACATTTACATTTTTACAGATTAAAGTTGGTAGGGAAACATGGAGCCAGAAGAGACTTTCCCAAGTGAGGAATGCAAGCCAGTCTAGTACTGTGCTTAAATTCAAAAAGTCTATGTACCATAGCGAAGAGCTCATCTGAACATTTACCATGAAAGTATTTATAAAAAAAGGCACAGCGAGGCAACCTTCTGGCAGTGGTCAAGTGACTTAAACTGAGCTGCTGGATCAGGACCAATAATATTGTTGATTCTTCTTTATTTTCTCCTTGCTATAATTATGTAAAATCTGCTAAGAATGGCCTGGAGAAACAGTTAAAAAACTGCTTATTATTGTGTAAATTCACCAGAAGCTGAATTTGTCAGATAAAACAAGACACTGAAGATGATATTTTGCTAATGTCGAAAGTACTCAGAATAAATGAATATACATCAATATGGTAACTTCCTTTGTTCCTTTAATAAGGATGTTAAGAAGCTTGTCTGTGAATATGAGAGGATCATATTAAAAATAAGTAGATAAAAATTGTCTAAATTAATGAGATATGTCTTAATAATTCCTTTCGTATTGTCTGATAAGCTTAATCACATTATTGTTGAAAGACGAAAGGAAAACACCATATTGACACATGTTTGAATCCAATCTAAGTTTTCGGATTACATAAGCCATTATCAAAGATGACAATTTTCACTCTCGCGTGGTCATGTGTGACGTCACGATCTACGACACGTTTTTCACTTCCTTGGCTCGTAAATAAGAGTTTGTCGTTACTTTGAGCTTATTCAAACAGCAACAGGGGGCCATTATTATGGTTTTGTATATGTTGTTTGATTTATTAAAATTGTCATCTTTGATAATGGCTTATGTAAGCCAAAAGCTTAGATTGGATTCAAACATGTGTCAATATGGTGTTTTCCTTTTGTCTTTCAACGATAATGTGATTAAGCTTATCAGACAATACGAAAGGAACTTACTTAAAATAAATAGACAAAACTTGTCTATATTATTTAATGAAACATGCATTAATGAAAAATTGCTGCCGAAATATACACAATATATATATATATATATATATATATATATATATATATATATATATATATATATATATATAATATATGTATGTATGTAAGCGATTATTGCATTAAAAAGTTTTGGAGAAAAACAATGGTTTTTCCAAATACAAGTTCTGCTATTTAACCCATAGTTGGGGTTTTAACTAAAAAAAACCAACTGGAATTCAAACTTGGCTCTCCATTTTATGCATTTTGTGCTGCTACTATTTACTAATAATAGTGATAAAATAAGTTAAACACCTACAATTGTTAATAATGAGGCACCAATCAAGAAACCTTTCAATTCATTTGATATCCCTTCTTCATGCTATGTGTCCTACTTCTCTCCATTCTTGTTGTTTACTCACTTATTTTTAAATTCTACATCTTACAGTTAAAATTGCTAGATGTAACCTTAAGTTTTATTCTAATTGTTTCTTCTCTTGCACTTCTTGCTTGTGAATCTTTTCTGCCTTCTTGCTTTCCAGTCAGCTTTGATCTTGATCAAATATTTAAATACAACGTCAATTGTTATCTTCTGTCTTCTTAATTCCTGTTCTTTTATTGTTCTCTCTCAATAATTTTTTTTTCTTATATTGTTTCACATTCAGTAACTACTTGTATCTTAGTAGCTTTATTGCCTTGCTTGTGGCAAAATGATTAAAAAAAAAATCTTTGTTTTTTTTTTTTATGATCCATGTTGACATATTTTTATCTCTTAGCGCTATCTTTCCTGCCATTGCTCTTTCCATTGATCTTCGTGCATTTCAGAATTTATTTCCAAGCAATTTAGTTGTTTTGCACATATCACAGCTGGCATCATGCATTCATTATACACTGTATATTTTAAGCATATTAGCAAAGTACTTTTCTTTATGTCTCTAATTCTGTTGGCTTCTTCACAGCTTTTTATGCTTTTTTAAAATTTCATTTCTAAGCTCTTGGTAATTGTAGAATCTTGCCTTTTTTTTTTTTTTTTTTTCCAATCTTTATTTCATATTTGTGTCATGTCAGATTTATTGCAACATTCTTATGAATATATATTAGTACATTACTGCACGAGTATGCTTACATCATAAAGTTTTAAAACCGTACAGTACATAAGTGTAGTGTTTTTCACATCACAAATGAAAAAAATAAATTTTCAAATAAACACAACAAATTTGTCTTGGATAAAACAAGACTGTGAAGATGATATTTTGCTAATGTGAAAAGAACTCAGAATAAATGAATATGCATCAGCATGGTAATTTTCTTTTTTCCTTTAATAAGGATACTAAAGGTTTTTCCAAATGCAAGATCTACTATTTGACCCATACCTGGGGGAGTTAACTAACACAACAGGAATTCAAACTTGGCTCACCATTTTTGCATTTTGTGCTGCTATCGCTTACACAGCTTTTACGTGTTATATATATATATATATATATATATATATATATATATATATATATATATATATATATATGTTCAGTTTTTGTATCAGAATAAGAATTCAATTTTTATATTGATTTATTTAATGGTGTGATGCTATTCCAAAAATTAAAACCAGCATTTGCATCTCAGTGAAGGTAAACTTGCTTTGCAGCACTCTTACTAGATCTTTGTCTGCAAGCAGAAGACCTTCTCGGCAGTGACATTGAGAATAAAGTGGAATGTGTTTGTTTCTTATAGTGTACATTTGTAATATTGAATTTTAGTTTTCATGCCTTCATTGATTAAATTTATTTTGAGCATTGTAGTGAGAAGATGAACACAGGTATAACTTATTTGAAGCTTTATTTGACTTAGAATGGTGTGTGGACTTGCTTAAATACAGAATATGCGTAAGGAGTGATAATCCATGCCACAACCACTTACTAAAGATTTTACTATTTAGTTGGCATACATCTCAGTATCAAAGCTTTACGTCATATATATATATATATATATATATATATATATATATAATGATAATAATAATACTGGTGTTAAGCATGATAACATAAAACTTGCTATCATGTAGCATCAGTGTGAAAACAATGCTCACTATCAAAAAGAACTATCTTACTAAAAATGACTTTTGTTTTTACTGAGGCACAGTCTTTTTCTTTTTCTTCCATCACTATTGTTAGTAGGTATCCCAAACTGTGATAATAGAAGGTCTGCCAGGAATGGTGAAATGTTGTAAGAGCCTGGGCACAAATTTACTGTAGATGGTCTTGCAATCAAGGCACTCTCTAGGCATTTATGTTGTAGTGAATTATTTTCTCCTTTGATTAGAGTAGTATTTTATGTCAAAGTTATGGTCTAAATGGACAGACAGAATTTGGTGTTTATTTAGATAGATGAGCAGGCTTAAAATTTAGTTTTTGTTGCATTCCATATTGGTTTTAAAGATATTCAAATCTTAATTGAATGCTTTTAAGTGCTACAGGACAAAATTCTCTGTTATTATTGAGTGAATCTGGTTTGACTGAGTTCACCTATAAGCAAGAGTTTATGGTTATACTTAACACTTGACAACAATTACATCAATATCAAAATATATCTTTAATATCTTCTTACAGATATTAAAATATAATTCTTTTGGTACTACTGAGAAGTGAAAATGAACTTTTATTAAGTCATTTTTTTCTGAAAATTAGTTGGACAGTGTCATTTATTTTAGGAAGCTATCTAAAATTCAAGTCTAATGTTAGCATCCTGTTTTTCTTGAATCTGGAGCACATGCTGAGAAACAGTGCTTGAGGCCCTTACTTTTTGCTCTGAATATTCCTAGTGTAAAAATCAACAAATCCTGTTTGATCAGTGCTTAGAACACTGCCAGCATCAAGCAAAAGAAAGCATGTCATGCTGTACTTGATATGCATACCATTAAGTTGATTCCAGATTTTAGATTATGAAATTATGTATAGAGGCAGAATCCTCACACCTTAGATTATGAAATATGTTTGTGGCTATCAAATGATGTTCTTTATATATACCAAAACTTTGTAATTTTTTTTTAAAACTGTTAATTTTGTTTAAATAATTCAAAGTAAAGCACCTTAAAGGAGACCACTAGTGATAACATCAAAAGAAAGCCAAGATAAACAAAGTAGATGATGAGTAGAATTATCAACCTAATGACAGTAAATAATGGCAAGAAATTGCTCAGAGTATATAAGGTTAAACAAAATTATCAGAGATAAGTGCAAGCAGGAAATCACTAAATATAAAACGTGTCAAGATAGAAAAATTGAAGGACACCCTGTGTATATACAAAAAGATCAAGGAAATAAGAAGAGAGAAAATATACTTTTCAGAACCTGGGTAAGGTACTAAAAGATTGATAGATAACATTGCACATAAAGGAAAGAGAGCTGGACTACATTGTAATATCTACAATTTTCTCCCAAATGAAGAAAAAACTTGAAGCCATCAAGATATGGTGCTACCATGAACAGAACATGCAACAAATGTGGAAGTCTGAAGAAGAATAGAAAAATCAAATACCTTTTGTTGATTATCAGAAAGGGACAGCTGAAATTTTTGGGGACACATGAAGAAAATTGGATTATAGTATTTGAAACTCACAGGCCACATTGGAAAGCAGCAGAAAAACAAACTACTTGACAAGTTTAAGCAAATGGCTGGTGGAACAAGTACCATAAAACAGTGAGAAATTGTAAAGGAGAAAGTATTGCTGAGAACAACAAAAGGCAAGAAGCTGTGGCGATCTATGAGCATCCACATACTGAGGGGACTTGACATATAGAGGTCAATAACAAACTAACTAGTTTATTTTAAGATGTTCCGGAAGTTTTGAGATGATTTTCTTATTCTATAAATGAACTGATATAGTAGCATTTATCGGTATTTAAGTATAAAAAAAAAAAAAAACTTCAACAACTCCAATGATTGCATAAAGGTTTAATAGAAAATGAAGTAATAATCACAGCTGTATTTGAACTTTGTATGTATATATATATATATATATATATATATATTGTTAAATATAACAGACAATGTCTATTTTGTCTGATCATGAGCCATTCTAAACTTTGTATGGTTGCTTTAATTTCGGGTGAAAATAAAGACAAAAATTGTCCAACATTAGGATATGTTTTATTGGTCCTTGATCTAAGCTTTCGGCTCACATGAGCCATCTTCAGAGTAGTTATATGGATATTTAAACAAAGATATTCACCATCAAAGATTATATTTCTCTTATGTTGACATAGAAGATTGCTATGCAATGATAATGGAATAGCAGAAACATGTAAATTCATGATGGGGTTCTATGATGTCATACCATGCGAGAGGCCTAAAAATTAACAACAGAACCATATGTCTAGATGCAATGTATTGTGTTGTGACTAGTTTGAAATATATATATATATGGCTGAGAAGACCTGATTTAAAAAAAAAAATGAAGCAATAATCACTGTTTTAGCACTATCTGTAATATATATATATATATATATATATATATATATGTATGGCTGAGAAGATCTGCTCTTTTCAAAAGCAGGTCTTCTCAGCCACATGCAGAGTCATTGTGATCTCAACTACCAATATGACATCCCTGATGATCATGCATGTACAATCTTCTATAAAGTATGTCAATCAGCACAATATTTCTACAGCCAGCATACAGAAAGGCAAGCTGCAGCAGGAAGTCTGACATGTCAGTAATGTGGGAAGAACCTCAAGATACTTGCAGGTCTTAAAAGCCATCTGAGATATCATCAGTGATGAAATGATGATATTCAAAATATGTGAAACATTAAGAAAGTTTTAGGTACAAGAGATGGTCTTACTAAGTCTTGAGCTGACTTCCACCATATATATATATATATATATATATATATATGTATATGTATATATATATATATATATATATATATGTATATATATATATCCAAGTATAGGATTGGTGTATACAAAATAAATTCCAATAACCAAAAAATACTATTCTTAATAGAGTGCTCAATACAAAGTAGAGCAAATATAATTTATTTGAAAATTATAACATGAATATGTTATAAAATCATTACAAAAATAGCCATTTTGTTTCAACACTTTTGATGTCTTATCAAGTGATGGTGTTCAACACCATCGCTTGATAAGACATCAAATTATCAAGTGTTGTATAGAAAATATTGTATATAATATAAATTATCAAGTGTTGAACACCATCACTTGATAAGACACCAAAAGTGTTGAAACAAAATGGCTATTTTTGTAATGATTTTATAACATATTCATGTTATAATTTTCAAATAAATTATATATAGCAACAGTACTGCATTCTGGGATTACCTCCTCAGCTTGATAACATGAAGAAGTCACCTCCCTGAGAAATTGACCTTAGTGAGATCCAAACCTGTGTCTTATAGCCACAAAGAAAATTTTATAACTATTTGCCTGTTTTCAGAAAATTGGGTTGATCTAAGCCTTGTGATAGAAATTGGGCAGATGAAAATGTTCATAATCTGTTGATGGTTGTGCTAGCACAAAATTACAAGTCACTACATATGGTCCTGCCTTCCTGCTATATATTTAGAGATTCTTGAAAAAATCCACAGGTGGTCTGTATAGGGGTTTAACACACACAAATGTGTTTTTTTTTTGTGGTGGTGGGGGGGGGGGTGCTTTTTTTTTGTTAATCAAATTCATCCCATACAAGGCAGTTATGCCACTAAGACACAATGAGTTACTTAATGCTTGACATTGCATTTAAATTTTTGAAAATTGAACTTGACAGGAAAGCAAGAAACCAGAAGAGAATTTCACAAATGAGAAGTGAGAGAAAAGAAACTGTTAGCATAGAACTTACAGTTACATCTAGCCAATTCAATTTTAAATTGATGAGACCTTGTTGCTAATCTAGTATTGTGCATAAATTCATAAAGTCTAGGTACCATAGCAAAGAGCTCATCTGAACAATTACCATGAAAGCATTTATAGAAAAAGCACAGGAGAGCACCTTTACGATGGTAGGAAGGTGACTAAAGCTGAGATGCCAGCGAATTGTAGACTTATATATCTATAAGTCTACCATTTGCTCATACCTTGATTCAGGAGAGAAAAATTGTCTAGCATGACAGTTAACCAACTTTCTTAGCAACAGCCCTATCAATGGATTCAATATAGTCAGCTGAGAATGTTAGCCCGAGAAGGTGCACCAAGTCACTTTCCTGGAGGATAGCATCAGCCATGCTGATGGAAGGCAGAAAGAGGTTTCTCAGAAGATTAATAGAGAGCAGTTTTGTCTTGGAGATGTTAAAATTAACAAACCATCCTTTGCCCAGTTAACAACAGACTGAAGGTCGTTTATGACATCAGCTGCCATTTTGACCTTATCGATCTCATCAGACTTACTATTGTGACAGGAGCAAATGGTTGTGTCATCAGCATAGAGTTGGGAGTTGATGCTATCAAGAAGTTTGTTAATGAAAATTAAAAACAAAGTAGGAATAAGAATAGAGCCCCAGGGGACATTAGTACAAAAGGATTTAGAAGAGTGGTCATTCAGGGCAGCTTTCATTTCATGATTTGAGAAGACTGAATCAGTTCAAAAATTCATCTGGAGACACCTTAATTTTTCAACTTCTAAAAAAGATCAATATTCCAAACCCGGTTGAACACTTTCAAGATCAGGAATCTGCAAGAGGATTGGCTAGCTGCCCTAGTAGACAGGTATGCTCAAAAATGAGTAGCCAGCCATTATTTCATTTATATGTATCCATATGAAATGAGAACAAATCGAATATAAATTCCAGCATTTGTAACATTGATTTAAAACAGGGCTTAATACAAAAGTAGAGCTGTATTCTTTATTTTAGGATAAATACATCAACATGAAAATCAATGCTACATAAATGCAATCATGTTTCCATGTGTACCAGCACATCTCATCAGGCATTAGTAAATGACTGGTTAGTAGACTACTGAAATTTCAAATTTAAAACGACATACAACCAACCTCTTTTCACGTGAAAGAAAGAGAAAAGAAAAAGAAAAACTCAAGATACATTCTCTTTTACAGAGAAAAGGAAAAATAAGAAAAAATATATGAAAAAAACGGGAGGAGATAGCATGAAATTTGTTTTTGTTTATAATTGGATCCACCAATTAAAATGGTCTACATTAAGTAAGAGGTCATAACCTCCAGATTTAAAATCATTGACAGCATAGAGAGTATATTCAGTACATTTAAGTTTGCTACATTGCAACCATAAGACAATTGACATTTCCTATGGAGAAAGGAAACATAATTTAATAAGGGTTTTGACAAACCACATACTTTGTGAGTTAAAAGTTAGAATTTCACAATTTATAGTTGATAAATAATATGGCCCTTTAAGAAATAAATGAAAAAAACATGAAAAACAAAATAATTAAACAAAATTATTTAAATAACTAGATCAAACAAAAACTTTAAGCATATAGAGCATATAAAATTAATTAAAATATATAGATCATTCAAAATAAAATGCAACTGTTACCTAAAGGGTCACATATAGGGTATTAATAAAACCAATTCATAGAAAAATGTCAAGATGTCAGCTTATTAGCAGTACTAAGAATAATTTACAAAGAATACTATGTCAAAATTGATCTTACAAACAAAAGATACTCATTATATAGCACAACATGGCTATTCTGAAATATAAGAAGAAGCAATTATCAAATTACAAAATCTAGCAAGATTGTAGCATCGAAGGTAAGATATGCTTACAATTAACCATTAATTCAAATATTTGATTTAACAACTCATCCCTATTTAAAAATCTGATTATCTGCATTTTCTCCTGTAAATACAGAAAACAGGGTTCATATAAGGATCTATATGTTCTTGCCAGTTTTAAAATTTTCCATTGAACTATAAAAGTTTTATTTTCATCTTTCAACTTCCAAAAATATTTTGAAAGTGGAGTATTATTTCCATAAGTAATATTATTTCTATAAGTAATATTATTTCTATAAGTAATATTATTTCTATAAGTAATATTATTTCTATAAGTAATATTAATAAAAGAAGACATGTGCTTATACCACTGATATAGAAATTATTCTCACTGTTAGAGAGTAAAAGGTTGACAAAAGAAAATTGCAAATGAGAAAGTGGATTCTGCTCCAGGATTACCCAATTCAATATACAACAGAACTCTGTTGAAGAATGCAGCAGTAATCTAAGCAATAAGCTTAAGGAACCTAGCCTGAATATTTCATAGTAAAATTATTACTTTTTATGTAAATAAAATAATTTAAAAATATTTTCTCATTTAACATATAAAAATTAAATTTTAATTTTCAAAGTTTGCAGATATAAGCGAAAATTCATAAAAAGAAATGTTTACTGATAATATATTTTGCTTTATGTAAAATTTCCATTGAATGCTTAATTTATGGTATTGTAGGAAAAGTATCCATTTTTTTAAATATGAATGAAAAAAATGGCCTACCTATCACAATAGTACCTTAGTCCTTTTAAATCCGCCCCCCATTGTGACTACACAATTACTTAGTGTCCTTTCTACTTTTCAAAACAGTCTGCAAAGTCCACTTTTTGGATCACCATCAGCTGACTATGTTCTTGCTAGTTTTATCCATGACATTTCAGTGGCACCTTTAGCTTCAGGAAAAAGCTGGAAGTTGCGTCAGAAAGTCAAGTCCATTCTAGACTTAAAGAGTGACAGATATGGCTCACGCAGCATTTAGCTAAAAGACGTAAAGCACCTATTCAGTTGTTAATGCAACTGTCACACAGTATTTAAACTCACAACTGAATTGCTCCATAGATGAGTGCATATTCATCTGTGAAAAAAAGATTTGAGAGCAACAGAAATATGGTTCTACAAAAGAATGCTGAGAATATCATGGACTGAGCATGTGAAAAATGACAAAGTTTAAGAGAAAATGGAAACAAAAAGGACACTTATACTTAACGTCAGAAAGACACAGATGAAATTTCTCAGACACTTAATAAGGAAAAAAGGCTTTGAAATTTTTATACTCACAAGAACATTAAAGGCACGAAAAGTGCATAACGTACCTAACAAACTTGTGTAAATGGTTTAGGAAAGATAACAAATTTACAAAATTTACTAAGAGCTACAAAGGACAGGAAAATTGTGGAGAGCTAAATTCATCAATGTCCTGAAGGTACATGGCACATAGAAGAAGAAGAATGGTAATTTAAAAAGACTCTGAATCCATTTTCATTTCAAACTCAACTATTGCTTAATAATGATTATAATACTAACAATTTCACCATAAAAAAATTGATTTAAAAAATTAAAGGGCAAATAACAAAAAATGAAATCAAATACCTAAATTGATTAATAAAGATGTCTATAAATTAATTGGTAATGCAGCTGCCATGGAAAAGCAGGTTTCAAGTAATAAAGAATGCAGATTTGTGTCTTGCCAGAAGCTTATTCTTTATTTCCAGTTGTACTGCTTACTAATGATCATGATAAAGAAAAATATTAGTCAAAGATCAATAATTGATGATACTTCATCTAAGACATCTGAAGAATATTATGCATGATATTTCGTGTGAAAATATTTCTTTAAGATTTTCATGTTTATCAGATTATAGAAACACTTGTATTAGTTATTTACCCTATAGAAACATTATTTACACTATTAACTATTGTCCTCATCTTAGTTGTTGTTATAACAACATTTTGGCTGTTGTGCCTTCTGACCTTCATCAGGTGTATATCAATCTGGAAACATTCCCAATTAAAGAAACTACAGAAATGTTCGCAACTTTTATTAAAGCTTCATCAGAGAATGAGATATGAAGGAAAAGAAAAACAAAATTACTTTTGTGTTTGATTTTCATTAATTAATGATGTTTTACATGTATTTGACTTGTTCAACAAATGTTAGTATAATTTATGGCAATCCAATAATAATGGAAAAATAATGCATCTCTCTGAAGTTTTCTAGAAATTAACTCTAACTGAAAAACACAAATGTTAAAATAACAGAATTTCTTTCTTTTCTTTTTCTCCATATCTCATTCTCTGATGAAGCTTTAATAAAAGTGAAATATGTTAGATTGATAAACGTTTCCGACTTGTTCTTTATCATTGTTGGATTCTGATCCATATTTGACATGTATTTGATTGCACACACACACACATACATACATACATATATATATATATATATATATATATATATATATATGTTAACATTTTATTCTAGGATGTCATAATTTTGTTCCTTCAAAGTACTTTTATTGCAAACAAGCACAATTATCCTAGCATCCTTTTTCAGAATGTGTTTGCAAAATCCTCTTTTAGAGAATTGTCATCAGTTACCTCTTTACTTTCTCCTTAATCTTGTCTACAAGCCAGAGGTTGGTTGTAAAAAGCCTGAACTGGGGGTGGTAGTGGAGAGGTTGTTGGCAGATCTGGATGATGATATGTATTGTCAAAAGAAGTGACTACTTATGTATGAAAACCAATAAAAACAAAACCTAGAATTTAAAAATTAATACAGGCATATATGTAAGTTCTATGCTACCAGTTTCTTTTCTCATACTTCTCGCTTGTGGAACTAACTTCCAGCTCTATGCTTTCCAAACAACTTCAATCTGCAAAAATTTAAATGCAACATCAATTACTATCTACTGTCCTCCTGATCACTCTTTTCTCTTCCTGCTCATTATGTTTTTGTTCCTAATTCTTCCACACCCAATAACCCCTTGTGTTGTAGTGGCTTTATTGCCTTACTTATGGAACTCCCTTCCAGCTCCATGCTTTCCAACCAACTTTATTCTGCTAAAATTTAAATGCGACGTCAATCGCTATCTACTGTCCTCCTGTTTACTCTTCCTGCTCATTATTAGTGTTTCTGTTCCTAATTCTTCCACACCCAGTAACCCCTTGTGTCTTAGTGGTTTTACTGCTTTGCATGGAGTGATACCCATTAAAAAAAAAAAGGCTTACACACTAATGCCATAAAATATACACATGACCTCTACAAAGTCAATAAAAACAAAATATAGAATTTAAAAACTGAAACATAACTTCACATCCTTCCACTGCTAAAGTTTCTGATGAAGCTAATTAAATGTTATATAAAAGCTAGGTTGGTTGGCTAAGTAGAATATCTATTGTTAATTTCATCAGCATTCATACATTTTTACAAAGTTTCCCCGACTCTAGCACAAGAAGGCTTTATGGAGTAGAAGGCAGATTGTGTCGTGTCAGTCTTTCAACTCAGAAGAGACTGCTTACCTTGATACTCAGTATTTTAGAAATTTTGTGTTTTGTTTTGAGTTCAATCATCAAATGCTGGCACTGTTGAGAAATATACAACTACCTTGGCCATCTAGCGAGTCTTTCATCAGTCATTTATTTAATAGTGTACCAATTCCATTATTTTACCTTGATGACTTAAGAGTAATATTTTGTAAGCGTTATTTATAATTGATTAGTCCTGTGTACTTAACAAAATTATTTGCATCTGTCCTCTGTTGAAGTAAATACATGATCATTACTTTTTCTCTGAGTTTTTGCATGCTTTTCCCAAGCCAGAAAAGATATCTGAAACATTACTATACAAGAAAAAGTTCACTTCTAGCTTAAATGGCTAAAAGCTTTTAAGGTTTTGTAAAAAAAAAAAAAAAAAAAAAATTATATTTCATTTTCTTTTCTATTTTTGTCCACTTAATTTACACTGATTATAGATTAAGCACAGAAACAGACTTCTTGCAGATTTTTTTTCTTTCATTGTAAAAGAAATCAGCTTAATTATGACTCTTTCTTGGGAAGTTACTTTCTTATTTTGTTGACAGCTAACAAAAATTTTTTTTTTTTTTTTAAATTTGATTAAATTTTTCTTTTTCTCTTTTTCAGGTAAGTGTAAAATTATTTTGAATATTCTGGTAAGATAAAACCATATTATTTTTTAATTTTTAGACTTTTACTTTTGGATGATTTGAAAATATTTCTATAAAAATATTTTGTAGAAAGTTGTAATTCTGATTTATGAATTTAATTTGATAATTGTTACTGCTTCATAATATTCTACTCTGTCCTCTTTTTCTTTTGCCAGATTGATACTGTAACCTATTCTAACACACAAACCAATAAAACAATTCCAGTTTGCATCTATATTATAGAAATAGTATATTGAGAGCTTGCTTATCATGTGTCAAAAAGTTACATAATAGCAGTTTGTATTGGTTATGATTTTTAGATTGTCATGTTGATGGATCATCTATCTTTAAGTCAGCATGAACATAAATCATGACTTAACATGAAAATTTATCATTTTGTCATTATTATTTGTCTTTTCAATAAAAGGTATCTGTTTTTAGAAGCAGAATGTCTGTTATAAATCATTATTCAATTCATTTTTGTTTTCATGACGTTACATTTTGGAGTAAAACTTTTTATGCATTCACTGTTTATATAACACATTACAGATTTACACACGTAAGTGGGCAACTGAAACAAAGTAAACATTTACAAATTAAATAACAAAAAATAATAGTTACAAAACAATATTTACGAAAATAAATGTACGAGTATGATCTTAGCCATTATTTTTTCAAACTGTTAGTCATAAATATCTGAAATAAAAAAAGAAAAAGATAATCTCATTTCTTTGATAAAATACATTTACTAACTACATATAATAATTACTAAGTGCTTAAAACCTTAAATAAGTATTAATTAACAAGTACACAGCATATAACCATAACAACAACCAGAACACATTAAATTGAACTTGGATCATGAACCAAATATGACGGTATAAATTTGTGCTACTTGAAATATTAGTTAGAGAATATCAAGAATTAATAGGTAATACTTAACCTCCATTAGTTAAGTATTAAACTTTATAATCAAACATTAAAGCATATGAAACATAACTGAAATAAATTGCAGGGAACAAAATAAACACATTTACCCTGTTAGGTTGAAAGTATCAAAGATAAGCTACCAAAACGGAAGTCTGGCTCTTTTGTTTTGTTTTTTTTAGACTGGACAAATGCATTATATTTAAGAGTGTGTCTGTGTTTCTATAAATATGAATTTTAAGTTCAGACATTTTAAATTAATATACTCTGCAAAATGAACTTGTATGTATAGATATCTCAGATCATTGATTAAAAATGGCTCCAAGTAAATGAATCCTGTAGATCTTAATGAAAACTATCCTTCATCAGATCTTATAGACTGGTGCTATAGAATCATAAACAAAGAACTTTGCCAAATAACAGAAACATCATCATTTTAAGACTATCAACAGCAGCAACAACAACAATGGATAACACATGTAACTGGAAGAGAAAATACTGACATAATCAAGATGTTTACCTTCAACACTACTTTAAACAAAAGGTTAGGAAAGAAACTCCAATAAGAATCAGCTTGAGAAAACTATTTTCTTGAAAAATTATTTTGAGAGAAAGATTTTATAAATTAAATTTTAACTGACAGTAATGCTGTTTGGTCAATAAATGTCAAATGTTTCCTAAGAAGGAACTGGCTAATCTCACCATATTGTATGTATGTATGTGTGTGTGTGTGTATATATATATATATATATATATATATATATACACACAATTTTCATTAAAAATGACTGAGAAGGTACTACAGTTTTTTTATTTCATTTATGCTGGTTGTCTAAGTAGAATTCATATTTTTAATTTCAACATTTCAAATAAAAAAAATGAAGAAAAGGTCAGCACTCAATAAAGTCAACTGTGAACACAGCCACAGTGTGCTGACCATGTTTGAAAAATATAACATTCCTATAACTTTAGATTCATGCATAAAACAATCCATACATTCAGTTAAAAGTAAAAATAAAGTCATCCTTGATAATGGCTAAAAGTATAGCCAAAACTATTCAGACATACAGAACATTTGGACAATTTCTACATCATTTATGTCCAGAAAAGAAGAAAATTAAAAGAACACAAGACAAATTAAAAAACTTAACTACAATACCTTATCAGTCATTTTTAATGAAACTTGTTTAAAAGAGGGATTGCTGCCCAAATACACACACACATACATATCTATAAAATTTTATAAAAATATAACAAAGGAAAATAAAGCACTGCAACTTACCACCAAAAAATATGACCAAGTTTATCTACTAAATTTTGAAAAAAGCCAAAAAATAAACCAACATTACACTAATTTTCCCTGTGTTAAAGTATGTTTTCATTAAGGAAGAATATTTGAAAAGTGTTTTAAGATGTCACAGCCAGTTTCATAAATTATGAAGTTCCATCTTTTAATGTAGGATTATTTGATATTCAAAAATTTCCAATTTCACTCAGCTGCTAAAAACATATTTTGCTTGTGGCTGATTTTTTTTCTTTTAATAAGAGTATGTGGCATCTTGATGGCACTGTAATATATGGAGCTTGCAAACTTATTTTCTCTCTCTCTGAAATATCCAGATTGCATGTGATGATTTGATATATGTCTCTTTAAAAGTCCTTAGGTTATTTTACTTCCTGCTGAATAGATCGCATATCCTCTTGCTTATGTTCAGAAGAGGAAAATAACTTTAGCAAGAGATAATCAAATGTGAAGTTTTCTGGAACTGTAGATGATATAATAAATGAACAAATTACTGTAAAGTGCTAATTAGTTCATCAAATTTATTTTTGCTTGGCACTTTGATTATAATTAAAAGTTTATAATTATCAGTATAAAAATATACAGAATTCTATGCTACTTTCATTTTGTCAAAATCCTTCTCATTGAGAAATTACTTTCTTGTATATTTAAATATTAGAATCACTAACTGTTTATTTTTTTAATAAAACATTAAAAAAAAAAGAAAAAATGATGAATGCATTTGTGTAAAGTTTTATTATGTTCATATTATGGTAACATGGACTGAGGAAGTCATGAAGAAAATTAACAAAAAGAACACTTATACTCAGAATCTAGAAGAGACAGCTGAAATTGTGAGGAAAGAGGGCTTGGAAAGGTTAACCCTCACAGGGTATATTAAAGGCAAGAGAGATAGTTGAAGGCAGCAAACCACCTACCTAATGAACTTATGTGGATGGACGGTGGAATGTGGGAAGGAGCCTTAGCAAAGGGAGAAAAACTGCTAAGTACCACAAATGATAGTAATTTTTGGAGAGCTATGATTGCCTATGTCTTGAAGGGAGATGTGGGACATAGAAAGAAAAAAAAAGATGATTAGCAACATGAAAAGAGAAATCTGCAAACTGAGTTAAAATCCCAGCTAAGTTTGTTATATATACACTTTTGCACAAATAGCCTTTGGAAAGGCATGAATTCATCTCTTTTCTCCAGTTTTGAGGTGCTAACCAATCTAGAAGGAAAACTCAGAATTCAAGACAGCCTGAAGAGGGATAGGTTCTGGTAGGCTATCTTACACTCGACACACTACTGCTACTATTGTCACAGTACATGTTAGTAGACACTTTGTCACTTATTAAAAAGTATATTTAGTTTTGTTTACTGGCCTGTATGTTCACAAAATTTTATTAAAGAAAAAATTTGCACTCTCTGGCAAGATTTGAACCTGTGTCTCCCAGGGCAAAGGGAGCTACCATTAAGTCCAACAAGCTCTAACCAACTAAGCTGCATGATAAAAATCTGTCGAATTAATAAAAAATACATTCTAAAAATATAGTAATTTCTAAAGTAATGGATTTTTTTATTTATTTATTGAACAGATTTTATCATTATAACATTATTTTTAGTGGATACCCATATTTGACTAGACACCCTGTTTATTTTCTAAACAGTATATTTATGTATAAATGATACATAAGTGATAAACTATATATATTTTAATTTTAAATCTGTAGTTTTGAAAGCATGGCATGCAAGCTAAATATTAGACACAGATACCAATATTTTAAACCCATTTAGTAAGTAATCATAAGACAAAGACCAATTTTATTGGTTAAATTTTTTAATGGTCAGGTAACACAAAAAGTGAGATGGGAGTGGAAATTCTAGTCAAGTAGAACTTATTTGTAAAGAAAGTAATATAATATAAAAAAAATGTAATTAGAAAAAGATCAGTCAGGAATAGGATACAAGCACACCTCATTTTAATCCATTCTGCTTCATTGGAATTCACCCAGATTTAAAATCTGTATGAAACCTTCATCAATCAAGTCAATCAGTGCCATTTCACCCACTGGCTCATATGATTAGCATTTTTAGCCATAAAGTATTTTTTTAATTAAGACATGGAAATTGATTGTTAGGAGCTAATGCTATTGAACAGTTCATAGTATAATGTAAACATAACATATCTATGCACTGATAAAACCAGCAATTCATAACTTGGTTAATTGCAATATTCTGGAACTAAACCGACAATCTATCAATGCATTGTTGCTCAGGTGAATGGGGGATAGGAAACTAACTTAGTACTATGGTTTTGTCTAGCTACATAATGTTATAAGTTTAATACCTAAAATTATGATATCATTTTTTCATATTCCACTGATATATAATTTTTATATATCATCGTCAGGTTGCATTTCAAGTAAAGAAAGAAAATTAATCCATTTTTGTATATGAATATTTCCCTGAACCTTCAAGACAGTATTTCATAGAGCATTTAGTTTTGATAAATTTCCTTAGTGATTTAAAAAAAAGTTAAGTTTACAGTCAAATCACACTGAATGCATCAGTTCTCATTCAATCATTGAAGTTAAGTAGCATCAAGCCTGGTCAGTACTTAGACGGGGGATCACTTGGGAACTCTATGTACTGTAAGCATTAAGGAAGTAAAACCTAGTAAAAGCATTCCACCATTGAAATGTAATGAGATGGTAAAAGATGGTGGCGTATACAAAGACAGGCTGTTGTTTTGGATTACATCTGTTTGGAGGAAGAACCTCAATGGCAAGGAGATACTGTCTTAAA
The DNA here is from genome assembly GCA_964036315.1 of Acanthosepion esculentum. NCBI lineage: Eukaryota > Metazoa > Mollusca > Cephalopoda > Sepiida > Sepiidae > Acanthosepion > Acanthosepion esculentum. The sequence continues at coordinate 98,914,683 of OZ038492.1, read as the reverse complement.
AATTAGACTTTGCATGTGTTTCTAAGAGCCATGCCTGCTACCGTATATACTCAAGTAGAAATTAAAAAATAGGGGGTTGCACTATACAGAGGTAATTTTTTTGAAAAAGGCTAAAAATCATGTATTTTCGGTGGCCAGTTGTACTATACATAAGTAATTTTTTCAGTGGTGATGGGAGTTAAAATTGATGCCAAAAATATTCAGGTGTTGCACTATACATGAATTTGGTTTATACATGAATATATTGTACCAAATTCACTTTGAAAACAACTAAAAAAACGGATTACTAAATCTAACCATTCAACATAATGTTCATTGGAGGAGGAGCATGTTATAATCTTAAAATGTTAGTATATTTTTAAAGAGTTTGATTCAATTAAGATATAAAATTACATTTTGTTTTGGCAGAAACTTCCAATTAAATTTAAATGCTAACAATTTTCCTCCTCCTATTAGTAACATAATTGTGTAGTATCTGTTGGGATTTTAAAATATAATAGTTTGAGAAGTATGTGCAAAGCGCCAACAGATCAGTTCCACTTGATAATAAAATGGCAATGAAATTTCATGCCCTCTGTAGGGCAGAAGTCGAGTTTCATGAAAATGTAGCCCATTAATTGGTTATGTGATGACTCAGTTTTATTATCTAGAAACTATATATAGTTTTGAAATGTTCCATATCACTGTTTAATTGTTTGCACGATTATAACCACAATGCCTCCTTTTTCAAATTTTGAAATGCTTTGCTTTGGTATCTTTCCTTTTATCCAATATCTTGTAGAAAATGGACAATTGATCTTCAGTCATAACCTCTTCTATCAGATTCAGCTGAGCAGATGTACATAATTCCATGTTTTCTTTTGATATGATTTGAGCTTTTGGTCATTTTTCTCATATAAAGGTGGAGAGATTAAGCTATGTTTTATATTCAATCTCTATTAATACCAGTTTTATTCCTCTAGATTGTTGTTAGTTTTCATAATTAAGGATTTAGGTCAATAGGATACATTGTCTCAAAAGATATTCTTTTATTTAGAAAGATTTAGAAAGCATAGCACTTATTTTCAGTGTATATCTTTTTAATATCCGTCTATATTTCTGAAATGAGGCATTGTAATTATTTACAGTATTCACATTGTTTGGACTATTGTCCTCATCTTTGTTGCTATATTCACAGCCTTCTTCAGATGATTAGAACTTTGAACTGAACCCTTCATTTCATCCACCAGTTTAGATTCGTCTAGTTCCACATGCCATGTCTCTCCTGGATATTTCACTTTCAGTTATTACCCTTTAACTCAACTCTCCAAGTTATTTGTTTACTTCTGCTGTGGCCAAGTATTGAACTTATAACTCTTTGGGTCAAGTCACTGGGCCATGTGTTCCAATCACCTGAAGAAGGGCAGAGCGTTAAATGGCTGAAACATTGTGAATATGACAACAAAAATGAGGACAGTGTAAATACCGTAAATATCTTTTTTAATTTACTTTTTTTTTTCAATAAGCTTTGTATTTGTTTACCTTGGATTTTTAGCTTTTCTACAATTATTTTAAGTACCTAAGATATCTTGATGCCAGAACGAATACGATTAAAATCTCAATATTTTCTGACTTTTATCATGCATGATGTGTGTCTAATATTTTGAATTATATGACCATTGATGACTTTACTGAGATTATTTCTCTACAATTTTATTTATTTATTTTTTAAACAAATACTTTTTTTTATAATGGTGATATTATAAAAATTGAATGTTTTTAACTTTAATATTGTTATGCTATACCATTTCTGAATGTTTAAAAGTTGTCACATAATAACATTTTTCTAGCAGAGAACTATTTTGAAATATATTTGGAGCCTATGATTAACATTTTTCTGTAGCATATATAAAGGCTATATCTGTTTATGAATTCAGTAGATTTACCTGACCCTGATGAGTGGTTTATATGTGTAACTTATAGTCAGTTGCTAAGATAAGTCCTTTGAACTATTCATCATCAGTTAACTAATTTCTGTCATGAGAAGTTATTATTTACACTATTTATATGCCCAGGACTATAGTAAAGATTTCACAAGATTTCAGCTGTTATGCCCTCTAGTCTCCATTAAGTATATGTCAATCCCTGTAAGTTACCTTGATTGGCATACACACCTGTTGAAAGCTGGTGGGCACAACAGCTGAAATATTTTGATAAGAACTACAAAGATGCAGACAATAGTCTGCATGTAAATAGTGTAAATTTAGTTTTATTATTGAGTGCTTTCTTTATCAAAATCTGTTTACCTTTTAACTTAATTACATTTGCATTAAGTTCTAGTACTTTTATGTGCTTTGTCAAGTGTTTCAATTTGTATTATTGTTTTTGTGAATTTATAAATAAGAGTTAGACTAATTAAGTCTTGAAAAGCACTATGCATTTCTGAGTCAAATATAATAAAGTCTTATATTGGCTACATTTCAATATACAAATTGCGTAAAGGACATGAGAATGAAGCATGCATTTTAAAATTTAACTTACTTTTATAATCACCACAATTAGAGTGAAGATTATTGGTAAAGTAATGTATAACATATTTTTTTTTTAAAGCAAAGAGTAAAATTAAAGAAAAACAAAATCCTTTGTTGGCAGATTTTCAGGTTTTTAATCACATGTCATATTGGACATCATCCTGAAATTAAAGCTCAGATGGTCGCATGCATTGGCCTTCTCAATCTTAGACATTAACAGCAGGATTAGAGCAAAAAGTCAAAGCATTAGAAATGAGATACTACAAAACCATTTTATATAGAGCACATAACAAATTACACTGTGTGAGATACCATTAAACCAGAAACAGGCCCAATAGAAGGCCTCATAAACACTGTCAAGAGGAAAAATTTGAAATGGTATGGTCACATCATGAGAGACAACAATCTTTCCATTGCTGTCCTACAAGGTGCCGCCTGAGGTAAAAGAAGAGGCAAATAGAGGAAAAAATGTTTTGACAATGTCACAGAGTGAACTGGAAGATCATTCATAGAGACAGACATTGGTTTGCAAGCAAGGTATTTGGAGGAAGCTATTTAGGTAATCAACTACACAGTGAGCCTATGACCACACCCGGTCATGGGACTGATGATGATGTCCTTTTGGGCAAATTGTAAGGCAAGTATACATCTGTAATAAAGTGTTGTGTCACAGTCATGTAATATTATTACCATTTAAATGTTTTCAGGCAGGTTTTTTAATTCATTGTCCTTTCTTGAAGTTTTAACCTATTTTAAACCAGAATTATAATTAATGCAAGTATTTTCTATTTATGTCGATATTTCTAGATAATTGTGCTATGCTAAGATTACCAGAGTACAATGTATAGGCTGATATTTAATGTTCTACGAGGGAAGAAAAAACTTTAACATGCTATTGGAACAAAGTGCATTCCAGAATGCAGAGAATAGAATAAAATGTCAAAAAGCATGACATTAAATATTAACCAAAAGTACAAATGCTACAAGAGAAAGAAATGAACAGTTCTTTTTTAATGTCTCAGTATATTCCTAAAGGATATTGAGTAATTATTTTTGTTTTTTGGGACACAATATAGTGACAATTGTTATGGCAGTGAAATAAGGAAAAACATTTTTATTCTTAAGAAAAAAAGAAAAAAACTAACAGAAAATATACTGATAATGTTTCACTTGGTTATTCTATTCTTTATGTGATTTCACTTTCTGTATGCACACGCACACACACACATATATATATATATGTATATACATACACACTCTAGCAAAGCCAAGTCTTTTTTATGATAAATCATGAATGGATCAGTGAACTCTCAGGATTAGTCTATTGTGATGTGAATAATAAAATTTCTTTATGAAGAAATATTTGCTGATTCAGATTTGAGTCTTAGGATTGCTAGCTCATCATATTTACAACAGAAATTTAAAGTATCAGGTTAGCAGCCGACTTTATTGACAAATATTGCTGCTACTGATTATTGCTCTTAGAACATGTCAACCAATTTATCTGAGGCAGGAAATGCAAATTTTGTGGTTGCATGTTCAAATTACTGATGCAATTGGAAGTAGTTTTTCCTATTTTATAAATAATTTGCTACATATTTTTTCTTTACACTTCTTTTTAAAAGAATTGGAACCCAAATACTCTTTCAGATTTTTCTCATTATTTGTGTATTTCCAAACCATCAACATTTGTGCCTTTCATTTTCCCTTCATTTTCTCTGTAAATATTATTATATTTACAGAGAAAAATAGGATTCTTATTCTTTAGAATTATATAACTGATTTAACTTTCCGTTTTTTATTTTTTTTATTTTTCTTCAGTCTTAAAATGGTCAAAGCAATATTTTGAAACATTTCTTTTTTTTTTTACAGATTTAATCAAATAGTGTATAATTTTTTTCTCAGAAATATTTTTACTAATAATTAAGTGTATAATACTTGAGAATTTACTTATTCATGATTATTAATATTTTAAGACGACTGCAATAGATAGTGATTTTCTAAGCCCAGCTTAGATGCGGCACAAGGCCGAAAGGACAACGGCAATAGATATCCAATTCATATTAACTGCCCAGTGAAATTTAGTGATGACAGTAACATAGAAAATATGAATAATAGTAAAAAAAATACCAGGTCATTGTTTTGACTAAAAATTAATGTAAATAATTTAAAACTGTGACCATTTTAGTTATTATTATTCATATACCTTAATTTACTGAGACTAGTGTCCTAATTTTGGTTGTTTGGTTAGTGTACTCACCAGCCTTCTTCAGGTGTCTGTCATAGTTTCTATCCTAAAAATGAGAAACCAAATGCTGTCTATTAGATTGAATATACAGTTTGGTTTGAAATTCTTAAAGAAGGCTGAAACATTATGACTAAAACAACCAGAATGAAGATACCAGTCATGATGATTCAACATCTCAAAAATTCAGACAAAAATTATTATTAGTAAACTTTATTTCTTTCTTCTTGCTAGTCAAGTTTTGAATTAAATTCACACGTTTTTATTTTATTTTCATATATTATTTTTTTGCTTATGTATACACATGAAATCAATGTGTTTATTGTGACTGATGACAAAGATAATTACAATCATTTAAAATGTGTAGATTTCTATTTTGAAATTAAATGATCTTTTAAACAGTGATCACATCTGTTACTTTAGCAACAATATTTTAAATAAACATAAAAATGACCAATTCAAAACACTGCTGTTACAAAACTGATGGTTTTTAAAATGTGTACAATTAACTTTGTTACTATTAGTTTTAACATAATTATTGAAATTCATAAATATTCATAGATTATAAAAGTGTCTTCTTGAAATCATATGAGAATAAATGGAACTAACATATTTATTTTATTTTATAGAAAGACAAAATAATTAAGTAATGCTTGTGGTCAGATCCAGTATTCTGTTTTGAATCCACACTTTGAAATCAGTTTCAAATTTTTTTATAACCACTTTTCAAATATAAAATTACCAGTCCAATATAAAATTACAAATCAATAAAGAGATGTTTGATAAGTTTGTTCTGTAGTCATTGAAAAGGTTTCTGATATTTTGAAGCAAATTCTGTGAAATGAAGAAAAAGACTAAAAAAACATTGATTTCAAATTAGAACAACTTTTCTTGACCGGGAGAAATAATTTTTTAAAAAAAGCAAGAGATTATTCCTTTTTAGTTGTTTAAACATTTCTCCTCGGCTGTCATTAATTCCGACAATAACTCTGGCAGCTGTGGGGCAACTTATGTTGCAAATTATAATATTATATGAAGGAAAGCAAAATGCATTTTGATAGACATGACAAACTATTACTTAGCCACAAGATGACTTGTCTTTCTACAAACTGTCAAAACTTACTAAACTACTCTGATTACTTCCCTCTAAATATAAACCAGATTGTAAAGCAATCAAATAATAATGCTTCATCTTTGATTATTTTAACACTTAGACAATGCAGCTGTGTTTGTTTTTCATCATATTGTTATGTTTTACTTGTTTCCTTTCACAGAATTAAAAATAACTTTCTCAGGCCAAAGTTCTTCATTTTGCATTGGTCTTTTTCTCTTGTAACCTTAATGTGGGAACTCAGTGTATTCCAAAGTAGATATTGATGGTCTTTGATGCTAGAAAAGAGATGAAAATCATAGACACTTTCATGAAGAGCAATATATATTACCCTCTAAGCTAAGTATAGCTCTGTGGATCTTTTTGCATAAAAATTTTTCTTTGAGAGTCTTTCTCTTTATTCATAATACAGTGTAACCCGGATATAAGAGAGTTGTCGGGACCGGAGAAGAAGTCTCTTATATCCGGGTTTTGTCTATTATATATACATTAACACAGGCTCTAATTTGGAACCAGATAAAATCTCTCTTATATCCGGGTTTCTCATATCCGGGTATCTTATATCCGGGTTACACTGTAATAATTTTTTATAATATTCATAATTATATTCATTTCTGTATTAATTTTTTAATAGAATTGTCATTATTTATCCTCAGACCACTGTCCTCATCTTTGTTGTTATTATTAAAATGTTTTGGCGGTTGAATCTTCTGACCTCCACAGTGGATTAAAGTGTTAGTTCGGGAACTGAGCAAGGTAGTAGAAGCTTAGACTCAGTTGAAACAGTGAGCAATAACTGAGCAGTAGTAAAATAAGAACAAGATGTATTATCTCTAGACATGGACAGTGGAACAAGAACAATCTAACCCTCGCCAGTTAAGTAAAGTGTTCAGTTTGAAATTTCTTGAATGTTACCTATATCAACAAACACCTGATGAAGGTTGGAAGGCAGAATGTCCAAAACATTATGATGATAACAACAAAGATAAGGACAACAGTCCAAGTGTAAATAATATAAATATAGTTAGAGTAGTTAAAAATATCTCTTAAAATATGTGCATTTTTCTCTTTAAGTTAAGCATATTATCTGTTAATGAGTTAGTCCTAGCTGAGATCTTGTGCTTGTATTCATCTGTAAAAGCTGGAAACAAATTCTTTACTGCTAAATGGTATTTTTTTTAAAATTCTTTAATAAATCAGATGCCAGACATCATGAAAATATATCAAATTATATAAAATAATCAGCTTTTTGTTATTGTTTTAATGATAGATAATATTGTAAGAAGTTCAAATTCAGTAAAGTATATTTGATTTTGAAAGATTATTTTTAAAAGGACTGTTAAATTACTTGAATTTTGAAAAAAATATTTTCATTATCTTTTTGCTAGTCTTATTGATAATTTTTTTTATCACAAATTTATAAGAAAACCCCCCCAAAAAATGAACAATAACATGAAAAACTGATAAAGCAAAATTCAAGTAGCATCAGACTATTCAGTCAGTTAAGTGCTATACATGTTACATGCTTTGGTGATCATGTCTCTTTCAGTTCATGACCAATGATTTTCCCTCAGTTCTTTCTGTGGTAGACTGGTAGCCAACCAAGACTATAGGACCCAATTTAATTTGTTCTGCTATTCAACACATAGCTGGGGGGAAAGAGAGCTCAATACATACCTTTCCAAAGGGCATTTGTGCATAAGTGAATGTAATGAATCTGACTGGAATTCAAACTCAACTCTCGATATCTTATTCCAAGCCAATATCCATCATTCTACAATGCACATCCTATGACTATTACATCAGACTAATACTTGATTGTAAAAACAAAACCTGAACTGAAAATTTGGAATGGGTAAGTGACAATACAAGAAGATTCATGCTCTTTCTAGCCATTCTTAGCTGAATTGATTAAGGTATCATTTATGAAAGATGATATTCCTGGGATATTAAGTCAAGCCAAAGTGTAATCTGTGCTCAAAATGATAAATGCAGAGAGTTAATTACTGTCTTTTCTCCCATTACTATTCACCAAATATCTGTTAGTTATAAACATACTATACAATGTTAACTAACAAAATGCTTTGAATATATGAAGACCTTATTAAAGAAACCAAAATTACAGGTATTTTGAATGTATTTAGCAATTAATACATTCTACCTAGTGAAAAACTTCAAGTATGCATTATCATCTTAATGCACAAATGCCAATATTTAATTTTAGAATAAAACTAACATTTATCATCAGTTTTAGCCCCAACCATTGAGGTACTGGGTCTTGATAATGGCTAAGTGAATAGGTAAAAGTCTTTGATCAAGAACCTTTGGGCAGTTCTTAGGTATATTAACCACAAACCTATATTCACTTGTACAGAAACAGAAGTGTTTATATATATATATATATATATATATATATATATATATATATATATATATCTTGTTTTGGGGCTGCAGATAATTATTCAAACATACATTGTTAAATATAACGGACAACGAATGTCTATTATGTTTTGATCATGTGCCTTTCTAAGCTTCATATAGTGGTGTCTAGCCTGTATTGTGTCATGGGGGTCCCAATCCCCCTACAAATGTTGGTTGTGTCAATTTGTTATTCCATCTCTTCCAGATGTTGCCTCATCCATAAACAAAACTAAAGAGGCAAACAACAGATCAGCAGTTTGTGCAATAAACCATCAGCAAAAGTTCTGTGATGAGTAATCAGAGGGTAAAAGAGCCTGCACGCATTGCAAATCGTATGGATACAGGAGCTGCTCTTGAATTACCCTCCATGTGGTACTATGAGATATTTGACATATTAGGGCCACTTGATGTGTGCTGATATCTGGATTGTCTCCAACAGCTTGTAGAATGTGTTCTTCATGGCCAGGTGTACAAGCAGATCTCGGTCTTCCTTGATCCATAGGTTGTGGTGCCAAGGATCCTGTCTCAGCAATGCAACAAACAAGAGCATAGGTTAAATTTTTCAGCTGCCTTCAGTCTGGAAACACAATCTGATACAACCGTGCAGCCTTGCGTCCATTATCATTCAGAAAATATATAGAAATCATATCTGCCTGCTCATGATATGACTGTCCTGCCATTGTTAAACAGAACACTTCTCGGTTAACTCACTACAACACACGTTAAACGTTGAAGACAAAGTAGTGTAACCTAGTCAAAATGGTAACACAGCACTATCTACCTTAAACTTTCTTTAAACTTAATAACACAAAAACAAAGAATTTGCGGACATATGTTTATACGGACTTTTGTCCTTGTTTTGTGGTGAGGAACCTGCCCCCCAAAGTTTGTAAAAGTATTTTTGATACACCCTATGTGTGTGTGTGTGTGTGTGCATATATATATATATATATATATATATATATATATATATATATATATATATATAGTTTCCAAAATTGCTTAACTATAGCACTTAATCAGACTGGCATTAATGAAAGATTACGGCTGAAATATACTATTATTTAAACACATATTTGTAAGTCATTTTTTTTCCTCAATATTGTTTAAGTAATTTTTCTTTTATATTCTAAAAATTGCAACCTGTATGATAATAATTACTCTTTCTACTCTTAAATTTGTTATCCATTGTTATTAAGTAAATTAATTTGTTACACAACCCTATTTCATAACTCTGCTTACCGGTTACATATCAATACAAATAAATTTATGGAAAAATAGTTTTAATTTAGTATAACAACAATTTTTACTGGTTTAGTTCTTAAGTGAATACTTTTTTGTAATTTTTTTTTTAATTCTTAATTCCGGTAAATGAAAAATGAACTTATTTGATATGTTAATATAAAGTTAAATATAACAAACTCATTGTGCTAAATATTGCTACTCGTTTTTGTTTTTAAAAAAATTTGTTGAATATTTACAGATTTTGACAATGATTTGAAAACTATTAACCATTAACTTCAATGAATTATTTAAAGTCCTTTAATGATAAATTACTTTTCTATTTAAATTGAGGAGATATTCCTTGTAGATCAAACAAGAATAGGACATTTCTGATCTTTAGCATTTTCATATACAAAAGAGTAAAAATGCTCATAATTATTTGTGCTGCATGTTGAATTTTTTTATTGATGTGTATTGTTAATCTCAATACTCTTTAAAAGCTATTTTCAAATATCTGTTTAGTTATATTACTGAATATTTGAAATTTATATAAATTACAAGATTTTCTCTGCAAAATGTACTCTTTGCAAAATATTATATGAATAATTCCATACATCTGTGTCTCATGATATACCATATATAATGGACTCTCCTATCATGAATAATAAATGAGGTTCAGCAGTGGATGGTGCCTTTCGTTTTACACTTATACATATTAGCAGGGGCTATTGTGGAGAAAATCAGGTAAGAGAAAGACATATTTCATTTGTGCTTTCTTAGGTGCGATACTAGGCCAGCCTTGCTGCAAGTAACAAAGCCACACTGACAGATGAAATTTGTTAAAGCAGGATTTTGATGGCATCTCTGCTTCAGGGCTTGATGAAGCTGATTGCGGTGCTTTAGTCTACTGTCTTCAAAACACTTTAACTTAATGAAACATGTCTTATGCCACTCCTTTTGGTTTGATGCTCGGGCTTCCCAGGTTTTCAGATCAAAGTTGAGACATTTCAAGTTGTCTTTCAATTTGTCTTTGCAGCATAAGAATGGACATCCAACTGAACACTTGGAGTTTGGTAGTTGTCCATACAGCATCTTTTTTGGAAGGCTATGCTCATCCATTCTCAGTTGTATCTTTGTTAGAATGGTTTCAATGCCTGTGATGTTGTTACATTTCTTCAGTATTGCACTATTCTTGACCCTGTTGTCCTACTTTATATCACATATGGCATGAGGACAGTACGTGTTAAAGGCATCAAGTTGATTTCGGTATAGGGTCCAAGTTTCAGCAACATAGAGAAGGACTGAGAGAAACAACTGATCTGTATATGTCGATCTTTACTCTGAGAGACAATATTACCGAATACTGTGCTGACTTTGGCTATTCTGGACTGGATCTCTCTGCCCATTTTTCCATCAGAAGAGACTGTTGATCTAAGATATATGAATGCCTCAACAGTTTTTAATACCATATATACAAGTCTTGAAATCAGTTAAATTTGTTCAAATGAGTCCAATAAATAACATCTATTAAGCTTTAATTTCTCTTCTTTTTTAGTATGGTTTATATTGCCATAAATAAATAAACATTTCTTACATATTTTTTTCTGCTGTATATTTTAAGTAAAATCTTAGGTCATTATTTGTCATTGCTTCTTAAAATGTTACACTGTGTATTACATTTCAAAGGAAGGACCGACATTTCAAAGGAAGGTATATTCTCATATAGTCTTTGAGCATGAAAGCCTTGGCTGCAAATTATTATTGGTCTGTCATCTGGCAAGAGACCATGTAGGTCCCCATGTTGTCGATTCAAGGATCAGCTCAAAAACACCTTGTTGAGCACAGAAATTGGTCCAGTCATTTGGGAGACAGAAGCCGCAGAAAGAACCAATTGCAGAAGAACAATGCCCCCCCCAATCTTTCAAAAGCACCTAAAGACAAATAGAAGAGACAAGGAAAGCCCAAAGAAAAGCCAGAGCTCTCTATCCTGTCTACCCTCCTACCCTAACATGTGGTGGCTGCAGACATCTCTTCAGATCCAGCATAGGATATTTCAAACAGAAGGAAATGTCTATGAACACCCCAATACTTGGCAGTGATTCTGCCAACAACGACATAGTAAATGACACTTTTTATACTTCCTGAGAATATTAACAATAGATCATTTGAAAGATGTTAAGATTATAGGAAATATTAAAACATTTGTTTATTACCATTTTTGATTTTGGAAGCTTTCTGGCAGAAGGAAAAATCTTAACTTGAACACTGTTATAATGTAACCAACAACTTGTTCAGATCATTTTATGGCTTTTTACTGATATCACAGCTTTATGTTGCTCTCTCAATTTTATTACCAGTAAGATAGGAAAAAAAATTGATAGAGGTTTGATCTGGACTTGAGTTGTTGGCCTGCTTTGTTGAAAGTTAGGTTTTGGAAGCTCACATAATGGGATAAAAGCCAAGATGCTATGTGCCATTTTAGGGACAGGCAACTTCATAATTACATGGTTGATAGGATGAAGAAAGGCAGGTACAGTTTATGGTACATGGCATAATGAATTCTGGTGCAAGTAATCTAGTCTATGTTGGGCACAAGCCAAGAGAAAGCAAATGAAATTTCTAAATTTGAATTCAATTGTGAGCAAGCTTGCCCAGGGTTATTTCTGCTCACTTTAATCCTGAACTTGATCTATCATCCATCTTCAAGTCGTCTTAAAGCATAAAACAGAAACAGTGCAGTTTCAAATATTTACTCATACTCTCTACAACTAGAAAAAGCAAGCTTAATTTTATATTTACAATTTTTATATTTTTATTTTCCTAGATTAAACCAACAGCAATTCTTAATGATTTTTGCATATTTCAATGTTCAAGTGGAACACCGATTTTCTTTAAAATCAAAAAAGAATAATTAACTTTTTTTTCTTTGGCGCATAAATATTTTCTGGGTGCAATTAAGAAAATTAGACAGTAAATGAAAATGCATTAATAAACAATGTTTATGTACTTTTATAGTTTTCAAATATACATTATATAAAGTAATTTAATGTATCCATCTCAGGTCAGCAGTCAGTGTGAGACTGAGTAGTCGCAAAGAGGAGCTCTTGAGAAGTTGAGCATCAGACATTCTAATGGGGGGCAGGGATGGTTCTCTGCGGTGAGTAATAGAGAGCAGTTTTGTTTTTGAGGCACTAAAGTTAACCAGCCAATTCCTGCCCCAGTTCACAACTGATTGGAGGTCCTTATCGAGACGAATGTGTGTGTGTGAGAAAATATGGCCTGATAGTTGCTTTACATTTGCTCTATCCCAGATATTGAGCACTATTACCCATAGATATAGCCTACCCTAAAACTACATTTTATTATTGAGACTGTTATGTCACCTCCTGACACATCCTTTCATCTGGGTGCACCAATAGCAGCTGAGGAATATCAGTTGTTTGTGGTCATTTTGTTGAGTCAAGTTGGTCATTAGGAGTAAGACATGATAGAAGACAGAAATTATGGTTCATGTAACCAGATGATCTTTGCTACACTATCAACTGAATACAAATATATTCAAGTAGAATTCAGTATATGCAGAAAACAGTTCATGGCAACCTTCTCTACATATGTCACAACTGGTGACTACAAGAACTAAAATACATATATATTAACAATTATGTGATAATCTTAATATGAACTTTATAAACCAGAGAAATTGTCTTTGAGCCAAGGCTAGAATCATCTCAATTAACCATTTTATTTTTCACATATTAGAATGGATAGTAATGTTTTCTACAATATCTTTGTGAATCATAAACTGCTTTACAATGCAAAATTTGGTTTAATTTGAAAATGTTGCTATTGTATAATTTGTCTTGTATATTCAGTTAATTGAAAAAAATAGATTTATTTTTAATACCTTATCTAAGACATTATAACTGAATGAGAAGTTTCTTTTACAA
>OZ038492.1:98683725-98896225 GCA_964036315.1 Acanthosepion esculentum | reverse complement strand
TACCAAAAAAAAGGTCACATGTTCTGCATGATATACTGAAGACAGAATATCTAAAATAGAAACAAGTCAGTCACAGGTGTTGCCATAAATGTATCTCAGATATGCTAATATTGTGTGTTGTCTCCCACTTGCCGACCAATGAAAAGATGGCTCAATAAAAGCAGTTAGTGTTCTTGAATTGGGGAGAAAAAAATAAATTAATTTATTTTGCTTCCTCATCCATGTGCTGGATTTCTAACTGTTTACAAGTATTGGGATTTGTGACAAAGGACCTGTGAATCGAGATTTGGATATTTTTTTCCTGCCCCTGGATCTTTGAGTTTGGACTTGTGATTTGTTTACTTCATTGTGTGAGTAATCTGCCACATCAATCTCTGAACAGGAATTTTATTCCAAGCATGACAAAACTGACTACAGTTTGTCAGAGGTTACTTTATAGGAAGATAATTCTAGTGTGTTGCACCTTTAAGAAGTATCTAAAAACTATAACACAACTTGCTTCAAGTCTTGAGTAGACAAAACTATTCCAAAAGCATTGGTATTTGTGCTAACACAAAGTTGCAAGTCATCAGGACCAAGAGTCCATGCATACTGATCTTGTTCAACTACTGATCATGCCAGATTATGCATCTTATCTTTTCTATGTAGATCAAGTTTTCTTAATATTTAAAAGAATTCTTTTTTCATACTTTATTTGAATGATTTTATTTCATCAATGATATCTAAATATTAGATCTTTGTGCATTTCTGTTAATGGTTCTGATAGCATTCTGATAATATAAATTGCATTTATTATTATAGTTTCGTGATCAAAGTCACATTGTTCTTTCTCTATTTGCAGCTTAATTCTTCTCCAAGTCTTGTTCATTAGAATTTTAATTATATGTTTGTTATATGGCTCACCAAGCTTATTGTTGGGTGTCATTTAAATTTATTTGTATCTTGTTCTTTGGTATCACTATAAAGCTTGATTTACTGAGGTTCATTGGTATTTTTCTGCAATTTCATTTATCACTTCAGTAACCTTATCACTTCTCAGATTATCTCAAGCTGTAAGCATCTCTATTAAAATCTCATCTGGTCTGATTTTCTTCCTCTTCACATTGTCTTGTGATGTCCTAACCTAGGTCATTCCATGCTTTTATGTATTGACATCAAATAACTCTTCTGAAAAGTTCATAGGCCAACCAAGATACTCCCATGGAATTTGACCAAATCTGAGGTTTATTTTTCAACATAGTCCCCCTTGCGATCCACACAATTCTTTTATCAGTGTTGCAGTGCTTGGATCTCATTGGTGAAGAAGCTTTCATCCTGTTGGTTAAAAAAGTCATCAACAGCAGATATGAGGTTAACATCACTGCAATACTGGTTCCCAGCCAAGTGTTTTTTTAGGTTGGGGAACATATGATAGTCACATGGGACCATATCAGAAGAGTAGGGTGGGTGATCAACAAATTCAAAGCCATAATCACTTACAGAAGCCATTGGAACCAAGGACTTGTATGCTGGAGAATTGTCCTGATGAAACAAGTCCCCTTTCATTAGTTTTTCTGAGTGTTTGGTCTTTATAACCTTTCATAACTGCCTCAGTAAGTTAGCATAGTACTCTCCATTGATGGTGTGGCCCTTTTGAAGATAGTCAATAAATACAATGCTTTTTGCATCCCAAAAACTGAGGCCATCACCTTCCCTGCAATTGAAAAAAAACCTTGTTCTTCAAGACTCCCTTCCCCTCCTGAATTCAGTTGTCCACTTTTGCACTGTTTATAAAGCTGGAATGTTATCCCCTAATGTAACAACCATATCAACATGAATGTCCTTGGGAATTAAAGCCCTTTTCTGCAGGTACTTAATAACACCATGATGTCAAATTCTATCCATTTTCAAGAGAAGTTGCTACTAGTTATTTTGAAATCTTTGAACAGTCAGATATCGATTTACCTGGGAAGAAACAATGCAGTTATTAATAAGAAGATTTGAAATTAATGCATGCAAGATATCACAGCTCTAGCATCGCTCCTTCATAGTTAATATATGAACTTTTCAGCCCACCCTTATATTTATTCAGCCCATCTCTGTAATACTTTTTCTTTTTTCTATTATAATTATTCCTTTTTTAGATTTTCTACATCCTGTTGAAGGACACATTTCTGTCCTGTCATTCTTTTTTGTCCATACACGTTACAGTTTTCTGTAATTTTCTTTTAATTTATCTCTGCACATTTTTCAGTCCTCTTGTTTGCATTTGTTTCTCATGTTTTTGCTTAACCTTATATATTCTGTACCATTTCTGGATGTTACCTTCTATCACATTTCCATTAAATTAAGAATTTCATCTGTCATCCACTTGTTCTTTTGTTCCTGTCTTTCTTTCCTAAGGCTGATTTCTTTTGTTATTGTCATGTGTGATTCTCTGAATGTATTCTGCTTTGAATCTATGACCTCTTCCAAACTTTCATATTTGTTCTTAACTGCCTATGTTTGTTTACAAATTGAATTACTGTGGAGTTTATCATATTGTGGTTTAGGCATTGCTTGGGGCTTATTTAATTTTTGTAGTTTTACCTTTAGTTTACATGTGACGGCAAGACGATCATTCCAATATTGGGCACTTGGACATATTAGAATTCAAAAACTGCATATCTAAATCGCTCATTGATGTTAAAGTAGTCTATCTGGTTTTTAATGTCTTCTACAGGGTTTTTCTAATTCTATAAACATCTTTAGCTTTCTTACTATTACTATTATGTGATTATTCACTGTGCACTAATGAACCAATTTTTACCAAGTTTATCATATAGTCAAGGTCTTTACCGACCATTTTACTATCTTGTTCTTTTCCTACTTTCTTGCATTTAGGTCTCCCATCATAATAATTTCTTGTGACTTACATTGATACTTGGCATTTTCTAGTAGAACTTACCTATTTTTCCCAGTGTTTTCTGATGAGAATGCATATGCCACTATGATCGGCATATTAAATAGTTTCCCTTTAAGTTTACCAGAAGAATTCTGTTTAATAATTGTTAGTGCTCAAAGGACACCATTTTTCTTGTCTTTATCTAATATTAGTCCAATTCCTCTTTCATTTTTCGTTTCTCCTGATATTCTCTGACTATTACTTATAAAATCACAGTTGTTTTTCAATCTTCTCTCACATTCTACCAAATTGTTAATATTCAGCCTTTCCATTTCTTACAGTATTTACATTATTCGGACTATTGTCCTCATCTTTGTCGCCATATTTGTCACAACGTTTCGGCCGTTGTACGCTCCGGCCTTCTTCAGGTGGTTGGAATTTCGAACCGAACCCTTTATTTCGATCACTGGGGTAGACTGTTCTAGTTCCACGAGCCATGTTTGATGGATGTCAGTTATCAGTTTTCTCCTGGTAATTTTTCCCTCTGAAAGTTCTCCACTGCCTGAACCGGGTATTGAACTCACACTCTTTTTGGGTCTGTTACTGGATCTAACCAACGTCTTTATCCACCGTACCATGTGTCAAACATGGCTCGTGGAACTAGAACAGTCTACCCCAGTGATCGAAATAAAGGGTTCGGTTCGAAATTCCAACCACCTGAAGAAGGCCGGAGCGTACAACGGCCGAAACGTTGTGACAAATATGGCGACAAAGATGAGGACAATAGTCCGAATAATGTAAATACTGTACATAATACCTCTTTCCATTTCTTGTTTTACATTTTCTAACTTTCCACATTGACATAGTGTCCTAAAATTCCATGTGCTGATTGTGAGCTTTGTTGCATATATTGTTACTGGATGATTAGTCAAACGACACCTGTCTTACATATCTCTTTTAAGGAGAGCTGAACTCCTTTGTTACCTGATATTTGTGAGTTGTGAATGGTCATTATTGTTCTTAGGCAGTATCGTGGTGTGGTTTTCCATGGATTTCTTCATTAATTTAAATCAAAGCACCTGCATCACCTGTAAATTTGCTGATTCTTCAAAGAATTATATGGCTGACCTGGACAGATTGGTGTCCTGAGTCTTGATATACTTGCAAGAATTTGTAGATTTATTTATAGATTTTAGCTTAATATGAGATTCTGTAGCTATTGTTTCTCAATATTTCATCATGTTAAATAATAGTTTAACAGACTATTATTTTTTAAAGAAGTGTATCTCTGCTTGAACTTCCTGGGGTTGACCTTAGGGATCAGATACAAAACAAAATAAAGAAAGTCGATTTTGATTGGCTGAGCCAGTGTGGGAATGATAAAGAGAAAGGTTTTTCGGAGAGTTGTTTCTTAACTGTCAAGAATTGTAAACGTGTTGACTTTCATGTCTAAAACAGCTTTTGAGAGGAGGGTGAGCATTAGAGATGTATATGTTGACATTAATAAAATAGCTAAGTTGAAATGTCTTGTGTTGAAGTCTTTTATCACTGAACCCAAGAACATTTTGCCACCCAGCCTGGAGAAGATGAGAGAAGTGAGAATGTACAACATTGTATCAATTTGGCACCAATGACCATAACCACCTCCAGAACGAGGGGCCAATGCAACAATCATACTTGTATTTAGTGATGCACATTTGATGCCTGTGAGGAGTAGCTACATCTACTACTACTCGTGTTGACCTCTGTGTTTCATGGAAATTTTAAAATTATTTTGCTTAACTAGCCAGAATAAAAAAAGAAAATTAAAATAGACATGAAAAAGTTTCAAACTGCAAAACAATGGACATACTCTTTAACTTGAAATTAATAAGCAATTCTAATCTCTGTTGCTATAATAAAACTATTTTTCTCTGAAAAAAGCATTTTCCATTGTCTTGTTTGAAGCTGAGGATATATGTGAAAATTATTAAGTAAGTATAGTCTGACTTAAAGATGTAGCAAAATAGTTTAATAGTTGATTTTTTTTCTTTTTGATTAGAACTAATAGCTGTGTGAAACAAGTTGACTGTTGATAGATATTAACTATTGAGCTGGGAAATTTATTAGGCTATCCATGAATAAAGAGAGAAATAAGCAATTTATTTTTCTTGGCTTCAGCTTGGAATTGAGATAATGTGTTCAATCAGGTCTTGAATTCTATTTTCTGCCCTGTTAGATTAGAATGGTGCATCAAGAGTAGATTATTTCTCATTAGCTCCTGGCTATATTCCCAGCTACAAAGTGTTCCTTCTGAATAAGCAAGAAATAAGATTGTGCTTGTTGAGTCTATACCTCTTCACATGCATATAATGCATAAAGAAGTTGGTGAGGGATGCTAGTGTTATTGATATTAGTAAAATGGTGCCATCCAAATTGCATCTCCAATAGTAACAAATAAGAAGTTCATGGCATAAGAATTTTTTTCCTTTCTCACATCTATCCAAAATACACTACAGTTGCTATTAGGACAGACCATAAGTTTTAGAGAAAGTTTTGCAAATATATGTTGATGACATTAGGGACCAGTTGAAAAGTATCTACATGGAAATGAAGGGAATGTATGTAAAAAGTCATCCAGCTGCCATATGCCAGGTTTCTTCTTTCCACTCCCCTTATGTTTGTAGACTTTAAGGCGACTGACAAGTTTCACTCAACTGGAGGCTTTGCCACCCATCACAGCATGGTTGCTCTTTTTTGTGGCGGTGGTAGTGGTGGTTAAAATGGATGATGGAGACTGGCTTGCTGTTGGGCAGACTCTATTGGTAAATGACTGAACCGACCAACCTTTGTAATTGACCAACTTTTTCACCTCTCTCAGCATGTCCCACCTTCTCTTCTCTCCCTCTCCCTTACATATAAAATGGGTTTAGGATAGGGATGTGTAGGATAGAGGGGACAGGGAGTATATCATGTCAAATTAGCATTGACAATCTCTCTTCACTTTTACTTTTGTCTATCACTTTCTATACTGAACCCAGCCTGTTGACTTGTTTCCTCCTTTGCTTGGTCAAGGCATGGAAATAATTTGCTCTTTTATTTATTTTTTGTCATCTTCTGCAATTAACAGTGTAGGACAAAAGTAACACAAAAAAGTATTCCTAATCATGACATGATCACAGATAACTTTCTTACCTGATTATGTTATCTTTCTATTTATATCTATCTATTTCTCTCTCAATCCTGTCAGTCTCTCATGATACAGATAGTCTTTAAAACAACCTTTAAAATCCCTAGAGGAATTCTGATGTGGTTTTACTTCTTTAGAGATGTGTTTGTTTTGATTCTCACTTAAATTCATGTATAAACTTCTTTCATCTGCATTCAATAACTTGGGAAAAATAGTCTGTCATCATTCATGTTCTCATTCTATAAAAAGGGTTTACATCTCTTAAAGATACCCTTTAAAAAATGATATAATCATAAGCCACTTATATAGCAAAAACTTAGCCTAATTAAGAATATAGCCAAAGTTGGTCAAGTATAAATAGTTTTAGTTCAGAGTTGATACCTTTTTAAAGATATTATCAGGCAAGTTATAACATGTATTTATCTAAAGAAAGTCATTTTTTATACCCAAATTACATTTTACTAATTGACAAATAATTTTTGATCTGGCAGTTTATCAAAAATCCTCAAGATTAAATTTTACTTTTAATTTAGAAAATCTGTGATGGTTAATGGCTGCTAATTTCTTTTTCAATAATTTCTTTTTATTTTAGAGGTAAAGTCAGTTTCCTGATTATAGTTAATACTTTTTAATGTTAGAGTCTACAGAACTTTCAGTCACTTGAGAACATCATTAAGTGAAACTATTTTAAAATAAAATTTACTTTGATAATATTTGCAATATGTTGTCTATGTGTATAACTTATTCTGCAAAGATTTTAAAAACAGATTATGAGAAAGTTGAAGCCAAGACTCAGATGAGGCAAAAGTATCTAAACTTACAGAATTTATTTTTAAATACCCATTGGCTATATTTTACCAAAAGTTTTTTTTTTTATTTTTTTATTTTGCATCAAAAGAAGAAACTTTTTTTCATTCCCTATATTTTGTAACTTTTTTTTTCCTTTTTCAAAATTTAGTTCTTAAAATCATTCTGTTTTTTTAAATGATGAAGGTTCGGCTTGAAGTCAAGCTTATGATCTATGTATTTACCTCAGAGAGTTTTGGGTAGGTTCTAGAAAATTTCCCCCCAATTTTTTTTCCCTATATATTTCACACTAAATTTATGATATGCTCTATGTGCTTCAAAATGCAGTCAAGATTTCATTCTGCAATCAATTTCAATAAATTGATATATGTATGCTATTTCTTATTCTCTTTCTACACAGACATGTGTGTGTGTATGTATGTATGTATGTGTGTGTGTGTAATCAAATATATGGATATAGATCCGACAGTATGAGGAAAAATATGAAAAAACAAAATCCGAATATGCAAGTTTACTGTTTTAATGTTTCAATGTTGACGTCAGACGTTTCGGTCTAGTAGACCTTCTTCAGGATATAGTTATTAAAACATAATTAAACGATATTCAAGTCAACATAAAAAGACGATAGACATAAGAATAATCAAAACAAAATAACTGAATTTTAAAATCAGCGTTCCGTTTTGCAATGCGATCACGTCGGCGTCATGTAGGCGATGTTGTGAAAACGTATTCTTAAAAATAGAGTTTATTAAAAAAGAAAGAATTTTACTTGAAACTAAAGTTTATAAGTACGTTTGTCCAGCATTGACTATCATTTAATTATGTTTTAATAACTATGTCCTGAAGAAGGTCTACTAGACCGAAACGTCTGACATCGACATTGAAACATTAAAACAGTAAACTTGCATATTCGGATTTTGTTTTTCATATTTTTCCTCATATATATATGTGTATGTATATATGTATATATATGTGTATGTATATATGTATATATATGTGTATGTATATATGTATATATATGTGTATATGTATATGTGTATATATATGTGTATATGTATATGTGTATGCATGTGTGTGTATGTATGTATATATATGTGTGTATGTATGCATGTATGTATGTATGTATGTATATGTGTGTATGTATGTATATATATGTGTGTATATAGTATATATATGGGTGCCTGAAACTGACTTTACCTCTAAAATAAAAAGAAATTAACAGCCATTAACCATCACAGATTTTCTAAATTAAAAGTAAAATTTAATCTTTAGGATTATTGATAAACTGCCAGATCAAAAATTATTTGTCAATTAGTAAAATGTAATTTGGGTATAAAAAATGACTTTCTTTAAATAAATGCATGTTATAACTTGCCTGATAATATTTTTAAAAAGGTATCAACTCTGAACTAAAACTATTTATTCTTGACTAACTTTGGCTATATTCCTCATTTTGACAATGAGACCTGGGTTCAAATCTCACCACAGTTGATTTGGCAGGAAGTAGACTTCCTGATATTATTGGTCTGGAGATGGGGATTTCAGTGTGTAACACCTTTTGGAAGGTGCCTGAAAACCATACCATGGTTTGACCCAAGCCTTGTGAGTGAAATTGTGTACACTTGGGGGCCATTGATAGCTATGCTAGCACAAAGTCACGAGTCATCGTGACCGAGGGTTTGAGTGCTGGCCTTGTTCAGATTGTTGATGATGCTAGATAACATGCTCTCTCCCAGAAACTGTAACTACGGTCTGCTCAGTATAGTTGCAGTATAAACGACAGGTTGGCTTTGTGGGTGTTGAACAAACACAAATGTGTCTGAGTGAGCATCTGCAATAGGGATTGACTAGCCGCCCTAATAAACAGGTATCCTCGAATACGAGTGGCCAGCTATATATATATATATATATATATGGTACTTATTGGAAAGGGCTCAATATCAGTGATAGAGCTAACATGTTCAGTTGTATGGATATGAGTTTATAAATAAATCATTTTGTCTGATGATTGCAAAAGTGTGAAACCCAGGGTTACAAACTCATATCCATACAACTGAATATATATATATATATATATATATATATATATATATATATATATAAGGAAAATTAATGACAAGGCAAAAAATGATTTTGTTTCTGTGATGAGTTTCATCCTTTAGGACTTCATTGGGCTAAAGTAATGCTTCTATTGATGTAACTAAACATGCGCATGAAGTTTGGGATCTAAAAACACAAACTTTGTTTATAATTATGCATTGGTATATAGTCTAGTTAATTTTTTTTTTTTTTATTGTTGTTTTTGTTTGTTTTTATCAGTTTTGTCATCAGTATCCCACATAGTGATAAGATCTGCCAAGAAATGTTGTAAGGACACTTAGTTTTATGTCATTGTCAGTACCTTAAACTAAGTGTCCATTGCAAATCAACTAATAAAAATAATCTCATAAATTTCTATACTCACGGCAACAACAATGTAAAATTCAGAATAATCATTGGATTCTATTTAAGAGTATTCAAAATTTTAGCACTCAGTATTTACATGAAGAGAAGAAATGCATTGAAAATACTTTTAAACTCTTCCAATATCCTAATTATTTCATATTCAGTGTGGAACAAAAGGCTCATAAAATATTTCAACATAGAAAAGTGGACGACCATTCTAACAAATCCAACAAATCACAATATATTATTCTACCTACCAACTCGATCACAACTACAAGTGAAAAGAATTTATCTAAGCTTAGCATAAATTTTTTCACAAATACTTCTAAAACAATAAAAACTTAATACAAAACAAAATAATAAGCTAAAACCTCAAGGAAGAATTTACTCTATCACCTGTAATAATTGCCACCAAGAATACATAGGAGAAACCTCAAACAATTTAAAGAAAAGATTATATGAACACAAAAGGGATCTTTTTCAAAGTAATACACTCAATACTTTAGTTGTTTACCATAATGAGTCTAGCCATAAATATGATTTAAAAAGTGCTACTTTAATTAAAAGAAGAGGCAATTTGCTAAGATGAAAGTGTATAGAAAGTGCTTTAATCACTAGATCATCCACAGTAAATTTGTGTCCAGGTTCTTACAGCATTTCATCTTTCTTGGCAGATCTGTTATCACTGTGTGTGATAATTTACTTAATAGCAAACGTGATAAAAACATAAACGGAAAGAAAGTAAATGAAATTGGCTAGGATATATACACCAACACATCTATAAAAAAAAATCTAAATTTAAATCTTTTTAAATTTTAGCCTACCAACATTATTAGTATTTATCTATGTATAAATATACCAATGTTGTTTGAGTTTTTATATCCCCCACCCTTTGTGTGCATGTGTCGTTATATTAACAGAAACATCACTTTTGAATGAAACATATCACACAAAAAAATTTCCACTTTGTCGTTAATTTTCATAACATTGTTCTTGTATATAAAAATTTATATATCATCATCATCTTCCATACATACATGCAGACACACACACACACACACACATATACATACATACATACATACATACATATATATATATATATATAGAGAGAGAGAGAGAGAGCGAGATATTTGTGTATTTAGGCAGCAATCCTTCTTTCCTTCGCATTTCATTGAATACGACAGATAAGGTGCTCTTATTTAGTTTTTTATACAATTTCTCATGCGATCTAATAATTTTTTCTTTTCAGATGATAAATTATATATTTATAAAAAAAAATTATTAGATCGCATGAGAAAATTGTATAAAAAAAGCTGCTTTTTAATGAAACATGCATTAATATATATATATATATACACACATACACACACGCATACGATTGCTTCAAGTTGGGATCGAAACCCGACCAATTTGCCATCAGTCAGAAATTATACCCACAAGCTATCATCACACAGCAGAGAGAAAGGGAAATTTTAATGTTTTTACTGTATGAAAGACGTCAGTGGCTAAGAAGAGCTTGATTCTAGTTGAAGAGCATTGCATTAGCAGCAGCAGCCACTGTTTATAAAATCACCCTTTCCTCTCCAAGAGCTCAATCGAATTATTTCAAGAGCATAAATAGTCATCCACAGACAGACTGTTTTGCAGTATCACAGCTCATCAGTGTGGCTAGACATCCAATTGTTTCAAACCAGATTCAAAACCCAACTGATTTGGCATATATATCTCCAGGTAAGATGAGAACAAAGTGCAATTCCTACATACATACATACATACATACATACATACATACACACACATATATATATATATATATATATATATATGTGCATACACATTACATGCTGTCTCTAAATATGAGAAAAATTAGTTTTAAATTTCATGATTCCAGTTATGATTTTATTTAATTAAGGGATGAAAAGTTAGATACGTTTTGTTGAAGTTCCCTCATGTAATAATTAATATTTACAAAAATGTCAGGTAATTGCGGTTTATTTGATGAAATTATTTTTAAGTTTTAAAATCATTGCCTTTTTATTTCAAGGTTAATAGTGAAGATTTATTTTTATGGTGTGCAATATTTGTGATGTTTGTATAAATATTTTTTGTTAACCATTTAGATATACACAGTGAACTCAAATCAGGATCTTCCATTGAAATATTTATTATGTGTATATTCACCAGTTTATATTGACATAATAGATTTTTGTTAGTCAAAATCAGCGAAAAACTGAGAAAACTGATGTAATTTGAATGCTTGAAATATTAATGAATCAAGTCTTCATTACTGTTTTTAATTACTAATGATTTTGAGATTTAAACAAAATGGTAGTTATATACATTTTCTTAAAATTAAAAAAATATAAATAACATTTTAACTGGTTTTACATTTAAATATTTTAATGTTTTGAATAAAACTCTCATATGGTAAGAATTTTAAATTTATGATTAGCCTTTGTTTTGAGGAGTATAAATAATAATAATTTCATCTGACCCTGATGAGCAATTTGATGTAAACCTCTGGAGTCAGTTGAATCCATTGAATTTATTGAATGTAATGTCTCTTATATGAATATATGAGTATAAATAATTCTAAAGTTCTTTAAGGAAGAAATCAATGAATTAATGCTTTGGTTTTAATTGACTATGAATTTTTATGACTGTTCTTCACATTTTTTAAAATCATTTAATATTAGTTCAAGATTCTTAACTCATCTTGCTGTTGCTATAATAAATTTCATCAATGATTTTGAATTTTTTAATGTGTAATATAAATGTTTTCCACTGATATTCTCGCTTTCTCTCTGAACTGATAATTGATACATTACACTTGCACAAGTCTATTAAATTCCATTAGATATATTTCTATATTGTCTATAACTTCTAGACTAGTCATTAACATATCCAATATTGTTCAGACAACTGAATCCTCTTTAATATGTAGTAGAAGGCAAAGTTTAATAAATAAAATAAAAATATTTCTTAAATTCTCTGAATTAATATCTCATTAACATTAACACAAGCATTCTTAAGGACAGGCCAATCAGCTAACTTTGTTTCTGAAACCAGACTTGGATAAGTGAAATAAAAGATCAAAGACCCAGTACCAATGTAAAGGACAATCCTAACCACACTCACCCCAACTCTGTCCACTTACAGATGGACTTCAGTATAACCCCAGTTAAAATAGGGTTTAGAGGTCAATTCTCTCTATCCCTTTCACCAAAAAATGAGATAGGTTGGTCCACTCCACTAACCACCAAAGAACGAATCAGGATGACTGCTTACTATAAAGAAAGAGTCTCGGTATCTTGGTTCTAATGTACCACAAACTATACATGTTCACAAGAAGGATACAAGTACATATTTGTATGCAAAAGAAAATTAACCTTCAAAATGATGTTCATTTCATTTTGAAATTAAAAAAATTTTGCACTAACTTCCATATTATATTTATTATGGTTAGATGATCTATTCTTCCATCTTTGTCAGGTTTAAACTTTAGGTTTTGATTATAATCATGGAATACACCTAACATATGACTAAAGAATCGAGCTCCTAAACAGTTGTATTAACAACTTCATGGAGAAGGGTTTCAATTGTCCAAACAATATTTGGCATATTTCTCTTTTTCAAAGACCAAAAGAATCATTGAAAAGCAATGGGTATTATTTACTTTTTGTATTAGAAGATCATACTAAATAAATGAATACTCATATTTATTTTTGTATTAACAACTTCATTTTGTATTGTATTTTTTACGCAACATTAGTTCTTATTATAAATGTTATTTTTAGTGCATATACCATTTAAGAAAATTAAAAAAATATGGATAGCAACTTAAATATGTGTACCTGCCAAAAGCAACATTTATGGTAATTTTTGATAATATTAGCCATTTCCCTACAAGGAAACATTTGGCATACATTGACCAAGCAGCCAGTACTGTTTTCGTTTGAAATTTGTAAAATCTTTCTCTTAAAATATTCTTTTTAGGAAAACAGGTTTTTCAAGTTCAGTCGCTTTTATCGCTCTTTCCAGTATTGATGTGGGTTTCCTTCTGAACCTTCTATTTGAAGGGAAATGTTAACATTTTGATTATGCCATTATTTTCTCCTTAAGTTACATGTGCTACCCATTTTCATTGTTGCTGCTGTTGGTAGTCGTCAAGTGTTGTGGTTTCTTTTACTTTGTTATAGTTCTTTGTTTGTGATTCTGTTGCGCCAGTCGATAATGTTCAAAGAATGATGATCTTTGCCAAGATCCTCAGACTTTACTCACTCAAAGCCTTTTTCACCATTGATCTTAGAAAGCGGTTGTATACATCTGACAGTTTAGATATTTCTGAACAGGCTTGACTCTATGCATGGCATCCACATGAAAGTCGCAATCTGATGAGGTACATGACACAAGTTTTCAGGTTGATTTCATAGCAATTTGCAGTGTTGGGTGAAACTATTCTCTGGCCCAGCCTGTTCTATGTTCAAAATATTTTTCTCTTATACTTAATGTGTTATAGATCATCTATATGTCAATGTATTTGAAGTGTTTACTATTTACTAATTCCACATCCTGTATTTTTACAATGGATTCAGATTCAGATCACTGCTTTGGTTTCAATTCCAGATCATATTTTCAGATTTGGAAGAGGATTATCTTGAGTCCCACTTCTTGGAACACTTGATAGCAGATGCTGGTTTTCTGTTCAAGATCATTTTTATTTGAATTATGAACAACTATGTCATCAGCATAGCCCCCCTCATCATCATTACAGTGACCTCAGGAGGGAAAGCATTATCGCTGTTTTCTATTGGTAGACTCCTTTGGGGTGCAGTAGGGAATGTTTCAATGGTCAGTGCACATCTCATCACATCTGTGTTTTGTAAATGTGCAAGATGTGGTTGAGTCAGGTTCTTTAGCCTTAGTTGGCAATCAAGGAGAAGGAAAACTCTAAATTTGAGCCTGTTGTGGTCTGTTTGAAGAATTTGCATTACACTTTGAATCACTTCCCTGTTCTCAGTTCTTCCAAAAAGTGTAACTGATTTTGTACAAGCCTTTATCATTATAATCAAATTAACCTCTGTGCTTAGTCTGGTGGTTTATATATATATATATATATATATATATATATATATATATATATATATATATATATATATATATATATATATAGTGTATTTAGGCAGCACTCCTTCATTTATGCATGTTTCATTAAAAACGACAGACAAGCTGCTACAATTAAGCTTTTTATTTGATTTTTCTTGTGTTCGAATAAGTGCTTTTTTTGGGGGGGGCACACAGAGTGCATAGAAACTGTCCAAATGTTCTATAGTTTTAGCCATTATCAAGGATGATTTTATTTTTTCAGTTTAATTGAGTATGTGCGTTGTGCGTATGCTTTTAGTGTTATCGAAACACAGTTAAAATGTTGGCTTTTTCATTTTTATTATTAGGGCTTCCATTATTTTTAATCTTTTTTACAGGTGGATGAGGTTATTATGTTTGTGTTTTCTACTATATTGTATCCTATAATATATATATATATATATATATATATATATATATATATATATATATCAGAATCTGACAGAATGATAGGATAAAGAACAAGTAGGAAATGTTTATCACTCTAAGAAGTTTCACTTTTATTAAAGTTTCAACAAATAAGATCTGGTAAAAAAGAAGAAATAAATAAAAATACCAGAATTTCTTTTTCTTTTCCATATCTCATTCTCTGATGTAGCTTTAATAAAAGTGAAACATGTTAGATTGATAAACTTTTCCCATTTGTTCTTTATCCTATCCTACACATACACACACAATTTTATACAATTACTGTTGTAACAGGAATAAAGTAATTTGACCAGTTTCTAGTAAAATTTATGTCTATTCTTGAACACTCTTTTTGAAGTACCAATTTAATTCTCCCAAACTATTTGGAAGCAATTTTATTAGCTCTGGCCCAAAATAAAGTAAACAGTAATAGGCTAATATGTTACTCAGATTACTTCTGGATATTTTTTCTGAGTGAGTGTTGTCAGCTCTTGGCCTTTCTGATCTATTCTGACATAACCTGTGTCATCACTCTAGCAGTTTTCCAAATGGAAATTACTTCTAAATAAAACCAATATTAATGTGAACATATGACAAAGAAAAAAGTATAGAAAATACTTTTTTTAGCAACAGAAAGTGACTGTAAGATGTAAACAATTTGTTTTTGTATACCTGTCAAAAAATGATTGGTAGTAAAAAGATTTAGTTCTGTTTCAAATGTCAAAATGGACAAAAAATCCTAAAAGATAAAAATTTATAGAATGTCTTACAAGAATAAAATTTGGAAATGTCATGTTTAGCTTTACGCTGTTTAAATTTAATGTAAATATTGATTTGTTTAGGATGTTTTTTTAAAAGATCTGTTATACATTACCATATCTAAATGCATTTCATCATCATGGAAGTGGGTATTTGAAAAAATATTTAAAATCATATGTTTAATAATAAACTTTTTTATCAATCACATTCATTTATCAGTGTTTATGAGATGTATTGTCTCTCTTTCATTCCTCCAACTTGATTTTTTAGTAATATAATAATCAACACAGTAAATATGTTAATGGTTAAATTTATAAAAGAATTTAAAATTTTTCTTCATCATTATTATTTTTTTCAATTTAATCTTTATACTTAACTTTTCTATTTGTCAATTATGCTCTTCTACCTTTTAGATGTCTATTTTGGGAGATTGTTAATTTTATTCCTTCTAAGAATTGAACCCTTCATCTTTGGTTGACAAATATTATTGAAATTGTTCAATGGGTGATAATTCATTTGCCTCTGGAAAATATGCTGGGTAATTTCAGAGCTTAAACAGTATTGGTATACTGTATTTAAAAAGTAGGTAATTTTGTTTTAAGCAAGTGTTAAAATTGACTTATGAATCTTTACTGTAGTCTTGAAGACTAAGTGTCTGAACAGAAAACCACAATTATGTTCATTTAGTTTTGTATTTGCTTATCTGCACCTGATGATCATTATTCATCCAATTATTAACATTTTTATATGAGAAAATTTAGATTTTGCTAAAAATATAGGTTTTATTATATTTTTATACAATGTTCTTTTAACAATTTTAACAACATTGGCAGAAAGAAACAAAACCACCAGAATCAAATTTTAGGTGCAAAAAAAAAAAAAAATAGAAATCTGTTTACATTTCATGTTATTTGCAATATAATAATTACTTTCTACATTGTTTCTTTTAAATTATAAAAAAGCAAAAGTTTTCATAGTAACAGATTTTTCTCTATTTTCTTGTATAATAAAAAATTTGTATTCATCTTATGTTACTAATATATATATATATATATATATATATATATATATACATATATTGTTAAATTTTAAGGAATGTCTGTCTATATCTCTGAGATGAGGTATTATGATTACTTGCATTATTTACATTGTTCGGACTGTCATCCTCATCTTCATTGCCATATTCACGTTTCGGCTGTTGTACGCTCTGGCCTTCTTCAGGTGGTTGGAACATGGAACTAGAACAATCTACACCAGTGGATGAAATAAAGGGTTCGGTTTGAAATTCCAATCACCTGAAGAAGGCCGGAACATACAACGGATGAAACATGAATATGGCAATGAACAGTCCAAGTAATGTAAATAATTTAAGGAATGTGTATTTAAATATGAAGTATAATTAAAATTTTCAAAAAGAATGTAGCATATTTTTTATAGATGTATACAAACTGTCATTTGTCATATGAGTTAAATAATTTCCACATATTGAAATTAATCTGTATTTCTGTCAGAAATATGCATGTTTTATAACTATAATTTCTAAAATGCTGAAAAATATTGAAAAAAGGTTGGAACTCATACATATGGTCCATTGCTAGAGATGCCAGGAAAGTGGTTGCTTCCCTGTCCTGCTCCAGTAAGTACCTGACTCCTCATGTTATCCTCTACCTCCACATGAACTAGATCAGGCCAAAAATGGAGTACTGCTTCTTTATACTGGCAGGAGCTGCTCAGTCTTCATTTTCTAGTCCTAATAGAATCGAAAAGTGTCTTTATGGGTGATGAACTATTTCCCACCCTACAACCACTTTCACGCAGACAAAACATCACAAGCCTCCTTCTGCTTTATCACCATTTTCATGGAAAGTGTTCAGATGAGCAGCAATCGTTAGTTCCACCAGTTCTGTCCTTCATGGCTAAGAGCTGTCATACTACGCACATTGTAGCAAACCATTCTCATTTCCTTCCTGTTCCATTGGTAAGATGTATGTTCCACTCAAGCAGCTTCTTCCTACAAACTGCTGCTTTGTAAAAACCAACTCCCAAGAGGATGCTTCCTGGATCACTACAATCTTAACCTGTTCAAGTCTAGTGTTAACCATTATCTTCCTCACATATCCCCATAAAATGTACCTCTTACTCTGTAATCTTCTACCTCAAGTAGCTCTTAGGCCTTGCCTTGTACAGAATGAACATTATTGTTTAAAAAGAAAAATACACGATAAATAAAGTAGCTATTTTTCTTGTTTTTTTGCAAGCTATCCTCATGGCTAACTTCTTCCTCTCAATATGAATGAAAATAATTATTGGAAATTTTATTTTTTATATAAAATATTAAGGAAATTAGTTATGAAATACATTGTTAATCAATAATTGCAAATATACTATTATTAGTGGCAAATTTGAATTGGAATGTGTTGGTTTCTTTCAAGAATTATGTTGAGAATAATGCAATTATTCATATTATAAATCAAAATCATTTTGATTCAGTTTTCTTTTTATTTCCATTAAATGAAACAGTTTGTAGGAAATAGACATTAGATTAAAACAGTGAGAAAATTGTGTAAATGCTTTTTCCTGCTTTCAAAAGTAACGATTTTATTTTTATAATAAACTCATAAGAAAAGAATCATTACTAAATCTGGTATTTGAATTTGCTATCATTTTCAATAACTTAATTGTTTTCTACTTATGAACAAGAATTAGTGTGTTCTTCTGCATAGTCATTTTGGTATGCCTTTACATAACTAGTTTGACATGGGAATCTTTAAAGGTTTTGCTTATAAAATATCCAACTTTGACTTTATATTCAGACGTACAACAAAACTAAATAAACATCTATACTTTCAAACAACAGATTTTATTCAATAGTCTAAATAATTCAAGATTATTTTATGCAAATTAAAATTTGGTTAACCTGTAGTTTTTAAATTATCAGGTATTGGATTTATCAGATCTGTTATCAACGAGGCAGGATGAAAAGCACAAAGCAAACTTTTTGGTAGCAAGTTTTCTCAATATTTTCCTTATAACATGATCCAAAATGGCCCAAAGATGTTCCAACAGAGATTGACTTAACTCTGAGATTTTAGACTTGCTGTTTTCAGGCCTTTCTTTTAATAAATCTTAATGGCTTCAGATACAACAGATGAAAAGATGATAGTATGTTGAAACACTATGCATCTATCTCTCATTTCAATTTCTTATTGTTTTTTTCTACTGAATGTTGACTGGTTTAAGTGAAGAAAGTGTTGCTTTCATTCAAATAACTTTCAGAGTGCTCCTTTTACTTAAATGGATATGTATTTTTCAGGAGTGAAATTCTCCATGGACTTGAAAAGCTTTTAACTGACCAGGGTCCTAAACTGTTCCATAAACCATACATAACCATGTTTTATTTCTTTTCCTTGAGACAGGACTGGGATTAACCTAGCACAGATCAATGTGAGTCCTGCCTAAAAAAGGATTTGTCATAAATGATTTCAGGCAAGGCCTAATGCTCTTCTTGATGCCCAAATCAGACACTCATGTTAGACCAAATACATTGAGTGTTTTCATCAAGACGCAAGAAGGTTGCCATTCAAGGCTTGAAAACCCATCTTAAACTTATATGCATAAATGTTGGCTGTTGGCTCAAAGAAGCAGCTCATCTTTGACATATCTTGTTTTTGTCTTTTTTTAGGGTAAATTGAATAAATATTGATGTGCCTAATATAAAATTTAAGCAAACCATAGCTAAACACCCAATATTCTAATATTCAGTGTTTAGCTTATTGAGTTCTTTGTTTTTGTTATTCTCCCAATGTTTTAATTTTCTGACTTGTGTTTATAGGAATTCAGCACACATGGGTTTTATATCTTAAGTTTAGTTCAAACCATTTCTTCTTTGTTAAGAATAGCTTATTTCCTCCAGCATTGGGAAAAGGACATCAGCAGTTGATGCCAAGAATTTATGGGAAGAATTAATGTATACAAACAGTAACAACTTAAAAGATAACTATTAATCCAATACAAACATCAGAGACATTATATAAATCCAGTCAGGTTAATATTTAAAAAACAGCAGCTAAATCTTAAGGATTTGTAAGTTTTATAATAGTACAGCCCCTTTTCACATTCTTCTTATTCAAATCAGGCTTTCATGAAAAAAGTGAATGATAAAAGATTGCTTAATATCATATGGTTACTTTGTTTTTCTGCTTGCCAGTACTGCTAATTACTACTAGAAAAAAGGAGACCACCTTTTTCTATACAGATTGTATATTTGAGGAAGATCAAAGAATGAGATCAGTAATTTGAAAAAAATCTCTTGAAATAATAATGACAAATCTCAAAATTACAATGTGTAAAAATTCACTATATAATGATAATGGGCTGCAGACAGTTCAAACAAAATATTTGGTTATGCAATCTCCTATTGCCTTATTACTTGTTTACTATTTCAAAATTGAGAAATCCTCAGAAAAGAGTACAGTATGGTGAAACACTAAGAGTCTGTCTATCATTTCAATTGCTTATTGTTTTTTCTGCTAAATGTTGACTGGTTCAAGTGGCTTTCTTCTAACAGCTTTGCCATAATAATATGTGTTATAAAAATACTGTAATGCTGTTCCTGGGATAATTCAAACACACTCTACCATAATTACTGCCTTTCAATGATTTATTAGATTTGCCATCTTCTTACATGAAGACACATTTCTAATGACTCGGGTCAGTATGAATGAAACACAATTTCATTTACTTCATTAGTGAATAATTTAGTTCAGAGTTGAAAGTAAAATTGACTTTGGATTGGCCAGAAAAATGTGATGGTTAACCTGTTCCTGGAGCAAAATACACCGTGAAATGTTTGTCTAGTGATTTTTTTTTCATGTGGTTTTATAGTAAATTAAATAAATATTGATGTGCATAGTGCAAAATCTAAGCAAAATGATGTTATCTCTGTCTATATACATCATAATATGTATGAGCGGGTGGGTTCTTGGAAAAATAAAACATGTAAATACAAAAGCCTAATTCTGGGCATGTGGCCAAGTAGTTACAGTGTTCACTTCTTAAACATGAAGCATGGGTTTGAATCTCAACATTCAGATTTTCAGTGAGGTTACATCTTGATGTTATTGACCTGGGGGGGTGATCTTAGTATGCAGCACCTTTGGAAAGTGTCTGCAAACCTTACCGTGTGTTAACTCAAGCCTTATGAGTGAAATTGGGTAGATAGAATTGTCTGGAAGCTGTTGAAGGTTGTGCAGGTACCAAGTCACTGTGATTGAGGGTTTAAGCATAGCTAGCCTTATTCAAAAAATTGATCACACACGATTATGCACAGTGTGTTGAGCAGGTGTCTGTAATAGGGTTTGACTCACCACCCTGGCAGTTGGGGCTGCTCAGAAACAAGTAGTAGCTAGCCATTTCTTCAGAATTCTGAAATTTTAATTCATCATAACAATGGATGATATTAACATTGTATATTCTATTTCCAATATGATTATCTATTTTTTGAATTGTTCTACAAATTTATATTCATATTGTCCTCTCCCTACATGTAATGTGCTTGTAGATGTAATATTGCTCATAAAATATACACAGCTTTGTCTTCATTCAATAATATCCTGGATGTTAAAGAGAAGACATTAAGGAATACTTTGAGCTATTGATGTTATCTAATCTGGTGCAAATCATATGACCTAAATCATTTCTGTTGATTCTTTATAGATATTGTGTTTATGAGTTTGTGTATGTAACTGAACATCAGAATAAATATTCACTTTTGTAGGAAATAAACTGATGGTTATAGCAATTTTTATTACTTCACTGAGTGAGCTGTTAGTGACTTTCTGTATATATTTGGCTCTTCATTACAGTAAAATCTCAAACTACATATTGTTTCTAAAACATTGAACAGTGACATCATCACTGACATATTTAATAACTTAGACATTTGATTCTTTTGTTTGTATTTTTTAAAAATCCGGTTTCAACTTCTCATGAATTTCAAGACTTGATTTTGCTCAGCAAATTAAAAGAGAATCAGTAATTTACACAAAGCCAAGCAGTTGTTTGATGATCTTAGAAGTAATGCTCTTAGTAGAAGTTATTCTACAACACCAGATTTTCTTGCTTCCAAGTGATGGTTTTCAAAATTATGAGTGATTTAACAGTTTGACTATATGAGAGTGAATCACTAAGTCTATAGCCTGACACATTGAGGTACATTTTTCCTTTTATAACTTGTGTGATTAATACTCATTACTGCATTAAATACATTAATGATAGTGATTATGTTGAAAAATGCCTGTTGTATAAAATTACTTTTTTTTATCATTAGACTGCAGACTTACTAATATACCTACATAGTTGGAATTGGACCATTAGAACTTACACTGCTATCAAGAATGAATAAATATATATTTAGCCATGCAGATATCATTTTATATTTTAGATATAGACTGTGGGAAAATAGGAATCAACACTGAATGGTCACTATCAGCTTCATGCCTCAGTGCAATCTTCAGACAAAGATTTATTCTGCAAAACTCACAGCCACAATGCAGTGTTGATTCCTATGACCAAACTGTTTATATATAATCTGTTTCATACTTAAAATCATAATTCACTTTCTCTTGCACACACACACACACACACATATATATATATATATATATATATATATATATAATCAGGTATGTGCCATCAATAATTACACATGTAGCTTGTGACCATTATTTAGTAAATCTACAAAAAAAATATTTGGCATTTTATGCATAATAACCAAAGTAACCTTCATAATTTTGTTGGATTAGGTGCATATTGTGCCACAGAAGGAAAAAAATCTATTTTATTCATGACAGGCACTGTCTATCTTGCTTACCTAGATGGCATGTCCCTGAAATATAATGGTGTTTAACCTCTTCAGTACTGCATCACTGCAAGCAGTAATGTAACATGTCCTGAAATGGACCACTATTAATGAATGCAGGTGGCTCAGGAATGCTCAGGTTAAGCTTTGCTTAGGCCTTCAGCTGCTACTGCAGTAAAAGGCCTCCACACAAATAATCTTGAAGCTGTCAGAGTGCCACATAAGACTTTTGAATAGATGGCCCTGCACTGAAAAGAGTGGAGAGTTTGCTGTCCCAGTGGCATTAAAACATTTGAACCTAGTCGTCTCTAGCATCTGAAGGAGGACAAGTACTAAACCATCTGCATTAAGACCAGCTACCTTTATTCATAACCCACAATGATATCTTGCATGTAAATCTCTTGCTGGGACTGATATGTCATATTTGACTTAAGTATCTATTATCTAACCTATAAACTGCTGAACATTCATAGGTAAAAACTAATGGAAAAGCTCATGTTATATACACACTCACACACACACTCACACAAATAGTAAAAATATAAGCGAAAGCTTAAAATATAAAATCTGAGGGCTCATTGTCAAAATTGACAGTTTAAAGTCAGAGTAGGTGGATTTGATATTATTGAATTATTATTAATAATAATTATATATATATATATATGATTGACTCTTCCGTCGAATTCAACGTATGAGGGTCAGGCAGATCAGTTCCTAGAAACTGAGAGCACGACACCGACACATGAGATTTGATTATAGTGGTGAAGGCTTTGTGCAGGGCCATCCACACTTTTTGGAGGGACGAATACAGGGACCTGGTGCAGCGAGTGCCACAAGGTCCCCAAACGACCCTCCACACGTTTTGAATTCAGAGTTGTCCTTCTCCTAGACCAGTTGCCATCCAAGGCTATAGAACCCAATCTGTCCTGCTATTTACCCATAGTTGGAGGGAGAAGAAGCAGATTCACACCTTTCCCAAGGGTATTAGCACGTAAGTGAATGTAATGGATTCGACTGGAATTCGAACTCGGCTCTCCGATTCCTCAATCCAAGACGTTATCCAGTACTCCGCCGTGCCTCCTACAAATATATATATATATAATTTCTCAGAGTTAACCTATAGAAAAAAGACAATATATGTAAAGGTAAAAGACAATAGGAAGGCTGTATTATTAGTCAATGTGTTTTGTCCAATGTGAACTTTTTCAAGGCAAAAATGAAATGAATTTATTGAAAACAAAGTATCTATTAACAACAAATAAAATGTCCTTAGCAGCTAGAAGAATTTAGAAAATGCTACTGTATTCATATTGTCAACTGAAAATTACATCAAGTACTTTCACGTGTAGAAATATTGTTTTTATTGTGGTGTTGACAGATTCAACCATTTTCTTTTGATTTCTTGATATAGTTGTGTACATTGGCATGGGAGAGTAGTAATTCTGTTAGGAAAAGTGATATTGGGAAAAACCTGGGTGAAGATTAATATTTGGATAATATTCAATAGCGGCACTCTTTAGGATTTTCCTTCCGAGTGAGTTATTTTCTTTTTTTAAGAGTGTAACATTTATAAAATGAAAATTGTGTTTGAATTTATTTCTATGTATGACTAGTACATTAGTTAAGTTGTTTTTGTGAGGTCTCTTTTGTGCTCATAGGTGCATTTTTTTAATAAATTTCTGCTTGTTTCTCCAATATATATATATATATATATATATAGAACAACTTATCCTATCTAAATAATCTTAAAATAATCACAAACACTAATAGCAATAATATTTCTGAAGCAGGCCATTTATAAAATAAATTGCCAAAACTGTTCTTTCCAATATATTGGAGAAAATATACATTAACCTTACAATAAATAATAAAATATAAATTTACCTTACAAAAAATGTACATGAATATAAATAATAATATATAAATTAACCTTACAATTTTGCTAAACCTTATAACTCAATAATCACTCCTCTTATGTTATTCCCTTTATATAAACATTTTAATGTTATCCTTAGTGGTTTATTCTAGATTAAGGTATTAAATAGGTTAGTATTCGTAAGTTACTGGTAATTAGGTTAGCCTTGAATTGGCTTATAATTAATTTACTGGTGATGTTGTTTGACAATAGTTTTTAATTTAAAATAAATATAAATTTAATTTAAAATAGTCATATAAATATTTAAAATTTATTTTGTATTCTAATTTATAATGTAAGGTTGGTATAGTGAAGTAGTTGTTTTGTTTGTATATGGTTTTTCTTCTTAAAGTGTCTTTTATTTACATACTATGTTTAATTTTGTTTTAATATGTTATTTCATTCAAAATGCCATAAAGTTTTAAATGCTATAATGTATCTAAAATATATTCTATCTTGTTGCATAATAATTCCGTTTAATTTTGAATTCTCCATCTTAACGTGTCTTCATTGGCTAAGCTTGTATCAACAACTCCTCATGTCTTATTTTCTTCTCTTTCCTTTTACTTTGTATCTGTAAAATTTGAATATACTCCTCCCCTTCTTTTTCTTTTCTTTTCCTTCTCTCTGTAGTAGAGTTGATTTCTTATGCTTTCTTTTCTTTCCTCTTTCTATTTCTTTTTATTGATTTCTTATTCTCGCATCTTTTTTTTTACTTTAATCTGCTTTTTTCTATCTTTTCCTTTTATAGAAATTTTTTTTATATATTTGTATCTTTGCCTTCTATGGAAAATTTTCAAAAATGTAAAAAGAAGTGATGTTTCATAAGTTGAATTTTAAATAAAATCGTTTATTACCACCAATGTTAACCACCTGATGAGATCTCTAAATTAGACATTGGAACATGCA
Organism: Acanthosepion esculentum; assembly: GCA_964036315.1. Taxonomy (NCBI): domain Eukaryota; kingdom Metazoa; phylum Mollusca; class Cephalopoda; order Sepiida; family Sepiidae; genus Acanthosepion; species Acanthosepion esculentum. Next base: position 98,870,943 of record OZ038492.1, on the reverse strand, counting down.
AGTTATCACAACAAAAATGCATATTTGTTTCAAAGTAACAGTTTATAATAAATAACTATTGCTCTACTGTTGTATTGAGCCCTTTTTTAAATTAACATTATCAATGTTTGAATTTATATTCTTTTTGTTCTTTTACATTTAGATATATATATATATATATATATATATATATATATATATATATATATGATATAATGATATAATTTTGTATAATTTTATATACCAACAAACAGTATTTAGAAAAATAGTATGACAAATTGGAAAAAAGTTTTTGTGACGCATTTTATACATTAGGATTTCATTGGACTGGGCTTTGTTTATCAACAATAAAATCTGGAATGATCATTGGATTCTATTTAAGAGCAGTCAGAATTTGCAACCCTCAATATTTACATGAAGAGGAAAAATATATTGAAAATACATTCAAGACCCTTCAATACCCTAACTATTTCATATTCAATGCAAAACAAAAGGCTCATAAAATATTCCAAAATAGAAGAGCTGTTCTTCCTGACAAACCCAACGAATCAAAAAAATATATTATTCTACCCATTAACTATATCACAACTACAACCAAAAAACATTTATCTAAGCTCAACATAAAATCTGTCACAACTACATCTAAAGCGATCAAAGACTTAATCAATAAAAAATAAAACAACAAGCCAAAAAATTGAAGGAGAAATTTACTCTATCTAGTGCATGAATTGCCAGAATGAATGCATTGGAGAAATCACAAGAAGTTTAAACAAAAGACTATATAAACATAAAAGGGACATTTTAAAAAACAACACACAAAATGCATTCGTTGTTCACCATGACAAAACTGACCACAACTTTGACATAGGGAATGCTACATTGATTAAAAGAGAAAATAATCCACTAAGACGAAAATGTCTGGAAAGTGCCTTGATCGCGAGTTGAGCCACAGTAAATTTGCGTTCAGGCTCTTACAATATATCACCATTCTTGGTAGATTTTCTGTTGTCACAATGTGGGATAGTCAAGTATAAAGTTGATGGAGAGAAAAAGAATACAGATGAATTTGGCTAAATTGAAAAAAATTTATTTAAAAAATTTTGGAACTACCAGCATCTCTCGTTTCATGCAGATGTGTAGATGTGGCAACATCAATAAAGCCCAGTCCAATGAAATCCTAATGAGTGAAACATGTCACAAAAACTTTTCCCAATTTATCATACTATCATACTATTTTTATATGTTTTTTTATATGTTTTAATTAAATTTTCAGTGAACATTGGCTTCCACAATTAACAGTTTCATGTGCTTTCATGCAATCATCATTTATTTATATAAATTGGGATCAAATATGGATTGGAATCTGGCAGAATGATAGGATAAGGAACAAATAGGTAATGTTAGATTTTTAAACATTTCCTATTTATTACTTATCCTAATAAATAAATAAATATATATATATATATATATATATATATATATATATATATATATATATATATATGTATATATATATATATATATGTAAATAGGCGACAGTCTGTTTCATGCTAGTGCAATCGTCAGGCAACTCTTGCCTGACGATTGCACTAGCATGAAACAGACTGTCGCCTCTAAGTGCTGACTTCCATGTCCACTTTTATATTTACACACGCTCTATCTCTGATATTGAGCACTTTATCCCATAAATATAGCACACATTATGACTATATTTCTTTATATATATATATATATATATATATATATATATATATATATATATATATAGCATAATGAGAAGCCACGTATACTTTCTTAATATGTATATAATATAGAAAAAACAACTGAAAAGTTGCAAATTAAAAAAATTGAATGTTTTTTTGTGAAAGTATTTATTTATATTTTATATATATATATATATATATATATATTTGATATTTCAGATTGGCCCCGATCTTTCATCAGAAATGACTGAATCATTTCTGATGAAAGATCGGGGCCAATCAGTTGTTTTTTCTATAATATATATATATATATATATATATATATATATATATGAGGGAGAGAGAGATAAAACAAGTTTTCTTTTGGGATTTTTTAATAGAAGCTCATAAAAGCACAAGATGAATAAATTTTGTTACAATTCCCATCTCTACTTGTTACATTGATAGAAGACAAGAAAAATTGAGGTCTGGGGTGTCAGAGTATTTGCAATTTTTTACCATAGGCACAGCAGGTTAATCACTATTTTAATTTTCTCGATGCTTATTTTTGCCTTGCACCTCTAACTCAACACTGGAATTTCTTTATCAGACATTAGTCACCTCATTAGTCCTTTTAAAAGAAATAAACACTAAAATCAACAAGAACAAAGCTTCTATTTTAGCACATTGTTAGATTGGCATTTCTCTGTTCTTTTTATTTCTGTTTTGAGTTAGAATCATTATTTTCAAATTAACTCTGTTTATCTTAATATGATATGTTTCATCTTATTTCTCAAGACTGATGTTACCCTATCCTTAATGATTCATTTTTACTAGTTTATAAATGTTAATCTTTTAAGTACAACATTTTTTATACAATACCAATTTTTTTTGTCTGCTTTATCTAAGGAAACCTCTCTTTTTCTTTTCTTTTTTTTTCTTTAAAGAAATAAACATAGACATAGGAGCACATTTTGTAGAAAAATTGTAACTTTAAGACATTTCCAAGTTAATCTGTTTACTTTAAAAGTTGCAAATAACTTTACCTTTGTTTTGGCCTCTTGAGTAAAAATTGGAATTCCTATTGGAAATAAAAACGATTAATATTTATTTGACTATTCGGAGATAGAGCAAAAGAAAAAAAACTAATTCTTTAGGATGTGATTCCTTTGAGCTATAAGGAGAAATTGGTCGTGAAAATTGCCATAGAAATTTAATGCCGCCATTCTCCCAGTGTTAATTTAACCCAAAACCATTTTTGGTTAATATATTTTAGCAGGTATTTAAAAAATATTTTTCATCATACCGTCATCATCTAAACAACTAACATTGATCTTCTTTACTTAAAGAAAGTATATTTATAATGTTAACAATTCAGCATTTTTGCCACTTCCCTTAAAGAACCAGCTTGTTATCAAAGTATACTATTGTTCAATATATGATTTTTTATAAAACTCTTTTTGACATAGTTTCACATGATATTTTATCGTCTTTCATTCTTCACTTGGTTGGCTTTATTTTATCTATTTAAATTTCTTGTTTCATTTTAACCAGATAACGACATCTTAAATAAATTCCAAATTAGTCTGATTATGTAATGTTATATTTTTTACCTTCTCTCTTTCTCTGTGAAGCTTACAGTCACATTACATTGAAACACCAAAGTTAAGCAACGTCGAGCCTGTTTAGAACTTAGAATTGTCTAGATGGTAACTGCTTGAGAATAACAGGTACTGTGAGCTTGGATGTGTGGGTGATGTAATAGATAATGGCTTGGAATTGTTAATTGGAGAGCCGAATTCCAATTCCTGTTGGGCTTGTTATATTCACTTGTGTGCAAATACCCTTGAGAAGGATATGGATTCACCATTTACCTCCCAGCTATGGGTTAATTAGTAAGACATATCACTAAACCATTTTTATCACTAAAACAAAATTCTTAAAATCTAAAAATATTTCCTGACTTTAAATAATCTGCAATGGGTTGATAAGCCATAGAAAACTAATCAGTCAAAAAAAAAAAGATCTTTGTCTGTCGAGTGAAAACAATTTTGGTTTTATGTAATACCTTATGAACTAATTATTGTATGAGTAAAAATTTACCTTTTGAATTTTGCAATTCATTTTTTAGGGGAGGGTTTTTCTCTTTTATAAGTTGAAAAGAAAATAATAATAATAATAAAGATGTTGACATTCCACACTATTTCAAAGAAAAATTTAGGAATACTGGAAAGAACAATAATAACTACTGGACATGAGAAATTTATTTTTCTGTTTTTATTTTTAAAAAATTATCAATTTTTTTCTCAGTTTTTTTTATAAGATTTTTATAATTTTTTTTAATAAAATTTTTATAAATTTCAACTGACATTAATACTAGCTGCTTGGTCAATATGAAATGTTTCCTTACAAGGAAATGGCTAATATTACTGTTACCATTATTTTTCTTAGTATACAAATTCTACATGTAAACTAATTAAAACACTAAAAAAGGCATCCTTCTCTTTTATGTAGAAATCAAATTTCTTGGGAATCACTTTGAATTTTGGTAAATGTTTTGAATATTTGCATGTATTTTTTTTTTATATAATTACTGTTGGCATGTCATATAATCTTCATGAGTTGCTCCCCTTTGGTACTCTCCTACTTCAGAAAAGACACTCTTACCCAGAAATGCTGAGCAGCCATCTTTTACAGGGAACTGATGTGGAGACAAAGCAGTTCAAAATAAATCCTTCGCTATCACTTGCTCAAGTTCCTCAGTATAATTTATAATATATTTACATGATTAGCTGAGCAATTGTAGAATGTTCTATAATTTACTGTCATATGGTAGCATTTGTTACTATATTGAAACTACCAAATTTGTATTCATGTTCTGTAACTCAAAGTAAAATTTCAAGTTTTTCGTCTATAATTTTACATATTATAAGTTCTATTTTAGAAATTAACTTAACTGAACTTTTTATCTTTCCCAAAAGAGCAAAAGTTTATTCAAATACTTTTTTATCATTGTATCAGCTACCACTTCTTTTTGTGTTTGACTTAAACATGATAATCAAGAGATGAGAAATTATTGATTTTTTTTTTCTTAAATCAGTTGGATTTTTAGCATATTTTTCTTATTCAAGTTCATAAACAATATTCCCAAGGATAAGCAAAATCCGAAACCTTTAACAGGCTTTTAAATTTCAGTAACAAAAGAAATGAGTCACCTCGCTAAAAATTCAGTTTGTTGCATGTGATGTCTATCAGGATCTCCCATCATGTTGAAATATTTCACCTGATATTTCTAGTAACAAATTGAACCTTAAAAAATAATAATTTTTTTTGTTCAATATTCCATCAGTTTTATTAACATTTTTGCAAGATTGTTTTTTTTTTTTTTTTTTTTTTTTTTTTTTATGTAGTCTCAAACCATTAGATTCCCATCACTGAATCTTAAAGTTTTTGTGGTATATCTTGGTAGGTTGGTTGATTTTATGACATGTCAACCTTGTATATCTTGGAATGTTTCTTGTACCAACTGGTCTTCAGACATATTCTTTTGTATTAGAATGTAGTTCAATTTTGCCTTTGTCACTAAACATCACTGTTGCCCATTTTTCATTATCCTATAGCAGATGTTATTTTACTTAGTCTTTTTGTCTATGATAGCTTTGTTTTTTTGTTTTCTTTTAAATAATTCCCTACAGGCAGTGCAATAACACCACTAAGATGCAAGGGGTTACTGAGTGTAGGAGAATATGAGAGAAAAATAAACATTAAGGAAAGAGAATAAAATAACAGGAATTAAAAAAAAAAACCCAAAAAAACAGAAGATAACAACTGACGTTGCATTTAAACTTTTGAAAATCAAAGTTGACTGGAAAACACAAAGTTGCCTGAGTGAGAAGTGCAAGAGAAGAAACTCTTATCATAGAATTTACAGTTACATCTAGACATTTCAACTGCAAAATGATGAGACCTTGCCGGCAACCTAGTACTGCACTTAAATTCATAAAGTCTAGGTACCATAGAGGAAAGTTCATCAGAACAATTACCATGAAAGTATTTATAGAAAAGACACAGGGAAGCATTTAGATTATTTGTATACAATATTCTTTTATATTGTGTGAACTCCACAAGTAATATGGTTTTTATCCATTACTTGACCAGCTTTTAACTTTGGGTTGAATATTAATAACCAAGCTAACTTTCTTTGATCTCTTTTGTCTAATTTCAAAGGTCTAACAGGTTTTTTCCTTTCCAATATCAGCATGCTTCTTTTAAATGACTTGGGCAGAGCACCTTGATATTTAATGCACCTTAATGATTTTACATTTATACTTTGTGACATTTTGATAATCCTCATCCTATTCTTCAAACTCACTCTTCCCATTATTGACTAAAAAGTCATGTTGAAGTTTATACAATCTGTGTTCGGTCCATTTAACATGACAAGTTTACATGCATGTCTTAATTTGGAAAGATGTTGATGATAGGACTGAAGCTCATAACTTTGCAAACCTTATTTTCAGCACCACCATTCATTCAAATCTGTATCTTCTCTCATCCTACATCAATTTGAATGCAACAAGTTGCACTAAAATCCTGAAGGACTATAAGTGCTAATCCTGAAAATTTATTATCAAATACTTACAGCTTCTCAGTTAAACAGATTAATTTCTTTTTAGCTTGGTGGCTCATTTCTTTTGCTCATATAATTTTCATGATGCTAAAGAAAATAAATTAATGCTTCATAGCTGGCATGTTACAAGTTATCAGTATTTTTATTTATATTTTTCCCTTGAAATTAATTTGAACTTTAAAGGTACCTTAAATATATAGAGTATTAGAAAATGAAATTTATATGAACATTCTATTTGAATTTCATTTGAATATTATACAAGAAAATTTAAAATTTATTTTTAATGGATATCCATATTTGAGTAGATGCTCTGTTTATTTATTAAACAGTATATTTATTTATTTTCATCTACTAATCTACTTTTCATCAAGAAAACCTATTAAAGAAAAAATATGCGCTCTCAAGCAGGATTCAAATCTGCACCCCCTTTAGTAGGAGAAACCCTTGTTAGATCTGACGTATTTATACTGTCTCAGCTATGGAGTATTTTGCCAATCAAGCAAAGTTGAATACTGTCTTATCAATGTAAATCTCTCTCTGATTCTCAAAACATTTATATCTGCTCAATTTGGTGTCCTACTGTAAGCAAAGCAGTTCCTAAAGAAGTAATGGATTTTTTGTTTATTAATCTGACAAATTTTATTACTTAAACGTTATTTTTAGTGGATACACATATTTGAGTAGACACTCTATTTATTTATTAAATAGTATATTTATTTTTATAATGTTTAAGTAATAAAATCTGTCAGATTAATAAATAAAAAAATCTATTAATTCTTTAGAAAGAAAGAAAATAAATGAAACTATTGTACCCAAATAAACATTTGAAAAAAAATCCACTGAGTTATCTCTGCTTGATGCCAAAGTCATATGTCTAAAAGAGTGGAGGGTGTTAAACTCATTTATTAATGCAGGTCAAATATGCAAGTACAATATATGGGTCAGACAATATAACTAAACAATTCACACTTATGTATTAGATGTGTAATAAGGAATAGAAGATGATCACATATATTAGATGAGTAATATGAAATGTAAATATTCTACTTTTATGCTCAGTTGATCTTAAAAATGAGAAAGCAAACAGAATTGATTATTTATCTTTATTAAACTGTTTTACATGCTGTAATACTGTTCCCTGATGATTGTCATCTCTTTGTATGAACTGGTGAATCACCTTTGGCACCACAGATTGAGTTATAATCACTTTCATTATTGTATTTAGATCTATATAAATAACCTAGGACTGAAGTTCATACTTGTTCAAGTTAATTACAGAAAATAATTATTCACAGGCATATGTATTTCCAAAGATTGACATGAGGCTTGAAGTCAAACATATAATCTTGGAATAATCTGACCCATGATATTGATAAAATGTGCCAACCTTGACACATGGAAACTTATTCCTTAACCTTTACAACTCTGCACTAAATTTTAGCGTTGTATATCCTTGACCCACATTAATTTTGGGTGTGGTAAGTTTTTGAATGGTGAGTATATTACTAGCACTGTAACTTTTAGGGGTTTAGAGATATTATTAGAAAATTTTCAGGGTATTTGCATGAATGGTTATAGAAAATGTAGACATTTATTTTACTGTATATTTAATAAGTGTAATGAATTTTGAGAAAGAAAAAAAACATGAAAACTAAAAAAAAAGTTTGTATTTTATTATGAAGCTTACTTATTAATCCAAGCCCACAATCTAACTTGTAATTGACCAAGTATGATAGCGTTCAAAGCAGGGGTAGGGACACATGCAGAACCTGACAGCATTGACTCATATAGGTAGTTTGGTGCCTTTTTCTTATCCCTGCTAGAGCACACCACACAGTTGGGCACAGAGGGCTTTCCAGTACTGACATACTTGGGATTTATCATGATTTAGTGCTTGCCCATAACCAGACTGTCCAGAGTGTCATTGGAGCACCTTGATTGGTGAGAGCTCACAGTCAACTAATACCCTTCAAAATGACTGTGCACTATCTTCAGGCAGAATTTCTCAGTCGTTGTTTGACTAGGATGTAATGCTCTCCAAATCACCCTAGTATTACAAAAATTTCCTTCAAATAAGTTAAAAAAGAAAAAAAGAAGCTTTCTTCCACCACTTCAGCAACTTGTGCTCAGCAATAAAATAAAGTTAGCTGCTTCTCAAAGCCGTCAACTCCTCCCATGTTTCTAGTGTATCTCTCAATGGTGCAGGACTTGTCCACGGCATGAACATGGACCTAACTTCCTTCATGAAGATCTGATCAGAGCAGCAGGTAGTAAGCATGTTGACCAGCTACTTCTCAGACCAGGACAAAAAGAGACTGTTGACATTGTGCTTGGTGATTGGTCATTTGACTTAGGTTTTGCATTCTTGATTTCAGTAGGAGCCCCTGATGATTTTTCCAAAGGGTACCACATGTACCTCTGCTGTTCTCAGTTAACTCAGCAAACAACTCAGACAAAGTAAAGAAATTGTCCCTGTAAATGATATGGCCATGGTTGTAAAGTAGACAAGCCAGTGATGTGATTACTCTATGTGTAACACTTGTTGTGTTTCTAGTATTTGTTTCTTTTTCTAATTATAGTTTCCAATTATTAAGGTAGCCAGTTTTTGCTTCCACAAGTGCCCAGGCTTTCATTCCCCATTTTGATGGCTTCTTGGGCATGTACTGCATGAGGTTCATCCTCCCTTTGAAAGCAATCATACTTTCATCCCAACTTATTTCTTTAGTGGCTGTGTAGTACTGTTACCAAAGTAAGAGAATAGTTTCAAGAAATTATTTTGAAGTTTTTTCATATCAGGGGTGGGGTGGGGGTTATCTCTGGGTACTGCCATTGAATTATCAATGATATGAACATACGACAAAATTGATAAAAAACAATAGCTACTTATCACATTGGGAAAGCCTTGCATATATAAAAGCGGGTCTGTTTCCAGTAAGACAAATACAAATGTTGATTTTTCAAATCTATAAACAAAGGCAAGGCCAGAAATGCTTTGATTTCTTCAAAGCAAATGTTTTTGCAAGCTCTGATTTGTGAGTTGGGCTTTGCAATGTCACCTAATTTTGTTTTCACATCATTTACATACTGGTTAGTTTCCACTACCATTAAGTGAATAACTTCAGTAGATAGAAAAAGATGAAAAACATCTACATCACTAGCTTCTTGATCAACATTTGTAGGTGCGGCAGTATAGGAAAACTCTGGTCACCACAACTCTGGTCAAAGATCGTATGCTTGTGATGTTTCAAAAATTTCTCCTTCTTGGTCGGAATCACTTTCCCTCTCACTGTCATGCACATCACCAATATCTGCATGGGTAAATCTGAGAAATTCTTCTTCGTCACTCTCACTGTCCACGAAAAGTTCCTCTATCGACGTAACAGATCCACGCCTTGCCCTGAGTGTCATCAGTGTGACGAAAAACAAATGTTTTTAAAACGCTTTATTAAAATTCACTGCTAAAACAACTATTTCAATTCGGACAAAATGGCTGACATCTGGTCATTCCCAGTTCATATCACAAGTGTAATGATGTAGTAATAGTTTATTTTTAGAAACATACTTTCCCTTTGAAACAAAGCACTGTCACTGTCCTCCCAGAGAATATTGAGAAAGAATATCACCAGCAAACAGTACACCTGCAGAGTTGTAAATGTTAAAATGGGTTTACACTGGAAATATTTTGGTATTATATTAACCCTAGCAGATAAGGAATCCTGAAAAATAGTCATTTGTTGACAGATCTTTCTTCTTAGAACTCATTAACTTACAATTTTGATGAACTTCAAGCCTGTGTAACTCCTTCCAATTTTTTGCTTCTGCCACCTACTATTTCCAAAAATTTAAATGCAGCTTCAATCACTATCTGTCTTACTGATTCCTGTTTCTCTGTTGTCCTTTTCCTCACTTCCCCTCACTGAAGTCTTCTTATTCTATTTCCCTCCCTGTAAACCCTGTGTCCTAGTGGCATTATCACTTTGCTTGGGGTGAAATGATTAAAAATAAAGTATTTTTGTATTTATAACGGCATAAAAAAACTGAGTTTTGCAATAACTTTAAAGTTGTTCAGTGTGTAATATGACGATATGATAAGTCAGTCATATGTGCAGTCCTTTTATTCTCTATAATATACACCTAATTAAATATGCCTGTCATTGTTTACATTATTTTGTAGCAGTAACTCACTGTTCCACATTCACAGGTGATAACTCCAAGACCAAAATGAAAGTTAGCATTCATTTTTTTTTCTTTTATAAATAATGCATTTCAAAACCTCAAATATGACTGAAGTAGCAAAAAGTGCTGTATAAAGTGGTTCAGGTCACATGTTTGATACACCAGGTTTATCTTATGATATCAAGTGGCTATAAGTAACAGGTAGTTGAATATTTATCATGCAACCAACTGCAGATTTAAACTGCTTCCTTGCTACAGTGGGTTAATTAATATTTGCCTTTATCTTTAAGAAAAATTATACAGACATATGCCCAATACAGATAACAAAGAATTATGGAGAAGGAATGTTATTGGACTTTTATGATTTATCCAACCCCAAGATGAAAAGTTATAAAGATTTTCCTCTGGTGCAGTTAATTCAAAAAGACAGACACACGTCTCCTAGGTTTAAACAATTAGTGACTTCTCTCAACAAATTGTCCAAAACTGTTATATTTGCAAGGCATAAAGATTGTCTTGGTTGCAGTTAAGTTCCACAAAGATAAAGATGGACACACTTGAAGAAGAGAAGCAACTCAACAGCAGCATTAAATTCAACAGGTTTAATGTACAGAAAAGGGTCTATGCACAGCAGGTAAAAAAAAGGCTTTCAAATCTAATTTATATTTGCAGACTTAACTGTTAGAAGAGTGTTGAAGGAACAGGCGGGATTTGTGGCTTCTGCAGTCCATTAACGTCGGAAAGGACAGATCCAATGTATGTGTGGTTATTATGGCTGTTAGTTGCACCAGAGGAAAATTTTAGGATCTTGTTTACTGCATGGTCCCAAGAAAGGATCCAGATTGGACAGCAGTTAGCCGGTCAGTGTTCCAGATTTGTAAGGGTTTCAAATTCAAGGCTGATCTTTGAATAGTAAAGGGTTAGCTACATTTATTTTCCCTTTCAAATTCTGATAAAGTAGAGAAATGTAGAACTTTATAATCTTGTGCTATTTTTTACTTAATAAAAAGCAAGAGATAGATAATTGTAGGGAACAAAAACTATAAAATTATAAAGTCAGTGTTTACATATCTTACATTATGCAAAGTCATATGAATCAATTGCTTCAACTCTAATAAAAAATATAAAATTCTAATGAAAGTAATCTTATACAAGAAAATATGACAGATGTGAAAATGTGTAATAAATTTTACTCAAACTCTACAGGCAAATTATAATTTGAATATCTTGACCAGAAAATGTTTTTGTTTTTAATAGTATATCCATATTATAGGAATTGAAACATTCTTTTTTTTAATTATTTTCACCCAAACAAGGCAATAAAACCACTAAGATACAAGGGGTTACTGAGAGTTAAAGAATATCAGAAAAAAGAAAAAAAATACTATTAAGGAGAAAGAACAATAAAAGAACAGGAATTTAGAAGAGAGAAGATAACAGTTGACATTGCATTTAAATTTTTGAAGATCAAAGTTGACTGGGAAGCCAGAAGAGAGTTCCACATGTGAGAACTGTGACAGAAGAAACTGTTAATATAAAACTTATGATTACATCTAGCTATATTTCAACTGTAAAATGATGAGACCTTGCTACCAATCTAGAACTGCATTTAAAGTCTAAGTACCATAGAGGAAAGTTCATCAGAAGAATTACTGTCATGACAGTATTTATAGAAAATGCACAGGGAAGCGACATTATGGTGATGGGAAAGTGACTGAGAAAAAGATGCCATGTTGGAACCAATAACATGCTGCTTTGGATTTTATAAAGAATCACTAAATATCTAACAGGAGCGCCAGACCAGCTTATAAATGTGTAAGATAGATTCTGGCAAGAAAAGTTGTCTAGTATGACACAGTGAACCAACTTTTCTAGTAGCAAACCAAGCAATTGATTAAATATAATCTTTCCACTTCATGTCTACAGAAAACATTAGCCCAAGTTGGCACAATAAGTCACTCTTAAGCATTATGGTTTTCTGAAAAATCTTATTGTATAAAAGAGTGTAATAGATAAAAATTTAATTGGTGATTGGTGGCCATATGAAGTCTCTATAATGCAAAATATTTATTTCTGTAGGCTTGAAAAATAAAGAAATTGTTTTTTGTTTTTTTTGTATAATTTATGGATTAAAAAAATGGAATTATCAAAGTCCAAGTTTCTTCTTCAAGAAGATTCATTTATTTATTTATTTATGGATCAGTTTTTATACAGAAATTTATATTTACTTATACTTTGCTTCACATTGATATGAAGATATCTCTAAGCAGTGTGAACTAAATTTAGTTTTCTTTTACAAATTTATTTAATTCTGCCTCGTTTCCACAAGTATTCTTCAAGAAGCTTGTAAAATTGTCATCTTTTATTTCTTTTTACCTGTTAATTGAAGAAAGATGTCATTCCTGCTGCTGCTCCTTCTTTTGATGTTTCTGCTTTGGTAGTCATCATGTTGACTTAGGAATTATGAAATAATCAGTCAAGCTAAATGAATTCCAAACTGTGTTCTCTGAGCATCCAAACCAGGTGTTCAACTCTGTAAGCTGCCAACCACCATGAAGTTAAGTGGATATTGTGGATTTTAGTTTCTAATGTTGGCAGACTCTGGCAAAATGCCAAACAAAAGTAGGGTATCTGGTTTATAGGACTGTGTCCCAAGAAGCAACCTAAATCTCCATATCATTTGTTCTAAAATTTCTCATCCTCCTGGGCAGTTATTTTCTTTTAATGTCAAAACAAGCTTCAGTTATTGGCTACAAAAAAAGTCTTATTGATGATTTATTCATGCAAGTCTTCAAGATGTTCCTATATATCTGTATTGTGTGTTTATCATAATACAGGATTCTTTTTTCTCTGGCTTATCAATGTGTGTGTGAATATTTAGATATTTGTTTTGATAGTTTTGCTTTAAAATATTTTAGTTCTACTGCATTTTCCAAACAATCTGTATACAGAAAACCCAATAAAAACAAACAAAAGATTCATTGTATTTCACTGAACATTTGCCAGAACAGACAGTGGCATAGCAATATATTCAGTCAGAGAAAGTTGAATTTACTTAATTAGGAAAAGGATTGAGGCAGTTGTATCAAATTGTATGCTTTAGTACTCACAAATTTAAATCTTGATTAAACTTTAATGTTTGGGTAAGTCAGAAAATAAAGTATAGCTGGACTTTTAGACTTGAAACTTGTCAAGTACTTTTAATGAAACTTTTCCTTTATAAATGTGGAATCATTTTGAATTGAATTTGTATGACATAATAATTTTTAAAATATATGGCAAAATGTGATTATTACAAATTAATAGACACATCAAGGCATTGAAACCAAAATGATAGTGACCATGAGAAATTACTTTCAGTGTCTTTATAGTCATTTATTACCAGTAAATGTCACTTGACTATTTTTCTCTAAAATGGGCCAGTACAGTCAGGTAACAATGATATAGCAATGGAGCAGTGAAATTGCTAATAAAATATTAATTCTTTATATTGTCTGAGATAACCCTTTTTACCATCCATCAGCATGGCTGATGCTAACCTCCAGGAGAGTGACTCATTGTGCCTTCTCAGGCTAACATTTTCCACTGACATGAAGTGGAATGATTATATTGAAACAATTGCTAGGTTTGTTGCTAGGAAAGTTGGTTCCCTGTGTTGTACTCGACAATTTTTCTTGCCAGAATCTATCTTCCATATTTATAAGTCTACCATTCATCCTTGCTTTGAATATTGCTGCCACATATGATCTGTTGCTCATGCTATATATTTAGGGATTCTTTATAAAATCCCAAAAAGAATCTGCAATGTTATTAGTCCTGATCTAGAGTCATGTCTTCAGTCACTTCCCCACTTTTAAGCACAGTACTAGATTGGCAGAAAGGTCTCATCCTTTTACAGTTAAAATGGTTAGATGTAACTGTAATTGCTAACAGTTTCTTTTCTCACACTTCTCGCTTGTGGAATTCTCTTCCCACTTATTGCTTCCCAATCAACTTTCATCTTCAAAAATTTAAATGCAATGTCAATCATTATCTTCTATCTTCTTAATTCCTGTTATTTTATTCTTCTCTCTCCTTAACAGTTTTTTTTTCTCATATTCTCTCACTCCCAGTAATAGTGGCTTTATTGCCTTGCTTTGAGAGACATGATTAAAAAAGTATCTAATATATATAATTGAATGTAATTCTTCATTGATAGAATTCATAATCCTAATATGCAAATTTAATGACAAAAAGTGGTTATATTTCATAAATATTCAAATAAAACTTTTGTTAATAGAATTAAATGATATTAAAATAATTTTTCTTCAACATCTACCTAAATTTATCAACTTTAAAATATATTATTTTATTGTAACCATAATTTTTCAAAATATCTTTGGTAGATATGTATATTTTAAATATCTATAACTGAAAGATGAATGTGTTTTGAAATATTTATAACAACTAGATTATATTTTTATTTGGAAGCTAAAAATTTATAAGATAATGCTCATTTATAACTTTTGAGCAAGCATTAGGCACTGTGACCATGGACCTAACATGTGAGTAACAGTGATGTTTTGGAGAAAATGGAAATGAAAAGGAAACTTATCATTAGAAGGGGGGAGTTGAAATTTCTGAGGCATGTAATGAGGAAGAAGGGCTTGGAAAACCTGATACTCACAGGACAGTTTCAGAGAAAGAGGGATAGAGGAAAGCAGTGTGTAACGTATTTGATCAAAAGGAGAGTAGAACAGTGTTTGTGGGGAAATAACCAAAAGTCAAAACTTATTAAGAGCTACAAGGGACAGTAAGATGTGGAGGGCCATGATTGCCTACGTCCTGAAGAGATACAGTACATAAAAGAAGATGATGTTAAAACTTACCTTATTTGCTGATTGACTGTTCATTGGTCCTGTAAACTTAATACTACATGAAAAAATTTTTTAAATCAAATACAAAATATACAAATACAATTATTTATTTTTTCTACTTGTCACTGTGCAGTGCACAATGAAATTGGACAGCTGTTCCCAGATGCACCAATATAGCTGGCCACTCGTCTTCGAGGATACCTGTCTACTATGGCAGTTAGCCAATCCATATTGAAGATGCTTGCTCAGGCACATTTGTGTTTGCTCAACACCCACAGAGCCCACCTGTGGTTTATACTGTAACTATACTGAGCTAATCTTAGTTACAGTTTCTGGAAGAGAGAGGATGTTATCTAGCATGATCAACAATTTGAATGAGGCCAGCATGCTCAAGCCCTCGGTCACGATGACTTGTGGCTTTATACTAGCACAGCTATTGATGGCCCACAAGAGTTCAGTCTACTCACTTTCACTCACAAGGCTTGGGTCAATCTATGGTATGGTTTTCAGGCACTTTCCAAAAGTGTCACACACTGGGATCAACCTCAATCCAGTTCGATAACATCAGGAAGTCTCCTTCCTGACAAATTGACCATGGTGAGATTCAAACTCGTGTCTCATGATAAGAATGTGAATGTTCTAACCACTCAGCCACCAATACCCACACAAAAATATACATACATATATATATATATATATATATATATATATATATATATATATATATATATACACACACACACACACACAGATGAAACAAGCACAGACATTATCGAATGAAGACAAGTAATGATATTTAAAATATGCATCTCAACCTTGACAATACAGATGGTAATTTTTACCTATTTGGTTATTATTTGTTTTGTTTTTTGGTTTGTTTTGTATTTTTTTTTTTTTTTTACCTTTTGTCAAGATAACACAAAATATTAATAGCAGTTTTTATTAGCTTCTCTTTTCTGTACACATCTAAATGTAAGTAAGACTAATAAGCTTCATTAAAAACAAGTCAATCATGTTTTAGTATTTTAGTACAGTCAAGGTTAAGATGCATAATTGCTAAAGCAATGATCTACATTGGTACATCAATAAGTCTTCAAACTAATGAAAAAAAACATTTATTTTTCTTCCTTGTCCATGCACTTAATCCAGGTGGTGAATATTAATCATATTGATAAAATATTATTCAGTGGAAATTTCAAGTCACTAATAACTTTGTCAGGCAGTGGACCTATTGATCCACACTTATAAAAAGCTGCAGACCTCAGGAAACCACCAGCAAATGGTTCATTTTCTTTGTTTCAGGCAAATCTCTTCCTTCTTTTTCAAGTTTTAGAAATATGACATCTAAACAGTTTGTATATAAAAATGAAAACACAAAATAATTTTAAAAAATTAATAAGGAAAAGCCAGTTTATACTTCCTTGTCAATGTACTGAATTAAGTGCATTGACATGGAAGGAGATTACTGTTGCATATGAGAATATATATATATATATGCAATGAAAACAATAGCATTTTCAGTATGTTGAGCTTATCTCCCCTTAGAAATTTAATTCAACAGGATTTAAAAAATATTGAAATGTTTTTCTGACATCTTTATTCATATAAAATTTTTAAAAATTAAAACAACAAATACTCATCGTAGTTTGTTCTTTGCTCCATCAGAACCCAATTACTGCAAGAAAGCTGAATAAAGTCTTTTTTTAAACATTCAGATAAGTTTATCTTAAAGTAATAACAATTCTTGGCAAAATGCCTTGTGGTATTAATAATAATTTTTGTTCAGTTAAGTATATGTTGATTTATTTTTAACCATTTTTATGTATATTATGGATTCTTTCTTTTTTAATTGTCTACTCAAAAATTACATGAATATTAAAGTTAACAAATAATACTATTTTAATTTCTTTTCCTTTTTTTAATGTTGTGTCTCTTCTGGATATAGACGAACTTGGCTCTCCACACATAACTTTTCTTTATTATCCTTGAATTTATATAAATTCCTGAAAAAGATAGTCGAGTGATATCTTTTTGCCTTCTCCACAATTTTGTTTGAGTTTTCCTTCTTTTTCTTTGTTTTCCCACACTAGGCTAGATAGCCATGTCTACCCTACTATTTAACTCAGAGCATCTGTGCAAAAATGAAGGTAATAGAGTTGGTAGGAATTTGAATATTGTTTACCAATTCCACTGTCTGCACTGATAGCTACTGCCCTGCCTGCACATCCCATATCTCAATAGGCAAATAGATACTAAAATGCAAAATCAGTTGGAATATTTGTAAAGCAAGCTTAAAAATAGAAACTTTGAAAGTGTATTTTATATTTATGCTTGATGCATTGTTCCTGCTATAGTAGAATTCTAAAAATATGAAGAACAATCCTTTTATTATGAAACAAATCTGGTGAGTAATGGCTATTGATATATACCAAGACTCAGAAAATTGCTTTGAATCATTAAAACATATTTAATAATTTTTATTATGATTCCCATTGCTATTCAGTGCTAGGATTTAAGAACTATCCTCTACTTTAAAAGAAACTTTTAAAATAATGTATTTTGGTAAATGTTAGCTTACTTTTACTCAATTTCTGTGTACTTGTGGTGAAAGAGGATGAATCTTAGTTGTTTGCAAAACCAAATATGTAAGCATGTTTTATGTTCATGAAATGCTTCATAAAAAAAAACATAAGTAAAAATAGTTGGAAAGTGTAGAGATAATACAATGCATATGTTTTTCTCTCATGTCAAAATCTGTCTCTACATAAAAAGAACTGTTTATCACTATACAAATTAGTCTAAATATATGTCTGTCTATATTTTGAAGTCTCTTAGGTAGAAA
This sequence comes from Acanthosepion esculentum, assembly GCA_964036315.1. Taxonomy (NCBI): domain Eukaryota; kingdom Metazoa; phylum Mollusca; class Cephalopoda; order Sepiida; family Sepiidae; genus Acanthosepion; species Acanthosepion esculentum. The sequence continues at coordinate 98,852,778 of OZ038492.1, read as the reverse complement.
TCTCATAAGCTTAAAATAGTTTAAATTTGCATAGATTTAAAAAAAGAAAAATTACATTTACTTGGAAGCCATTAAGATCCAAATATTATCATAAAATTACTTATCCAGTTTTAATATTTCAAGAAAAGTTAGCTAAAATATTTTCTTGTATTATTTTGATTAAAAATTAACCCATTCTAAATTAATAATAAGTTAATATAACTATTGCACATATTATTATTTATCACTATTGAGGGGACTATATAAAACTAGAGATGTTCATATCACTTACTGTTGATTAGTCAGTCAAATGAACATCTTAATATTAAATCATTAAGCAACTTAAAAAATCGTGAGGATTGTTTAAAATATACTATTCAGTTAGTGTGTTCCTTTTTTTGCTTTTGAATGTTGATGTAGATTATACTCAAAACTTGTATTGAGTTAATGTCAACCAGGGGTAAAATTCAAGAGACTTGTGAAGTCTGGCATATGTGTTTAAAGTAAATAATCCTTTTATTAGTAAGTTTCCTTAAATACAGATAATATGAATGATAAGATATAAACATTTTAAAATTTTATAACTAAATTAAGCTTATTTTTCATGCGTAAACAACAATGTCAAATCCCAAGATTTTAAATGTTATAGACTTATAAGAAAAAAAACAAACATTAATAGTAGATTATTTTGTTATGCAAATCATCTGAGTTGAAACTATTACATCTACTACTACTACTAGGTATAAACAAACAATATGGCATAAAGTAATCAAGGTAAGAGAGAATATGACTGATTTGAATTTTGAGTTCTTGGCCTTCCTATTCTAATTGGCAAAGCACTATGTCGGACTCCCAACAATATGGAATTGAGTTAAAATTTTACTGTAGGTTCAATCTTTCTGACCTATACAACTTTCTTAAAAGTTGTAGAACATAAAAAAATGACTTGGATATTGTTATAAATAGCATCAAAATATAAGATTTAAGAAAATTTTAAAAACTAATAATATTTCAGTTGTAATATGTGGTATGTTGAAATAAAATCCTGCATTTTAATTCTTCTCTCTCTCTCCCTCTCTCTCTCTCTCTATATATATATATATATATATATATATACACACACACATATATAATAATAATAATAATAGCTGGCCACTTGTATTTGAAGATAGCTATTAGGGCAGCTAGCCAATCCCTATTGCAGACGCTCGCTCAGGCACATTTGTGTTTGCTCAACACAGAGCCCACCTGTGGTTTATACTGCAGCTATGCTGAGCAGACCTTAGTTACAGTTTCTCAGAGAGAGCATATCATCTAGCATGATCAACAATTTGAACAGGGCCAGCATGCTCAAGCCCTTGGCCATGATGACTCGTGACTTTGTGCTAGCACAGCTATTAATAGCCCACAAGAGTTCCGTCTACTCAGTTTCACTCACAAGGCTTGGGTCAAACTATGGTATGATTTTCAGGCACTTCGCATAGGTGTCGCATGCTGGGATTGACCTCAATCCAGTTCGATAACATCAGGAAGTCGCCTTACTGACAAATCGACCATGGTGAGATTCGAACCTGAGTTTCATGGTTAGAAAGCAAAAGTTCTAACCACTCAGCCACACACGCGCGCGCACATGCACGCACGCACGCACGCACACACACACACACACATATTGTGTGTGTAGGATATATAATAGTATCCAAAACAAAAGTGAAAATAAGGCAAAGTGGAAAAGCTATAAACAATTCATTACACCAAGAGTGTCTGCTCTCTGTAGCTTCTTCAGGTAAGAATGGAAAAAAAGCATGTACACATATATTTTATTACTTAAACATTAATTTTAGTGGCTATTCATATTTGAGTAGAGACACTGTTTTTTCATTAAAGGGTATATTTATTTATTTCTGTCTATGGCCTGAATATTCGAGAAATCTTCGTAGTGTCTACTCAAATAATACAAGTATCCACTAAAAATAATGTTTAAGTAATGAAATCTGTCAGATTAATAAATAAAAATTCATCCTTTTCTTTAGTATTTGTGTATTTAGGCAGTAACCCTTCTTTTATGCATATTTCATTGAATACAACAGACAAAGTGCTTTGACTTAGTTTTTTATACAATTTCTCATGCGAATAAGAATAATAATTTTTTTTTCTTTCCAGATGATAAATTATATAAAAACTGTCCAAATGATCTTCTATTCCAAGTGCTTTCGGCTATACATTTAGCCATTTTCAAGGATGAAATATTTTAACTGTTAAATAAGAAATAGTTTGTTGCATGTATGTATTTATATAATGTTTTCATTTTTCATGGAGACCTACCGGTCACTGTTCAAAACATACTTGTTGACAACACAAATATAATAGCATCATCTACATACATGCAAATAAGGCTAAAAATAATGGAAGCCTTATTAATAAAAGCCAAAAAAAACAAAACTTAATAATATCAACTCTGAACACAGACACAATATCATGACCGTGTTTTGAAACATTTCCACCTTACCTCTGAAATTTTATTTATTATTTTTTCCTCAGTAGTAGATAGGTTTCATCTATCATCCAGTTCACATCCCTCCCAGTTTTTTGAACAGGAGTAGAAGTTTAACTCTTGTTTCTTGTTTAGGACTGGATTTCTGCTTCCCTCTAAAATCTACTTCAACTCTGAGATTTTATTTATTATATTTTTTAATATTTTATTTTATTTTATTCAATAGGAGTAGATAGGTGTCACCTATTATCCAGTTCACACTCCTCTCCTGTCCTTTGAACAGGAGTAGAGGTTTACCCCTTGATTCCTATTCAGAATTGGGTTTCCAGTTTGTCCTAAAGTCTTTTTCATTCACTCTCACTCCTAGTACACCCTTGCATCTTAGTAGCATTATCATCTTGTTTAGGATTGAATTGATTTAAAAAAACAAGAACAAATTGACTTTATAGTTGCCTGTTCATGATATGAACTAGTTCTAAATGACTGTTTAGTACATCAGTTATATTACTATTAGTAAATTGACTTGTTTACTCTACCTTACTAATCTTGCTAAAACAGTGAATTTTGTAATTATACAGCTTTGCTTTATTTTTTATGCAAAGATTAGTTTATATATTTCAGTCTGGTGCTTCAATTACTTAATAATTATCTATAAACAATGTTATATTAAATTTTAAAGATGTAGAGTAAGTTTTCATGATTTTTTTGAGGAAAAAATAGTGTTTGGAGATACAGTAATTGCATTTTATTAATAGAACCCAATAATAAACTTTCATTGGTCTGACCTTGAGCAATAATTTTTTAAATTAAAAGAAATAATTACAAAGTGAATTTTATTGCTTTATTTTAAATTTTTGCTTTAAAAACTCTCTAAATATTTGTCTTATATTTCTACCCAAAAATGAGATATTTTATTTAAATGATCTGAAATTAAATTAAAATTCCAGTAATGTTAAGCAAGATGTTGGTTAATATATTTTAGTATATATACTAACAAAGTCAAATTGTAGTCTGGACATTATAAATGACAGTGATTATCCAATTCATATGAAATTTATGTTACCTGTTCCATCATCATCCTTTATTTTATGATGCGTGGATTCTTTTGGTTAAGTTACAGATGAAATCATTTATGCTTCTTCTCAGACGTCCTTGAATCTGATACTAGACATGTTTATCATCATTTTCCTCACCTCTATAGTTACATTTTGTATCACTAAGAGCCTCTTTAGAAAAAAAATAAAAAATTTCCTAATATAACATTTTAAAATGAAGATGCCATCCGGATGCTGCTTTTTTGTTAGAAATGAAATCTTCATGCAATACTTGATGAACCTGTTCAAGTTTCTTCTTTCATGAACAGGTTATTCAAGTTAGATCCCTTTTTTTTCTAAAGGTCTTTTTTTATGGATAAAAGTTCATCTACTATTAATAGAATTATAGGAAAGAAACATTTCTCTGAAAAAGAAGAAAAACTTGCATGTTTCAAATAATTTTATCTTTCTGTGCAGTACATTTTGATGCAGATGTTATTTCTCTGATAACATCTCATAGTCTCATGCAACAAGGCTTCATAATGAAATCTTAAACAATATTCTTTTTAATTCTTGTATTGAAAAAATATTTAATTTTTTGCAATATAGAATACATTGGAGGAAATCTAAGCAAAAAGAGGTTTCAAAGGCACAAAAAATAATATTGCTCTCTTTAAAGAAAGTCCTTTATTCAATGATTTAAACCATTCAAGTTGATTTTTAATATGCAAATTAAAATTAAATTTGCTGAAATTTACAATAGAACACTTTTTTTTTTTCTTCAGGTATTGAATTTATCAGATGTTCTATCTTGTGAAATATCTGACAAAAGTGTATTATGCTTTTACAAAGGATTTTTTTTCTTCAGGTATTGAATTTATCAGATGTTCTATCTTGTGAAATATCTGAAAAAAGTGTATTATGCTTTTACAAATGATTTTTGTACATATACTTTATTTCATGATGCCACACCCAAATATATTCATTAGAGTTGATGTCAGGAGATTGATTATCATGTAGCAATTAAATTTAAGAAAAGAATTTAAGTATTAATAGTTTTAATTTTTTTCTTCCTGAATGTCATGTTTCATGAAAAGTATGCACCGCCATAAATGAAGATTGGGAGAAGTTCCTCCTACAGAATAGGTTTTTCTCAACCAATGTTCTCTATTAATTCCAGAAGAGTTTAACAACTATTGCTCCAAATTGCTCTTAATACAGAGTGGGAGTGTAAGTAAAACTTTTGGCTTAGCAATCTGTAGACAGGTACTTTTTCAAACATTGAAGGAATGAAAACAATTTGGAAAGATGACTGTGTGGAAAATTCAAGGAACTGTCCATTATTAAATTTGTTCACTGATTTTTCCTTTCAATGTTTGATTTATAAAGGGGCTTTCTTCTGACTGCTCTGTGATATAAAGGGTTGAAAAATATCAAATTGTTATACTTTCGTTACACCAAACACACAACTACCACATTAACTGCCTTTTTTGTTCACAATTTTTTATCATAATAAAATACTTTTTGGTAGTATCAGTCAACCTGACTGAAACATGGAGAATTCTTTTGCATTACAACTGAAAATAGAATTCTTATTATACATACTAATTAAAGGTGTTTCATCTCACCTTTGCATGACAGTTTGCTGCATTATGGAATGATTGTATGATTATTGCTCTTGTATTTTTTTTATATTAACTGTTGAATGATTTTTAGTGTGTATATTATTATTAAATATTCAATTAAAATAAAAACAATAATGTCTAATTTTGTTGTAAACCTGTATGAGTATCATAGATTGTCTGCAAAAAAGTACATAATTTTGTCTGAATTATCTTAATAGAGAAAAATGAAATCTTTGATAATTGAAACTTTTCATAGGCTACAATATAGATTAGTCAATGCTTTGTTTTTTTTTTTTTGTTTTTTTTTCATATATCTGTATTGATTATTTCATTTTATTAGTAGTCCTTTTCCGTCTTAAAATATATGGAGGTAAGAAATGATTCATACGTAAATTGTTAAAATTTAGCTTATTTTTTTTATATAAGGAAAATATATAAATCAATACTTACAGATCACTAGATAGATATTACACTGAGAAAGAAATTCTGTTACTCAGACAAATGATGTTGTTCCAGACTAATTCCAAATCTGTGTTCAATATTGTCAGGTTTTTAAGATGTGCATATGGCATATTTATGTTTAAGGTAAACATTATATTAATAATATATTAGTACTGAATATAGTATTGTTATGTTCAAGATAAATAGTATATTAGTAAATAGTAAATTTATGTTCAATCAAAATTTAGATGATGATGGGAAATAACTGAATAAATATGAAATACTTACTTTATTTCTGATATCTTCAGAAATCTTTGTGATACTTAATTCTTGTATTTATGGGTTGAGCTAGTCAACTGTTGAAAGAATTATCAATAGTCGCATATTATGTTCAGGTTAAACTGGCCTCAATATCTCTATTGTCTCTCAGATCTGTCCTGGTTGAAACCTCTCAATATATTCATTACTTACAACACCCAAGATCAGTTACATGGGCAAATTGCCTCCTCCAGTTTGACCAATTAGCACACAACTTGTTATCGGTGGAAGCACACCAAACTGTACAAAAACCCTCATTACTGCACGTACTACTAAAATGTATGGAGGGGAGAGTAATGCCATTTTCACGGAGCAAAACTTGCTGATGTCACATGCCTCACATTAAGGTAAGACCCTTATTTTACTATACACCAGATACAAGCCACTCTGGCTTGCTTGCTTCTATGGGGCTGTTCACCACAATATTACCCTGGTCTTGCTGAATAGCATCTATATTACTCTGCTCTTACTGAATAGCTTTTATATTACCCTGCCCTTGCTGAATAGCTTTTATATTACCCTGCCCTTGCTGAATAGCTTTTATATTACCCTGCCCTTGCTGAATAGCTTTTATATTACCCTGCCCTTGCTGAATAGCTTTTATATTACCCTGCCCTTGCTGAATAGCTTTTGTTATTCCAGAAATTTCCTTTCTTAGAACCTAACAAACTCAACAAAGTCAGTGCTTGATGATGGCATTTTTAATCTATAGTTTTTGATACCCTTTGCAGCACATGGATGTTGTGAATTTTGCTGTCCTATCAATTTTCAGTGATATCTCTAAAGCAGCACTGGTTGAATAGTGGTGATAGTTTAATGTCCATGTTTCACATCTGCAGAACAGTCTTGGTAACTTAATAGTTTTGTATCAAATTGGGCTTTTAGGTCTTTGCATACATATAAGTATTGATGTGCATGTTTTTCTATTCACTTACACACTGACATTGATTGAAAGAAAAATAAACATCTCCATGGCATTGCTTTAAAAAGATAGGCTTCTATGTTATAGACTAAATTTTGTACTGGTGGAATGTATGGGAGTTCTTAATTTTCATGTGTGTAAAATAAAAAACATATTGTGTGTCTGTGTACTTTTATGTACATATAAATGTATGTTTATGTAAATTTCTATGTTTTCATTGATTTGAATGAAGTTAAAATGATAGGAGAAGATGGCTAGGTTAGTGTGATGACAGAAGTATGCTTAAATTCCTGCAGTTGAGGCAACCAAGTAGGAAAGCTCACTAGAATAATTGCCATGAAAATATTTTTAGAAAAGACAGAGGGAATCTCCATCATAGTGTGAAAGTGACTGAAGTTGAGATTTTGGGTCAGGATCAATTATAGAATCTTCTTTGAATTTTGTCAAGAATCTCGAGATATATAGTAGAAGCACCAGACCATAAAATGGCAACAATATTCAATACATTGACAAATGTGCAAAATCTCATAATGTCTCCAGTTCTCTAAAGTAGGCACAAATAATTTTTGTATCAAAATTTACTCCAGTTTCTCTTTTTACTCAGAGCATAGAGATTTTGATTATGATTTTAACTTTTATAAAAGTCTATGCTCCTTCACTCATCTTAATTTCATGCCAAAACTTTTTAAGTAAGAATGACCACTAAATTCAAATCACCATCCTGAACTATCCAAGATTTTGGATAAACAAATCCTGAATTAATGTGATTCAGTCCGTTTTAATATTTATGAATTATATAGTAATTCTCATTTGTTCAGATGGAGAGCAATAAAAAATGCTATACAGTCTAACAAATTTTATTTTTCTCACTCTAATCATAAAAATGATCAACAAGATAAATATGTTTGTATATATCAATAATCCCATATGCAGTTTCATTTTTTTTATTTGTATTTTTATAAAGTTTATACAAATAGGATTATTATTTATAAATTTTCATTTTATATTGTGTAAGTATTTCACTATAACACATTCAAGACACATACGTTGGTGTTATTCAGCATTTCCCATGTCTTACCACTTTTCAGTCTCTCTATAAACTAGGAGATAGAAAATGAATATTTTTCATCAGTTACCCCTTCCCCCACACACGCCTTTTATTTTTTATTTATTTATTTTTTTTTAAAGAGATATTTTGCACCTTAAGTCTTGTACACAATCCTCCCAGGCCTTTTAAACAAAAGTAGAGGTTTAGGCTTGGATTTCTGGTCTTTTCTAAAGTCTTCTGATTCTCTTTCACTCTCAGTAACCCCTTGCATCTTAGGGGCATTATTGCCTTGCTTGGGGTGAATTCATTAAAATAAAAAAGTGTTGTGCATATATATATATATATATATATATATAAAAAGACAAAAGCAAAACTTATCTTAGTTAATATGTTTTGTCTTCTGGATGAACTTTAATAAGGAAAATATGAGATTTTATTTTAAAATAAAAAAATACTAAAATAACTTAAATATGAATTACATTAAAGAAAGATTCAACAACCTCATTTACTCACTTTCAATTATTAGACATTAAATTATGTCACTTAGCATCTTCCATAATTTACCAAAACTTTTCAGTTAACCTGACGAATATTTATGAGCATCTCTTAAATTAAAAAGTTTTGAAAACTAACAATGGTTTTACATTTGTTTATAAATACTTGTAAAATAAAATCCTCACATTTGCCTTGAAAAAGTCCATTAGAGGATGGATGGCTAAGATAAGTTTTCCTTTTGTCTTTATTCATATAGTACTAATACAGATATATCATAATTATATCTGAAATTTTTATGCACACACACACACATATATATTTGGCTGATGAGAGTGCTATTTTCAGGTATGTGCTTTTGTTTTATATATTTAAACATATTCTTTATATAAACAGAAAAGTGCTATTTCTACAAAAGAGGTGAACACCTGAAAATTAAAATAAAGAAGCAAGCTGCTTTTCTTTGCTTCTTTGCCAGCAATCATTTCATGTTAATGTTCTTAGAAAATGCATAGACCTCAAAACTAACATGTAAACCTTTGCTTATAAACATTTGCATAAAGGAAATCCCAGATCACATCTGGCAGAACTTTATATCCTACAATGTGAATGACTCTACATCACCTTTGATATATCTGCTGCCAAACAGTATCAAGGATGCAAGAAAACAAAAACCTTGAGAGAAGTAGGGAGAGAGAGAGATAAGTACTGTTATTTTAATATAATATCCACAGTCTGCTTGTGGGACCATATATATATATATATATATATATATATATATATATATATATATATATATATATATGCTTAAGGAGTGCACTTCTTCCTCTTGGAATATTGACTCTTCTTTGTTTTCAAGATTCATTTTGAAATAAAAAAATGATGCTGTTTACTTTTTGAGTAGTATGAGAGAAATAAAATACTGTAGAGTGCATAGTATTTTTTAAGACCTTATTTGAGGTACAAAATTGTACTAAAGCAATAAAAATGGATATTGTGAAGACACAGCATTTTTTTTTTGTCTCTTTTAATTATGTCTGCCTTTATTCGTTTGGGTATCTTTTTTTCTTATTCACAACGTGTAAAATGTTAATTATGATATTGCATTTAAAATTTAATATTGGTTGAACCTTATTAATCCAAGATTCACTTGTTAGACATTTTTCATGGTTCAAGAGGTGATTTCATTTTGTCATGAAAATATTGTCAAGAAATCCACACTTGACTGGTAGAGGGTTAATCCCAAATTTTATAAAAGTAAAATTTATCATCAGAATCTTTGTGTCATGAATAAGAAAATAATTTGATAAAATTCTGATATAAAAGTACTTTTTGTACACTCTGTAGAACAGGAGATGTTTTTGAAAATTGATCAGGTGAAAAAGTGAAAAAAATACTTTAGAAAATGTTTAGATGAAAAACACCTCAATTTTAAAAACCTACCAAAAAGCAACTAATTATTAGAATCTAGTAAAAGTTTTAGATATTTATTGCTAAGATTGTTTTTTGTTCATAATTTTTCTGTAATTTTTTACAATTATTTGATTAGTTTCTTTTTCTTTACTTTTTCTTCTAATCAATTTATTTGTGTCTCAGTAAAATTATATTACAGTATTAAGCACTTTGTCATCATGAAGTTTAATAAACCTGAGAGTATGTAAATTATTTTGCTATCACTCATATAGTGCAGTATATGCATTATTTTCCTTTTTTTTTTAAAAAAAAATTTCTTTATTCTAAGCTTCATTGGTTTAGAAAATTCACTACACTAGCAACTATCTGGTTCCAAGCTTGTTGGATTAGTTAGGTTAAATATGTATAATAAAAGAACCACAAATACTTATCATTTATTAAATTACTACACTAATTACCTGACTTGTAATTATCTCTAGCCCTAATAAAGATGTGTACACTATATCTTAACTTTTGAAAATTGTATATTGAGAAATAAATGCAGCCAGTTACCTTCAGTTGCTTTTCTCTTTAAATTGAATTAAAGTTAATAAGTGACAACTTTCATATGTAATCACTTCCTTCTGGTTAATTTTTGCAAAGTGTTTTAAAATGTTTTATAACAATCTGCATATAACTAAGTTTAGAGTTTCACTTACTTGCAAGTAATAACAAAACACAGTCACTCAATTAGAGATTAACTCATAGTCATTTTAAAGAGAACTTTCCTAGACAAAGAGTAATGCTATAATTTAACTTGAACTTCAAGTATAAGGCAGGCAATCAGACTCATTTTTCTATTTCTTTTTTTGCAGTTTAACCAAAGTATAAGGGTCAATCAATGTAATGTGATACGTAGTTATTAGTTGAATTTAACACTGAAAACACTGGTTCTTATTTGATCTTCAAAGTCAATCAGTGCTGAGTCTGGTCTGTACTTGGATGGAGAATTGTTTCAGAACACTGGGTACTGTAAGCAATCTGAATATGCTTTGGCTTTAATAACCCACAAAGGGTTGGTAAGCCATAAAAAACGCAAATCAATCAATACATGAATCTAGATCTAAAATTTCACTATACAATGGTATTTGCAGTTGATGTAATGGATATTAGCTTAGAATGAGAAATCAGGAAGCTAAGTTTGAATTCCAGTTGGGTTCATTACATTCACTTATGTGCAAATACCCTTGAGAAAAGTATGAATCCACCACCTCAACTATGGATTAAATAGTAGTTCTATCTTGAAGAATTATTGTAATTCTGAAAAAAATTTTAATACAACAATCACTCATTAAAAAAGAATTATTCTTATAATTTCAAATATTTTGGCTTTAAATAACCAACAATGGGTTGAAAAGCTGTAAAAAAACAAAAAAGAATATCACTCCTTTATAGTGAATGATGGATTTCACTAAGTGCATTGACAAGGAAGTAAATTATGTTGAAAAATATTTGTTGAGTAAAATGCTTTTGTCATTAAGTTATAGACATACCTGTGTATTTTGATAAAATTTTAATAAACTGTTACCATATTGCACTGAAACAGTCTTAGCTATTTTTTATAATTATATATCTATTTACAATAATGCAGAAAGAGAGAGAAAAATAAGCTATCTTTCTTTATCTTCAAGTGAAGTTCATCTGTTAATTGAGGTAATTTCATCCAATGAAGATATTTTGATCTTAAAAATATGGCTTTAGTTTTAAGCATTATAAAGCTGAAATCTGCTAAAATTAACTGGAATTTGTTTTTTTGTAATTAATTCAACCATAGAATATTTGTCAGCTTGTTGTTAATGCTTTAATGATAAATTTATATTTTTTATTATAAACATGAATGTTAGAAAGATATTCTTTCTTAAAAAATATATATAAAATGAAAGACTTGAATCATAAAAATATTTCAATTCAAAGTTGTATTTGGTATTATTATAAATGTAAAGATATCTGTCACTATCAATGTTTTATTTATAAAACCATTTCTTACAAATTAAGCTCTAAACCCATTTTTATTTTCGCTTTTCAAACTATGAAAATAGACATTCCGATTTGTAATCATTACAGCAAATTGCTTTCATTAAAACAGGATCTTGCTCAACAAACACAGTGACAGCACCTCACCAAACAACAGAAAAATGTTCCCTGAGAAAAAATTAAAAAAAAACTTAAATACTGCCTCATGGTTAAATCCACTTTTTCCATAATAGAAATAAACTATTGCTGCTGCTTAAAACACATCCATTAAAAGGAGGAGTAAGAGTGTAAGGAGTCAGCATAGTTAACAGCTCTCCCCCTTTTTACGTTTTCATATAGATCATAGTGGTAGCTTATTTATCACACGTTTTAATGTACAATTTCTTTTTTTATTTTTAAGGAAGAGATATTCTAGGCTCACATACATGATGCAGAATCTTGTTAGAAGAGGCACCTCTCTTAGTCAGGCAATCTGCAACTTGGCTTGAACCTGAAATCCATTCAAGTTTATGTATTACCTTTTCATCAAGCATCTGCAGTTTCAATTCTCAGCCTTTTATCTAATATTTGAGTAGATGAGTGTGCGCACTAGTATAGGCCTGCATTGTCTATTTTACATATTACTAGAAGATTTTCCAGCTTGTCTTCAATACATAAAAGTTCTAGAAGATATTTTCTATAAAAATTGCAGGCTTCCATAGTATCAATCATAGTGTCTCTGCTGGCTACATACTTTTTACAATTCTCTTGACTTTGAGGTTTCCAAGAAATAGGAACATAACTATCATTGTCACTCACAATAATGAAAATATATCCTGCTTGAGATCCTCCATTGTTAAGTCCAACAAATCCTGCATCACTATATGCTACCACTTTCATTCTGGCATGATTGCCTAAGTTAGGTATTAACAGTCTGGAGGAGATTTTCTTAGCTTTTCTAGCTGATTTATTTACCAGTAATATACTCTCCACCTTTCTATCTTTTAAAGATAATGTCACATCATTTATCTCATAACTTAAATCAGACCGTGTCTGTATAGCTAACCAGTTTAGCTTTACTATTGAGCTTCTACATAATTTGAGCTCATCATTTAACAAAACTGAGTTTGAATTATTGTCAGTCTTTGTAGGGATTGATTTGACAAACTCATTTTGACTAATTATTATAGATTCCTTTTGCTGATAAATCTCAAAACCATGATATTTGAAACTTGAAGTTTCCTCTGAACTGACAATAAAGACTTGCTTGATTTTCTTTATCATATTTTCTTCAAAATTTCCAATGCCTGCCCAGACAAAGTCATCCACATGAGTTGGTATAATTCCATTAATCTTATTATCATAGTACCATATAAAGACAGCTTAGTCATACTTAGATGGGCAGTTTCCCAGTTTCATTAGCTCTTCTCTGTTAAATACCATTCTCGAGAAGCATCCTTCAATCCATATATGCATTTATTATTTAACTTCCCTATATAACATTCAGGAACTTCAGCTTTTGGAGGAGGTTTTAGAAAGACTGTCCTTGCAAAAATGCTATCTTGATATCCATAGAATGACCTGTCCACCTCAAAGCCATAATGATGGTCAGGATAATTAGTAGGTTCTCCTTTGGGCAAGTAGGTGAGTAACTTCTAACATATCCTGAGTTTTCATCTTGGAATCCTTTTGCAACCAGTCTGGCTTTTATTTTAATTTCATCTTTTGTCTCTTTTTTTGGTGCCAATCCATCTTGTAATTGTATTTTGGCCTGAGTTTGATACAATAGGGTATGCTTTGTCTTCAGCCCGGCTATTCCTTCATTTTAGCTTCAGCACATTTTACAATATGAGTTTAAAGTATAGGTTTTTGACTGTTGAAAGTAAGCTAATTTTCTCATTGTTTAAAAATTCCTTTTGAAGAGGGTCACTTTCACAAGGGACTTCTTGTAGATTTTCATTTTTGTAGTTAAGAAAGTATTTCCACTCTACCACATTTATCCCCAAATCAAACTAAAATGAATCTTTCCCCACAGTACATACATTTAAAATATTTTTGTTTTTGCCAGTAGTTTTTCAGCACGACTGATAACTTTCATTGTCTGATGCCACTTTGTACATTATCTCTTGCCCTATTCTTGGTAAAATTACATTATCTGTCTTCACAGATGTTTTTGATGGACATCCAGCCTTTTTTGGATCCTGACTGCTACTCAATTCATGAATTTTTGCATTGTCACTCACGGAAGGACTAATATTTTTCCCATCAAATGAACCCTCCACAACATCTTTAAAATCTGTACTGTGACTATCTTAGCCCCACCCATGAATCATCTTCCAAATTTCCCCTATTAGATGGATTCTTATCAGGTGTTGGCGCATTCAATTCTTCAACAAAATCATTTTTATACATCTGTAGACAACATGGATAGACTTTCACATAGATTCCTTCATGCTTGACCAACACCTGCTTGTTTTCTGTTCCTATAACTGTTCCTGGTCCCACCCAACAGTTTGGTTCATTTCTCTTAAAATATACGAGATCCCCTATTTCTATATTTAATAGTGGTAATGGGTATCAACTTTTGATGTAAATCTCTTCTAATTTCTTCAGATGGCTGCCTGGATAATGGCCTTTCTCACTGTATGCATAGCAATCAAGTTGTTAGCTATGGATTCACTTGATGTAACACCCTCTAAAGCCGGGGGTTTATTTATCAGAACAGAAGTCACATTAGGATTTTGTCCAAATACAAATTGATTTGGACTATAAGCATTGATGTTATGCAAAGTATTTTTGGAGATCAGTGACCAAGCAACAGCAAGTTCCAAACTGCAACCAGTGTCTTCCATAGTTTTGAATGCCATTTCATTAAGTGGCACTCATTTAATCCATTGCTCCATGGACTTTGTGTAGGCATACTTCATACAATAACATTTAAATTCTGGGCCATGTCTCTGAAAGCTTCATTCATTCTTGCCTGTTATCAGTTAGAAAAATAGGTCATCCAAAACTGAAATACAATGTTAATAATTTATGAACTTTCTTTTGATTTTACTTTATTCTAATTCCATCTTTTGTCTCCTATTTTCATTAATTACGCTCTGCTACCAGTTGTTAAAACAGGATCTTGCTCAACAAATACAGTGACAGCACCTCACCAAACAACAGAAAAATGTTCCCTGAGGAGAAATTTCAAAAACTTAAGTACTCCCTATATAGTTAAATGCACTTTGGCAACAAGGGAAATAAGTTACTGCCACTGCTTAAGATATATCCATGAAGCTGAGGAATAAGAGTGTAATTTGTTAGCCAAAGTGGTGGTTTTAATCCTAGGTAGGTGTCAGCATAATTAACAGTCTACATTAATCAATAAATGCATTTTTCCATTCATATTTCAATGGTACTTTTGTATATACCATTAGAGTTTCCACAAAAGGGGTTAATGATATACTGGCTGTTAAAAATTAGTAAATAGTCAAAAATATTTACTATAGAAAATACATGCATATATGCACCCCATAACTCATTGTTGGGCACAATATATACTATTTCACCTTTTAGGGTTGTATATGACAGAGTTTTGTTTCAACATCTGTCTATATTTCCGCTAGGAAGTATTGTAACTATTCACATCATGAATATGGCAATAAAGATGAGGACAATAGTTTGAACGATGTAAATAGTGTAAATAGAGTTTTGTTTGTTGGGCGTGGCCACATGAAATTTAGTACAGTCTGTAACATGTCCCATACAGGGTTTTAATCTGGTGAGTGTAGATGCAGTTGAATATCTGGAAGTCTGTCTCATATTCCTGAAACCAATTGTGTGTCTTCTGCTCACATTCACTCTCCACCAGATGATATATAGCAAGCATGAAGATGTGCAAATGGTTTGCCACAAAATCTGTACCTATCAAGATAGACACATGTTTTGTTTGTGCTCCTTATAAACTTCAATAGAACATAGACCACAGTATTGGAGAAATGAAAGCATAACAAGGTGATAGCATGCCAGTTATCTACAGTCCAATGATAATATTCTCTGTCCCAATTTAGGTATCGTAACCAATGCTATGTTGTCAATAAAGGTAACCATGTTGTCCAGTGGTTACAAAATCTTACAGAATGCAATGTATTTTGTGCATTGAATGAAAAATCAAGAAGCACAAGCATTAAATTGGGATGGGATTTGATGTTGTGTTCCCCTTTGTCTGGTTGTTACCATCCTTATCAATCAAAAGCTGTCCTGCTATTGCATTAATTGTGAGTATCCACAGTTTTCATTTGCCACCAGCCAGAATTCTCATATTCCTATATTCCAGGTATGCACTTGCTATTGATGCCTAAGAAAAAAAACCTAGGGCATTTACCACCTCTCAGATAGTGCCCTCATTGTTCTGGCCCCGACAATCATTCCTCACTCATTTGGTGTCAGATATTTTCTGTGTCCTGTGTATGTCATAGCTACACTGTCTCTTTATACATTACATCAAACATACATCATTTGGCTAAGTCCATTTATACAAGTGGGGAGCTAAAAACCATTTAGTGTACTGCTATCTCTAATTTTTGGGCACTTTATTTTATAAAAGTTGATATGTCATGAATTCTCAGTCATTTGTAACAAGGTTGGACTAGCAGTACCAACAAGAACAAGTAGTCACATTTCCTGTCATGTTAAAATCCTGAAAGTCTGTGTGCAATACCTGTGCCTAGAAGAATAGAATAATTTTCTATGTTGATTAAAACACTTTTATAATATTATGATTATCAAATGTATTCAGTTATATTATTAATGTTTCAAAAACAGCAGGTGCTGTTGGGATTCACTGGAAGTTGATCTTCATGTTTCTCTGCATCTCAGGATATGTGAGAAACATGTGCAATGGAATATTAATTAGATAAAAATAACAATTTTTTTTTTATATTTTGATTAATTTTTGTATTAATTTCTTATGAGAGGAAATTAATAGTAATACAGCCTGTTATTGACACTATTTTTAAAAATTAACACAAAAAGAATTACCTTAGGCAGCACATTTTAATTATGATTGTGAAATATTTGGGAAAAATGAATTCATAATTAAATATTCTTACTTTGTCCACAATATAATTAATTTAGCCAAAGCAATATACAATAATTCTGTATTTTTTTCATTATTGAAAGAATTGAATTATTAACTCTAATTGGAATTAAAATGATAAAGACATGTTGACTGTCCACTTAAGAGTTAATCATTTTTCACTTCTGTCTGTTCATCATTTATTATTGTGAAAAATTAAAATTAATTTCTTTCATTGTATAATACTGATGATATTATGTTAATTTTTAACTAAGCTTTCTCTGTTAATAATTTTACCACATTTTTATTCAGTGACCTTTGCTTCTTTTGGCTGTGCCTTATCACTTATTGAATAAACAGTTTATCTCATGTTATAAAAGAAATCACAACTGAATTGATTCTTCTAAACTATTTTTCATCTTTGGATACTTTCTAAAAGTTCATGTTTTAGTTTTCAATAGATCTTCCATAAAAAGTAAGCTTGGCTGTTATACAGGTTTATTTTCTCCTCAAAAATTGAAATTGTTTCATTCAAGTTCTGTTTTCAATTTTATTCATTACATTATGATTATTATGCATGATATACATTTAAGATTAGTTTTCTAATATTATATATAGTTTTTAAAATTAAAATCAAGTTTTCTTCTTCCAAATAAACCTTTGAAGGCTGTCATTGTCTTTCTATTTCTCTTCTTTCATGCATTTCCCCAACTGATTGACCAATTTTTACATCATCTTTGTACTTTGTTAAATCAAATTAACTTGTGGTGAAAGAATATTAAACTTTGATATTCATTTTTCTTCATATTTCTATTGTTCATTTCAGTAAATATCTTGAAATTATTTTTTCTTTTATTTTGAAGAAAGTTGAATCTCAAAATTTTTAATTTAATTTTTTGTTTGAAAAATGTTCTTCACTTTTTAAAATGTTTTCTATCTTTCTTAGCATTTAAGCTAATGTAATAAACTTTATTTTAGTATAATATATTTATTGAGTTTTGTGTTTCTGATAAATTATGCTCCCAATATGTGTGTGTGTCTCTCTCTCTCTCTCTCTCTCTCTCTATATATATATATATATATATATATATATGTATATATGTATATATATATATATACTCATACATACAAGAGGATCCTGAAAGGTTTTCAGTATGATCCACTTCTCAAAATCTGGCCAATTGATCAAACATCAGGGCTTCTTCAATTGGTAAAGAATTTTTCAGCACCCCATAGCATGTTTTTCAGAAAACTCCTTGAATAAACCATTAAAAAGTAATAAAAAAAGACTAACACCAATTTTTAATGGCATTTATTCATAATTAATATTCTATTGAGAATTACAAGAAATATATATTAAAATTGAAACATTGACGGTATTTTTGTATAAATGCAAAGAATTTAAAATGCATTCAAGCAGAATTAGGTTATGTAAAAGTCAATTTAAATACTTAACTGTGGATCATTTATTTTTCAAAATGCTAAGAAAAGTTGTTTCATAAAAATCTAACTTGATTTTAATATTAACAGTTTTCTTGTAATTCTGCTTTCTTTAAAAATTGGTCATTTAAAAAAAAATTGGCCATTTTAAAAAAAACATTTCTATGAATTTTGCTGAATGTATAAGTTTTTATTGAAAGACTTTTTGTGTAAAATGTCAGATTTCCTATAAAAAAAATAACATATCTATGATAATTTATGAAATATACTCAAATAATTAACTATTAAATACTTTCTACCATTTATTCTATAAAATCTTTGAACATTTTTACCTCATAATTTACCAATTTTTTTTTTTAAATTTAAGAATAAGCAGTTTTGTGAGTAGATCATCAGAGTACTTACACTTTGAAATCAGCATTGTTTAGCATCTCTAGACTGTTTAAGATTGTATTTAAATTTGAGTTACCTGTACAGGTTACCATATATATATATATATATATATATATATATATATATAATATGTTCTATCTATTAATTTTTTAAATTACCAAATTAGGCATTTTATGTTATCAGTAAATTTGCCAAAGTTCATATTTATTTTTATTTGATATTATTTTTTTCTGAGTACTTTCAAATGTTGCTACATTCTATATGAAATACTCAGGAAGAGAATAATATAGAATATAAATAAATATGAACTTTGGCAAATTTACTGATAACATAAAACACTTTATTGGGAAATTTGAAAAATTAAATTTAAGAAATTGAAAGACAACTTTTCCATATTATTTAACCAACCATGTTTGAGAGAATTATTGTTACCAAAATAAAATACACTTTTTATATATATATCTGTGTGTGTGTGTGTACATATATATATATATATATATATATATATATATATATATATATATTTCACTCCTGTAATTCACTACTACTAATAAGCTGGGCTTTTTCCCCCCTGATGATGGCTATGCTGGCTGAAACTGGTCGAGGAACCTAATTTAAATAATAAAACAAAAAATATTAATATACAATCCAGTGTGCCTAAAATTTTAATTTTTTAACATTTTTCTATTGTTCAAGACATATATATATATATATATATATATATATATATATATATATATATATATATATAACTCCACATCCCACGAGAAGTATGACTGTCTGATTTGGGTCATTTCCATGGAAACCGAATGCAATAGAATATTCATATCATGTTTGGCAGACCTGCTTTAGCATGTCTGTCAGAAAAGAGTTAAAGAATATAATTAGATTGCCCTAAAAAACATATACATACAACGAAAAATGAACGTTGGTGGCCATCTTGTTTCGATGTTCTCAAGTGAACAATCAGATCTTAGAATCCCTCTGATGATCATTTTGAAGCAACACCTGATTTTTCAAAAGAGAACAATTGTGGAGAACATACCGGTACTGGAGTTTTGCTCTGAAGTTCTTTTATAAACATTACATTCTCAGATTTTTGTCTTTTTTTTTTCACTGATAAATAACTAGAGAGTTGTCAGTAAGAAGTGTCTTACTTGTTATGATAACCTGGCTTTACTTCCTTTCTGTTCTTTCTCTTCTCACTCTCTTTAAGACAACATAGGAGAACATCACTGTGTATATGTGTAAAAGAAAATAAAAATGATGACAACTTATGCTGGCATAGTTATAACAAAAATAACAAATCACATAATCTTAAGTGACTATACACTTGCTCACATTTTAGGAAGTAAAACGAAAGGGATTCTCTTTATTGTTTTTATTATTTTTAGATTGTAGAGGTTACCCCAGGAGTATTAAGGAAAGCAATATCATTGAACATTGTCAGCAAACTGTGTCCATGTAGAACATTATCTATATAGCAACAAACAATTTAATCTCATATAACTGAAATACTTGCTTTTATTACTTCTCTTTGATTTCTTCCTTTTCTGTTCCCAAAAAGGAGAAATAACATTGACTACCCAGAACCAATATTACTCATTAGTGAAAGTGGTATCAATTTCATCAGTATCACATAATAGTAGCAAGAATATGACAATCAATATTGAGATTAAAAAAATATATTGTTATTTCATTTTTAATGTCATTACTTTCCTTTTTGATAATAAATTATACTTTTCTCTTAATTTTCAGCAGCTTATGAGAAGGGGGTGCTGAAATCTTCTTTTTCCTAAAATCTGGTCAAATCACTAAATATAACATTTTTAGGGGAGACCCTTTGAGGTCAGGTCAGGAACTTTTTAGCACTTTCTTGTTTATTATAATAATAAAAACAAATTAAGATGAAATGTCAAGTACAACTGCCAATAACATGTTTAAGAATGTTGATATATGCATTAGGACATTTGGAAAGTTATTGTGTTTTACCAAGAAGTATGTAAAAACAAAAGTTAATTTATTTAAATATTATTTATCGAAAATGTAATCCACTTCATTTTTCAATGATGCAGTCCAACAGAAAGGCAAAATTTTGATTCCACATTGAAAGAAATTTTGATAAAAAATTTTTTTGAGAAAACTGTTTTCAATTTCTTTGTTTCTGAATGTTCTGTCAAATATGTAATGTTCAAGTAATTGAAACAAATAAACATCCATAGTTGTTAAATATGATGAGTATGGACGACATGGCTGAACCTTCCATCATAATAATCTTTATTTGTTGTTTTGCATAGTGTGCTCTTGCATTGTTATGCTAAAGAATAACATCTTTTCTATCTATCAAAGCAGGACACTTCTCGCATAATATTTTGTTTACCCAAACACGTTGCTAGCAGTTATTGCAATGATGTAGCTTCCATGTTAAAATAGCTCATAATGGACAACACCTTTCATATATAACCAGGACTTGTGGATAGAAACCTGGTTTTGGTTTTTGCACTGGTTTCTCATTTTTTATAACCATTGTCTTTTACATTTTCTGTTGACATGCAAAACCCATTTTTCATCACCTGATACAAAAATTAAAGGTTGGCATTCCAAATTAAAAAACCCCAAAAAAACTGCTGCTGACAGTGAAATATTGTGTTCATCAGCACATTACAAATGACCAAAATAAAACTCTCAATATAAGACAAAATACTCTACAGCACCCAATGCAGGGAAAGTCTCAAATCCTAGAAGCTATTATTATACTAAGTAAACAGCCCACATTAAATAAAATATCATTCACTACAGGAAACGATATCTTAAAGTGTATATGATATATTTAATGTGTACATTAAACTGTTTTTCAATTATTTATGATTCATTAATTATTGTTCATACACTGAACAATCAAAAAATTTCCATTTTAGCTTTATTGTGTCCAAATACATGCATATATTGAATTTGAACTATACATTATACAAGTCTTTGGCTAACACAACAGTAATTGGCATGGAAAGTAGAATCTGAGCTGATTTCAAATTCCTGTATAGGCTGTTATACTCACTTTCACACTGATGACTTTGGAAAAGGCATAGGCCCATCTCTTCCCTACCCAAAGTTGTATTTTAAATAGCAGGGTAGACTGGACTCTTGAGTCTTGGGTGGCAGAAGCCTAGGAGAAACACTACTCTGAATTCATAACTGTGGAGAAGGCAACAGAAAAAGCAAACTATTATTATTCCAAAGAAGTCATAGCAATTCCCAAATAATAAATAAAAGGAATCTGTAGAGTGCCATAATGACTAACATCTTAAGGGGATGTAACATTAAAATATATATATATATATATATATATATAGTCAAACCTAATGAGCCAGACACACCTACCAAGGTTTCACTTAGGCAGATCGTCAGGGTCGGCTGGCTTTCATGTTCCTGGCTCTTTCTTTTTTTAAAACCTTTTTTTCCTTCGTGATTGATTTGGCTGTTGTTAAATCAAGAGTTCGAAGGTTTTTCGACACGAGTATAGTTACCTATATTTATATATATATATATATATATATATATATACACACACACACACATATACATATTTAGGCAGTTCATACAATAAAGGTTTGTATTTGACATTAGAACTTGAATATATTCTGATACAGATCCTGCAAGCTAATAGGCTAACATCTTTAGAACTGTACCTATCTTGACAAAACTGATATTGTAATGGCATCACATTATACTTTAGTGCATTTATGCTGTAATCAGTTTATCCCATCGCATCCCTAGAAGCAAAGCTTTGCCAGTTCATGTTTCTACAAATTGTTTTTCAATTTAGTATGACTGAATACACTGATATATTCTAGAAAATGTTTGGTGGGGGGAAATTGCTGGCTGCACATTATCATTATTTGTTTTTTGCATGATAGTGTTCGGACACACTGAATTTTCTCAACATTAGTGAAAAATCTTGATTTTGTTCAGTTTCAAATAAGAACGTTAGGACATAACATCCATGACAAAGACTAACAGTTTTTTTTACATTGTATAATTATGCATGCCATTCTTGAAAGCAATATAACTTTCCTGTTAATTTCATGCTTTTTATTCTGTATTCGTCTCGTATCTTCTCTTATTGATGAATCTGAGAAGGCATCTATTGGAAGTAGTATGTTTGCTTCAGGTAACGACATTATGCCCATTGTGACATGCTGACATATCAAAAGTTTAAATAGATACTTTGTATTATATTGAAGTGCAGCAGCTTAACATGACTTTGATTCTACAAGTGGTCGGAAGACATCTGGAGAGATGCTGAGTTGTGCCATTTCAATAACTGTCCACAGATATTTGTAGGTGCAGGATCTTGCATATGAATAGAACTTTTTTGTAAATTCTCAATTGGTTTTATGTTGGGAGGCTACACCATTCATTGAAAATCAATGGAATGTTCCCCAAACCAATTCTGGATAATTTGGGTCTAATGATATGGCACATTATCCTGTTAAACCATGTGTAAGTACAAATGATCACAAAGCACTATGACAACACAATAGTTACCAGTCAATAGCATATTTAGGCAGACCAGTGCATCCAATTCTAGCCATGTTAATATACCAGACACCATTATAGAATCACCACCAGCCTCCACAGTACCTTGTTGGCAACTGGAGTTCATGGCCTCGTGGAATCTGCTCCACACTGAAAATATACCATCAGCCTGAAACAACTGGAACTCATTAGACCATGCCATACATTGCCAATCCTCCAAGGTCCAGTTAGTAATTTCATGAGCCCTGGTGGAGAAATGTGTCCAGTGTTTTGGTGTTAACAGACACACCCTGTACTCCATGGAAGCTAAAGAACATTAAACTTACCTGTTGTATATAAATCTAGTTCCTGTATGTGGATGTGATTTGAACCAGTGTCATTTGTCACTTATTGTAGACAATTCTAGCCAAATATCTCATGATTATTAAAGACTCATGGCTTGTCACACTTTCCATCATGTATTCCCAGTACACTCAGGAGACCAGAGTTTGAGGGATGTCAAATGTCACTACAATTTCAGAAATAGAATGTTTCATTCATCTGGTACAAACTATCATGTCCTATTTAAATAATTATCTTCTCACCTTGTCATGAGCAGCCTAGTCTGTGTTCACATTGACTTACCAAATGCCTGAGCACAACCAAAGTCTGGGTATTTTAAAGACATCAATCTACGGTGGCGCTACCTACTGTTACTTTTACATACTGTTATCCCATGACTTTTAGCATGTCAGTATATTTTCATAACCAAACAATAGTTGAATTATCTGCATGTACTGATATATACTAATTCTGGTGTGACTATAGATATAAAACCTTGTTAAAACATTAGTCTTTATTATATACTCTTTTATTTTTCACTGTGTGGTTATTTAAGAATGAAAAAAAGAAAACTAAATCTGCATCATTACTTTTCTTTATCAAAATATATTATTTCATTTAATTTTCAACCCTGAATAATGAATAAGTCTTTGATGTCTACATCAGTAAGTGAATTACATATATTTTTTATATCTACTATATTGGTTTTGAGGAAAGTATACATTATGGCTATTTTAAAAGCAGCACAGTTTCATGTGTTCTACTTTTTCTGGTTATTTCTACATCTGATTTCAGAAATCAGCTTGTAATTAATGAATTATCATTGTATTTGTACAATTCTTTTGTACACTGAATATTTGGGTGACACTTAATGGAAAGACTAAGCAAAATAAAAACTTTTTTGGTATAAATTAAAATTTGCAGTGAAGAAATGAAAATAATCTATAATTATTTCTTCCCTGAAAGCTGTCTTTTGCATTTATTCAATAAGGGTGTTAGCTTTATCTACCTTCACTCATATATTTTTGAATGGCTATATTCTTTGAGGATATACAACTCTTCTTTGACAAGAGCACTTTATATTCAAACCTGATTAATAAATTTTATTTATTTTTATTCTTTTATGGTGTAGAACAGTGATTTTCAACCAGTGTGCTGTAAAAACTTTTAACGGTCATTAATTAAATTATTTTCAAAAGAAGTCCAAAGCACAATAAGTGCACATGTCAAATTTTAAATTGATTATATAAAAATCTCATTCTTATAATAAATACACATATACATAATATGTAAAATAATATAAAAAGAAGTTTTTCTGCAATAAACAATTATAAAAAACAAATTGATCACAGCTAGAATCCTCGGTTAAGAATATGACTGTCCAAAATTCAACCTCACAAAGAAGATATTCTAAAAAGTGTAAGATATCTCATTAAAAGTTATAATAAACAGAAAAAATAAATAAATCTATTTTTTTATTTAAGAATTTTAATTATTTTCTTATGTTGCAAATTATAATAAATTTTTTTGTTTGTGTTAATAAATGAATCATAAAAAGTATACTTCTTTTTTTATAATTTAAATATAGAACTGTCTGTCCTGCTATTTACCCATAGCCATTACCTATGGATAAATAGCAGAACAGACTGGGTTCCATAACCTTGGATGGCAACTGGTCTACTGCAGAAAGAAATGGCAACCTACTGCGGGAAAAAATCTACTTTGTCAGTCATGTATCGTAAGATACATGATTGCCTAAGCGTGTATCATGCATGGTACATAATTGACTGACTAAATTTAAATATGCTTTGGAAGTTTAACTAAAGTTTCAAGTGTGCCTTGATATAAAAAAAAAAAGGTTGAGAAACATTAGTTTAGAAATCTAAATAGGATTTCTTCCCATCTTAATTTTGTTCTTTCAAAAACCTTTAATCCTTTTAATTTTTCTTTTCGGGGTTAGAAAACGTTCATATTCACTTCTTCCGATGACTATCACTATTCTTTTCTTTTATTTTCTTTTTTGTTATGCTATCTTCCTGTCACTTTCACTCAGTTTTTTAAAAAATGAGCAGATTATTTTTTGTTTTTGTCATTTGAGTATAACTTTTGAGAAATATTAAGAGACTGATACTTTCAATTGAAATTTGAGTAGGTAAGTAGATATTTAACTGCATGCCCACCCAAGCGGAATTTGACACAAGGCTGAGTTTAAAGCGGGTTGGTGGTCCGCACTTATGTGGACTAGGGACAAAATTGCTCAAGCACCAGTTGGCACTTCCCATTTAGGCATCCATCTGTTGCCAGGTAATGACCCCAGCCTCTTTCCAAAGTTGTAAATTCCCATCATGTAGCATAGAACTACAGATAGTGTCTAAAGTAAACACCTGTTTATATAGAAAAATACATTCTTAAAATTCACCTTCTTATACTTAATTAGCACACGTATTATGAATGCAGGAAATGTATGAACACTTATAGGTTTTACTATAACATGATAGTTAGCATATGTGATAAAGCACACACATTTAACCCAGAAATATGACATGTAAGTTTAAATTTCTACATTTTTATTATAGTCTCTTATCTATTTCTTAGAATACTTTCTTCTAAAATGATTCTAAAAGTTTATGAGTTGGGATGAACAGACTAATAACAAATACCATTTTGGTTTATAAAGAAATTGTGATAAAAATTAATATTTTTTAATGTTAATCTATTGGACAGTAATAAGAACCAGTATTATTCATTTTTACACACACATTTATTCAGAAAAAGCTTAGAAAAATTTAAAGTAAACATGGCTGAAGATAATTAAACAGGAAGTAACTGAATTAATAATCACTTGGAAATGAATACGATAGGTGTAGAAGTCAAAGAAAAAGCAAGTAGAAATGGCAGTGATTAATTTTAATGTTAGATTCTGATTAGTAAGAGATGAAATTATTTTTTGATAATTAGACTATTTTGCATGAATTGAAGTAAATATTTTCACATTACAAGGTTTTCCTGTTTGTTAGATTAAAAAAAACTTCATGGTGGTGTTTTTTCAAATATTTTAACATGAGGATCTGAATTTAGTACTTTTCATCCTGCCTTGCATGTTATACTTTATTTCCTCATGATGATGCCTAAATTATATTAAAGGAAATACATTCAATTTGTCATTTTACTTCATAATTTTCAAATAGCTTCTAATCAAAATTAAAATGATTGTCCTTAGCATTTCAGTGGCAAATTTGCTTTCAGCACAAGCATTTCAAACTTACATCAGAAACTTCAAATTTATCACACCAAAGCTTATGACAAGTACACTCACTAATGAAAGACTATTACTACACCATCTTAAAACCATGGCCTTATACTGGACTTGGATACATCATTCAAATATATCAATTACTATTATAGTTTTTATGCTCATGAATGTTATCAATCTATGGTAATGTTTATTTGAATATTTTGGAAGGCATACTTTTCCATTGGTATATTGATCCAATAATTTAGGGAGTATTTCATCTGAATTATTGAGTTTTAACCAGAAGAAGTGAAATGATTTACTTCAAGTGTTTTTTTGCTTTTTTTTTTTTTCATTTGTTCAATATCTTCAGAATTCAAGTGGACAATAAATGATCAAAAACATTTATAAACTAAGTTTAATATGAATTTAATATTTTATTTGATATTTTGAAGTAACTAACCCTTTACTTAGTAGCTTTTGATTGTCAGCATAATTAAAGATTGAGACAGAAATTATTAACCTTTTTGAAATTTAATTTAGTTTTACATTTATTATTTTATAAATATTCAACAGTGTAGTTTAAACTTTTAAAGCAGGAATTCAAAAAGTTAAGCTTACTGTAAGATTGGAGCCAAACCCAAGTAGATCATGATCTCACACTCACCTGAATCAGAATAACTTCTAAAATAAACCTATAAAGCAAACTGATGCTTTTTACTTGAGATAACTCCTGACTCAAGTAATTCCATCTCATGCTGACTGAAAGCAACCATTCTTTATTGTTCTGTTAGTGTATATTGATTCCTAAAATAAAAGTGAAGTATTGTTTCCAGAATTCAAAAAGAAGATCTGGCTTAGATCAAAAAATATTTTCTGTTCTTTAAACCTTTTTCTTAATCTTCTCGAAAAAATATTCATGTGCATTTCTGGTATAGAGAGCTAATAGTAACTTTCAATGTCATCTTGAAGTTTTAGTGGGCACATGGTTTAATGGTTAGTGTTAGCTTTCTGACCATGAGGCCTGGGGTTTGAATATTACTATGGTTGCTTAGTTAAGAAGTTGGCTTCTTCTGTCAGAAAAAGTAATGCGGTTTCTGACAGAGTGAGATGTGGACAGAGAAACCTCTGTCTTGCTTTGATTATTTTTATTTACATGTTATTTTGCATAAATGGTCACATTTCATATTTCGCCTATTTTAAAAGAGGCTCATTTTTGGCTGTAGATGAATCTTTCATCTTTCTTCTTATCTATGTCATGTTCTCAATTACTGATCTACATTTGATCTAACTTGTATATCTACCATAGATCTATGTCAATCTACCCTTAATTATTTGACTATCAAACCTTAGTACTGAGATTTCCAAACCAAGTTCACAACACCCGGCAATCTGTTGTAAAATGATTTCTACCAAATCCAGATATAAGAGGTAAAGTGTTTTTCTTCTCTCTCTCTGTCAGTTGCTATTGTTTAGTTTGGGAGTAACTTTTTCTTCTCTTTCCCTTCTTTTACTAAGGTCACCCCCCAACTCAGTATTACTTTCTGAGGGAATTTGCTAAACTTCATAATATCATTCTAAAAAGATGATCCCAGCAGGCACCATCACTGAAAAGTGCCTGCAAACTATACCACAGGTTGTCCTAAGCTTTGTGAGTGAAATTGAGTAGACAAAACTGTTCAGAAATCACCACTGGTTGTACTAATGGACAGATAGTTCTTCAGCCTTGTTTGGAAATTTATCTAGAGATGGTGACTCAAAAAAGAAATGCCTATCTTCCCAGCAGCCTTGGCTATTCATGGGGATGTGTTGCCCAGTAAAAATACACTTTGATTGAAATTAAGTCAGGTGAGGTGAGTTTTGCCTTCTGCAGCAAAGCTGTTGATGGTCACTCCTTCCCTAATAATTAATTAGAAGAAAGATTTAGATCAGTTGAAATATTCATAGTGATGACATCATTGCACTAAGAATTGCTACCAAAGAATTATAAATTACATTTAAGATCATTATTAACTTTAGATGCCTAATTTTTCATAAAGATATTTGCATGTTTTTATAAATAAATTTTATTGTAGCATTGACTTCTGTTTTAATTATTATATTTAAAAATTTTTATTCATTTTTTTTTAGTATCAGTCAGTCAGTTATGTGCCATTCGGGATACACACTTAGGCGATCATGTATCTTTCAATACATGACTGACGAGGCAGATTTTTTTTTCCTGCAGTAGATTGTCATTTCTTTCTACAGTAGACCAGTTGCCATCCAAGGCTATAGAACTCAGTCTGTCCTGCTATTTACCCATAGCTGGGGAGGAGAAAAAGAGGATTCATACCTTTCCCAAGGGTATTAGCACGTAAGTGAATGTAATGGATTCCACTGGAATTCGAACTTGGCTCTCTGATTCCTAAATCCAAGCTGCTATCCATTACTCCAGCATGCCTCCTTTTTTAAGTATATATATTCACAATTATATTTTTAAGTATACATATTAATAATATTTATAGATTAGTGCTTTGAATATTTGTTATTGATAATAACATAATATTTAAAACTAAAATGAAATTTGGGAGTTATCTGTCTACATTTGCTATATCAAGATATGTTAACCCTTTCTATTCTAATGAGATATAAATAACCCAAGAACAATACCAGTTGTTAATTTCTGTAAATCAGCTCACTTATTTGTTACATTATAATACCACTGAGACTGTATGATTTATTGAAAGCCACACAAACTCATTAGTATAAAACATATTGGATCTAAAGGGTAGGGCTTAATGAAGATCTCATGAACTGGTTTATATAAAAACACATTGGTTTTAAAGAGTAGCGATTATTGAAGGTCGCATTAACTCATTAATACCAAAATACTATTTAAAAAATTATTTGTTCAAAAGTCAGAAAACTAGTAAATATTTTGTAAAATGGTTAATAATTTGCATTTTAATTTTTAATTACCTTGATAAAAAATATGACTTGATTATTAATTTTTTTTTCATCTGTTGCATTTTATCACAACTTATTGTCATTATATGATCATTAACTAAACAGTACAGATTAAAAATAAAGTATAAGCCTCTGTTGACATTTGAACTTATTCTTAGGATATAAACTGACTGATGGTGTCTTATCAATTAGAATGTATCTATTAGATTGATGAACTCTTGCTGGTGAGCCTTCAATGTCTAATCAGTAAGGTATTATCCATAGGCTCTCAAGAATAAGAGATAAGAATTCAAATGTCAACAGAGGCTCTTTATTTTTGATCTGCATTGTTTATCTAACAATCATATGATTTGGGAGTTGCAATAAAAAGCAACAGTAATAAGATGAAAGAAATGCTAATAAAAAAATCAATAACTGACAGTATTTCATTTAAGAAATTCAAATATTTTTACATTTAATACAAGTGAATAAATTGTTGATAAGAATACAAAATAAGCAGGAATTTCCCAAATGATGAACAAAATTAAAATAGGGACATGATATATTACACTTTGCTTTAACCAAAGTTCCAATATAATATTACTTTTTTTAAACACCAAATGTATTAGATAAGCTTGGAATGCTGATGGTGTTTTAATTATTTGGACAATCAAATGATGGAGTGGTAAAACAACTCATAAATAATTCATTTAGTCCTGAGAAGGGACTTCTTCAGACCTATAATAGTTTTATCATTAGATTCAGTCTTAGGGAGGGAAAAAATACCAAAAATTAAATTAAAAAAAATGCTAAAGATAAAAATGATGCTTAGATTTAAATTTAATTTTTTTTATGTCTGGTATAACTTGATGCATGACCTCAGCTTTCTATTGATTTTGTTTTTATGATTATTGGTATTGTTTTTAAATACCCTAGTTCAGGGGTCAGCAACCATTTGCTGACTATGTGCCGACTTAGGGTTTCAAAATCATTCAGTGTGCCAAGGTCAATATTCCTGTTCTACAATATATTTTATATAGTACTATATACAATATATAAACCACATTAATAGAAATAAGCTGTTTTTAAAAGTTTTTTTTTTTTTTTTAAGTTTTTATTATTAATGGGAGTCCAATGAGTAAGTAGTTTTGAAACGGCTAAATATCTTTGCATTGTAGTAGTTATTGGTTTGGACTTCATGATATCATTTGCGTCTGCATGCCATTGGAAATTGCTTGGTGTGCTACGTGTGGCACGCGTGCCGTAGGTTGCCAACCCCTGACCTATGTTGTATAAGCATTAGTTTTTTTGAAGAAAAAAATATGTTGTATGTAAATTTACTGTAGAAGATTCTAAAATTACTCACTTTTATTTTTATGTATAAATTTGTATAACATATTTTCCATATTGTTGAGATTAAGTTTTTTCTAAGTAGTTATATAGATTTTTACTCCTCAAACCATCACGTATTATAATGCACAGTTCAACTTTTTCTCTGTTTCTCTTTTCTTTCTTTCTTTCCCTGTCCATAACTTTTGTCACACTAAAGAAACCGTGTATATAAAATCAAGTGAGTCCTGCCTTAATTTGAATGTCTGAATGAAGCAGGCAATATCCATTATTCTAGAATTCTGTCTGAACAGCATGCTAAAATTAACTAGCAAATAAGTTAGACAATGCACGGATACTAGACTGATTCTAGACATAGGGCCAGAAAGGTGGATGTGAGGGATATGTAATGGATAGATGTTGGTTCCAATCTGTTTGGGATTTTGGCTGCTAAGAACATCTCCTCCTCAAATTTATTCATACACCGTACAGATTTTGATTTCTTTCTAACAAGTAAAAATGGACAATTTTCAGTCTTATCCGTCAAAATACTATTTTTGTTCTTGAAGTTGGAACCTTATAACCACTTGACTGTATCCCTTTTGCATGGGAACACAATTCTTACTTTGTGTAATGTTTACCTTATTACTGTTACATTGCTTTGTCTAGTTTTGACTTGCATTATATACACATATATTGTTTGCTTGGTATTATTTTCCCGGTTCTTTTTCTTTCTCCTCTTATTGTTTCTTGAGAACTTTGTTAATTACACTTAACCATGATTTTCCAGTAGTAGCACAGCAAGATGAGAAATCAAAGACCTAAGTTCAAATTCCACTCAGGTCCATTACATTTACTTATACACATATACCCTTATGAATCTATCTCCTTCCCACATCTATTAGTTAAATAGTAGGACTTGTATCTGGAAATATCAGTTATTTGAAAAAGATTATTAATGCAATATTCACTTGTAAAAAAAAAAAAGAAAGAATTATTTTTATAATCCAGAATGTTTTAAATAATCCGCAAAGGGTTGATATGCAAGAAAAAGCCAGTCCATCAACAGCCCAAAAAGTGATACTTAAGTTGAGCTCACAGATAGCATAGTAGATTGTAGGCAGAAAACCAAGGAACAATACTTTGATCTGAGGCAGACTGCACAGATACTACCCTGGTCCTAGGCAGAAGTGCTGATCGATACACATATAACCGGGTTACTTTTGGTGGGAACAATGCTAGTTTATGAATAAATTAATGAAGTTGTAGCGAGAGAATACACTTACTTCACGGGGTGGGGGGGCACATGCCTGTTTGGCATGTAAATTCAACATGGCCGACGTTGTGAGGGAGCAAGGGGCAGGCATTTGCAATTGTCACACTACACATGAGTGACACTACTCTTTTTAAATCAGTCATTTACATGTGTAATTGGAAATAGTAATAAATAGTGAATTGCATAGTCAGATGGGGAGCGAACTCATAGATTAGCAGTTGTTTAGACCAGAGTGCATAGAAGTTTTGCTATGAGAGTTGAACCCTGTTGATCTCTTGTGTGACCTGTGCATTTACATCCTTATCTTTTAACTCTTGACCACGCCCACCATTGTGATTTAACTTCAAGCTATTTTGACAATTTACATATAATGGACAGATCAGAGTATGGTTAATACCAGAGTTTGATGGGTCTCCTTATGAGCTGTCTGTCGTTGAATGGGTCAAGAAAGCAGAGCATGTTTGCAAATTATGCAGAATAAAGGAGCCAACAACCATTGTTGCCTTGAGGTGAACTGGAGGAGCATAGGCAATGTACCAGCAGCTCGGAGATGACACAGATTTAGACTAGATAAGCTGCACTTTGTGCAAAGCATTCAGAATGGATGCCTTTGTTGCATGGCAACAGTTCATTGGGCAGCAACTTCACCCCAGGGAAACGGTCGACATCTACCTAGCTGATTTATACAAAATCTTGGTGTCATTTGGTGCTGTGAATGACCAGATACTGGGATGTGCTTTTTTAGCAGGATTACCAGAGGATATCAGTAGGCTTTTGCGTGCATCATCTAGGTTTGACAAATTACTGACTGGCCAGCTGTTGGCCCAAGCTCGGAACATCCTCAAAATAATAGAACCTGTTGCAGCAGCAAGGATGAGTTGTGTGGTATACCGACACAGTGTAAGCAATGCAGATCCTCCCCCAGTTGAATGTCTCATATGCTATAAATGTGGTGGTCCCAACCATTTTTCTCGGGAGTGCCAGAGTCTAAGTGGTAAGGGGAGTGCGTATCAATGATCACAGGGAACTCTGTGGTACTATCACTCTAATGAGCTGGACCACATATTGCACAACTGTTTGGGAAACATTGTCACCACCCTTGACCCTCATCAGACAATGAATGCAGCATTGTCTATAGTTGGCATCCAGGTAGAGAGCATGCAGTGTTAAGCACTCATCAACACAAGATGTTCCTGGTCATTAATTAGCATGAATTGCTGTTGGGCGTGGATGTTATGACCATCAACAGCACATCCTGAGTATGTTGTGGCATAGGAACTGTCACCATCCATCCATCCAGAGAGTGGTGACTTTGCCAAAGTTGATGTATGGTGGTGTGGGAAAAGCCCCTTGGCTATGACCTATTGATTGACACAATTGGTGTAAGTGGGCCATGAATGAAGCACCAGATTACCTGGATATTTTAATTCCAGAGTATGCAGTGTCCAATAAGAACAGGGCTGCATACGAGGAGAAACTACATCTGTGGATTATGAATGGTTGGCTGATATCATATCCCCATGAACGGCTAGGGCCCCCACAATGATTGCACAGCCCACCTAAGAAAAAGTGTGACTGGTAATGGATTACAGAGAACTGAACCAACATTTAGATGCTTTCATTGCAAACTCAGATGTGTGCACTGCCAAATTGAGAGAGTAGCACCAGCAGGGGGCTAATGTAACCCTGCTGCACTTGTGGAAGGCCTATTTTCATATAATAATTCATGAGTCATTGTGGCTGTTTCAGATAGTATTAATTAAAAGAATGAGATATTGTCTGACATGCTTGGTGTTTTACCTCAATGTGGCACCCCTAATAATGAAAGCTATCGTCAAGGTGGTGCTGACGCAAGATGAGTCAATGATGAAAGCCACATCAGCCTACATTGAAGATATATCAACAAGGACATAGTGTCTGCAGATGAGGTCCAGACAAGGCTAGAATCCTTTGGCTTGATCAGTAAGGATCCTAAGCGCCTGAAGGATGGGGCTCTTGTATTAGGCCTTGAAGTCTGGTGGAAGCGCAATACTCTTTGGTGGAAGTAAGGGTGCACAGTTCCAGAACGGCCCGGCATACTGGCGCAGTGCACCATATTTTCCATTTGTGGTAAACTGGTAGGACATTTTCCTGTCTGCAAGTGGCTCTGAGCAGTGACCAGAGTAATAAATAGATGAGCTAGTGCATTAACAAAGAGGTGGGATAACGCAGTAAATGACAAGTCCCTAAAGCAAATGATGGCCAAGGTAGTGACCAACGTATATCAAGATGACCCCACCCAAGGTGATTGGTGTATGGCCAAACACAAATTAAACACATGGGCTCATGCAAGCTCATTGGCAATGGGTGTGGTGTTGGAAAGATGTGGTGCTATTCTGGAGGATGCATGCTGGCTTTGTCCGACAAATGATGTGCAGCATATTAATTTGGCTGAGCTTGACACCATGCTGAAGGGCCTTAATCCCTACAGTGGCAAGCCAAGGTGGTACATCTCTACACTGACTCACTATGTGTTTACCACTGGCTGACTGACACTTTGACAAGCAAGGTCAGGATCAAAGCTGCAAGTGAGATGTTGGCACTGAGGAGATTGGTAATTGTAAAGTGACTAGTTGGTGAATACAGCTTAGGAGATGACGCTATGTTGATTGCATCACAGCAGAATCTGGCAGATAAGCTGACTCGAATGCAAAAGAGATGGATCAGTATGATGAGATGAGGATCCAACTTTTCGTGGCTGACAAGCACTGTTGTGACAGGCCAATTAACCCTGGAGCAGATCCTTGCCATAAACTGACAAAGTAGAAATCCTGGTTTTCAGTGATCGCCTTCCCAGCTGAGGGACCCACTTTTCAGACAAATCAGCTATACAAGCTTGTGAAGAGTGCCAGACATTGGATCCAGCCCCAGTCTGTTAGTGATAAAGAAAGCTCAGCATGGACAGCAACTGGTGCTGGTTGGGTATGAACATAACACATTACAATGACAGTCATTTTTAACATTGACATACAGACTGTGGCCTGACACGTTTCACCATATGGTACCCATTGGCACATCAAGATGCACTGACCATCATACAACAACCAAAATCTGTCTTTTATGAACACAGTCCACTGGTTGAAATATTAACCAACAATGCTCCAACCTTTCATGGTCAAGAATTTCAGAGCTTTGCAGACGAATGGGGTGTCAGAATGCAATACCAGTGTGCCTACATCCCAGAGAGTAATGGTATAGAAGAGTGGTACCACCACACTGTCAAAAGAATTGCTGCCAGAACATAGTGCTCTATTCAAGAGGCTGCATACTGGTACAATGTGACTCCCAAGGATAATGCAACACCATCAACTGCACCAGCCAACGGAATCTACTGATACAAGCTGTGGGTAAAAGTGATAGATATGGCACCATTGCTTATTGAAAGTGTAGATGCTACGTATGAAGTCGGAGACCATGTCTGGGTTAAGACCCTGAACAAGCAATGAATTAATGGATTCAGCAAGGGAAAAATTGATAAAATAGTCAGCCCTCAAAACAGTACTAATTAATGGTGTACCATAGCATGTGGAAGATCTTCACCCTTGTTATGGATCAACTACCCCAGAGGAAGATAAAGGGAGTAATGTGTCATCTGAGAGTGACTTTGGGTCTCTGCTGCCTCTTAGAATGGGATTGGGTAATCCTCCTGCAAATCTCAAAATGACCATAATAGTGTTGTCAGTTAATGATAATGATAGTCAGGAGACTGGGGATGAGAGGAATCCTATGGGCACTGATGCAGGAGGAATGCAGATAGAAGAGCCCTCTCGCCACCTGCAAAGAAGCACTCAGCAAAGGTGGTCACTGTCACCATGTCACTTATGTGATAGTGGTCATGGAGGAGTGTAGTGAGAGAACACACTTACCTCACTGGGAAAAGTGGGCATGTACCTGTTTGGCGTGTAAATCCAACATAGCCGACATCGCGAGGGAGTGAAGAGCAGCCACTTGTAATCATCCTGCTATGCTTGCATGATGATATTCCTTTTAATACTCTCAGTCATTTGCATGTGTGATTGGAAATAGTAATAAATAGTGGATTGCACAGTCAAATGGGGAGCGAACTCGTAGAGCATTTGTTTGGACCAGAGTGCGTAGAAGTTTCACTGCGAGTGTTGAACCGTGTTGATTTGTTGTGCAACCTGTGCATTTCCATATCTGGCTTTTGACCGCTGACACTCTCCCCTTCCAGATTGAGATTTAACTTCAGAAGTACATGTTGATAAATATGCTTAGGAGACATTCTTAAAAATAAGTAAACAAACTTCACTGATCCAGTGCATTGACTCAAAAGTCTCTGAAAAATAATTATAAAATTTATATTTTATACAAAATTAAACTGCAAATGTGTACATTTTGTTATAGTTTCCTATTAAGAAAACTGCTCTTAAATTTACTCTTTAAGTTTAAAATATCTGTGAAGCTATGTTATTGTACAAAAAATGGTATTTTTTTTCTGATTGTTTCAGATTATAGGAATCATTTAATGCATCTGAGAATAGAGGATTAAATAAAATGAATACTGAAGCTTAATTTTATTTTGTTCCAGATAATCTTCTGAATGTTTTTATTAATACTGAACTGGAAATTTATCAATATTCAAGATATTTCCATTGTCTGTTTTACTGCAAACACCATAGACCATTTTTAGCAAGGTTTTTAGTAGCTTTTTCAAAATGAAATCAACACTTTAGTGTGTTTTCAAAATTTTCTTGTATTTGTTTACTAAAATTTTAGGATATGCAACATGCGAAAACTGTGATATGGAAAAAATTGAACTTTGTGATGTTAATTAAAATCAAAGCCAGTTTTAGTTTTCAGTTCCTAATAATTAAGTAATTTAAAATTCAACTCTAAGGGAGGCAAAATTATATGGTAGCCTCATTTTTTTGCCACTCCTATGTCTCATTTTGAAAACTGATAAATTATTCTGATTGATAACTGTTTCTAAGTTCTTCTTGAAAATAATAGGCTAATAACTGTGATGATGGTGCTGATGTTACTTGAGAGGAAATAATGGTAAAAGGGATTCCCTTGGAAGAATTTCTTTGAAGTCTATATTTTGCTTATTAGGAGTGCATGTTTTTTACACTGAAAATTTTAACCAAACCAACATGAAAGGATTCTGTGTCTATTACATATACTTCTCTTGAAGTAAGCATTGGCAATGTTTGATGATTTATAACTGATGAGAATTTTACTTGATACCTTTTCCTGTTGACTCTCATGGCATAAAATTTGCCTTCTCTTTTTGTTGATTATTCTTCAGATTTTTTTTAATTTTGTATTTGTTGAAATTGATTAATGATTGCGAAAATTATGATTGTTTTATAAAAATTAATCAGAAATATACTTTATATTCAGAAGCAAATATGTATTCAAAACACCAGGAATATGATTTTTTTTTTTAAATTTAACTTTTACAGATGCATTTTATTGTTTTTGTTTTTTTTTCTCATGAATTACTGAAATACACTCACTTAACAATGCACTTATTATAGATTGTATAACTTGATATTCATTTCCTGATTTTGAAAAGTGAATTTACGTGTTTAACATGGTTTTTCCTTTCTGATCTCTCTCTCAGTATTTGTTTATATATCTAACCGTGACTAAAAGTGGAACCAGATTATCTATTGATCTTTATTCTATTAATATTCTCATAATTCTAGAATTTTACAGAATTTCAGTATTTCCTTTTAGCTTCCGTTCAAGTAAAACCTCAAGCCAGGAAAATGTACATTAAGAAAATTTTATTTTCTAAATTTCAAAAGAAAAATATTCATCCCTGCAAATAATTATTATTATCACCCACCCAAAATGGATTTGGACCAGTGGTTATAAAAAACAAATTCAATATTTCAGAAAAGTTTATCACTTTCTATATATTTTATATGGATTTTATTTGTGCATCTACTTGTGGAAAAAGTAAAATGTTATGTATCATCAAAGTATATAAAATAATACAAACCATAATACCATAACTCTTGAATATTTTTAATAAAGAAAATATAGATTAATTACACATTGAAACTTTAGTCAGACTATTGTCCTCATCTTTGTCGCCATATTTGTCACAACGTTTCGGCCGTTGTATGCTCCGGCCTTCTTCAGGTGGTTGGAATTTCGAACCGAACCCTTTATTTCGATCACTACCCGCCCGGTTCAGTCAGTGGAGAACTTTCAGAGGGAAAATTAGCAGGAGATAACTGATAACTGACATCCATCAAACATGGCTTGTGGAACTAGAACAGTGATCGAAATAAAGGGTTCGGTTCGAAATTCCAACCACCTGAAGAAGGCTGGAGCGTACAACAGCCGAAACGTTGTGACAAATATGGCGACAAAGATGAGGACAATAGTCCGACTAATGTAAATACTGTACATAATACCTTATCTCAGAAATATAGACAGACATTGAAACTTCTTGAATATACAGGGTGTTCCAAAAGTCACATTACCATTGATAATCTTGTAAATTTTATATTTATTTGCCAAATGGAATCCTGTTTCTGTATGTGACTATATATTATTAAGAAATTTTATTGGTCAAATTATGGAAGATGATGACATGCATATTTTCTTTGGTTGCTATTTCACAAGTGATGTTTTCTGTACAATTGTCGCATGACTTTTGGAACATCCTGTATTATACCTGGCATATTTTGAAAGAAGTAACATGAAATTAATATTATGTAATATATTTGGTAACATAGCTTAACCAAAGAGAATCATAACTGATGTGATCAAAAAATCTCTCTTATTCCATGACATGATGTGATTGAATGAAGATACTACATCTCAATAATCATGTAACCAATTAAATATATATCAAGATCATGTGGCTGTAATCATGGAACAAATACAGCTTTATACAATCTTAATGAAATTAACATTTTAACAATATTAGTCCAGTGTTAATATCATTGATTGTGTCTTATTAAGAAAGACAGAATAATATTAAGTACTAAACTCTTGTTTATTTAACTTGTTTATGGTTTTGTCTGTTATGGCTATCAGATTTTGAGTCAAAAACTCTTACTCTGTACTTTTAATAGAGTTTATTATGGTTTGAGTTTCAATGGCTGGAAGCTGAAACTTTTATTATGATGTATAACATAATAATGACTATATTCAAACTACCATTGATTTAATCTGTTAAATATTTGTTGATGCCATTGAATATTATAACATTTAATTCAATTTATTTTATTACAATATACTGATGAGCCAAAGCATGATCACATGCCTAATAAGGTGTTGATCCTTCATGCTCCTCTGAAACAGATATTACTTTAATAGGCATAGATTCTGCAAAACCTGTAAAGGTTTCTTCTGAGATTTAAAGCCAGGATATTAACAGTATGTCTTTTAACTGCTGAAAGTTACTTGGTAGGTATTCCAACACATCCCACAAGTGCTGAATTGAGATTGAAGGATTGAAGGAGTTTGGTAGCCTGTGCTACACAGTTTTCATTTTCCTGAAACCATTCAATGCAACTTGACCAGTATGGTAGAGTATTTTAAAGTACTGAGCTATATGACTGCCATTGTGGAATGTGGTTACTCTGAAAGGCTGAATCCCGTCATCAATAATGTTGGGGTAGGTGGTACATGATGAAGCATCTTCGACATGAATAGTTGGATCCACTGTTTCCCAGCAGAATGTTACCTAAATCATCACAATGTCTTGTTTTCCTACATTGTATCCTGATGCCATAGTAACAATGCACATACATCCTGTCATCCACTTCCAGCATTCACAGAACCAATGAAAACAGTTTCAGTAGTGGACAAGATTTTCATTACTGTGATATACATGTATCAGACTAAGAAAAAAAAATCTTCTTTTCACTTTGTCACACTTTAAATTTTATACTGAAACTTTATTCTTTGTGTGATCTTTTAATTTTCATTTTAAAATAGAAAATATTTGTAAAAGAAGGGATGAACTGATTCTGTCTGAAACTGATCAGAAAGTGTGTACATATTTTAATTTTTTCACATAAATCACTGCAGATATGACAATATATTGTTGTGCATTGTCTTAAACTTTTCCATGAATAAAAAGCCTAGAAGCATAATACTCATCAATAAACCCCTCACATTTATAAACATTGGTCAAAAATAACTTCTAAGAGTGTAAGATTACAAAGATAACTCATACTTCATAACACATTAACTGTGGATGGTGGGAATTTCAGTTCATTAAATGGGTTCAGGGAATAGAAAAAGGTTTTCTTTTCAGTTCAATTGCTTAATAAAATATTTGGTAATTGAATGACAAAATGAAAAAAATCTCTTTATGAAATATATAGTGGATTTGCAGCTAGGTCTCACCATTTTACTGTTGAAATTGCTAGATATAACTATAAGTTCTATTCTAATAGTTTTTTTTTTTTCGCTCACACTTCTTGCCTGTGGAACATTCTTCTGACTTGTTGCTTTTTTTGTCAACTACGATCTTCAAACATTTAAATTTATTTTTGAAGCCTGTTCTTTTATTGTCTTTTCTCCTCAATAAGATTTTCTCTGTTTGTTTCACTCTCAGTAACCACCTGCAGCTTATTATCACCCTGATTGGGGTGAAATGGTTTTATATATATATATATATATATATATATATATATATATATATATAGTAAGGTAATGAAGGGTTTAGCAATCTGTGTGGATCATTCCAAAGAGGATGTAATCCAGAGAGCTCAATGTAACAACAGAGCAAATATTAATTAAATAATTAAGAAAGAGACAACCTTAAGGTTCCATAACTATAATTTATTTCCCCAGAAAATATATTTTCCTGGTTCATCAGGTCACATTTCTAGTTACCTTATATATATATATATATATATATATATATATATATATATATATATATATATATATATATATATATAATAAATACATCAAGTGCTCCATACCAGCTGCAATCTTCATCTGAATGCAATGCTTCATCAAACTTTTGGCCCATTAAGCTCAGTAATGGGCCTAAACTTTGCTGAAGTATATATATATATGTGTGTGTGTGTATATATATATATATATATATAAAATTTATTTTAGGATATTACAATGTACAATGTAAGAATCGCTACACAATTGCAGTCATGTTGTGTTTCAACACATAATGTTACAAACATTGGAAGTGTACTCTATTTATTCTCACCATACTTGTGCGTGTGTATATATATATATATATATATATAATGAAGTGTTGAAAATTTCCCATATTGATCAATTACCCAAAATCTAAGCAAATATTTTAATATTTTTCAGGGAATCTATTCTTTTATTAGCAACCTCTCTCTCACATACACCCCCCACACATACATACATACACATATATATATATATATATAGGAAAAAAATGTATGACAAAGTAGAAAGAAGTTTTTGTCCTTTCATTAAACTGAATTTATCATGTTGGTGCAAACAGAGCTGGTGCGTCTTACCTGCAAAACCCTGCAAGAGGGGTATCATATATATATATATATATATATATATATATATATATATATATATATATATATATATATATAAAGAAATATAGTCTTAAAGTGTGCTATATTTATGGGATAAAGTGCTCAATATCAGAGATAGAGCGTAACTTAAAATAGAAAAATAAATAAATATATAAACAAACAAAATGACAATAAAATAAGCAAAATAAATTAATCCAAACAAATTACAAAACCACACCTGTTAGAATATGTGAAAAAAATCAATAAAGTAAATAATGAACAAATTATCAAACTATTATGAACAAAAAATTAAACTATAAAAATCAAAACAAAAAACCGGACGGAAAATAGCTATAACTGTTATATAACAATAAAAAAAATTAATAAAAAATAATATACTGCGTTACTTAAAAATCGAAAACCAAAAAGAGAAATATACAGTGTAACAAATAAATAACAACAAGTATAATAAAT
This sequence comes from Acanthosepion esculentum, assembly GCA_964036315.1. Taxonomy (NCBI): domain Eukaryota; kingdom Metazoa; phylum Mollusca; class Cephalopoda; order Sepiida; family Sepiidae; genus Acanthosepion; species Acanthosepion esculentum. Next base: position 98,810,526 of record OZ038492.1, on the reverse strand, counting down.
TGATCGAAATACATCCAAATATATAAATAAACTAACAACCGATAGGGATAAACTAGCCGTTTAGAAAAAACAAATAAAGATAATCAACCCAAATAGATAAATTAAAAACTGTTCCCACCAAAATAATAGTCAGAACAAACAACATTCCACCCCAAAATTCAACAAATAGCTTTAATCAATGACAAACAAATATATAAGATAAAAAATAAAAATGAAAATAAATAAAAACAAGCAAAACAATTTGACCCAAATAAATAAGCAAATAAACGACTTCCGGTAAATGACCGCCATAATAGACTACCAACAATAAGCTATATAAACAAATTTTTACTACATTAATAAAAAACACTGATCAAAATAAAAAATAAATAAATAAATATATAAGATAAAAAATAAAAATTAAATTAAAAAAACAAAAAAAACAAGCAAAATAATTTGACATAAATAAATAAACAAATAAGCGACTTCCGGTAAAAGTAACCGCCAAAATAGACTACCCACAATGCACCACTGACCCTTATATATAAATAGCCGAGAAAAATAACAGCACTAGTTGCCTGACGATTGCACTAGCATGAAACAGACTGTCGCCTCTAAGTGCTGACTTCTATGTTCACTTTTATATATATATATATATATATATATATATATATATATATATCTATATATATAAATTTTAGCCTCATTGTGGTTTTTTTTTGGGTGGGGGTTAGCACTATTTTATGGTCATCTACTATTTTTTTAAATTATTTTTAAACTGACGTTACATTGTCCATCATCAACTAATAATATACATTATGTATCTGCATGGCCGGTGTGGTATGTACTATGCAGGGACCCCTGACAAGGTTAGAACCTCAAAATAGCTAGTTTCAGCAGTGTTTTTTGTATTTTTACTTTTTTCTACTTAAATTATATTGTCAATCATCAACTATAATAACCGCCTGTGCTTATTACCCCGAACCTCACAACCTCGTGGGGCGGGCCCCATGCCTACTGGGGAAAGGTGGCAGAAGTGCTAATTTCAGTAGCGCTTAATTTTTTAAATTGTAATTATCTTCCAGAACATTTCTTATAAATCAGTTAAAAGGGTAATATATCTCAGTAAAATCATTTTTTATTCCTAAGGAGGATCTCTGGGTTTTTCTTTTTTACTAATAGTAATGCTAATCAGAAGTCCACAGCTAGTAATTAAAATAAAATTTCTAGTCCTTATTTTTTACATTTCTAGAAAGATAGAACCAAGAAAATGATCATTTAAAAAATAAAAATGTTTAAAGATTTCAACACATAAAAAATTTTCCTGAAAACTGAAACACTGTTTTTAAAACAAATTTTTAAGACTATCCCATTTGAGTTGTGTTGGAATCTGTAAAACTTTTTTTTCAGTGGAGATGAGTCAGTGATTAAACTTTATGGAAATGCAAAAATTTGCAACTTAATAAATTTTTTCAAGTAAAATTTAGTCATGAAAATATTGGTGGTTATTACAAAAACAACATTTTCTCAGATGTTTTTAAAAATAAAAAACCTGTTGATTATAAAAGCAAATAATGAATATATCCTGAAATTTTCATTTAAATTGGATAATTCCCTGATATTTTGTAATTTAAAAAAAGCGCTACCCTCTCCCCCCCAATATTCCTTCAAGGGTTTGTGGCTCACAGGTTGGGAAACTTTGAAATCTACATGTAGTAGAGAGGGCAGCTCATGTCAAAGTTTCAGGATGGAGGGACCCTAGCACTGGTCCTGTGTGCAAGTACACATGAGCATGAACAAGGGATGCTGAGAATTTTAAATTTTAAAAAAGAATCCAAATGAAATCAGATAGATTACATACAAAAAAATTTCAATTTCCCAGCATCCCTTATTTGTGTGCATGTGTAATCGTACTAATTCAGTCTGATGTAGTCCTACAGGATGAAATGTGTCAAATGAAAACTTTTTCCCACTTTGTCATACATTTTTTTTTTCCCAATATTATTCTTGATATATAAAACTTATATATTGTTATCTCATAAAAGAACACAAAATTGTTTAACAGTTTTCTAGAAAGATGTAAATGCTTCCACATATTAAAAAATAATAATCTTGTTTGCACAAGAAACTCTTCTTGAACTGTAATTCTTAAAAAAAATTTTTTAAGTCTTACAAATATTTTTTTTCATGTTGAATAAATAATAAAGAATAAATAATACTCAATATTTTAATTTAAATATGCATTAAATAATGATTTAATTAATTGCTAAATGTATATTAAATTGAGAACAGGTGGTTTCAATATCTTTATTTTTTTATGCATATGCCTTTTTCAAAATCAAGTTGCTTCAGTGGATTCTGTAAAATCCAACTATTTCAGCTACTCTTCCAATTTCTGTATCTTTAGCATGTTAAATGGTAACTTTTTGCTTTATATTGAAACATTCGTTAATTCCAATGATTATTTGATTAATTGAATTCATTTTTTGTATTGATTATGTTGCTTGTATTGTTTCCCTAATGGTTTCAGTTATCCTGTCTCCAGCCTTCTTCAAGTACAAAATTTGTAAGGAAAAAAACTTTTTTTTTCCTACAGTTACTTCTGCTGTTAATGTCATCTCTAGGCATTTCAAAAAAATCACATTGTTAAAATAATTTGTTCTGTGGAGATATTCCTAAAAGAACTCTGTTTAGATGCTTTCTTTGGTTAACTTAATTTGACCTCATATGAAAGGATTCCTAATTTAGGAGACCAGATGATATATCTGATAAACTCAGGGAATGATATTAACTCTTCTTAAACTCATGTGATATATTCATTAACATTATTTTTTTTTTCTGAGTCACTATACTATTTCTCATTTCTTAAAAAAAAAAAAAAAAAAAAAAAAAAAAAAATTGGTTTGTGTTTGTTTCTGTATTGTCCTTAATTTCAGTCTATCTCTTGTGTTATTAGGCAGTATATTACATCAAAGGTGACCCACAAAGGTTATGTTTCTAAGTACAGAGCAGAAGTTTTATGACCTGCAAAAATAACATTTCCAAAATATGTTACTATTAATATTTGCTGTCTGTGTATCCTTAATAGAATAAACCTGGAACAATCAAGACTTGTGTAAATCATCTCATCTCTTTCTCTCTGATTCCTATGTAGCTCAGATAATATTATGGCGATATGCCACTTTTCCAGTGTGGCAAATAGAGCATAAATCTGTATATATCTTTCCATGGAGGGATTCCATAAGAAATGGCTCACTTTTAGAAGATTCTCCCTTTCTCTCTCTCTTCACACACACTCTCTATCTATCTATCAATTTGATGTGATAATAATATTTGCCAAGTGATGCCCTGTTGTGTTGATTCATTTGATGTAAACTATAAAAGGATTCTAGAGAAACATTCTGGATTTGTATTTCTCTTTATACTATTAAAAGGTAGCTTTCTTTTTACCTTGATTATATTTACTGTTAAATCATAGATAACCAATATAAAAATATTTTTAGTATTCTACTATTAATTTTCTATTACTTTAAAATCTTATTGAAAAAAAAATGTTTTTTAATTATTATTTTTTTTTTTTCTCACCCAAATCTATCCTATATTTATAAGTCTACCATTCATCCTTGCTTTTAATATTGCTATGACATATGGTCTGGTGCTCCTGCACTATATTTAAAGATCCTTCATAAAATCCAGAGAAGAATCTGTAATGTCACTGATCCTAACATTGCACCTGTCAACTTTAGTCACTTGCCCACCACTGTAATATAGCTTCCCTGAGCCTTTTCTATAAATACTTTCATGGTAATTGTTTTGATGAACTTTCCTATATTGCAAATGTCTAATTTTTTTAATTTTTTTATTTTTTTTTATTGTTCTTGCTCCTTAATAATGCTTTTCTTTTTCTTATATTCTTTTACACTCAGTAACACCCCTTGAATCTTAGTGGCTTTGTTGCCTTGCTTGGGGTGAAATGTTTAAAAAACACCCCTTGCCACATCCCTGAAACATTTTTTCCCCAAGTAACTAAGGAAATACTTTAATGTTCCTTTGACAGCCTCATTCTTTCTTTCCGAACATTGATTCTCATTCTCAGGTGAAATTCAAATTCTCCTTGACATGAAAAAACCAGTTTCCAGATTGTACCATTCCATAAAAGAAATGGTGAAGGGCCAAAGCTTGAGTTGAAAACATGGATTAAATCCAACAGAATGATTAAATAAGGAACAAGTAATGTTAATATTAGCTGTTTCCTTATAAGGAAACCTTTAGCATTTATCGACAGAGCAGCTAGTGCTGCTATCAAATGAAATTTATAAAATCTTTCTCTTAATTTTTCAGGAAAATAAGTTCCTCCAGTTCAGTAACTGATATTACTCTTTCCAGTATTGATGGGGGTTTCCTTCGTAATCTTTTGTTTGAAGTCATGTGAAATGTCAACATTTTGATTGTCATTATTTTCTCTTTGAGTTATATGTGATATCACTTTTAGTTGTTACTGTTGTTGAAAGTCCTCAAGTGAGACTGTTTCTGTTATCTCGTAAAAGTATTTGTGATTCTGTAGTGCCAGTTCACAAGGTTCGAAATTGAATGTCTTGCAATTTATTTAAGGTCATCAGAAACTTTGGAAGTGGAATAATGTGGTATTTTTTCTATCTTATCTTTCCTACATACTTTCTGTAGATATATTAAAAAGATTCCATTGATAACATGGCATTTCTCAAGGAGATATTCTGAAAAGAAGTCTATTAAGATGCTTTGTTCACCTTACTTGAATTCATTTATAATGATTTTTATATGATATCTAAAAAAAATTAACTTTCTTAAGTTTCAAGATGAAATAATCTACAAAATCCAAGATGTTTTTATCTTGTCTTCTTTAACTCTTTAATGAGAAAATAATTAGTCATAGTAATTAAAGATATTGGAATATAAGTACAAGATGACTGATTCTAATTTTTTCTAGTATTGCTTTCTATCAGTGTTAGTGTATTTCAGATTTTTCTTTTATCACAATGTTTTAAAATAAATTTTGAAAAAAAAGAAAAGTCATTTGCTCAATTAAATATAAATGTACTGTAATAAGCAGGTTATTATCTATTATTATAGATTATAGATTATTATAGAGTCTTCTTGTATTAAAAAAAAGAAAGCATTTCTACTACCTTTCAGGTGGATTTATAATATCTGATACATCTCTTGACTGTGCTAAATATAAAATAAATTCTGATGAATGATTTAAAATATCACTTCAAGAATAAATTCCTCTATATAAAAGACAATGTCCATTGCTTTGTAATGTACAGGATAAGTTACACTTTTTTAAAGGGAGAGAATTCACAATGAACTCTCAATGTTTTGCTAAGAGAAAAATAATATTTGATGCTGTTTTCTAGACTAGAACAATTTCTTAAAAATATTATTTAATGTTATCTTTTGTGCCTTTTCCTTATCAAAATGTTTTCACCTGCTTCTTGTTTGCTTGCATTACATGACATAGACATTTTGTTTTGATTATTGTTTTAAACAATTATTACTCAATTGAGGTTTTTGTGTTTATGGATATGTTTGACACTTTTCAAATGCTAAATAACTTAATGCTTTTTTTTCTTAACAAAACAAGTTACTCAATTAAAACTACTGAAATTTTACTCATTTCTAAAAGTTGAAGCACTCAGTAACACAAGTTTAATCAATTTCCAATCTTGTTCATATCACTCTATAATGATTTAGCCTTTCCATTTGCTTTTAACAAAGGTTTTCATGAAAGCATTCACCAAGAAGTCTTAATGTTGCTATTCATTTGATTGTCCTGATGGCAGCTGAAAATCCTGCTTATCAGAGAGACAGAATCAAAAAGAAAATCTAATGATCAACTGTATTTCTTTTATTAACCTCATGGAAAAATGTTTCTTTTACACACACACACACACACACACACACACACACACACACACATATATATGTATATATATATATAAATATAATGTTGGGATTAATGAAGGCTGAGTCTATTAATGTGAATGAAAACAAATTCGTTATGATAGATGAAGACAGAAAAACATATTTTGCTCTTGAAATACAAAGGGTATGAAGATGAGTCAACCCTGAGTATAAGACATGGTGGGTCCTAGCTGTGAAGGCATAGACCTTCCTCTTTACCAATGGAATACAGACCTTCCTCTTTTCCAATGGAATACAATGGGAATGAGGATGAATCAACCCTGTATACATGACATGGCAGGTCATAGATGTGAAGGCATGGACCTTCCTTTTTACCAATGGAATACAAAGGAAATGTATCTGGTTTGAGTATTTGCCATGGAGATGTAACAGTTCTAAGCATAGACCTTCCTCTTTAGCAATGGAATACAATGGGAATGAGGATGAATCAACCCTGTATACATGACATGGCAGGTTGTTGATGTGAAGGCATGGACTTTCCTCTTTTAATGGAATACAAAAGGTATGTAGCTCGTTTGAACATTTGCAGGGAGATAGCAAGAGTAGTGAGAGGATAACAACATTTCATCTGTTCGAAATGGATTTGAAATCCTCTTCACCATAAAGTTCAGTGTTTTGTATAGGAAATATCATTTATCTTTAATGCAAGAATTTTTCAATAGAATGAGTGTTTTTTTATTATATTTGCAGAGAATTAGTATGAGCAAAATATTCAAAAATTTGAAAGACTCCATAGTTTTGGGATTAATGAAGGCTGACTCTGTTAATAAGAATGGAAACAAATTCAGTGTGATCAATAGACAAAAAGAGAAATATATCTACCTCTTTAAAATACAGAATAAGTCAAATGTCATTGTTGTCATAACCAGAAAATGTGAGCAATAAATCACCCAGCTAAATTTTTCTCCAAGATTTATTTTTATACTTTTGTTCTCTTAAAATACAAGACCCAAGAGCCACTCAAAGTAAAGCGTTACTGAATAAGATTGTTGTAAATTTATAAACGGAGGAAGTAAAAAGTGTACATTATTGGGATATGTAGAGTAGATTAAGGTTAACCTTAGACTTGAAGAGTTATACCAATGCTTGACAAACATGAACATATCATTGAAGAAGAAAAAAAATTTCTATATCATAAGGGTCAGTGTTTTGTATAGGAAATGTATTTTACTCTTAAAGCAAGTGTTTTTTTCAATAAAATAAGAGTTAAATGAGTCTCTATTCCTCGGACGTCATTTGTACAATACAAAATACTCCTTGTTCAATCCACCATTCTTGAGTTCCACACACTTCACCAATGTAAAAAACAATTCTCCCTTCTCACTGCATCAGCTCTCTTTTATCATGCCAACACCATGGTCAACTAACCAATTAGTGTTCTTTGCTTTTGTCCTCAGTTACCCAGGCAAATGGCCTACTCCAGTTCGACCAATTAGCATATGACTTACTATTGGTCGAACCACACTAAGCTGTGCAAAAGCCACCATTACAGAACATTCTGTTGGAACAATCCAATGTGAAGAGAGGAGATTCATGCCATTTTCAATGAACAAAATGTCAATGCTACGTGTTGGGTGTTGTGATAAGTACATAGTCGGGTACTGTGTATTTTGACATTCTATTCTTTAGGGCTACAGGTGGTTGTTCATTTGTTCACTTCCATGAAGACGTCCATACTTTTTTTACAATGGTTGAACTTTGTACTAAAGTCGGACTCATTGATGGAAATAGAAGCACACTGGGGCATGCTTGTTTTAAAAAAGTGTACTTCTCCCAAGTGAGTTATGTACACCTTTCCTAGTTCTCTGATCACATCAATCCCAAGAAGAAGATTGACACCAAGTACTAGTCTGTCCACAATTAAGGCATCAGTGTGCACGGGTTGAGCATGACCAATATTCAGCATAATACTGCAATGTCCACAGCATGTTAGGGCCTTACTGTTGGCTGTTAGGACTTCCATCTCCATTGGTCGCCAATTGTGACATGCACATTTGCTCACCAATATTCATGAGCAGCCAGAGTCAACCAAGGCTGTACACTTCTTTCCGTCTATGGCCACCTCAATGATAGGCAGCATAAGGTTCTTTATTTGCTTGGGGAGAAGACCAGTGCTGACGTCTGTTCCCCAGTGCCATTTCCCTGGCACTCTGCTGAGATGTGCCTGACCCTGTTGCACCGAAAACACCATATCTCATGGCAGGATCTTCATGTCAGGGTGGCTGTTCTCTCTGAGTAGACTTGCCTGCAATACTTTGCCAGGTGGTTGGGACCAAAACACTTAAAATAAACGATGCCATCCATCTGTGTGGTAACATCATTATGTGTTTGTTGAGCAGATATGGCAACTGACTCCTCAGGCTCCTTGCCCTCAATCATAACAGCCTGAGCCTGAGTCAAGATCTGGTCCAAAGTCATGGTATCCATTCTGGATGATGCTTGGAGAAGTGGGTTGACTTGTTGCAGCAGTCCAGAAATAAATGCGCACGTCATCCATCACTCAGGCAATTGGGCCCCCAGCCAGCAAAGCTAACCATTTTAACTCTGCTAGAAATTTGTCTATGGTTTCCTCTGGACAAAATCATCATGACACAAATTGATCATATGTAGTGAATGAACATGCAGTTACAAGGGCTTGCTTAATCTGCTCTGCATCTGACCTCTGCTCCTTAGCTGCTGACACACAACAAGAGCCCCAGCTCACAAGCACAGTGGCAGTATCTGCTCAAATTTCTTCATCTTGCAGAGTTCACAAACCAACTTCACATTTTCAATCCATTTTACAATTGGTGGATCAGTAGCAGCCCCACTGAAATCGTGTATTAGCCGAATATTGAAACCTGCAGAGAATTAGTATAAGCAGAATGTCTGTCCTTTAGGTCTGTGTGTGAAGAGAAGGTAATGAATGGCAAAAAGAAATGTCTCGTCTTATTGGAGATAGGTCCAGAAAAGAGGAGAAAAGCTAGTTGAATCTTGGTGGTAGATTTTTTCATATCAGTGTTACATGGCTTTGTCTCTTTGTGGCAAGAAGAGATAACCTCTGTCGTATTGTTTATTTTATTATTTTTATATCAAGCATTAAACTTTTATCTATATTTCTCAATTCCTCTATATACAAGAAAAAACAATTTATATTACAAAACAATTCAAGTAAATGTTCCATATTTATGCATCTGGTAATTTTGTTTTTACTTCCTCATAAATTACAAAATAAATAAAAATTATAAATAAATTTCCTAGTTCTAATTAACTCACGGGACAGAAGGAAAGAAGGTCAGAGGAAAACAACACATAACATACTTAGTGATCTTGAGTAAATGGATGGCAGAGCAGGACTTAGGAGAAAATAACAGAAAGACAAAGTTTATTTCCAAGGGACAGGAAATTGTGGAGAGTCATGATCACTTACATCCTGAAGAGATACAGCAGATAAAGAATAATTAAAAACAAAGTATATTTACTTTTATATATCAATGAGTACAAGCTGGTAGGTTATTAAATGGGTTTGAAATATTTATTCTTTTTTCTATAAGGCTTGATATTTATTTACAAACCTATACTGTCTAACTTTCCTCAGTTTTTGTTTAGTTGATATTGTATTTTTTTATTTTGGTGATACACTTGAATTTTTTGGATCAGATATATGACTATTCAGTTAAAACTAAAATCTGTTAGCTACAGAACAAAATATGAACAATTGTTTTTGTGTGCCAAATGTTTTCAATGTAGAGAAAACAAGAATAATATTTATTGTTTTAAAAAATAAATCAGTTAAGTGTCATATGTGATACCCACTTCAGTGATCAGGTCTCTTTCGATTCATGACTAAGCAGAAGATTTTCCTGCGGTAGGTTGCTTTTTTTTTTTTTCTGCAGTAAACTGGTTGCTAACCAAGGCTATCGGACCCAGCTTGTCCTGCTATTTGATCCATAGCTGGGCTGAGAAGAGACAGATTCCTTTCCTAAGGGTATCTGCATGTAAGTGAATATAACGAACCCACCTTTTGGCAAATGATGTTCCTATATTTCAGTTCAAATTTGTTTAAATCATAAATGATTTCTTTCTCTCCAAATATACATTTTTCATCAGAAAACAATCTCGAACTTTTGTAAATATGAAAATTATATTTTTACAACATTAGATAATTAATGTTATTTCTACATCGACAAACCAGATGTTTTTCTGTCATCTTGTATGAAATATTTATTGCCAATATTTATTAAATTTACTTAAGTATACAACACAGTACTAAAAAGAATGGGGGTAATAGATCTAATCTTTCAGGTAAATAATACTTTCATACTTTTAAAATCAGCATCTGAAATCCTAGCTTTTACTTGGGTTTGAACACATAACTCTAACACTAGTTAGAACAATGTAGAATTGACAATAATTTTAATCTAGGCATTCTGTATTATTATTTCATTTTATATGTAGGTATGAGATCAAAACATCAACCCTGTATATGTTATAACTTGTAAGTTAAAGTTATTTCCCATGTATTTTATTGACATTTTTGTCTAAATATAAAATCTTAGAATTTTTTGAGATAAATCGTATAATATATCGTTTGATATTTTTGCTAATGTTTATCATTTTAGTTTCATTTTTCTTGAGTAGTTTTAAGTAATTATTAATTTTTGTTCTTTCTCTCATAACTTACATGAAGATAATGAAAAAGTACTTCAGCTTTTTGATTTACGTTTCCCAAACAACTTTATTTTGTAAAACAAATGTTAGGATCTTTTGCTTGGCACCTTTCTGAATCTTTTCATCATTCCTTGTACTGTGAAAGGAAATATCTCCTTTTTTGCTGTCCTTGGTAGGAAGGCGATTTTACTCGTAAACAGCAGGCCAACTAATTGCCTCCGCCAGCAGCAAATACTATCAATTGCTAAGTCAACTTGTAGAACTTGTAAAATTATAGCTGTGCAAATGGTTGTGCTGAGAGAAAGCCAAGCATCTGCTGCTGCTGCTGCTCTTTTTTCTTTTCCATAATTCCTATTAACATGTTTCACTCTCTACCTTGTTTCTCTCCCTTTATGCATGAATAGATGTTACACATGAAATCACTAAGTGAATTTATCTATTAACACAGCTATATAAAAAAACAACATAAATGACACTGGATTTTATAAATTGATCAATTAACCTCTAATTTTTATCTGAATTTTTAAGATATCATTATTGTATATTGATTTACTTGAACTAGTCACAACATTTCAAATTTTGTACTCTCCAGCTTTCATCAGAAGTCTGTCATATTGGTAGCTAGATCACATCATTTTACTGTTAAAATTGCAAAGTGTAAGCATAAGTTCTATTCTACCAGCTTCTCCTCTCACACTGCTCACCTATGGAACTATTTTCTAGCTTCTTGTCTTCCTATCGACTACTTTCCTTAAACTTGTAAATGCAACATTGTCATCTTGTCTCTCCCTAAATACTGTTCTTTTCATTGTCCTTTCTCCTCAGCAATGTTTTCTCAGTTTTCTTCACTCTTAGTAACCACTTACCACTTAGCGGCTTTATCACCTTGCTTTGGGTGAAATGATTTTTAAAAAAATTGATAACTTCTTTAGATTTGTAAACAAAACTCTTTATTCAATCCACAAGAATAGACTTCTTATTCTGCTCTCAATACTACAGGATATCACATCTCAGTTAATTCTTTCCAGTTAATTTATCCTTGTGAATATATAGTAGGCTGGAGGTTACCATTTTGGTAATGGCGTATCTCATCATATATAAAAGAAGCTTTGTGGAGTGTGTAAAAATCACAGAAGAAGATAATAGACAAAAGTTTATGTGAATAAAAAATAAATTTTATATAGCTTAATGTATTTACAGAAATTAGGAGGTATTAATTTCAAAGACAAAGGCCACTGAATGTATGAAAAAAGTCCTAGTGTGTATGTAGAAACATAAGTCCATAGAAGACATCCATGAAAATCGATGCAGTTTATTTGAATAACATGAAGTATGTATATGTATGTCTCTATGCATGAGTATGTAGTGAATGGGTGCAAGTGATTTGGCCCTGTGTTTTATGATGACAGCTAGCATTGGAGAACTGATAAAATTCATCTAATGTGGAGTTTGGCTATATATCTCTTTATAGATGTATCGAGAACAAAGAAGATCCATTTAGAAATTGCCACTTGGTTTCTGATTGGCTCATCTGACTCTGACATCATATCCTTGTTGGAAGCAGATTTTGATTTTGGTTGGCTTGTGAAAATGACTTCATTGCCTAGCAATCTTCTTTGTTCAACATATTCTGAATTTTCGTCTATTTTTTTTTAGCAATGATGAAACTTGCTTGAATTTTCTCATTTTAGTCGTTACTACAAAAAATTAACTGATATGAGTTTTTCTCAAGTATGAACAGTGGAATGAAAGCAATTTATATTCATGGATTAAATAAAGACTTCAGTTCAAAATTCCTGGAAGCCTACCAACTATGACAAATACCAAAAGGATACAATTGTGAAAATGTTTTAACTATAACAACAAAGATGAGGATACAAGTCATGAGTAAATCAGTGTATAATAATTACCAAATATTGTTAAACTTTCCTTTTAATTATTTATCAAGAACAAGACTAAATAATGTGTTCCAATTGCTGGAGTTTTCATTCAGCTTTCTTATGTCCAAAGTTTCTATTGAGTGATGCAGTAATTGAGTTTTGCTTGTTATATTAAACTGGTATGTTGTAGCTGAAATTCTGACTACAAATAGAATTTCCAAATATATATATATATATATATATATATATATATATAGGGTGTGATGGATAAATTGTCATCTAAATTACACAAAAATAAAAATAACAATGACATCTCATTTTAACAGGTATATTTATCAAAATAACACATAAATATCTTGAAATACTAAAGAGTAAATTTATTCAATAAAATCGTCTTTAGCTTCAACCATGGCCTCCACACAACTTTGGAATCTGTAACTCTTCTGGACAATCTCCTTGTTTAAGTTGGTGAATGCTACCATGATAATCCTTGCTCTCAGTTCATCTTTGGTGTTACAAGGAGTTTTGTTGGTCTTTTGTTTAACTGCGCCCCACACACAATAATCAAGGGGGTTGCAGTCTGGGGAGTTAGGCGGCCAGTGTAAGAGGTGATGTGGCTGCAGAAATTGTCTGATAGCCATACCTGGGTTCTCCTGTCTGTGTGGCATGTTGTAGAGTCCACAAACACTCTGAAATATTTGTATTGGAGCTTCTGGCACAAATGCCAAGCAGTACAGCATGCCATTTCCAAGTTTTTGGTGAAGAGAATTTTGTCATGGTGCTCTTTTTCTCTCAGATGGTGCCCAACTGACCCTACTGTGCAGTTGACAAAATCAAAAAGAAACAACGTGCATGCACAAAATTAAAAATATAAAATGGCGACATTTGCACCCTGTATATTGGCATAAAAATTAAATAGCTACAATAGATAAATTTTAAATTTTAAAACAACTATAACAGAGCATGTTTGTGTGTGTTTTCAAAAAATCACTATGATGATGCAGATTTTATCACAGTTACAATAAGTTTGTCTTTGAAATTTACCCCTGAAGATCTTCTTAGAAAAGATCAAAAGTACATGAGTTAAAAAAAAACTACAGTGCTTTTCTGGATGAATTTCAACTTAACATTAAGAAACTGATTAGATAAGTGGAAAGGATCAGTATAAAAATAAGTAGACACAATATGTTTATATTATTCAATGAGACATGATTGAATATATATATATATATATATATATATATATATATATATATATATATATATAGATAGATAGATAGAATGTAAATATTCACAGATGGAGTATATCTGTAAAAGAGACAAAATGAATGAAAAAACAAGAGGAAAACTATACTTAGTTTTTAGCCAATGCATTTTGTCATCTGACAGGCTTTATTAAGGCAAATGTGATGGTTTTATTTTGCAACAAATATATATTTGACAGTTACTCAAAATTTTTTAATTTAAGAATTTAATTAAGCTGATGAATGTTTATGAGCATTCTTAAATTTAAAAATTTTGTGTAACTGTCAAATATATACTTGTTGCAAAATAAAACCATCACATTTGCCTTGATAAAGTCCGTCAGATGATGAAACACATCGTCTAAAAACTAAGTATAGTTTTCCTCTTGTCGTTTCATTCATAGAATATTGATCTGAAAATTTTTACTTTATAATGTTCGGTCCATGCGATTGAAAGAGAAGCATTGGGTTAAGTTCCTTGAGAAGGAAGGAGATTATGCTGAAAAGTATTAGTTGTATAAAATAAATGATTTTTGTTCCCTAATTCAGCTTTGAACTACATATGTATTTATTTCTTACTAACTAAAGAAACATTTGATACATATTGATTTTTCTACATGTGCATTTGTACCAAGCTTGTTTTTTTTTATCAGATAAATGTTTTAATTTTCACAAATCAGATTTGCTCTGCATTGAATTAAGTTTATTTATGCTAAAAAGTCAACAAAAAGATTTTATTCTGAACTCTCTGCAAATTCAAATTAGTAAACTTCTCTTCTTCAATATATTCTGTGCCAAGCAACATGAATTAACATTTACCATTTTGACAATCATGCTTCATCTTCAGTTTATCTTCCATATATTGCTGGAGCTAATATTTGCCTTTCGGAGATGCTATTAATTCTCTGGAGAATTACCGTTATTCTATTCTTGGCCAATATGCATCAACAACAAAAAATGAAGTTGATTTATTATATTAAGAATGTAATAAAAAGTACCAAGCTCATAAAAATCCTAAAAATAATATTTTTTTTTATGCTTCTTACCTATTGGTTAAATTAAGAGTCGAGCAAGAAGCTCCATCTTTGCCTTTATTCCCTCATTACTTAAATATAATTTCATTGTTTCACAATGCATTCTTTTATATCTGACTATTTATCCTTAGACGTCACAGTTTCTGTAAAGAGTCAAATCATTCTGCTGGTATTGAATATGGGAATTTATTTTGTTATTTTCATTTCATTCATAATATTCTCTTCAGTTTAATTTTTATACACAAGCACGCATCGAACCTTGCTTTTATTAATTGGAATTCAACCATATTTCTTCTGGATTATTTTTAATTTTAGTTTCGCAAATAACTCTTTTCATTTTAGCATAAATGGGAAGATCATAAATGAACTTGTTTGTATTAAATGTATATAGATACATCAATAAGTTTGTAGCCTAATGATGAAAAAAGCATTTATAAATATTTATTTTTTAACATCTTCCTTGTCATTGCACTTGAAAATGTTTCATCAATTTCATAATCAGACAAACAAAAAATGCATTTTTATTTTCCATAACCTCATTTGAAGATTACAATTCTCAGTGGGGAGAATAAAAGATGCTTCACTTAAAAATATCAGAAATTAAACATAATAGAGAAAGCATTTTTGGGACCTAATTTAATAGTACCAACATACGGAATTCTGGGTTATGAGACTGGACTACTTTTGAAATCTCAGCACTAAAATATTTAAAATTTTGCTACTTCTGAGAAATCAGTTAAAAAATTATAAGCATTGGATTTTTGAACATAGTTGAATTCATTACTTGTAGGGAAATCTGGCACCATTCCTTGAAAATAATATGTCATTAACAAACTGCTGGATAGTAAATAGGGGATCACTTTTATCTTACAAAAATGTCATGAACAGATTCCCTACTTTTTGCCATAAGAGATTTCATACATTTCTCTATTTTACAAAACATACAAAATAGGGTTGCCAGATTTGGTTACTTTTGAAAGTTCAGTACTACTAAATTTAGAATCTAATAGAGATAACAAGTGGCTGTTAATTGAGGGACAATTTTTGCTTTATAAACAAGTAACAAACAGAAATCCCCACATCTTGCTATATATTTATTTACTCCAGAAAATATAGTGTTGCCAGATTTGGTTATTTTTGAAAGTCCAATATGATGAAATTTGGAATTTCATTACTGACAACTTTTTGGGTTACTTTTCAAAATAAGTTGAACTAACTAGGGCTAGTAATGAGAACAAAGTCAAGTCAAAATATAAATGTAGCCCAAATTGCAAAATTTTTAACTTGATCTGGTAACCATGATGATATATATTTGCTGTTATGTACAAGGGTAGATCAATAATCTCATATATAGTTATATATTATATATCTCATATACAGTTATATATACTTGGTACAGTTATTAACAGAATTTTCATTGTTTAATATTTGATCTATGAAATTGATGAAACATTTTCAAGTGCAATGACAAGGAAGATGTTAAAAAATAAATATTTATAAATGCTTTTTTCATCATTAGGCTACAAACTTATTGATGTATCTATATAAGTAGGGAATCTGTTCATGACATTTTTGTAAGATAAAAGTGATCCCCTATTTACTATCCAGCAGTTTGTTAATGACATATTGATTATTTTCAAGGAATGGTGCCAGATTTCCCTACAAGTAATGAATTCAACTATGTTCAAAAATCCAATGCTTATAATTTTTTAACTGATTTCTCAGAAGTAGCAAAATTTTAAATATTTTAGTGCTGAGATTTCAAAAGTAGTCCAGTCTCATAACCCAGAATTCCGTATGTTGGTATTATTAAATTAGGTCCCAAAAATGCTTTCTCTATTATGTTTAATTTCTGATATTTTTAAGTGAAGCATCTTTTATTCTCCTCACTGAGAATTGTAATCTTCAAATGAGGTTATGGAAAATAAAAATGCATTTTTTGTTTGTCTGATTATTTTCTATAAACATTTAATCAATTCTCTTAGACAAGAATGCACAAACTTTGTATTGATGTTAGTGCCTTTTTGTTCCCTGAATTCTTTGGCATACATTTAACTCAGATTATTATTCTTAGATTTTGCTGACTGGCATCATGCCAAGTATCCAATATTTTGGAAAAACAAGTCTTTCTCTTAGATAACAAAAAGTAAATAACTATAGGAGTGAGAGAAACATTATTTAATTGTTGTTTACAAGGTTGTTACATTGTTTATTTTGGTGTGTTTTTTTTCTTTACAAAGAATGCAGTTCTTTAAAGGCTTTTTACACTTTGATTTATTTAAACTGTCAGCCTTGAGAGGAGGATTTGAAAAAGCTCACATTTTTACAAAAATGTCAAAGAATACAAAAGTTTATCTATTTTTCCTTCTGAAGATTTCTTATTCTCACTCTTCTTCTGCCTTTAAGGCCATGTCAATATTTTCTTTTTACTGAGATATGGTTTGTTTAAAGTATGTATTCTACCATTATTTGTGCAGAGAAACTGGTCATTTGCAGGTTTTTCCATTTCTCCATCTTTTTATTATTTGAATGCAATTTTCTTTATTTATTTAAGAATTAGTTCAAGATAATCTATTTTAAAATATTTCAATGGATAATATAATGATTATACAGAGGCATTTTATGTGTCATAAAAATATGTGCAATCAATTTTATAGCAGATAAATTAGTGATAAAATGGGAAATAAAAAAATCTTATGTTATGTATTTTGTCCTTCAAAGTAAGACTAGTAATTTTTCATAAGTGGAGTCTTGTGTGTGTGTGTGTGTGTGTATGTATATATATATATACACACACACACACACACACACACACACACACACACACACACACACACACAGAGGAACCTTAGTTGTCAAATGTCTCACATGTCGAAGAAATCAGTTTTTGAACAGAAAATTCAAGAGGAAAATGCCTTGGATATCAAACAAAATGTTGGTTCTTGAACAACATAGCTGAATCATGTTAACATGAATAGAATAATTTCTGAGTCAACTGCTATGTTTTATACATTTGTGCGTTGTGCCGTGGTTTTCTTTTTCAATTTTATTTTACTGAAACTTTTTTTCTCTAAATTGCTTCCTGTTGGAAAAATAGTTTCGGTTTACGAATATTACAGATTCCATTTTCTGCACTGATAACCAATATGCTACCTGCATACTTTTGTCTTCTACAGGGTGCGATGGATAAATTGTCATCTAAATTATGCAAAAATGAAAATATCACTGACATCTCATTTTAACAGATATATTTACCAAAATTACACAAAGATATCTTGAAATACCAAAGAGTAAATTTATTCAATAAGATTGCCAATGGCTTCAACAACAGCCTCCAGATGACATTGGGACCTCCTGCAACTCTTCTGGATGGTGTCCTTGTTTAAGTTGGTGAATGCTGCAATAACCCTTGCTTTCAATTCATCTTTGGTGTTACAAGGAGCTTTGTTGGTCTCTCACTCAATTGTGCCCATACATGATAATCAAGGGGGTTGCAGTCTGGGGAGTTAGGTGGACAGTGTAAGAGGTGATGTGGCTGCAGAAATTGTCTGATAGTCATAACTGGATTCTCCTGCTTGTATGGCATGTTGCAGTCTGGGGAGTTAGGTGGCCAGATGTAAGGGGTGATGTACACCATGCTGTTTCCAAATTTCTGGAGGAGTAAATTGTATCATGGTTCTCTTTTTCTTACAGGTGGTGCCCAACTGACCCTAATATACCATGTGGTCAACAAAATCAAAAACAATGAGCATGCATGAAATTTAAAAAATGGCAACAATTTACCCATAGCAGCCTCTGTGTGTGTGTGTGTGTGTGTGTGTATATATATATATATATATATATATATATATATATATATATATATATAATTGAAATGTGTGTGTGTGTGTGTATATATATATATATATATATAAATTGAAATATGTGTGTGTATATATATATATAAATTGAAATATGTGTGTGTGTATATATATATATATATATATAAATTGAAATATGTGTGTGTGTGTGTGTGTGTGTATATATATATATATATAATTGAAATATATGTGTGTGTGTGTGTGTATATATATATATATATATTAATATTTTCTGTTTATACATTATTTTTATGGATACAACTTATTTGAGTAAATGCTCTGTTTTTGATTAAAAAGTATAAATTGCATTTACTGGCTTAAATATTCAAGAAGTTTCACATAAAAATATGGGTCCTCATACAGGAATGGAACCTGTATTCCATATAGAAACCGTCATTTAGCATGATGTGCTGTTAAGTGATTCAGCCACAGAAGACTTCCAGTTTAGCAAAGCTCAAACTACTGCCTATAAACACACAACAACCTTTTTTGATAATTCCTTTCTGCTCCAAAATGTAACTTAACATAAACAATAACAACATATATAATGGATTAAATCTGACAAATATTTTAATATATTTTCTGTTTACAAGTTATTTTTATGGATACAACATTATATTCAGGCCAGTAAATGTAATTAATATTGTTTAATTAAAAGCAGAGCATTTACTCAAATTTGTTGGATTTAATCCATTACGTTATATATATATTCTTATATACAGTGAAACAGATAACACATCATGTATAGAACAATACTTTCTTATATGTATGCTGTCTATGGCAAACTTTATTATAATTTACTTGAAATATATTTACATAGTGATAGACAAGTAAATACCTATGCATGCAAAGAGAAAGGTAATAGAATCATTTCCTATTACCTCCTTCACTGTTTTGAATCCAGAGTTATCCTTGTCTGTTCTACTATTTAACTCATAGCATTGGGGGAAGGAGAAGAGATGAATGAATATATTTCCAAGAGACATCATTGCAGAACAAATAGAAAATGCTTCTACTCTAATTTGAATTTGGTCTGTTCATTCCTTTTCTAATACCATTAACCATTAGCCAGTCCAAACTTTTATATAGAGGCCAAAAATATGCACTAGAATCAATCATAGTATTTCTATATTTATATTCAGAATTTGTCAAAGACATTTGGTACACATAATACATTATTGATATAACTCAACATGACATGCTAATCTCTTGCTGATAATCTCATTGTAGCTATCCTGGTTTCATTTCTTTAATTTATTATTCTTGTTAAAATTATGACCCAATAAATCAATATCTGATAAGAACTCAAATAATATTCTGTTCATCAATGGGCATTAATTATTCTTCCTTAATCTAATGTTTTTTTTCATAAAAAGCTGTCATATAAATATTTTATACTCACTTAGTTCCTTCTCATTTTTGAATACAAGTTGCTATAATATTAAACTTTTATCGTGTTACAATAAATATAATGGACTAATCATTTTTTAAATTAATTTATTATTTAAGCAATATATATGTGTATACATGTATATTATTTATAATCATTGAATCAGAAATAATAAAGTTCATACTTATTGGATTTCACCTGTGAGTTTTGTGATTTCTCACTCATCAGGACTTCAGAAAAGAATGATTTTATTGATTACTGGGTATATTTTATTATTTTATAAATGCTAACTTTCATATTTGTACACTTTAAACTGCTAATCTCATGAGTTCTTTATAAAAACTGAAAAACTACATACATACATACACACACACACACACACACACACATATATATAATATATATATATATATAAGTAGCACACAGGGAGTGTAGGGTATAATAAAACAGTGGTTGATGTGTAATAACAGAGTTAATATTAATATTTAAATTCTACAATGGTCAGTTTTCAATCACATCTAACACTTGCCTTATGCATCAAACTCAGAATTGTACCAAACAGTGAAAAACAAAATGTATATTTATTATTAGTATATATATGATGCAATGGTTAAATTTTCAAGATTTTATGAGTTGCAGGAGATTCAGAAGTCATCTGGAGGCTGTGGTTTAAGCCAATGCCAGTTTTATTGAATAAATTTAATCTTTAGTATATCAAAATATTTTTGTGTAATTTTGGTAAATACATCTGTTAAAATGATAAGTCAGTGTTATTTTCATTATTGTGTAATTCAGATGACAATTTATCCATCGAACCCTATCTATCTATCTCTATCTATCTATCTCTCTCTCTCTCTCTCTCTCTCTATATATATATATATATATATATATATATATATATATATATATATATTAAAAAACATACATAATATTGATTGCACAACTTGGAGTTTCATGCCATTTGCAATCTTCAGGTGCAATTTTTGGGTTTACAGTATTTGTTTAATATGTCTGGTTATTGCAAGATATTCTATTATTAGGGTGGATTATTATTTTTATTATAAAACATTTAAATGAAGTGTAGTTTAATTTTGGATTAGTATTTAGGTGCAGAATTAACATTTAAGCTTAAAAATAAGAATTATAAATTATATATATATATATAATATCTGTCATACACACACATACACACACACACACATATATACACACACACACACGCACACATATATATTTAAACTCAGTTGACAAAAAAACCTGCATAGCACAATTTTCAAATAAATTGGCATCCGAGGAAAAATGGAAAAAAAAAAATGAAAGTACCAGAAACCTCCAAACAGGGTGAAAGAAATTGTCCAGTACCTTAAATCTCTGGTACAAAAAAAAAAATACCAGCGAGTAATAAGTTAAAATGAAGAGTGCTCAATACACTAAGTTGAGCAAAAGTAAAATAAATAAATCCTCATGCACCAGGTACTACTTACCTAGTTTCACCACATGGGATCATCAGGGTGAACTAGCCAGTTCACCCTGGTGATCCCATGTGGTGAAACCTAGGTGGGTAGTACCTGGCTCATTAAGATTTATTTATTTTATATCTGTATGATAAATGTGAGTGTCACGGTGTCACACTTTTTCAATTCAAGGGACACGACTCTCCAAATTTCATTACTGCAATTGTTTTTGGCAATTCTTTTTTACATGATTTTTTGCAGCAAATTTTTTTGTACGATAACAATTTTTATAACTTGGAAATAAATTTGGCAATAATGAAAATTAATTGTGAAAGTCACCCATGAAATAAAGATAACTGTTTGTCTTTAAATTAAGTAATGGCATATGAATTATCGTTGAACTTTTAAAAGGTAGGCCTATGTATTAATGCAATACTTAAATGCAGCAATCAATTTTGAGTTCTTCTTTAGTCTATTGTTGCCTATCACATACAGCAGCAGTATGCCTCACAAAAAGAAATCTCTACTAACAGAGGACCAGTTTGCAATCAAAAGAGCCAAGATGGCAGTGAGGAAAAGAAAGTACCATGCAAATGAAAACCCAGATCAAATGGCAGCCAGGAGAGCTTTCAATGCAAGGACTTAGGGACTCTCAAACTCCTGAACAAACAGAAGGTCCAATCAATATCCCTCCACAGGAGTTAACTTAAATGCTGCCATAGGGCAGCTTTTAAGCTAGTATATATATATATATATATATATATATATATATATATATATATATATATAATATAATTTTTTTTAAAATTTTCTTTTTGTTTTTGAGTATTCAGTGCAATGTTCTTGTTTACAAGCCACCATCAGTGAATTGGTAGCTTGCTACAAATAGACTACTAAATCTGTTGACCTTTTTCCAGAGCTTATGAAAAGAAAAGAAAAAACAGTAAGTACGCATAGGTGATCGTTATGTGATGAGATATGATCATTCTGGATATTTTTCATTGGTAATAAAAATGATGCTAGAGGAAATATAGAATTTTTTGTTCTCATTTCTTATAAACAACTCTAAGGATGTTCATTGTACTGAAATATCTTTTAAGTTTTCTAGTAATCCCATGTTTTTCACAATATCTTGGAGGTTGCATCTGTCATTTTGTTTAAGTGAGATTTTTAACTGCCTGTTTTATACATCCAAAAATAGGTAGATATGTAAAATGCCTGGCCAAGTTTTTAATATTCAAATCCATCAACTATCTTCTACTTGCATAATTGTGTAAAACCTCTCTGATTCAATTCAAAAGGTATCATTCTTCTTGTATCTTCACATGTCAAACGTGCCCTGCAAAGCATTCCCAGATGCTTAATATATTCTAAGAAACATTCCTACAAGTTTACGTATTCAACTGGCTATAATAATTTTTGGGTTTTCACTTACTCGTAAATAACTTTTGTTAGCTGAATATTACCCAACAATTATTCATTTTATTTACGCTTCTTTCTTGATGCTTTTGTCTATTTTGCAGCTGTCAGTTCTTAAATGTTCTTCATTATCTTATTGAAGCAAAAAATGTTATTTATCTTTGCTCTTTATGCCTAATTTTATATAATTTTGTTATTTTTTGTTTTATCTATAAGAAGAGCCTGATATAAGTCTTATACTTTTTTTTATCTCAGTGTTTCTACCTGTGTATACTGAGGCAGTTTGCATATACTTTCTCAACAATTATTTTGTTCTTGTAACCATTATTGAAAGTGCATATCAATGCATTTTAGTGAATCCATCAGGGAACTTATTTGCATATACAGTTTACTAGATGATTTTTTTTTTTTCATACTTACTTTCATGGAGATATTTTTCTTCATTTTCTTGTTGAAATATTTACAAGTAGCATTGATTCATCTCAGGTCATATATAATGAAATTATTTATATTTTGTTTTTACTTTTTCTAGACATTAATTTATGTTTATGAAAATAACATTTAGCAGTGAAGTGTTAAAAATCCTTCTTCTTATAGACATTGTTTTGCACTGAAATTAAGAAAACCATGAATAGATTTCAATGTTTTCATACTATTGCTTTCAAACAGATTAATCTTAGTTTTGTTTTGAGCAATAGTTTCTTGCATAACTTGCCTT
This sequence comes from Acanthosepion esculentum, assembly GCA_964036315.1. Classification (NCBI taxonomy): domain Eukaryota; kingdom Metazoa; phylum Mollusca; class Cephalopoda; order Sepiida; family Sepiidae; genus Acanthosepion; species Acanthosepion esculentum. Next base: position 98,786,934 of record OZ038492.1, on the reverse strand, counting down.
GGGATATCTTTAGTGAGACACAGATAGACATTGATTACACAGCTGTTGAATAATTATGTCCTCTTTTATTTGATTCATGAAATCCTCATTCAATAAAAGTCAGGAGTAAAGAGTCAAGGTGGGATTCGGAAGAGAAAAAGTAGACAATGCAAAGAGCTGTTAAAACAATTAATTAAATCAAAGCCATTAAAGTAGTATTTGATTTAATAATTTTTCAGAGATTTTATATCTATCCTAAATGCCAGTTAGTTTTGTTTTTAAATGTTTTAATTGCAATATATTCCCACCCCCAAAACAAGAATTCTTGTGTATTTTGTTACAAATTAAATGATTGATGGTTTTAAAAAAGTTTCTTTTAATATTAACGGGAAATTTATTTCTTAATTTTATTCTTTATTTAGAAAGTTTGTTCTTCATGGTGATTCACAATATATTTGTGTATAGTTAAATATCTTCATTCAAATTCGAAATGAGATGTAACATAAAAATAATTCTTGTACAGTGATAAAAGTAAACTTATTGTTTTTAAAAAGGGTAATTATTTTCATTATAAAATTTCATTTTTTCTCTCATAACATATTTTTTATTCTTTACAGCTTAAAAATGAATACAAGTACATTTAAAATTAGATTATTTTTGACAAAAGATGACATTGTAAAAAGATAAGATTTTTAACAAGGTAGCAATACACACCCACATTTGGAATGGTTGGCCTTTCCCTGATATGGGATTTAATGTGAGCAATTATCTCTTTCCGGGTATTACATGACCCTAGAATAGTGGGTATTGTATATCTAAAATTCTGACAATTAATGGAGCACCCTTTCAATTAAGTATTAGGGAAGTATCACAGAGTGCCTATTTTTTTCTACTTCCTTATGAGTTATCTAGTATCAAATTAGAGCTATTATAACATAGTAATTTGTGTGAAATGATCTGACATCATTGTATTATTCAGATGGATAATCTAAATAATGAAGTTTCACTGTCATTTAGATATGAATTTCTTTTCTATTTCTTAATCATATCTTGAACTCATCAACAAAATAATTTTTTTTATATATATTTCATGCAGTATGGTAAATGGGTAGCAGTAATTCAGATTATTCATCTTGGATATGATCTATAAGCTATTGTTTTGGGACTCTGTAACTATAAAATAAAAACAGTCAATGCAACTTACTTCAGAATATAAGTTAAAAAGCTCAGAATGTTAACAGTATTTTAAATTAATTATTCTTACCTTAAAAATAAAAAGTATACTTATTTTTATATATATATATATATATACAGGGTGTCCATAAAGTTCATGTGCACTTTAAAAAATTTATAACTTTATTTGTATTTGCGATAGAAATAATCTGTAAAAAATGTTATGAAGTTTATTTAAGTAGAGCTAAAATAACTAATGTGATTTCAGGCATTACTGTAAATCAGTTGACAAATGTTTTCCGTGAACTGCAAAATTGTATTACCCTTTGTATTGCTAATGATGGAGGACATGTGGAAACTTAAATAAAATTTCAATAAAAGCTTAAAAAATATAGATTTACTTCTTTCTAACCCTTTTTACAAATTATTTCTATCACAAATACAAATAAAATTATAAATTTTTTAAAGTGCACATGAACTTTACGACACCCTGTGTGTGTGTGTGTGTGTGTGTGTATATATATATATATATATATATATATATATATATATATATATATATATATATATATATATAAATTAGTAGGGAAAACTGGGCTCCCACATCTTAGAGTAAATCCTGAGCTGGATTCTCTAAAGCAATTTGATGTCTCATTCTAGCATGTCCTATGACAAAACTGTTACTAAAATGTATCAGGCCTTACCCTTGGACAACATCAGTGGTATGGTGATGGGAGACTTGTATGTTTTCTATAGAATCTAACCTGAGTCTTGGAGAGCAAAACATTGCAGGTGTAGAGTCACAGTCTTGCAAGACTATCTGATACCTCAGAATTTATGATTTATCTTTATGAATATTTACCTTAGTCTGACACAAGGCCACAACAGTTGCCTTTTTGGTGAGATTCATACTGAAAAGAAATGGTCAGAATTATTAGTTTACTAGCAAGAGGAACAGCTACAAACTACACAATTGAGATCAAGCAAATACAGAAATTTAAGTGGGAAATGCTTTAATAGATGATGAAAAATGTGACATAGAAATCAAAAGCTGCATTGGAATAGTGAAAGATGTCTTCCAAAAGCTAAACTAAATGAAGAAACAGGAAAATTTCATTAGATATAAAAGAAAGAGTACTGAACTGCAGTGTAATATCAACCCTTTTATGTAGCAGTGAATGTTGGACAATATCCTTACAGATGAAAAGATATGGTCCTATAGAAGGATGCTGAGAATACTATGGATGGAACATATGAGCAATGAAGAAGTTTTAAAGAAAATGGAAACAAAAAGAATACTTATACTTCGAGTTTAAATTTATGGGACACGTAATGAGGAAAAGAGGGCTTGGAGAATTTGACATTCACAGCACATCTTGAATTAAAAAGAGGCAAACAAAAAAAATAACCTAACAAGCTTGTGTAAATGGCTGGCTGAATTGAGACCAACAGAGATAGTAAGGAGACAAACATTGCTTGTAGTGATGAAGAATAGGAAGTTGTGAAGAACTATAATTGCCCACATCTTTAAAGGACATGGCACAGAAAAGAAAACCTATTACTGAACATCAAGTGCCTTGACTTATCTTTGTATTTCTACACACTCAAGTTTATGATATTTTTCTCTTTTCCTGAAATAAACATCCTTTTTTATTAAAATCTTGCAGATATGTTTATTGCTGTGATTTCAATTCAAGAAGTCAGTGTCCTTATGTAACTTCTTGCTGAAATAGTACTCAGTAAAAGAAGATATGAAATAGTACTCAGTAAAAGAAGATATAAAATAGTACTCAAAAATAGTACTCAGTAAAAGAAGATATAAAATAGTACTCAAAAATAGAACTCAGTAAAAGAAGATATAAAATAGTACTCAGTAAAAGAAGATATAAAATAGTACTCAGTAAAAGAAGATATAATATTGGAAAAATGTTAATGTTTGTATTGGTATAATAAAAAAAGATACAGTATCTTTTTAGTGATGTGCAACAAAATATATCAAATATATTTTACTTTTGTTTGATATACATTCATTTGGTACTGACTACACTATCTTAATCATATCACTTAATACTTTAACTTTGCAGATCATTTTCCATTATCAACAGAAGTATGAATTGCAACCAAATTTATTTTTCATTTCTGATGTTGATTTAAAAAAACAAAATAAATTTTTAATTTGTTTTCATAACTTGTTAAGATTGTTCTACAAATTATATTTTGAACATCTTTATAAGTCTAAATTAAATCACTTATATGTCTATTACAATATTTTACAGTTTAATTTTGGATATCTTAAATCTAAAATTATTTTTTGAATGTTGTTACATATTTTAGCATTCTGTTTTTTTAATTTGAAGACATGTAACTTTCAAATTTGTATGTTTTTGTATCTAATCAATTGGTTGTTGAATAAGAAAACAATTTTTTTACTTATTCTTTTAGAGATGTATTTCATTATATTTAGATATGATGCCATTAAAAATAGGATGCAGTCTTCCTGATATGCCCTGAAGAATGACAAACTCCTAAGTTTTCATACAACCTTTCTATTTTAAAAGGAACTGCCAGAAAATGAGAGACAGCAGTACATTATATGGTTTCATCCTTCCACTTCTTGTAGAAATAGACTCAGTCGGAAGAATACATATATGTGATGTAATAGCTAAAAAGATAGTGTAGCTTTTGTAGTTACATGGGACATAGACAGGATTTAATACTTTTTGACCGCAGAACGAGTGTTGATGCCGTAAAGATAGAACACTCGCGATCTGAGGGGATAACAGCTTTAGGCTTTATTTGGGCAACAGTACTGAAACTATACAATGATTATATGAATTCCTAATAAACATCAACTGTATGTGAAAACTGTAAACACACACACACACACACACAGAGGATACAAGAACAGGATTATTGGTGACCTACAAGGATAGTAACCACCTAATGAGAGGGAACATTACATTAAATCTTGTGTTCATCTTGTCTGGTTTTCCTCATGTCGAGAGCGCTCTTCCCGACTGAGAAAAAAGCTGGTGTTATATTGCTCTCTCAGTCTCAGACCCACATTGACTATTGGCTACTACATGTTCCAGTATCGTTCGTATATGCAAATTTTGTCAGTGCCACCTACTCGAAGTGGAATATCCTCTCTCAACAGCCAATTGTGGAAGAGGACATAACTCCTCGTGCTTACTGTAGCACACGCAACCAACTCTAGGTCTCTTGTCAGGTTGACTTGATTCTCAATTACAAATGCTTATGCTGCTCAACTTATTAGTTAATGTATTCTACAGTATCCCTACGTTCCAGTGGATTTTGTAGTAAGGGTAAACAATGATACTATCACTGATATCACAGTATTAGTTACTATAACAAATCTTGGCCAGATAACATTGTCATGTGTTAGACTAGCACCAGGTTAGCTTGTTTAATGAATTACAGCTCTTTCAATTAAGCAGTCAGATTTGTATGTGAAAGTGACCAGATGAAGTGATGATTCCAGCGTATCAGTAGGGTGCTGTTCAGCAAACTGGTGGTGATTTTGTAATGATTTGGGGTATTATTTTGGAGTTGGGAGGGATCATTTGTGAAACTGAAATCTATATTGTTGAGGATAACATACACAGACATTTTATGTTTTTATACAGATGTTGTTAGGGTTTGTTCTAGTAAGATAATGCAATTTCCCATCATGCACAGGGGATAGAAAACTGGTTCTAGGAACCCTGGACTGATGACCACTTGCCTCAGTGCTCACTAAAATTTAAACTACATTTAGCATATATATTACATGTTTTCAACCTAATTAAAGTCCGAATAGATATACACATGCAGTGACTCTAGCATTTTATAGGTGCTATTATTTCTTATTTCTTACTCCTTTTTTTTTTTGCTTAAGAATTATATTTTTTCCAACCTAGTAGAAGATCAGTTTATGCAGTCTTAGAAAATTAAATTGTACTGGGTTGTTTATATTTTAGTGTAGAATAACAACACTTACCGGCCTAAGGGTCCCAGCTAGCATCCAGCTGGCAGACAAAAATAAAACAGGTTGTAATTCAATACAAACCCTGCAAACTGACTGATGAATGAAGCTGGTATTTATACAGAAATACCTCCACTCATGTACCAGCAGCCAATCACAGCCCAAGCAATGGACTATCCCACTTGAGCACAATCAGATGCTCCATGGCACCATAAATAGCTCTCTTTCTCAAGGTGGATTATTCTTTTCTCAGCTTGATTAGAACGGCTGGTTATTGGAAATTCAACACATCGTTGTTCGGTGATAAGGATTTTCAGGACCAGTTTTTAGTAACTCTAATGCGGGAACTGACAGGCTCTGTGGTTGGGAATAAGTGGTGGGATCACCTTAAGGCTACTATTAGGTCGTTTGTGATTGATTATAGTAAGCGACTCAACCAAGATAAACTAGCAGAGCAAATGGCACAAGAATCTAGAGTAGAAAGGGCTATAAAATTGGGAGATAGTGGGGAAATAGCCGTAGCTAGGGCAGAGTTGGCCTCCTTGCTTATCAAGAAGGATCAAGCTCTGGTAGTTAGGGCTAGATTAAAAAGGATGACTTCTAAGGCAACAAATATGGCCACTGAATTGCAAGCTGAAGAAGTTCGGAGTGTCGCGGATAGATACATCGCTAGTGTCACATTGCCAGATGGGCGTACCATGACTACAAACGATGGCATATGCGAGGCTTTCCGGACTCACTTTCAGGAGCTTTTTACCAGCGAGCCCGGTCTGAGTTTCTCAGTCCGACACCTATTTGGCTGACTTTCCTCACCTCGAGGCGACTGAAGCGGCTGGGTGCAAGGGTCCGATAACAGAGGATGAAATCTGGGATGTGTTGAAGCACGTCAGTCGAGACAAGACTCCATGCATCGATGGAATTCCCTATGAAGTGTACTTGAGGCAGTCGCATGTGTTTGTCCCTCTGGTGGCACTGATGTTTAACCAATAGATGAAGAATGGGAATATACCCGAACGCTTCACCAGAGGTATGATCAAGTTGCTTCACAAGAATAAACATGGAGGGGATGAGATTAATAATTTCTGGCCCTTAACAATGTTAAATACAGAGTTAAAGATTTTGGCCAAGTTCTTAGCTAACCATTTGCAAGCTGTCCTACCTAGTCTGATTGGCCCCGAGCAGACTTGTGCTGTGAAGGGTAGGACTATTCAGGACAATCTTCATTTGGTGCACTTGATCATAAAACAAGTAGACAATGAAGCCGTGCTGATCAATTTGGATCAGTCCAAGGCATTTGATAGGGTTGACCATCGATTTCTCGAGGCTGTCCTTGATTCGGCTGGCTTCGGGCCGTACTTTCGATCCTGGATTCGTCTCTTGTATCGTTCCCCCAGTGTGATGGTGGCGGTGAATGGGGTGAGGTTGAAACCTTTCTCTTTGTCCAGATCCATTCGTCAACGTTGCCTGCTTTCGCCAATGCTGTACATTCTTGCTTTGAAGCCCTTCTTGCGCAAGTTAAAGGTGAATCCGGTCCTACAAGGAATTACCCTCCCTGGTTCGAACACGTCGGCCAGGTATTCCGCCTATGCCGATGACGTCAGCGCTTTTGTGACAAGCAATGTCGAGATTGATGAAATTGGCAAGGAAATCAGCAGGTATGAAGAGGTGACAGGAGCCAAGATCAACCGCAACAAGTCTTTCAGTTTGCGGTTAGGTGCCTGGAAGGGTATTTCTCTTCCTGGACCCTTCACTTGGACGGACGGGCCTCTCAAGATACTCAGCATCTGGTTTGGCCCCGACCTCCAGTTAGAGAAGAATTGGTTGGAGGTCCGAGTAAAGGCCGAGGCTGCAGCACGTCTGTGGACTCAGAGGAGGCTTTCCTTAAAGGGGAGGGCGGAAGTTTGTGCCTTGCACATCTACCCCATCCTTCTTTACCGACTCTCGGTACTTCCCCTGCCATCCACTGAACTAATTTTATTAGTACGAGTCCTGTTTAACTTCTTGTGGGGTGGCAGGTCTCCTGTGGTGCGTCGGCCGATCTGTTGTCTCCGCCCGTCTGAGGGTGGTCTAGGCATGCCCGATGTTGAGATTCGTCAAAAGACGTTGCGGATCAAGTTCGTGGATCGAATGTGTCAGCACAATGAGGGTGACAGCCTCTTCTGGAAGGAAGACGCTAAGAAAGCATTTCCATCTTTGAAAAGTGTGCATGAAGGCGAGGAGGAGGCCCGCCATACTCCTCGGTCGAGTGCTCCTTCTATCAATAGTGTCGACGCGATCTGAAAGACTTCACATGGGTTAAGGAAGGCCTCTTCGACACCTGACTGTTGTCTCCTAAGGCATTATATTGGGTATTAGTGGGGGGGGGGGCACTCGAGATACTCTACGGGATGAGCTCAGTTTGACGAAGGAGGAGTTTAGCTCTCTGTGGCCTTGACCATCCGGGTGGCGGTGTCTCAATAATGATGAGGCATCACTCAACTGGCTGGTGTTGCGAAAGGCCCTCTGGGTCGGCAAAAAGCTCTGTGCAGCGGGCTTGGCAGTTACACCAAACTGCATGCATTGAGGTGGGGCGGTTGAGTCCTTGGGGCACATCTTCTTCGACTGTATCATCGTACGACTGTTGTGCAAACTGATTGAAGGCTACATGGTCTGCGTCCTAGGTGGAAAATCCTTTGTCCTCGAAGCCAGGTCTGTATGTAGCAATGTTGTGCTGCAGTTGAAAAGGAATGAACACTACGTGGCATTATGCGAGTCGTGATTTGGACGACGCAACAGAAGGAATTTTATGAAGGTGAGAAGTTTTCCTCTTCTCAACTGGTTTTGTTTTTTAAGCACCAGCTTAAAATCAAGATTAGAGTGGAAAGGAGGTGGCTCTTTTCATCAAAATTGTGAAAGGTGGTTGAATGCCTGGCGTTTGGTTTGCTTGAGAGGGGCTAATTTAGAGTGGCATCTGGAAGTGACATAGGCTTAAGGATTTTGGTCGCCTGACTTCAAACATTTGTCATTTAGGGATAGGTTAGAAGAGTAAGTCGTTTTGTTTTTGTTCAAGTTGATCGATTTAACTTAGCTAGGGTATGGATGGTCATTGGCCCGTTTATTTTTGTCCCCCAGTTTTTGGTTCATTTCTCCCTTTCCTCCCCATTTAGATGGAAAGAACTTGCAGTTCTCTGGTTAAATTGTGGGATGAGTTTCGTTTTCGAGTGTGTCATTTCGTTTATTTGTTAGCATGTTTAAATGTGTGAATGCTAGGGTGAATAATTGTAGAACGGATGCATGGAAAATTATTCTATTAATCCCACAGTATTTTTCGTCCAGTTAACTGTTTTCTCTGCCATGATTATTTGGGGGGGGGGCATGTTACTAACACTATTTTTGTTTAGTTGTGTAAATATTTTATATCATGAACATTGGAGATTTATTGTTTAAGCCCAGCCCTCGACAAAAGCTGTATATATGGGTATTAGTTAAATTTTCCTTGAGTGGATGTGGTATTGTGGTGTATGCGTCTGGCAGGGTTGTGTGGATGAGATGTTTTGGTGAAAGGAAAAATATTTGAACGATTGGGTCTGTAAATGAGGTTAGCTAAGTTAGAAGTAAGACAGTTGAAGACCAGCCTCACCCATTCCAATTTTTGCCCATGTGGCACATTTGTACTTTTGTACAATAAATACCGCTTTTCTCAGCTTGTTCCACAACTGAGTGCTTATTTTTGACAATCTGATTGCTCCTCATGGCGCTGCAAACAGGAAACATGACACCCGAAGATTGGGAACACTTCTTCATTGAAGCAGGCATATCCACCGACTCGGCCCAAACTCATGCAACAAGGTTTGCAGACGAGAAGCTGACGATTGAGAGCCTTCAAATGCTGGATCGATCTATACTAAAGGAGCTAGTTCAATTCGTAACATTAAAGCAGGTTGTACGCTCTGCTCAAAAATTACCCCGAGTCAACCAAAAGAGCCAATCAACTTGACACCATCTCCTGATTGGCCATTTCAGCAAATTGTCATAGACATCTTCCATGTTGGAAACCATGGTTACTTAGCATGCGCTGACAGGTTAACAGGCTGGCTGAGCCATGGAGAAGCTAATGCCTCAAGGCTTCTTTCAATTGCTGAGACATTTTCCAAACATACAGTGCCCCTGAGGAACTCAGCAGTGATGTTGGGCCACCCTTCACATCCCTTCCATTCAAGCAATTTTTACAAGACTGGGCCGTTAAACACAGGCTATCATCTGTTTCTTACCACAATCTAATGGTCGGGCAGAGCTCGCTGTCAAAACGGCCAAGAGAATCGTAAATGGCAACACAGGAGCCCAAGGATTGTTGGACAATAACCATGCAGCAAGAGCCATCCTCCAATACAGGAATACGCCTATCCAAAACATCGGCCTATCCCCTGCTCAACTGCTACTCCACTGCCGACTATGAGACTTCATACCATCCCAATCCACACTCTACAAGTCACACGTGAATTGGATAACCGCAGCCCAAAATCGCGAGATGAGTCTATCCTGGTGGAACGCTCGTACCATAGAGCAATACAACAGAACAGCGCACACCTTAAACCCCCTTCAAAAAGGACAAATAGTGGCAATAGAGAGACCGACAACCCGCCGATGGGACACAACAGGTCAGGTCATTGAAACCCTCCCCAACCACCAATACTGTATCACAGTTGACGGATCAGGTAGAATTATCTTGCGAAATCGCCGATTCCTCAGGAAACTTGATACTCCTACAATTCCAGTTCCCATACCTAGTGCCTTACCCGAGACCCCTACACCAGTGCCACAAACATTGGACACTGGAATAACATCAAACACCGTTCAGCCGTCTACAATAACACAGACAAAACCCCCCATGGCATTGTCCAGACTACTTCCGCACAACCAGCCAGGTTTAAAGGAACTCATCCCTCCCCAAAGGCCACTACCCACACGCAATGGGGGGGAAGGAGATGTAGAATAACAACACTTACTGGCGTAAGGGTCCCAGCTAGCATCCAGCTGGCAGACAAAAATAAAACCGGTTGTAACTCAATAGAAACCCTGCAAACTGACTGATGAATCAAGCTGGTATTTATACAGAAATACCTCCACTCATGTACCAGCAGCTAATCACAGCCCAATCAATGGACTATCTCACTTGAGCACAATGAGATGCTCCATGGCACCATAAATAGCTCTCTTTCTCAAGGTGGATTATTCTTTTCTCAGCTTGTTCCACAACTGAGTGCTTATTTTTGACAACATGATTGCTTTACAATTAACTGTTGAAAAAATAGTTATTCTATTTGTTTTGATCATTCTCAAGAAGGAACAACAAATATAAAAAGTAATAACAAAACAATGAAAATATTTACAATGTTATAACCATTAAAATAAAGCTGTAAAAATGTTGATAATAATGAAAAATCGTCATATATATATATATATATATATATATATACACACACACACACATACACCTACACACATTGTTTTCTCTCTCTCTCTCCCTCTCCATATATATATATATATATAAAATGTGTGTGTGTGTGTGTATATAATATTTTTCACACAGTGTACAGATACTGTATGTAGATCCAGAGTAGAAGGTTGTAAAGCAACACATTGATCTTAGGTAAAGTGTGCAGATACTATGATTCAAGACACACTTGTCAGCCCTTATATAATAATACCATCACTTTTTGAATGGTTACTATGCTAGTAATAAAATATTAACCTAAGTTAAAGTTATACGAAAAAACAACTTTTAAAGAGTATTCAACTAACTAGGGTTGACCTTGAGTACTATTTTGTATGTAAAAATGTAGTTTGTCATACCCAGGACAGTACATTTTTATAAAATGTCTAATAATTTTTATACCATTCCAAGTTCCTTTATACTTATTGAATTTGCTTTTACCTAATTGAAGAGTTAACATAACTGACATTAACCTTTAGCATTCTACATTATTCACTACTTTCCTTTCTACTGCATTGTTTTTCAAGTCTTCCCAACTGCATTACTTAATTTCAGTCATGGTCATATTCTGTTGCCATAGTAGGATATGACAACACAATTTCAAAATCCAATCACTATCATTCATTCATCTGAGTCACTTGCTGTGGGAGAATAAAATTTTTGCTTTGCAAGCAAAATCACCTCTAGTATATTAAAGGTTAAAATAGAAAAGATTTAAGAATTGACTCCAAGTAATATTAAAGTAGACTATTTAATTTCAATAGACACTGGAGCCATGAAACATTTTTAATAATCCTATCTTATGATCTTAGACTCTTATATAAGTTTCTCAATAATTATTTCCTCTTTCAAAATCTTTAAAAAGTAATTGCTCAATTCTTATCAAAATGCAAAAGAAAATTCAGATAAAGACTTTTTCTTTTATAAATGTTATATCAACTGAAGGCACTAATTTTACAAATGGACTTATTTGTGTAGACATAGAAAACAGTTAAATTAAGATTTACTTTTATTGTTTTATAATTTCTAACACAGAGGTGTTCTATATTTCTTTCTTTGTTAAAATAAAATTGTCATCTATCCACATTAAAAATCATGGAACAGGTCATACTGTATGCATTACAGAGAGTAGAATAAATTATCTTACAAACATTTGTTTTAGTGTTTTTGTTTGCTTCTATTTTTATTTTTTTTTTACTTTGCTCTGCTGAAAATAAAATAGACTGTCTCTTTTCATAAGGGTATTACAACTGAAGATTGATGTAGAAGGAATTGTCTTAAACATTGCATGAACAACAAAAATCATGCATGCCAAAAGTAATGTGTTCCATTGTCTGAAAATCTTTTTGAATGATAATGTCTCTTCTCTGAATTAGAGGCAACAAGAGAATTTGCTGTAATCAGACCTGACTGGCATTAACTTTCTACCATCTCCTTAAGGGAATAGAGAAAATTTCTCGAAACAACTTCAGCCAACAGAATCAATTCTGTTTTATTATAGTGATATATTTATTCTGTTTATATTGCACTCGTTATTTCTGTTATTAATATTTATATATTTTTATTGGTGTTAACAATGAAAGCAATGAAGTAAATAATTATTTTGCTATGTAATTACCCTACAGCATATAAATTGATAGTCTCCTCATATCCTGTTTGTACAAATAGAAGACTTTATCTTTGTGCTTAGACAATGCATTTGCATTTATATTAAGATTACAAACCCCTACATTTACCATTATTCCTTGTACAGCCGGCCAATGAAAAGGTTTGTAAACGAATGGATTTGAAGCATCAAAGACTTATTTTAAAAAGCAAACAAATTAAAGGACTGCAGAAATGACAGGCATTTAGAGTATTTTGAAGTGTTTATTTAAGTTAAACTCATTTGTCATTTACTTTTCCAATTAGGTGACCAATATCAGTTGCAACACATTCCCAAATATCAATATTTTTTGGTGTATTGAATTACTATGGTGCATATTTTGCTTTCTCTCTTTCCTTGTTGTTGACCCTTTTAGAAAGCAGATAATCAGGCCACGGCCAAGATGACTGGTGAAGAGAATATTGAATTCATACAATCAGTGACTGCTTCGGAGTGAATTTAAACTTTTCTCTTTTTTACAGATCACAATAGTTCTAGTCACTACTTCTTCAAAATATAGTGACTTAAAATCTGCAAAATAATTCCATCCATTTATTCTCTTGGAAATTAGGGAGATTAAAAAAAAACCATTAAAGAATTCAACATCTGTATCATGAAATTATTTTAAAGTAAATGCAAAATTATGTCTCCTTTCAGTTTTCTTTTTCAACACCATAAAGATACCATCTGTAATTTTGAAATGAGTCATCATCATTCCAAGAGTTGTTTGCACAGTTGAACCTATTTATTTACTTTTTTGTTGCTACCCCAACATTCTACAACCATCTTCAGGTATAAATTCCATATGGAAAGGGAGGAGGGTGGTCTTTTTTTCCTCCCAAATGTAAGAGGAGCTACTGTACAAATCTAAAGGATTTGTCACCTCAGCATGGTTTTCAATAACACTACCACTTTTCACAATCTCTTTACAAAAGTTAATCTTCTCAAGAAAAGTGGATGATAAAAGAAATTGTGTGTGTGTGTGTATATATATATATATATATATATATATATAAATATATATAAATAATATAACATAACATTTTATACAAATGTGGAAAAGAATATAAAGAAACAAACTGATCTCTGAAAGTCAAATTTGGTGAATACAGGAAAGCTATATCCAAAAGTGATAAGCAAAAGTCTGGTATGGTCAGCTTTATGTGGAAGGAAAATAGATTGCACTACTCTCTCTGAGATAAGGTTCAAGTAATAGATTGGGCGCATCACTGAAGAGTGAGAAAATTGAAGGAAGCTGTGTCTGTTAGACTTAAAGGTAAATTCATAAATCAGGCCAATGTGGATATTTAATTGCTTAACAGAGAGAGAATTGGAGAGCAAACCTATATATAAAAAGCGGAGTATGTTGTTACTTTAAATATATTGATTTGATCACTATATTTGCTAGTGTCTATTTTATGGTTTAAATGCAGAAAAAATAGACATTTCCATTCACTCTTTCCATATGTTTTGTAACTTAAAGAAAGCTAACAAATAACTGAATTCAAGCAAAGAAAAAGTTAATTTACTTAATTCTTGGAATTCAGCACTGTTGTCTTAATGAATGGAAAGTGTATATAAATAATAATTATTACATTCGTGCTCTTGTACATGATTCATTCACCATATAAGAAGTTCATCTGTTAATAATTTAAAGCATTTTTCATCCAAATATATGTACCTGACTATATATATATATATATATATATATATATATATATATATATGATAAAAACATATATACATAATCTGGACATATGTCTGTTATTTTGTTGAGTCACAATCAAAATAGGTTTATATAAAGAATTTAAGTTGCAGTTAGCATTTTTCCTTTGAAATATTGGGTTGATAATCTCTTTTTATTGGCATTAGGAGTGTTTAGTTTTAAGTAACTTCATTGATTGCATTTGATTTATTGTGCCATCTGTCATATCAACATGCATATTTTTTTTTTAAGTTGTCAAAATTAGCATATTTTACTTTGATTCTAATATTAAAGACAAAAAAAGAAAACAGGCCACGTGTTTTACATATTTTTTCATTATAATAAATGTAAAACTGTTATTTAGACACAAAAGATGACAAATTGAGGTTTGTAATGATCAAATGATGAACTTATTATTTGAGAAGAATCACTGTTATATAAAAGAGGAGCAAAACCTATTTAAAGTATTGTAAATCATTAAAGTAAGTTATATTAATTGCTTTGATGCATTTCATTTTGGAATCAACTTTTAATAGGTAATGAACAGTGGATACTTTACCAATATTGAATGCAAGAAACTGTGGGCCAATAAAATGAACCATTTTTAACTGTACCAAAGTCTGTTCTTCACTTAAGCAAGGTGATAATGCATATATGCTGCGATTGGAACAGTGTGCTCTCCTATGGGCTCATTCCAGAGAACCAAACAATTCATTTTGAACAAGAACTGCTCTTAATTAGGCCAGTTGAAGGTAGCAATTGAGCAAAAGCATATACAGTTAAGATAAAGGACCTAACAGAATCAGGATAATGCTAGATCATGTTTTTAGAAGACCAGGAGAAACTTATTACTATTTGGATAGGACTTTTTTTTACTAAATTACCACCAGATATTGCACTATAAATTACTGCCTTTATAGAATTCTTTTAAAAATGTTAATTCTCTGAGAGACTGCAAAAGCACTGGGAACCATTCCTTACTGGGAAAAATAAAATGTTCTGGGAGGATATAATTATAAAGATAGCTTTAAAAATCGTTTTATATTTATTTAATAAGGTATACCAATTTTTATGTTACTTAATATATCATCTGTTTTTGACAAAGTTTTTGATAAAATGTTAATTTTTTTTTTTACATATTTATTTGGTGATTCAAAAATCAAGCCTTGTAATCATTAGAATCATATTTCAAGAAGATTATGAGATTAATTTGTAATGCTTGTTGTTTGTTTTATACTGTATCCAAGCATTTGATTTCTTCTTTGCTGATCACTTCCTTTCTGATGATGGTGTTGATGATTAAGTAGGCCAATCTTTGCACGGAAGAGTCAATGGCATTGACTGCATTGTAATGTTGGAGGATGAGGATGATTTTGTTGAGCATTTCTCACTTGTCATTTGACTTTTTCCTTTTCTCTTCCAATGGCTTTCAGTGTTCTTTTGAAATGATCCTTGTATCTTCAAAGAGGGCAACCCTGTGGTCATTTCACTGGAGTTAGCTCGCTGAATAATACTTGACATGGAAACTTTGACTCTTTCATTTTTGCTACATGTCCTGGCCATCAAAGTTTTATGATCAGTGATTTGATGCTTTGACTGTTGGCTCTTTCCAGGGCTTTCTTGTTGCTCACATAGTATTTTCATTTGATGTTCAAAACTTTTGCTGATGAAAGCATTCTAATTTTTGGATGTCTCGACAATACAGAGTCCAGATTTCACAGCCATATAGCAAAATTGAAATGACAACAGAATTTTAGACCATAATTTTTGTTAAGTTCAGATGTTTGTTGTTGAAGATGCATTAGTTTTCCAATTCTCCAGTTCTGTGTTCCACATCCTTTCCTGAGGTACACTTGTTTGATAAACAGCTGCCTACATATGGAAAATGCTCTTGTTGTCTGAGAGGTGTATTAGAGATGGTATTTGGGGCTGTGCAAGGATGTTGGTTTTCTTGATGTTTACTGTAAAGCCAAAATGATGGTAGGCCATGGCAAAGTTTTCACAGATTGTTGGAGTTCTTCTTTTGAATGACAGAGGGTAGTGTTGTCTTAAACATATTGAAGTTCTGAAATGTTTTGTGAGTTTGTTAGACATTTAAATCTAAATCTACTAAGGTTGAAAAGTCCTCCATCATATTGATAGCTGATGTCAACTCCTGCATTGTCTGGAGAAAGGTTTATCAAGTATAGAATATGTTTTGGTGGAATATACGTCCAGACATATTGTCATGCATTGCTTGAACCAGAGAGATTAAATAGTCAGGACATCCAAAACGATGAAGAATTTTCCACATAGCAGCTCTTGGAACACTATCAAAGGCCTTTTCTAAGTTTTTGCAATATTAAACCCTTATTATTTATGACTATTAGGCTGTTAAAATTGACATTGTGAAGTTTTCAAGTGTTAACTATATTCAGATGCCATCATCAAAAAAATTGACTTTATCTGGAGAAAAAAAAAGAAACTTCTTAAATATTCAACTATCAAGAATTATACTTAAAAGGTCCTTCCAAAAACATGTAAGCAAATAAACTTATCTATTGACAAAACAATACATGTTAGGTATGACAGACAAAGTAATAATTTTTCCATCTGGCCATAGGCTTACAGACATATCATGTTGAAACACTGTTTCTTGTGTGATCACCAAAGTTAAGCAACATCGTGCTGGGTCAGTACCCAGATGGGTGACTGCTTGGGAATGCCAGGTGCTGTAAGCTTGGATGTGTGGCTGATGTATGTAACCACTCAGAATTGGAAATCACTCAGCCAAGTTCCTTTTCATGTTGGGTTTGTTACATTCACTCATGGGCAAATATGCTTGATAAAAATATGAATTCATCACTTCTCCCCCAGCTATGGGTTAATTAGTAGGACTTATATCAGTAAATCATTACTACCTCCAAAAATTTCTTACAATATTGTCTGATTTTAAATAACCCTCAAAAAGTTAAGCTGTAAAAGAACAAATCAATCAATCAATCAATCAGTCAATCGATCTGACCCTAACCTGGTGGGGATGCTTGGGAATTAAACACCGTCAGTATCAATTATTGGGAAACAATAATAATTTAATATTGGAATTAGGAGTTAAAAATCTGCTACATTGATATATTAATAACATTTTTAAGAAGGTACAAAGCTTGAATTTGGAAGAGAACATTCTATGAGAATAAGCTAGATTAATCAACAAAGCTGATGCCAGTAAGGAAACTAATTGAAAGTGTTGTAAGATCTTTAATATTTGGGATTAAATTACTTCTATTTCCTTTACAAATGATTTAAACTCTTCAGGTTTCACTTTGATTTAGTTTCCATAAAGAAATTAAAGCCACAAATGAGGATATGTTGTAAGATGAGATTGCAAGATAGTGGTTTGTTGAAATCAATATACCTTTACCCACAGTCATGGTCTGATAACTTTGAGAAAGAAGTTACAGTGTATATTTTACTTACCAGCAACATTATTTCTGTATAAAGAAAAAATGATTAGATTCAATTACATGAATAAAATATATCTTTGTTGATTTTCTTGTTCTGTTAGAGAATAATTTTTGTACTTTTTGGTACCGTTTATTTTTTTTTTTTAATTATTTATTTTTTTACACCAATAGGAAGTGATATCTGCTTTCTGATCAGTCAAGGTTATGATTATCAGAGCAAGCTTACTTTTTAACTTTCAAATTATTATGACACATTTAATGTTTCATTAGGTTTAAAGTGTAATATGAAGCCTCTTATATGGTATTGAATACTGGACAGTTTTCTCACAGATGAAGAGACAGGAAATATACTTCTACAGAAGGCTGCTGAGATTACTATGGATGGAATATTGAAGCACTAGGAAAGTTTTAAGGAAATTGAAAACCAAATGTATACTTAGAATCAGAAAGAATTGAATTCTCTGAGACAAATAACTAGGAATGAGTGTTTAGAGAATTTGACACCCACAAGACATTAATTGTAAGAGGGGCAAAGAAAAGTAGTGAGTAAGCAGCTTCAGTATCTGTCTATATTTCTGAGATGAGGTATTATGTACATTATTTGCATTATTAGGATTATTGTCCTCATCTTTGTCACCATATTTATTACGTTTTGGCTGTTATATGCTCTGGCCTTCTTCAGGTGGTTGGAATGTTGAACTGAACCCTTTATTTAACTCATTAGGGTAGACTGTTCTAGTTCCACGTGCCATGTTTAATGGATGTCAGTTATCAGTTAACTCCTGTTAATTTCCCTCTGAAAGTTCTCCATTGACTTAGCCGGGTATTGAACTCACACTCTTTGGGTCCTGTCACTGGATCTAACTAATGCCTTTATCCACTGTGCCATGTGTCCTTGAGGCATTAGTTAGATCCAGTGACAGGACCCAAAGAGAGTGAGTTCAATATCCGGTTAAGGCAGTGGAGAACTTTCAGAGGGAAATTAACAGGAGATAACTGATAACCATTAAACATGGCACGTGGAACTAGAACAGTCTACCCCAGTGAGTTAAATAAAGGGTTCAGTTCAACATTCCAACCACCTGAAGAAGGCCGGAGTGTACAACGGCTGAAACATAATAATTATGGCGACAAAGATGAGGACAATAGTCTGAATAATGTAAATAATGTAAGTAAGCAGCTTGTGTAAATGGATAACAGAACAGGAATTGAGAGTGATAGTAAAGTTGGTAAACATTGCTAAAAGCTATAAAAGATAGGAAGTTAGGGAGAGCCATGATTACCTTTAAGGACATGGCAGACAAAAGAATTAGCCAAACTGAAGATAATATCAAACAAGAAGCAATGCAATTATGACGAACTAATGTGTTCTCTTGTATTTACAATTTGCTTTCAAATGAATTACCTCTACTGTCAGTTTGGTGAAATGTGTCATGGTGCTTGAATGTTTCTTGACATTATGAAATTAGATTGTTGTTTTCAAACTTTTTGTCATATTGATTATACTAATGTGTCTAATGTATATTGGCACCAACAATTTAAACATTGCTAAGTGTCTAACTGGGATCTTAATTTGTTAGATTGAGAATATAATGTTTTATTACTGATATAAAAAGTTATTCTTCATGCTTTTTGATCAGTGTTCTTGAATTTCATAACAAAAATTGGATTATATTTGCTGGCATTCCTAACAAAACAAAAGAAATTTACATTAAGAGGAGACAAGTGAATAATAGCGACAAATTGTTTGGAAACATTGAGCTGCAAACAGTTCAGATCAGAAAACCTAATCATTGTTGATTAAGATTTGCTCAATGGTCGATATAGGGAAATTGTTGATCCAGACAGAATTTGGTAAAATTTGAAAGATAATGGAACTAAAGTGATGTAAGAACTGATTACAAATTTCTCATGGAAAGATGAGAATAACTAAGAATCCAAAATGTATTACTGATAAATATGGCAAAAATATTGCATGTTTAGAATTTAACCAAACCAAAAAAAAGATATGTAAAAGTGTATTTTACTTCTAATAATTTATTATAAGTTGATGCTAATTAAGTACGAACATACTACCCTGAAAAATGGTATCATTTATGCATGAATCATCATTTCAACCTGTGATCAAAGTATCTGTGTAGTCTTTGTGTACTCAATGAAAAAGTCTCTAAAGTCTCTCTTTCCATCCTTCCACTCTCTCTCATATATGTATGTGTGCACGCATGCACACAAGAGGTGTTTCAAAAGTTTTTAGCTCAACATTGTTAATGACATGACAGCAGGAAAAGAATACTTTTATTTTATTTTTATTTCTCAATAAAGATTGCTTCCTCAGGTTATCCTGACTGAAGTTTGCTTTTAAGGGATCTCCTCTCCAGATGACACTCTAATGTTTTAAGGACACTCATCACAGCAGACACTTTGTATGGGATCATACACTTCTTCAATTTCTTTTGTCTGTTATCAGCAATTGCTTTGTTTCTGAAATATGAATTACAAAAATAATGAAAATGTCAAGTTTTTTTGCAAACTCATATTTGAGCAATATATTATAATAAGGCAATAAAATAAAGTAATAAGTTGGAGTTTTGGAATCACTGTAAAAGAGACTATTTTTAGGCTCAACATTTTTTTTTAATTCTCCTCATAAAAATATAGTGTTTATATATATATATATATATATATATATATATATATATGGATTCTCTGTTAGATCATTCCACTTGTTCACTTTTTTAAAATATTCTTTCATAAAAGTTTTTATATCATTTGTTCAATTTCATGAAATGAATGGATGTTTTCAATTTCAACTGTATTGTACTCAGAGAGCATTTTACTTTTTCATTGACTTGTCTCTAAATCTCTTTTGATTTAAAAAAAAAAAACAAAAAAAAAACTTTCTCATATAAGTTGTAGACCTTTTTTATTGGCATGCTATGCATGAAAATGAATGGAATGGGCTTTAAACAAACCTTGTGTATATATATTGTTGATGAACAAATTAGACGCACTATTAGAAATATTAACATAAATAAAAACAATATAATACTTCCTCAAATAACCCAAAACATATCGACCTACTATATCACATTCAAATACATTCTCACTATAAACAAGATGAAAAAGTCCAAAAGACTCATAAATACTAATATGTCCCCATTAAAACTAATTATATACTACACTAAGTTTAATACAACCTGCAATAACTCTTCTCCATCAACTAGTGTTTTGCAAAAGACCAACACTGTATATAAATTTAAATGCTCTTTGGTAGATTGTATTGTTGACAAAAAAGAAAATATATATTTTGGCTTTATGACTATGACCTTATTGAGGTGAATTAAACTTCATATGTTGAATTTTATGATTAAGAAAAATATTAATCAACAATACAAGTATACTCCACCATGAAAATAAAAAACAAAAACTTCAAATTCTGGAAGCCCTTTATATAAAAAAAATTATGGCTAACAATAAATAAAATTAATTATCAGTATAGTAAATTCTAAAAAGTTCTAAAATGTTTATAACAACAAGGTTTTAAAATATCTAAATTATAATTGTTAAAAAACTACAATTGTAACATAATGTTTTAAAACATGTAATTACAATTTTTAATAAGGACTTTTACAATATAAATAAAGTACCTCCTTTATATAGCAGTAAACATTTTTGAATTAACTGAGCATATTCATACATACGCACAACATTTATAAATATCAAATACATTAATTATTTGTCTTAGCAATTAACCCATGAAGTTGATCTTTGATAAGATTGTAAGTACTTGGGAAAATAAAAACTATAAGAATAATCACAGCCTCTTTCTTAATCAGTTTTGCACCAATGCTAAGAAATTATTCCATGAACTTGAGAGGATGAAAATAAATAGACATAATACGCCTAGATTATTCAACCAAACATTCTTGAATGAAGATATACTGCCTAAACACACACACACACACATATATATATATAACTAATGAATATATCTGTAAAAAGACACTATGTATAAAATCAAAAGGTAAACTTCTTAGCTGACGTATTTCGTTTAATGGTAGACTTTATCTAGGCAAATGTAAACATTTTAATTTGCAACACATTTATAAACGGAATAAAAAACGTTAGTTTTTCAATTTTGTTTAAATTTAAGAATGCTCATAAATATATTTCAGACAAACTGAAAGTCATTGTCAACTATGGCAGTTGTTAAGTCGTATAATTTAATGTCTAATAAACAAGTTTGAGAAATTAATTTATGTATTTTAAATGATAGGTTTTGAATTTAACTGTCTTCTATTAATTATTGAAAATTCTTGTTGGCTTCAGAAAGGTGTATATCTTTTAGGAAAGGAGACATTTTAAATCTGAGTTACAGATTTATATTTTGGTTAGATTCAATAACAGTAATCTAGAGAATTTTCTAAGTAACTTTTTCTCTTTTAGTAAGGGTGGCATTCTTTAGATCAAAGTTGTGGTTGAGTTTATTTTATGTATGACTAATGTATTTGATAAATTGTTATCTATAAGATCCATTTTGTGTTCATAAATATGTTGTTTTTTTAAATTTCTTCAAGATTCCTCAATATATTGTAAGGAACAGTTGTGACAGTTTTTTATATATATACCTGCTTTGGAATTATACACTACACACACACATGTATATATGTTTGTAAGTATATATTTATGTATATTAGTTCAGAAAACATTGAGTAGAATCTTGCCACTTTCTACTGACTGGGAAAATTAAGTGAAAGAAGAAACGCATATTCTTGTTCCTTCCTCAATTTTTGTTGGAACCTTAGAGATCCAATTAGCCATGAACTTGAGGATGTCACTTCAATGTTTGTTGTGTGTCAAAATGCCAAAGGACGTTGAGGTTGTTTCCTGAAGGCAAGAAGTAAATGGTGAGAAAAAAGTTCACTTAGTTCCAATATCATCATAAATGAAGTGACTGTGAGATAAATAATAAAAGAAAGTTAAGAAAATGATCTCATAATAATCTCATTCGCTTCAATTTGGACCTCTTACAATCAACCTAATCAGAATTGAATTTGTATTTTCAACGAACATCTTTTATTACAGACAAAAAAAAATGAAAATTTTAAAATGACCTTTTCTTTTTAAAATTTTTATTCAATTTTATCAACTCTTATGTTAGACAAATTTAATTTTGTCATCTTTGTTTAATATATTCATACATTTTAGAGTGCATGTTAATAATAAAGATAAAACTTATGTTTCCTTTTATCTTAATCAAAATAATCCCTTATATTTTAATAATATTTCATGCAGACAATATTGTCTGCTTTTTGTTTGAATAGATGACAGACTTGGCTCCTTTATAAAGTTTTCCTTTGTTATCATTATAGCACATTACTTGTGTCACAATTGACAGCTATAAAATATGTTTTTTGCTTATCTGACTTCAGAATACATGCTAAAGATAGGTTGTTGGCTCCAATTTGGTTCTATAAATTACTGTTCTTTTGAACTGAGTTTTAAAATACTTACTCTCCCATGGATTCCCTATCCATCCTACTAACGCTCTGTTTACTCCTTTTGTTTATGTATGGTTACAGAGGCGTTGTTATTTTTAGTACTTAACATTTTTGATAAATGAAGCAAGGCAACATGGTTAGATATTAGAGAAAAAAAACTATTTTCTGTTTTCATCTATTTAATTTAATTGATTATAAGCTTAATATTTGTATACTTTTCCTAGGATCAAAGTGCTACTTCCTGACTGTTTAGAATAAAATTAGAGCTCCTTGCTACTTATGCATAGGATCAACACATAGTATATGTGCATTTTGTGCAAAATATTTCACACCCCCACATACAATATATATATATACATACATACATACATACATACATACATACATACACATATATATATATATATATATATATATATATATAATCACTTCACCCCAAGCAAGGTGGGAGTGCCACTAGTATGCAGGGGGTTACAGAGAGTGAAAGTGATAGAAAAGTCTGAAGAAAGGATAAAAAATGAATGAGGTTCAAGGCAACAGAAGATGGCAGTTGACATTGCATTTAAATTTTTGAAGATTGTAGTTATCAGGGAAGCATGTAAGTGGAAGGGAGTTCCACTGTCAGGGTGTGCAAGAAACGAAACGGTTGGAGTAGAAGTGGTAGTTACATTTAATTCTGCCATCAACCTGGACCCTGATCACAGGTAATGCTAGGCTGGAGAAGATACTGGTACTGACATATCTCTTCTCACATTTTCTCAGACAGTTTCGAGACATATGGCTCACGGTATGGCAACAGTAACAGTGCATGGTATTACATTGTCCTCACTCTTATCCCCTGTCATGTTGTTGGCTCCAAAAACCTTTCGCCATGTGTGTGATGTAACAGAGAATCGGGTCATCCTGATAAAAGACTCTGAGTTGGTTGTATGTGGTGCTGTAAGCACCAGGATTAGCGTCCTCTTCCACAATATGCTGTTGAGAGAAGTCCTTCTACTTAGATTAGGTGGTGCTGCCTATTTGAACAGGTATTAGCCAACAGTCAGTGTGGGTCTGGAACAGTGTTTTTCTCAGTCAAGAGGAGCACTCTCAATGTGTGGATGTGCGAAAACCAGGCAAAACAAACACATTTCAACAGTAAAAGAGTGGGACCTAGATGTCAATCTGGTAGCTACAATCATGTAGTTGGGCCACCAGGGAAAAAAAGCTTGTCAGAGCAGTTGCCATGAAAATATTTGTAGAAAAGACAGAGGGAAGCCACATAATGTCTGTGAGAAAGTGACTGAAGTTGAAATGAAAAAAAAAAAAAAAAAGATCCTTCTTTGGATTTTGTCAAGAAACTCGAGATGAATAGCTGGGACACCAGACCAGAGATGCCAACAGTATTCAATGCCTGGATGAATGGTAGATTTGTAAATGTGCAAGATGGTCACTGACGAGAAAAAACTCAGTGACCCAACTTTCCTTGTAGTAGGGGCAGCTGTTGATTCAACGTAGTTGCTCCACTTTACGTCAGTTGAAAATGTGAGGCCAAGAAAGCTCCTAATTATCGGTCGGGAACAGCAACCAGAAAACTGACAACCAGCTACCCTCAGTATGAAGAGACGTTGCTACTATCCACATATATCACAAAAAATTAATGACAGCACCACTATTAAGGCATGAGAAAAGGAAAGGAACCAGGAACCCCTTCCTAAACAAGAAACAAGGGATGAGCCTCTACTCCTGTTCAAGAGAAGAGGGAAGAGTATGGGCCAGGCAATAGGAGAGCCTAATAACTTAAATGTTATTTTTAGTGGATAAGCATATTTGAGTATATACTCCATTTAATTATCATTATTATATTTATTTATTTTCATCTACTGGTCTGAATATTCGAGAAACCAAACAGATGGGCACTCTGGCAGGATAAGAAACTGTCTCCCTTAGCAGGAAAAACTGTCATTAGATCCAATGCACATTTTTTCTTTAATAAAATTTCACAAATATTCAGGCCAGCAGACAAAGATAAATAATTATACTGTTTAATAAATAAATAAACCATCTACTTAATTATGAGTTTCCACTAAAAATAATGTTTAAATGATAAAATCTGTTGAATTAATAAATAAAAAATCCATGACTTCTTTAGAATATATATATATATATATATATATATATATATATATATATATATAT
Source organism: Acanthosepion esculentum (assembly GCA_964036315.1). Taxonomy (NCBI): domain Eukaryota; kingdom Metazoa; phylum Mollusca; class Cephalopoda; order Sepiida; family Sepiidae; genus Acanthosepion; species Acanthosepion esculentum. Next base: position 98,761,852 of record OZ038492.1, on the reverse strand, counting down.
ATATATATATATATATATATTTATATATATATATATATAATTATTATTACTTGAAACATTATTGTTAGTGGATACCTTTATTTGAAATAGAAACCCAATTTTTGTTTTAAACTGTATATTTTACATCTATTTGCTCTCTGGTAGGGCTTGAACCATAGATTGTTTGGCCACAGAAGGCAAACAACTGAGTAAGGTTCTATTTACTTTTTTAAGGAAAGCATATCTCCTTGTTCAGATTTTTCTTGAAACCACATATCTACACAGTTTCTTATCCAAAGCATAAACAATGCAATTTCAAAAGAATTAACATTTTTATTACTTCAGATGTTATTTTTAGTGACTACCCATATTTGAAATAGATGCTCCCGTTTTTATCTTTAACCACTGTGTATTACATCTATCAGCCTGTGCACTTGAAAAATCTTGATAAAGAAAATGTGCTCTCTGGCAGGGTTTGAACCTGTGTCACCACCTTTTTTTTTTCCAGAGAAACCTTCATAGGCTGTTTGCTATCTGTTTCAGCAGTCTGAAGCATACCGGATGGTGGTTCATATATATATATATATATATATATATATATATATATATATATATATATATAATATGTGTGTAAATACTGAGAGTGTATATGTAGAAGAGACAAAACGAATAAATAGAGACAAGAGAAAAAAAACTATACTTAAACGACATGCTTCATCCTCTGGGGGACTTTATCAAGGCAGTGTAGGATTTATCATTCTGTACATGTTTATATACAGAGCCAGGGATGTCATTGGTTTATCATGGCTTATAAATTTGAGAATGTTCATGAATGTTCATTAAAAAAAAATAAAACTTGAGTATTACTTGCTCACTTTACCAGACTTTGAATTATGACAATTTGTGTCCTCCGCAGGCTTTGTTGACTGACCTTTCAAACACCTGATGAACATTCATGAACATTTATAAGCACACACACATATATATATATATATATAAACACTACCTTAAAAGCCACCTTATTGGGCAGCATTTAAACTAGCTCCTGCAGAGGGCTCTTGATTAGGCCTTCATCACAATAGGTAGGGAGAAGTAGATGTGATAAGCAACAATAAACTACAGAAGAACTCAAAACTTATTGCTGCATTTAAGTATTGCATTAATATTTAAGCTTACCTTTTAAAAATCCAGCAATAATTCTTCTGCCACCAGTTAATTTAAAGACAATTTGATGTACGTAGGTCCTTACTTTCTACTACAAACAATTGTTTTTATTTCATGGGTGACTTTCACTGAATTTCATAATTAATTTTGATTATATCCAAATTTATTTCCAACTTTATAAAAATTGTTATCGTACAAAAATATTTGTTGCAAAAAATCAGGAAAAAAAATAATAATCACTGAAAACAATCAAAGTAATGAAAATCTGGGAATCCAAAATTTCAGGATTGTGGGTCTGGATCTGGCCTGGAATCATTTTAATTTGTTCACAGAGTTGGCCTGATTCCAAAATGGCATTATACGTTGGGCTATGGCCTCTAGAAGTGAAATTGAAAAATTGTGACACACTGACACTTGCATTTATTATATAGATAATCCATTGATAGTCCACTGTAGGACAAAGGCCTTTCCCAAATTCTTCCATAATGACCTAAATTGTGCTATTCTCTGCTGTGTATTACCAGCAAACCCCTCTATGTTATCTCTCTACTTTCTATCTGCTCTTTTCCTACAATATTTGCTACCCACTAGGCACCAATTAAACAATTTTTTACATTATCAACTTCTTGTTATGTCTCACCCACCTCTAGTTTTGTTTTTTAACCACTTCATTGATATCTCTTATCTTAATCTATTTTTTGATCCATGCTGATATGTTTTTGTCTGTTAGTTTGCTTTAGTATTATGCTTTCTAATGATTATTAAGCATTTCTGAGTTTGTTTTCAAGCAATTTTATTTCTATGTATCACATCCATACATTATAGGAGCTGTCATACATTCATTTTCCCCTTTATACTTTAAACATATTAACAAACTGCTTCTCATTATTTACACTATTTATATTGTTTGAACTGTTGTCTTCATCTTTATTGCCATATTCACAATGTTTTGGCCATTGTACAGTCTGGACTTCTTCAGGTGATAATCCTTGGAATTTTGAACTCAACTCTCTCAGGGTTTTTTTTGTTCATCTTTGCTGTGAGTTGTGAGTTCAATACCTGGCCACAGCAGAGGTGAACAAAAAGAAACTCTAGAGTTGAGTTACTAAAGGGAAATAACTGAAACTGACATATCCAGAAAAGGCATGGCACGTGGTACTAGAATAATCTACCCAGGTGAATGAAATAAAGGATTCAGTTTGAAATTCTAACATCTATCACCTGAAGAAGGCTGGAGCATACAATGGCTGAAACATTGTGAATATGGTAACAGAAATGAGGACAAATGTCCAAACAATGTATAGATAGCTGCAATATCTCATCTCAGAAATATAGACAGATGCTACTCATTATAGTTCTATTTTGTTAAATGCTTTCCATTCCATGATTGTACATCATTTTAATTCATTTCTATGGTCATTATTTTATTGTAAACAAAAATCAGGCTGCAGATCAAGCATGCTCTAAGCCCTTCATTTTTCTAATAGCATCTTCTCTTTCTAAGTTCATCTAAATTTTTTCTTTCTTTTTGTTGATTAGTTTTTTAATTCTGCATTTTAAATTTGAACTCTTAGTATATAAGACCATATTTACCCTTTTTCCATCAGTATGTGTTGACACTGATTTATCTCCCTTTGCTATTGCAATTTCCATTTGTTTCCCTGTTGTTACTGCTGCTTTCTTAATTATTGCTGTCAATTTGTTATTCATATCTTTTATGTTATTTCCATTGTTCCAAAAAGCCTAAAATCAATTTTTTATTTTTATCTTGAATCTGGTGATATTTTCTCTAATCTTATTAGGACACGTTTTACTTTTTATTCTTTCTCTTTATTTTAAAATCAAATATGACTGCAAGCTATCATTCTGGGATTGCTTCCTGTATCAACCTGTTTTATGATGCTTGGCTTTGTCAGCAATTATGAAATTACTCTCATTTTTTTTTTTTTTTGCTTCCATATTTGAGCTTTTCCAAATCCATTTATGGCCTCTTCACTTTTGAAAAAAAAAATGTATTCAAAATTGTCATTTTGTATCACTTTCAGAAGTTAACTAACATTTTGCCTCTCTCATTTACTTTTCCTTTTGCAATGAAGTCACTCATCAGAATCATGTAATTTGTTTTCTCTCTACCACATTACTTATATATTTGTAAAAACCCTTTAATTTCCTTGTATGAACTTTTCAAAGTTGAGGTATACACTGATTATGTTGAGTGTATGTTGTGTATAATCTGATTACTGGCCAAACCACTCTCTATGTTGCCTGCAATGTTATGATTAACTGAAATTCTTATGCCACTAAATTTGTCCTCTTTTCTAATAAAGTAGATGGTTACTTTTGCCTTCTTTGCTGTGAGTCTTGCTAACATCAACCATATACCAGGTGATGTTGATTATTATTTTATTTTTTTTTTATCAATTTACCCCCAAGCAAGGCAAGTATAGATGCAAAGGGCTACTGGGAGTGAAAGAGAATCTGAAGACTTTAAAAGGAACCAGAAACCCAATACTAAACAGGAAACAAGTGCTAAACCTCTACTCCTGTTCAAAATGGATAAGAGTGTGAACTGGATGCTAAGACATTGGTGTGTACAACTTTGAAATTTATTGAACTATAGGACCAGGCCTACAGGATAAAGGTACTTATCCTGGCAACTATGGTTAATAGAAATATTTCACATAAGGAGAGAAGAGGAATTTTTAAGTCTGAATACCTTACATGCATCTATGCTAAAATTAAGAGGGAATATCAAGACAGAATTGAGGAAAATATAGCAAATATGAAGACAAAGGAAAGTTATAGGATGACACATTTTAAAGGTGTCTGCGATGATTATGAATAGAATCTATACAGGAAGAGGCTGAAATCTATTGTGAAACAGAGAAGGATTTTACACCTGAGAACATTTTAAGATTATTTCCAGTTGCTAACTTCATTTGCTTTCCAATTTAAATGATATAGCAAGTTAATCTAACCACTTCAATATGATGTGGCCATAAGCCTCAAATTATTAGAAGAGAAAATATATCATTTCATGCATAAAGAAATACATAAGTATATCTAATGAGACAAAAAATGTTCAGATTCTTACCGGATTTGTACAAGATAAGAGCTATCCAGAATCAATGAGTCAGGGAAAAATATGGAGAACCCAATTGAATCTCTTTCTATGTGTAGTGTTCCTTAAGGACATGGATGATCATGACTCTCCACAACTTCCTGTTTTTTGTAGCTCTTAGTAGGTTTTGTCTTTTTTTTGCTATCTCTTCTCATTTCTGTTCTGCCAACTATTTACACAAGCTTGCTAGGTAGATTATTCTCTACTTTTCTCTGTCCCTCCTCTTACCTTCAGTATGTCCTGTGAGTGTCAGATCCTCCAAACCCTCTTTCCTCATTATGTGCCCTAGAAATTTCAACTGTCGCTTTTTGATTCTAAGTATATGCATCCTTTTTGTTTCCATTTCACATATGCTTCTTCCATGATATTCTCATCAACCTTCTGTAGAACCAGCAATTTTGAAATGAACTACCACTTACTCATAATACTGAAGGCAATCATAGAAAATTCTTCTTTTTGTCCTTTTTTTTTGTTTTTAACCATGTGGGGAAAAAAACATAAGAATGAATACACATCATGTTTTATATCTGTATGCTTTTGCATTATCAAACAAAAATAGATAAATGTCAGTATAAATAAGATTCTTTCATTCTTTTGGGTAAACCTTTTTGCCAATTTTTAACTCTTTATAAAATCCAGGCAAGTTAACAATGAAATAGTTTTTAAGTATTAAAAACCTGCTTAATAATTATTTTTTAATTTGCATTCAGCTTTTATGTTGAACATAACGAGGACATTATCAGCATAAATTTAATAGTCTTTATTGCCTTATGAAATCCCCTGCCCCCAAAAAAGATAAGAAAAAAGTAGCTTTGTATAAGTTTCAATGTCAGATGTCTTAGCTTCCCATGGAGTAACATTACTTATTGTTCACAATGTTATTTTATTATAGTATTTGAGGATGGCATTAGGTTTACAGAAGACTTTCCCTTGAATAAGTGCTTTTTTTTCTTTTTGAGTCCCAGATTGCGACTGCTATGTCTACTCAACCACTTAACTTGGTGTAAGAGTGGGAGAAATCGGTGGTTCCTTTTTTTTTTCCTAAGCTGCCATTATAATTGTGGTATTTGTTTGGAATGTTCTGCTTCTGTGAGAAGTGAAATTAGTACAGTAAAAACTGCTGTTTATACAAGCATTATTGGACTTGAAGCTGTCCATATGTGAGTGCATGGTAAGCAAAATTGGTATGTGGGTTCTTTTTATGATGTGACATTACTCACCTTCACAGACAGAAAAAATAGGAATTTATTAGTTTCTCTCTTTCTTATGAAAATTTCTGTGTCTACACAGCTTTTTGCTTTATGCAATTATGAAGAGGAATTGGAAAAATTAACATTTTTTTTTCTGAGACTTTCAACCCTATCTTTTCTCATGATAAGGATATTCTTGATAGATATTCATGCTAGTATATAAATAATTCATTTCATAATCAATTCTCTACTACTGAATTTTTATAATTGGTATTATAAGCAGGATAGAACAATTTTATATTTTCGTAGTCATTTATTGAACATTTTGACTTTTAGATTTTCTTCAACTTTGTCATTACAATTTCCAACTCTTCCAGAATGATCAGAATGTATATAAAAACAAATCCATTTTTAAAGAAATAGGAACATTAGCATAGAGATAATAAAATGTTATGCACAAATATTAGATTACTAATCTTTTAAATTCTTTTAATATGGATAATGGATTTAATGACAAACTTTAATGTTCTTTTGACATTTATAAATTACAATTATTAATCTTCACTTTTTTATCCTTGGCCATTTGGAATATATAAGCATAATTGATTGAACTTGAATTTTGTTAAAACATGCTTCAATTGTGTATCTTTATGTAATATATATATATATATATATATATATATATATATATATATATATATCCAGTAATTTACAATCACCTGATGAGATGCATTGATATGCGTTGAAACACGACTGCAGTTGTGTAGCAACTTTACATGTTTTTGGTGTAATATCCTAAAATAAATTTTATATATATATATAAATCCATGTGTAAGTAATCCAAGTAAATCCTACTAATATAAAATATTAAAACTGATCCACAAAACAGAGCTCAATATAATTTTTTATTATAGAGTATATAAGTGAATTACAATTAATGAGATCTAAACCATTTACCTCATACATTTAAATCATTTAGATCACATTAATTGTAAATCATATATATATATATATATATATATATTGATGTCAAATATTATTATTATTATTAATTTGAAATTGTGATGATTATAATGCGATGAAGCTGTTAAAAATGACATGAACATTAGACACAGATCTATTTTATGTCTGATCTCTGTATTTTGACTTGTTCAGCCTATAATTTTTAGGTCACCCAATTGACTCATGTTTAATTCTTCCTTTCTTTTCTTTTCCTTCCTTTCTCACTCTCTACTTCTCTTCTCCTCTCTCTCTTTTTCTCCCCTCCCAATTTTTAAATATCTTATATTGTAATTTTTCTTCCTCTTTTAATATAAACATTTTTTGCTTTTCCTTTTTTCTTTCTCTCTCTATTCCTTTTGTCTTGACTCCATTTATTAAAAAAAAAAATTGGGTCTGAAGAGATGAATATTTGTATATATTCATGAAATAAATTATAACCAAGTGGATTTTTAAGGATTGTCTGTATTTACTATTATTATATTGCTCTGTTCCTTACATTGAGCTCTCTTTGGATTCATGTCCTCCTTGGAATTATCCCTACCAATTATCAACAGATATTATTTTTATATATATATATATATAATATATATATATATATATAGTCATCCACAGACAGATTGTTTCGCTGAATCACAGCTCCTCAGTGTGGCTAGATCTCCGATTGCTTCAAGCCAGGATCAAAACTTTTTTTAAAAAATATGTAGTTTTCATTGTGTTTACAGTATGTTCATAAATCACCTTTGTAATAATTAACCTTTTCCAATATTCAAGTGTAGTGCCTTTGGGTTTATAATTTCTATCAGAAACTAATAAGAACAAAATTCCGTTGATAAAATTTGAAAGAAAAACAAATACATAGCCTATAACCTTCACTTTGCAAAAGTTTTAATCTGATGTCAAATTTCAGTTTCTGAGGTACAAAACTGTGGCCTACAAGTTAGAAAATACATACATTCATTTTTATAATACAAAATAATCAATGTTGAGATTAAGGAATTGTTTTGAAATATTTTTATACTTACTAAAATTACTTGATAAAAACTCCATGGTCATGTAAAAATCATTTTAATATATTGTTTACATATAATTTCAGTAGCATGATAAGAATGCAGCTGCTATTTAGGCCCTTAAAAATATCAGTGTTAATCAGAATTTTGAAGATTTATACTTCGGAAATGGTTAAGTAAGCAAAAGATATTATTAAAGGTATAGAAGCATATTGACAAATTCAGCTGTAGTTTTGAATTTCACTTCTGTCTATTAATACTTAATGTACATATAATACATGCTCTAGTCTAAGTAAATGTTCTAACCGCCCATGGCCAATTGGTTAGAATGTTCACATTTTGACCATGAGAATCTGGTATAAATATTACAATTGTCCATTTGTCAGTAAGGTGAGTCCTTATGTTATCAGCCTGGGGAATCAATCTCAGTGTGATATACCACTGTGAAGTATCTGAAAACCATACCACAGATTAATCTAAATCTTGTGAGTGAAAATTAGGTTGATAAAACTGTTTGAAAATTGTCGATGGTTGTTCTAATACAAAGTTACAACTGTCATCATCAAGTGTTTCAGTGTACTGACTTGTTCAAACTGTTGTTCAGGGCAGATGATGAACCATCTCTCAGAAACTGTAACTAAGATCTGCCCAGCATAGTTGTTGTATGAACCATAGGTTGGCTCTGTGGGTGTTGAACAAACACAAATGTGCCTGAGCAGGCATCTGCAACAAGAATTGGTTAGTCATCCTAATAGATGGGTAATCTTGGAAATGAGTAACCAGCCATTATGTTTATACATATAGTTGCATATGATAAAAAGATTGTCATTTTCCTGCTTCAGACATTTACATATTTTACTTTTGACATAGAAGTACAAAATATTATATGTATTTTTATTAGGGAAAACTATGACAAAGTGGAAAATGTTTTTGTGTGAGGTGTTTCATCCTTTTGGAATTCATTAGACTAAAGCAATGTTTAAGTTGATGCATAGTTTTTCCTTAAAATTGTTCTTGATATATACACGTTTATATATTGTTTTCCCATGTATTTTTATGTAAATACCAAAATTGTATCAAATGTGTTTATAATTTATTCAGATTAAAAACTCAAGATTCAAATACATTTATGCATTATTTATAAACCCAATTCTGTAATGAAATCTCATACATGAAAATATCAGCAAACTTGGACTTTTGTGCCCGCAAATAAATGGAGTATCAAAAAGACAGTTTTTCCCTTGACACCACTATTATTTTAATTACCTTCACTCCTTGGCAATGTTTATTGTTTAAAAAAACAATGTTAAGAATTGTAATAAAACCTAAACATGCGATGAAAGTGAATTTATACATTTTTTCTTCTTGAGATTTTACAAAAAAAATATTAAACACTATTTTTTTATCAGATTGCTTATTTACAAGAATAATTTTATATTTACATTCTAAAAAGTAATACAATTAAAACTAATGCAATGCAATATTTGTCATTTGCGAATTTATAAAGAAATAAATATGAAAACAATTTTTTTTCATAAATTTATAAACATTTACTAAATTAATAAAATATGTGAATCAACTATAAAGAAATCCTTATTATTTACCATTTCACAAAGTTCTAATCGATTGGCAATTAGCCAATGTTTTGCCAACCATTCCAAGAAACAATATAATAAATAAATAGTGTTTATTATTTTTGTTGTCAACTTTCAAGAAAATAGCAAATGTATAAATTCACTTTCATCATATGTTTAGGTTTTATTAAAATTCTAATCACTTTTTAAAATCATAAACATTGCCAAGTGATTGAAGGTAGTTAAAATGATAGCAGTGTCAAGGGAAAAATCATCCTTTTGACACTCTGTTTTTTGGGTTTTTTTTTTTTTTACAAGCATGAAGGTCTAAGTTTGCCAAAATAACCATATTTTACTTTTTGTTAACCAAAAGGTATCTTTCTTTGTATATTATTTTATATTTCTTTATATTGCATAATTATATTGATTTTTGGCAATTTTCTAATTGAAGTATTCATTTGTTTTTCTTTGCAGGTAAGTGTAACGATTGGAAATGTCTTGGTCAGGTAACACTTAAAAATTTTCCATTAGACCAAAAGTTTTCAAGTCAGATTTATGTGACTTGGCAATCCCAGCTTTAAATGTCTCTTGGTAATGAGAATCCAAACACTTTGTCACTTCACTTTCTCTCTTACACACACGCACACACACAATGTGGGAAGTAAAAAAAAGCAGTAGAAAAATAGCAAATATCGAAAAATAAGTAAACAATATATCAGAAAAAAAATTGTAAATTCCGAAACATTTTCCAACAGCTGCTGGTTTTGTCGAATGTTGTGGAACAAGAAAACACATATAATGTCAAAGATGTTCTGAGTCATTTGACAAAGACGGCAGCTGTTAACACAATCCCCTGAGTTGTAAGAGGGCCACCTCTCTTCAATCTACAACCCTTTCCTTTTCCCTTCTTAGGGCTTTTTTTTTTTTTTTTTACTTTTTGGCTTTTGGCTTTGTAACCCCAAAGATTATTCTTCAATATAATGTTGTATAACATGACTTGTTGTGTTGTGATTACATTCTCTTCACTGTTGCATATGGATCAGCCTATGTCACCCTTTGAACCACCCTCAAAGACATGAACTGTGTTGTGGCCAATTAGTTTATTACTCTCTTTGTAAAGATGATTGATTATCAAATGTATCTCTTGGAGATCTTGTTCCATAGAGATGTAGCAGGAGTATTTGTGATAAGATTGTGCTGACTATTTCAAAGTAAACAAGACAAAACGGGTGTAAAAGTAATGATGTAAGTATGATTAATGCTAGCAATTGGTTGATTTTTGTCTTGCATATCTTCCAAATACTTTGTTCTTTAATCTTATCAGTTTACCTCATCTAGAAAATGTGATTTCTTTTCTTATATGTCTTTCTTTTAGATTCTTTAATAATTTTCTTTTCAATGACTACAAAGGAAGAGTTTTTTTTTTTTTTAATAATTCCAAAATGATGATGAATGCATATTCATAGGATTATTTCAATTTTGGCTTATTTCCTTGATGCAAAGTTATTGCATCTCCACATTAATCTCTATTCTTTGAAGATTATAAATACAGCCTCCCTTTGCTACCAAGCATAAAACTGAGCCTTGATTTCATCTTAACTCGCGTCCTATGGTAAAAGTTAAATTTGTTTAGTAAATCTAACTTTATTTAAATTGCAAAATATGATAGGAGTAGATAAGTTTGCCTACCATCTGGTTCACACTCCTCCCCACTATTTTGAATAGGAGTAGAGGTTCACTCTTTATTTCTTGTTTAAGATTAGGTTTCCAGTTCCTTTAAAAGTCTTTTCATTCTCTTTAACTCCCACTAGCCTTTTGCGCCTTAGTGACATTATAGTCTTGTTGGATTATCCATTTTGCTGAATCGGCAGAAGTTATGTAATAATAGTTTAATAATACTTCACATACCTACTAATTATACATCTTTTGTATCTTTACATAATCACCAACTGTTAGAAACTTAGATTAAACTATTATAAATTATATGTGAATTAAATGAGTGAATAAATCTGTCAGTTGTGTGAAAGTCAAATGCTTACTGGTAATTCTACCTGGATTAAAAGAGTTGCCAGAAAATCGGTGTTATACCTGTATTAAAAAACAGACATGAAAATACCAAGAAAAATATTAGATTACTTTGTGCTACTTTAATTTATTAATCATAGTGGGGTAAATGTTTTATTTTAAAAGGCTTAGCTCTTTTTCTTTATATAGCTCTGTAAGTAAAATTGCCATTGTCTATTATGTAAGAGTATGAATATTGTTTGTATGAATCTACACCTTTGCCTTCTTTAAATATTGGCTGCAAGTAATTGAATTTTCAGGAGCCTTAGAAGTAAATCTCTAATGTCAAGCAAAGAAATCAGGGTTTTTTTCTTTTTAAAATGGCTCATGACAGTCAAAAGACAATCTGTATATTTAAATTAATTATTACATGTTAAGAATCTTGGCACATTCTCAAATTAACAGATTTACAGTCAGAGGTACAGCGACTTTAAGGAAGACATAACGACCATTAAATGACAAATATTGATGTATCAGGTACAAAAGTTTAGTCAAACAAAATTAATATATTTTCTATTGATAAAAATACAATGATTTAGGTATCACCTAGAATAAAAAACGAGTGTATTATTAAGTTTTGACTCTTCTTCTATCTTATTTAATATAGCTTTTTAAACATTTTGTAAACTTCTCAGGTGATTATTTTATGACTTAATTAAGCAGCATGGTTTGGGGGGGGAGCTTCTCACATGATTTGAACTTGAATCTCTTACTCTTCAGAAAATGTCTAATCAGTCCAGTACCTTAATAATTAGGTTCTGAAATACCAGTTTGGTATTATTTATAGTCATTCTTCCTTATTCATTTTTTGCATCCACTTTGCTTTTTCATTACATTTTAGTAGTAGTATTAATAATAGTCATGATATAGTAATGATTAAGTCCCAATTGTTTTAAATGAAGTATTGTTTCAACTAAGAAATTCAGACAACTTCAGTTTATTATCTCTGTGGCATGGATGTAAAAAATTGATGAGGAAGAATGTATGGCCATATTGTTAAATTTGAATTATGTTTCCTGATTAGTTTTCAAGGTATAAACAATAAAGCATTGTTCTGGTCAGACAAGGTCTTTAAGGATAAGGCAAGCAAGTTCAAATATCATTGAAAGTTTATCCTCCATTTCTGATTCATGCTGTATTTATAGAATTATGGATTTATAGAATATTTATGGAATAGATATAAAAAATAACTCCAAATTTGTGATTGAAAAAGCAACAAGAATACCATGAAATAAAAACCAGTTAAAAATTAACTATTAATTATTATCTAAAAAATTGGATAAAAATGATACCTGTTTTCATATTAAGGCTCTAAAAGAAAAATCACTGATTAATGCCTCCACATCTCATTGCATTTTATCTTAAATTATTTTAGTAAGTGAGGGTCACAAATGATGAATCAAGCTTTAATGGTATATTGAATATTCTTCTGGGACATATTTTTCTCCCCAACTATTGTATTACATTGGTTTGTCAGATCAGATGTCAGGAGATCTAGAGATGTCTGTCTGCACTGACTTTTCTACCATCAATAAATTATCATAATTTCTTTCATTAATGTTTAGACCATGATTGTTACTATTTGCCTCTTGGTGAGGTTTTTGTAATCAAATTATTCTATGGGGGTGAAGTGATTGGCCTCATGCCCAACCTTTATACTCTGAGGAAGGGTTGGTTTTCTATTGTAGTTTTTCCTCCCCTTAGACAACCATGTTCTCATACTAACAATTCCATTTGACCACATTTGGGAATTCAGAGTTTTCCTTCATCTACACTGATTGCCAACCAAGGTTAAAGAGCTCAGTCTACCCTATTAGCTGGAGGGAGAAGAGATTAATTCATACCTTTCTCAAGGGTATTTGGATGGAAAGGTATGTAATGGATTTTTAACTTTGCTTACCAATTTCTCACTCTAAGCTGCTAACCATTACACCACCCAAACACATCCTATATTTAGATGAAAATCCCTAAGGTTTATATCCTACAAGTATCAGCAATAAAATATCTCAACAATAAAACTTTACAGTCTGTTAAGCAGAATAAGAAGAGCATTCTCATCATTGGTTCTGTGATTCTTAAGATGTACTTGAAGGGTGTTTGCAGGCATCACCTTGATGTATTTGGCCTCCTACTCCTTTTAGAGAAAAGATGACACAGCACTATCAAAGTTGAACAAACTTCTTTCTTGCAGAATGTGTTGCCTGCTTTTAGATATATCAATTCCCATGTTTATAGGAACAAGTGAAGACATGCATTCCCACAGCAATCAATAATTTTCTATTGATGTCAGATTCTACAGTTGCTCATAATCGACTCTGATCATTTGACATTCATGCAACAATGGCATAATTTGATCATTATTGCTAATTTGAAAAAATCAACTTGTTATTGTTGTTCTTTTGTCCAGCTGAAATAAGAATTATTTATTTTAATTGGAGTTTGCTTTTAGACAAGTAGATTCTTTTTTTTTTTCCTTTTAAACCCAAATCTTATACTTGAAATATTACATTCTCATAAAATCTTTCATTTTTCTTTTTTTAAATCTTATTGATTTTCTCTCTTCTACATGTAGACAGTGTCTCCTTAATGAGAAATATTCATAATAATCTGAAAATATTTAAGAAAAATTAAAAAGTGAATCATTTCAAGTTGTCTGAAATTCTGAGATGAGTTATTATTATTATGTTTGTTCCTTATTTAGCAAATATGTTATGCCCTATCATTACCTCAGATCAACAATGGGTCATTTCTGTTTGATTGGGACAATAGAAGAAAAGATATATCAAAAGCCCTGTTTGGTTTTAGGAAAAGGAAAGGAAAAGAAAGAGCGAAAAAAGGTAATATAGAAGAGATGATAAGGCTCTCATGTTTTTAACATCTGCTTCAGTGAAATAGAAAAACCTTGTCAACTTTTAATCTTTTAATTTATACCCTCTTATTTCTTTAAATAATGACCTGCATTCATATTTATAATTGTTTTTGCCATCTGTCTATATTTCTCAGATGAGGTATTATGTACACTATTTACATTATTTGGACTATTGTCCTCATCTTTGTCACCATATTTATTACAAAGTTTCGGCTGTTGTACGCTCCAACCACCTGAAGAAGGCCAGAGTGTACAATGGCCAAAACTTGGTAATAAATATGGCAACAAAGATGAGGACAATAGTCCGAATAATGTAAATAGTGTTTTTGTCATACTATGTTAAATATTTAATGAAGCAATAAGGGAATTTCTATGGGTATTTCATAGTTGTAGAACTCACAAGTAGCTTATTCAATCACTTAGGAAGTAAGCTTTATCAGAAAATTCATAAAGGAAAAGGCATTGCTAGTCATTATTCTTTGCACTATTTGAGCAAACAATGAAGATATCAGCAGAAACAACTTTCTGAATTACTCTATATTTGGTGTGTTTGATTTACTTCTGCATTTATAACAAGTGATATTTTGCCTGTAATTCTGCCTTAAATAGTTTTGAGGTGAGCTGCTTACATAAAGCTTTTGATTTATATAAATACTGTGGTGAACAGTCCTGTAGAAGCAAGTGAGCCAGAGTGGCTTGCATCTGGTGCATAGGAAAATAAGGGTCTTACCTCAACATGTGGCATGTGTCATCGGCAAGTTTGCTCCTTGGAAATGGCATTATTCTCCCATCTAGCGATTCCAGCAGTATGTGTGGTAACAAGGCTTTTTGTACAGTTTGGCATGCTTTGACCAATAGCAAGTCATGTGCTGATTGGAGGAGGCTATTTACCTGGGTAACTAAGAATAAAAGTGAAGAACGCTGATTGGTTGGGGGACTGCGGTGTTGGCCTGATAAAAGAGGGTTAAAGCAGTGAGAAGGAGAAACAGATTTGACGTTTTGAATTGTTCGGAAAGCAAGAATGGCAGATTGAACTAGTGGTATCTTGAAGTGTACGAGCGATGTCTTAGTAAGAGTAGAGACTCATTTAAGTAACAAATACTTGTCTCCAAATTGAACGGCAGTTCAAATCAGCAGCAGTACAAAGAACAATACAGTCTGACCTCTTTAATTCAGCCACAAAGTCACAAGTCATTGTGACCAAGGGTTTGAGTGTACTGGCTTTGTTCAAACTGTTGACCATGCCAGAAACTGCGACTAAGGCCTGTTCAGAATAATTACAATGTAAATTACAGGTAGGTTCCGTGGGTATTGAACAAACACAAATGTGCCTGAGCCAGTGTCTGTAACAAGGATGGCTTGCTGCCCTAGCAGACAGGTATACTTGAAAATAAGTGGCCAGCAACTATTATATATATTAATTATAATCATTAATAATGAAAAAAATATGACATCAGTGAATTAAACTTAGTTATACTTTTGATATTTTTTTTAATCAAAATTAACTGTTTTAATATGATTGAAATGTGTCTTTCAGTTGTAATGGAGTAACAATGAAATTTTTAATACAAATATTTAATTTTTATTGTTACATATTGTTGTAACTGCGAACTAAGGAAACGGAAGCAACATTTCGACTATTGTTCAGACGTGGAAGTACCGTGTTGGCCATATTGTTTGTGTGAATAAAAGAGCTGGACATCACTTTGGCAGAGAGAAGGCTTAAGTCGAAACTGCGTTGGCATTGTTACTACGGACCCCCACTTACCAAGTTGTGACACTTATTATTTTACTTTGACGTTAAATCTTTACCTTTTTTAACCCATCATTATTTCCTTGCAGTCTACATGGCCTAGATCTTTTTTTTAAAATCATAACATATTTATATTCTGTTTCTATTTTCCTTCCAAATTAATTTTTCTCTCTGAGCAACCAACAGCCAAGATTGCTCTCCACCCACACACTAAATTATGGTCTGTAAAAGAATGTAAATAAATTGGTGCCTGTAATAATTTCTTATTCAATATCTTCCATGCACACCCACACTTGGCCTTAGTAAAGAAACACAATAAAGAGAATTAAATAATGTGATATTAATGTCCAACTGTTATCCAAGTTCTGGTTGGCTTTAAATATTCTGTCTGCTGTTAAGTGTAGTTCTGAATGTCAACTGGTCAGTACTTTGAATTCAGCCTGTGTAAAATCATTGATGATCTGCATGAATAGTCTTAAACATCTGATTTGCTTGAGAGTTTAAATAAATTTTAAGTAGGCGTTTGATATGAAAACTTCTGATTTCCTTAACAGCTTGTGAAAATACATTTATTTTCTATTCATTTTGTCTTAAGGCCTCAATCTTTGTTGAACACCTTTATTTATTTTATGCTGTCCTTTGTATTTTTATGATTATTTCTCTTATTGAGTTTAAAATATGGTCTCTTCATTTATGTCATTTTGCCTTTTTTAAAATACGTTTTTAAATGACTACTACTTGCATATAACAAAGTTTCATATCATTCTTTAATGATCCTGTTGATTAAAAGCAATTTCAATAATATATATATATATATATATATATATATATATATATATATATATATATATATATATATATATGAATTCGTTTGGATCTCATTAATTTTAATTCACTTATATACTCTATAATAAAATTTATATTGAGCTCTATTTTGTGGATCAGTTTTAATATTTTATATTAATAGGATCTATTTGGATTATTTACCCCCAGATTTTTTTTACCTATATATATATATATATATATGGTGGGTGGTAAGAAAAGAAACTTCCTATTTAAAATTACTAACTTTATTAATTATTGATCAATTTTCATAAAATATGGTTTATTTTTAACGGTATAACGGTAGAAGTACAGTGCTAAAATGCGACCTTCTGCACATTTTCTTCCAATCTGGATGTTGGAAGATGACCGCAACTGTAAGTATTGACCACAGATCCCATACTCATCTGTTTGGCATGGTAGTTTCTGATAGTTTTGGCATCTACTGATCCATGAACACTGTGCCACCATCTCTGCCCTTGTACTATGGACTGCCACACTTCATAATAGGATGCTAGCTAAGCACACTCATGCAGTGTCAGGCTTTGTTCCATTCCGGGTTACATTTGTCACACTGAAATAAAAACAAAAGTTAGCAATGAAATTCTACCACTTCAGAGATCACAATTTATTTTGAGAGATGTGGTTAATAAAATTGTGCTCAGTGTATAATAACAGAGCTATAATTTATATTAATAATAAATATGCATTTTTTCCTCACCAAGAGAACAACTCCTGCACAATGCAATTGTCAGATGCTGATTGAAAACTTTTCAATCAGTATGTAATGCTTGTGCTGTGTGCTACCAGTGAAGAAAAAAAAATGTATATTTATTATTAACATATATATATATATATATATATATATGAAGAAATATAGTCTTAAAGTGTGCTATATTTATGGGATAAAGTGCCCAATATCAGAGATAGAGCGTGTGTAAATATAAAAGTGAACATAGAAGTCAACACTTAGAGGCGACAGTCTGTTTCATGCTAGATGCAATCATCGAGCCACCGATCAGGCCCGATGATTGCATCTAGCATGAAACAGACTGTCGCCTCTAAGTGCTGACTTCTATGTTCATTTTTAATATATATATATATATATATATATATATATATATTTAAAGACATTTATATTATGTTTAACGTTCTTTTTATAGATACAAGTATTTAAGCAAATGCTCTGTTTTATAATAAATATTTGCTTAAATACTTGTATCTATAAAAAGAACGTTAAACATAATATAAATGTCTTTAAATAAATTGTCGGACTATGTCCAATTCTAAAATATATATATATATATATAACGGTATTGAGGAAATTGTGAGATGAAATGAAAAACATTTATTTGTGATGCATTTCATCCGATGAAGTCCTAACATATGAAATGCGTCACAAATAAAACATTTTCCATTTGTCTTAGAATATATAAATATTTGTTTTAACATTTTTAATTTATCCATTGTAGCTATGGTGTTCTTGTCTAGTTCCCTTGATGTTAAGTTGAAATTCACCAAGGAAGGTGGCCCTTTATCCAAATTATTTTATTAAATTTTTTAATCCTTTCTAGCATTTTGGAAATTTTGGTTAAACATCTTTTTTGTGTGTGTGTGTGTGTGTCAGCAGTCAACCTAATATTTACTATTGGTGTTTAGATGCCTTTTTTCCAGTAAAAAACACATTGATTTGGAAATTCTTGCAAAAATCAAGTAATTGTCATATTTTAATGAAACTCTCAAAACTTATTCAAAAATGTATTGAATTATTTTTGAAATTTGTTTAAATATTTGGAAAAATGACTACACGTATTTTAAAGTCGCATTTAATATAATCTATAGTATAGTCAAAAACCTAAACACCCTTATCAAGTCCATATTATGCATGAATTAAACATCTGTTTTACTTTGATCTACCTTCATGAATTGCTGAGCTGTTGTGTTTATTCAGAGAAGCTTGTCTGTTCTATTACAAAATAAAAAAAAATATCTTATAAATGCCATGTTTTTCAGAGCATTTTAAAACTAATTCAGATAAAAATGTCAATTAGGCAAATGTTTTGCATCAAAGCATTTTTTTAAAACTCCAATCACACATGTTCAAACTGAGATATATATATATATATATATATATATATATATATATATATATATATATATATATATTCAGTCTCTTTTCTATTTACTATATAATTTAAGCTTTGCTTCTTTAAAGCTGCCATTTAAGAGACCATCAAAATTCTTCAAATTCTAGTGATCAAAATGGTTACTTGTTGATGTTTGTCTAGGATTACCTTAAAAAATATAAGAGTATAAGTATCTGTGTAGTGTGAGAATGTGACTCAGCCATTCTAGAGCTACTAAGTTTGGTTTGAAATGAGCTATCCATTTAATATTAATGAAAGAGTATCCAGCTTCGGGCAGTGGTTCCTTAGTTCTTGTCAAAGTACTTCCTTTGGATCTCACACATTTAGATAAGTGTCTCTTCACTTTTCATACAGTCAGCATAAATCTTCTTGGGATTACAATAAGTTATCTCATCATATTCTCCTTAATCTTTTCCATGGTCTGAAATTTAATTTCAGTGGTGATTTTAGTTTTAGGAAAAGCCAAAAGTTGCAGGAAGCCAAATCTTGACTGTGAAAGAGCTGAAACACCTGGGCAATATGAGGTCTTGGCAGAATTCTTACATGAGATGTGATGAATATCTAGTAAAGATATTTGAAACAGTCTGTGGAATCCTTTGATCTTCTCAGTCTTTCACTGATTTCCTTTGATTGTAGCCTGCGTACATTTAACATTTCACTGTTTGTTGACGTCTTTCCAGAATGTAAACCATTTTCAATGGATTGCCAGCCAAATTTAAAGTGGTATTACTAAACTTTTATCTGAATATCACTCATCAATTCATAACCAAAAGCCTTCTTAATCATTCATATAGTTTCCATAGAAGAATCCTTGAGTTTCAAACAAAACTTGATGCATATTAATTATGAATATGCTTACTGAGTAAGCCCATGAAAGAGTGTTCATGCTTGCACAGTAAGGGCTCCTCTGAGTAGTTGCCATCTAATACCCAAGCCAAAATCAGTATGATGCTCATACACTCACACACACACACACACACACATATATATATATATATATATATATGTGTGTGTGTATATATACACACATATATATATATATATATATATATGTGTGTATATATATATATATATATATATATATATCCTTCATAACATACCAAATAAAAAATTATTAAAATGTTTATGGCAAAAGCTTTGATCTTGATCTTAACCATTTATTTTTTCTGGAATTAATTTAGCAAATTGTTGAATCAAATAACTTATTTCTACTGGCTTTTGCAATGGCTGAATGTTTAGCTAATTAATAAAATATAAATTTAATATTGCATAAAAGGAACATGAAAAATTTTAAGAAAAATAAAGAATTTTAAGGCATTTCTTTTATTTGTTAAAGATGAATTTGAAATTTAAAATAGAATTTTATTTTCAAACCACTGAACTTGACAACTAATTTGACCTATTGGGCTTAACAACTTTTATATATTTTAATAAAAATAGCATAAGACTTTCCAAGATTCATTATTATTACTATTAATGGGCGATATATATGTATATTTATAAAATATACTATGTATGTGTCAAAAACATACATTGCCATTGCAGTGAAATAGTCAAATCCAGAAAAGAGACAAAATGGCAACAATATTTTAAAAGAAAACCAAGACAGTTCATTTCTTATGCACATGAGGCTGATCAATTACTTGCATTAAGAAAGAGGAAAGAAAATAAAAAGATGAAATACTTCCATATAAACCCAGTTTGTAACCAGTTTCCATCAAAGCTTATTTTTATGTTTGATGTATAATCCTGTTAAAATAGAGTAATACATGTCATGTGTAAGCAATCATACAAAGAACCAAATTGCAATGAAAACTGAAGAAAGAGTGAAAGGGAACAGGAAATACTGGACATAGATCAGTAACACATTTCTGGTAGATGTCTGTCCTTGCCTGGCTCAATTTAAGAGGAAAATGATGGCAGTATATAAAAATGAATCAATAAGTCAGTAGCCTGACATAATTATTCATCTGAATTTTTTACTGTATAATTTCAGGTCAGGTCAATCTTAGGCCTGCTACTACTGGTAATCCATTAGAACCTGTTGCATGGATGGATGGTTGTCATCTAAACCAACTCCTGCACTAGCTATTCTGCTGGTGAGGAGGATGGCATGTCATTCTGCAGGAAGAAAAATAAGACCTTCATATAGAAGCCAACATTGTGTGTGTGTGCATATATATATATATATATATATATATATATATATATATAGAACAGTATTGGGGAAATTGTATGACAAAGTAGAAAAAGTTTACTTGTGACGCATTTCGTCCTTCAGCACTTCATTAGACTAAATTTGTTATATTATTCACCAACATAAATTTAGACTGATTAAGGCCTGAAGGACAAAACACGTCACAAGTAAACTTTTTCCACTTTGTCATACAATTTTCCATATATTCTGTTGCATGGATATGAATTTGTGACCATGGGTTTCACATTATTGCGATCCTCAAACAATTTGTCTGATGATTGCAAAAGCGTGAAGCACAGGGTCACAAATTCATATCCATACAACTGAATATGTTAGCTCTATCACTGATATTGCATACTTCCAATAAGTACTGTGCATATAAAATTTTATATATATATATATATATATATATATATATATATATATATATATATATATATAATTAAAAGTGGACATTGAAAACAACACCCAGAAGTAACAATCTGTTTCAGGCTAATAGTTTTTGTTCCCTCTGCTTTGGCCATGTATTGAACCAATAACTCTTTGGGTCAAGTTTCTTTTAGGATCCTTAAACCAATGTTTTCATCCCCAAAAAGTGAATTAACTGAAACTGAGATATGGAATTAGAACAATCTATCCCCGTGGATTAAATAAAGAGTTTGGTTCAAAACTCCAACGTATATCACCTGAAGAAGAGTGAAGCATACAATGGCTGAAATGTCATGAATATGGCAATAAATATGAGAACAACAGTTTGATTAATGTAAATAGTGTAAATATTACAATACCTCATCTCAGAAATATAGACAAAAAAAAATGTTTTTTTTATCATTAGACATTGATATACCTACATAGGTATATTTGATTAATTAGTCTCTGGATTCCACTGTGTTCAAAACTTTACCACTTACTTTATTTTATCTACAGTTTCTAATGCTAGTTATTGTCACACTCTATTTGTTCCATTTGGTTCTATTTAGTTATTCATTATTTTCTTATTATTTATTTGACTTCTATAAATTGGCAGGGAAAACTATTTCCATTTGTGGATGATGCAAATAAATCTAAAAATATTAAGCAAATCAACCACAATTGTTCTTTGTTAATTAATCATTAATGACATTTTTCAGAATTAACTCTGTTCCTGAAATCTGGTCCTTTTCTCAGCTCACTATAATCTGTCTCTTCCATGTTTTCTACCCAATCCCTTATTATTCCCTCTCAACTGTTTGAGCTCACACAGTGAAGACATGAGTAAAGAGTTAAGCATAATTTGGAAATGAAATGTAAATTCAAAAATTAACTCCAAAAGATCAATGATACCCTCTTTTTGTTATTTTTTGCACAATGAATATAGTTCAACTTAATCTTTTTTCTCATTGAAATTTCATTCCATTTGTTTTAACCAAAAGCAAATTACGCAATTCTTAATTTTACTTTATCAGTGGCATGTTGCTTAAGTTTTTTTTTATTTTTTATTATTTTAATGGATTAATTGAAAGAAATCACTCTTGGTTGCTAACTAGTACATCTGTACAAGGTATTGACAACATCTGGTCTTAACAATGAGTTGTCTGAAAGCCATTTAGCTACAAAACTAAATCACATCTGGTTTTGTTCAGTTTTACATAAAAATCTGTTTCCATCAAATTACTTTTTTCACTGTTCATTAACAGTTCTGATTGAATTCTTCAAAGATTCTTTTTTTTTATGTCTCTGCTTCTCAAAAGTCTGTCAAGTAATGCTTGTATTTTATAAACTTGTATTTTTTTTTTGTTGTGCTTTTTGTATTAAATTTTTATTTTATTTTTCAACCTTATCAAGTAAATTAAATTAATTGACTTTCATCTGTGCTTGGATAGAAATGACTTCATAAGATATTTATTTTTGAATAGAATTAACAAGGGTATCCTGTCCTGATTTGAGCATACAATCCAGAAGTAAGCAAGCAAGTGACATATCAATGTGCCAGCATTTTACTGCTTGAACTGCTCAGTAAAATTAACTTGTAAATACTAAGTTAGCTAGAATGCACATACACTGCACTGATATTAGGAATAGGCCGAGATAGTGACATTTGTTCCTCAGCAGCGCACATGCTCCATTCCTTGGCAGAAATACCAATCCATATTTAAAATCTCCCATCATTTTTTATGGATGTTATACTAAGTAGAAATATAAATAATAATTTAATGTTTCCTGCTATAATTTGTTTATTAATGACAGTTTTTTTCAACCTTCTGACATTTTCTTTTCAGTTTTTCTCTTTATGCCATCTATCTTCTGTTTCCTTATGGCTATATTGAAAAATTGGTTTTCATATGATCATCATAGTTAAGTAATGTTGAAATGATCAGTACCTAGATTGGCAACTGCTTGGAATACCAAGTGCTGTAAGCTTTGATGTGTGGATGGTATAATGGATAATGACTCGGAATTGGAAATTGAAGAACCAAGTTCTAATACCGGTCGGGTTTGTTATATTAACTTAAATGCACATGCCCTTAGAAAAGGTATGCATCCACGGCTTCTTGCCTCCAGCTATGGGTTAATTAGTAAAACTTGTATTTGTAAATCATTATTTTCTTGAAAAACTTCTTACCATCTAAAAATATTTTCTGGCTTTAATAACCTGCAAAAGGTTGATAAGCCATAAAAAACAAAAAACCAGTCAACCTAACAAGTGGTTGTTGCATTGATAACATTTTTGCAAATTATCCCAAAGGTTTGACAATAATAAGAATCAAATGAACTTTCATATTTACACAGATATAGAAGACCAATGTCTATAATTTATTTGAATAAAACTAAAATTCCAATCTGTTCTTTTGAAAATAGATAATACAACATTGGAAGTGAGTGTGGAATTAATAGCTGAAAGAAGCAATAATTCTTCAGTGAAAAGTTATTGTAGTAATAGTTGAAGAATGGTCACTGATTAGAGGGCTGCATGGATTATTGATCAACGTGTCATTAACTTGTATCTTGTATACAATTACTGGTAGAAAAGAACAAAGTCACTCACAGAGTTGGACATGTGTAATATTTACTGCTTCCAAGTTTACAAGTTTTAAATCAAAACTAAAAATTCAGTCTCCCCATTTCTTTTCACAAATATTAAAAAATAATAATAAAATATTGGATATTCTCCAAATCTCTTTGCGGAAATATGAATAGCTTCCTACTTGTTTATTATTACAACTAGAATTATCAAAATAGTTATTGATTTGAATCAACTATGTTCTGTTTAGCTCCCACTGCTTTTAAAAACCCAACTGCTAGATAGCATGGCTGCTGTGAAATTTGTCATTTGAAACCATGATGATGTTGTTGAAATTCAAACAACTGTTGGTCCCAAACTGATTTGTGTGTGTGTCTGCGTGCTGAAAGCTATGAATTTCCTAGTTTTCTTCATCATGAATTCGGAGACTATTTCTGGAAAATTGAAATAAGTTTCTAAATTAAATAACTTGTTTTACTTTTATAATCTGATACTCAAAAATATTAGAAATAGTATATTGTTTCTAGATTTATATTTTAACAAGTAACATAAACACCTTTGAGTTATTTAATAATCTTTTTCATTTGGTATTCTACCTTTTGTTCTTATTAATGACAAAGCTTTGTTTATCATAATGTTTTTATATAAATATGACAAAGAGTCTCCTTTGTTGAGATCAGTCACAAGTTACTCTATAGTTATGGTTATACATTGGTTTAAAAATTAGTTGTCCAATATAAAACCCTGAAATTTGTTGTTGATTTCATAATTACAGTTTATTTTGAATATTTGAAGATGAATCAATATATTATTATCTAAGGTCATACTGAAATTTAAAAAGCTTTAATATTTTTACTTGATTCAATTCACATCATCTATATATAAATAAGTGCGAATGTCAGTCTGTCACACTTTTTCAACTTTACTCTTAGAGGACATAGCCTAACATATCATACCATTTTGGAATCAGGCCAACTCCATGAGAAAATTAGAAACATTCTGAGCTGGATATGCACCCGCAATCCTGAAATTTTGGATTCCCAAGTTTTCATTACTGCGATTGTTTTCAGTGTTGTTGTTTTTTTTTGGGGGGGGGGGGTTCTTGCAATAATTTTTTTTTGTATGATAACACTTTTTATAACTTGGGAATAATCAAAATTAATTATGAAATCCAGGGAAAGTGTGAAGTCATCCATGAAATAAAAATAATTGTTTGTACAGAAAGTAAGGACCTACGTACATCAAGTTTTCTTTAAATTAAGTGGTGGCAGAAGAATTATCGTTGAACTTTTAAAAGGTTAGCTTAAATATTAATGCAATTGATTTTGAGTTCTCCTGTAGTTTGTTGTTGCCTATCATATACAGCAGCAGTATGCCTTGCAAAAAGAAATCTTCGACAACATAGGACCAAAAGAGCGAAGGCTGCAGCGAAGGAAAAGAAAGTCTCATGCAAATGAAACTCAGATCAAATGACAGCCAGGAGAGCTTCCAATGCTGAGAACGTGCAAAGACTCGGGGACTCTCAAACTCTAAACAAGCCAAAGGCCCAATCAAGAGCACTCTGCATGAGCTAGCTTAATTGCCACCCGATAGGGTGGTTTTTAAGCTAGTTTAAAATATTTTCAAGAGCTAACATATGTCTAAATAAAACATAAACATTTTGAATTTATTAAAAAGCTTTTGAAAATCAAAATTTTGGGGGCTGCTTAAGTTTTTTCATAAAGATGTTTTAAGATTTTTGTAAAGTTTTAATAGTTTTTAATCAGTGAATCATAAAGTTTTTTGTAATGTTTTTCAAGATCTTGTAGTTTAGAGAACCATTTCACTTAATATTTGTGTTGTATATAAATAGTAAAGAAGCAAAAGTAAATGGAAACGAGTTTTTACAAAATGTTTTAGTCAATTCAGTGATTCAAGAGTAATTATATTCTAGGCACTTCAGGTCCACAAAATACAGAGAAAGATGCATTTTTCAGTTGATTTGGCTAAATATGAAAACTAAAAAGTTTGAGGAGAACCATTTTATGGTTTATTTCATTCAAACATTTTGAGGAGGTATTGTTTACATTTAAATTGATTTTATGCTTGTTTCATTAAAAATTACATTTTATTTGTCTTGTGTTCAAAAATAGCTATCTTTTTTTTTGACACAGGGTGTGTAGAAGCTGTCCAAATGTTCTATAGTTCTGAGTGCTTTTGGCTATACTTTTAGCCATTATCAAGGATGATTATATATTTTTAGTTTGAGTGTGTGCGTTATGTGTATGCTTTTAGTGTGTTATAGAGATTTTTTATTTTCCAAACATGGTTAGCACATTGTGGCCTAGTTCATAGTTAATATTATTAAGAGTTGGCTTTTTCTTTTTTAACAATATTAACAACGAACTCACAATGTGCTAACCATGTTTGGAAAATCCAGAACCTGGTCTATGAATATAGGAATTTTCGTTTGACTCCTGTTGCCAACATTAAATCACCACCAGAGCATCACATCCATAGCATTTCTCCAAAATGCCTATCCAGCCTCTCAGAGTCCCACAATCTGACTTCTTTCAAATGGTTTGAATTGAACAAGAGATGCATGACAATTATTTGTACTGGACAGTTTTACCACAATGAAAAAATTATTACAGGATGCATCACCATCTAAAGCTCGGACACAGATGATGCACTGATATGAGTGTTACTATGTCATAAGATAGTGGGAAATTTTGAAAGCTTTTAGCAGAATATTCTCTAGCATGCATGTGGTATATCAGGATAAAATAAACATTGTCTTTTAGGGTGATGCAGTTTTATTCTCTATCTGTGTATTTTTCAAACATTTATGTGCTTGAAAATAAAGGAAAGTAATTTCATTCAAAATATTATTTAATATCTGCTAGGTAACTTCAGGAGAAAATCCCAAGAGAAATTTTAGAGGAAAATTAATAAATTAAATAATCACTCTTGAAAAATCATTCACAAAGGAGGTTCTTTGTTCCTCATTTTTCTGCTTCCTTCTTTCTTCCTCATAACTTTGTTTCCCTGTTGACTTTGTGCAGCATATTAAATTACTTCCCATTTTATTTGTTTAATGTTTGTTGCATTCACTTTTTACTTATAGTGGAGAAAGTTAATTCCTTCTTCCTGACAAATGCTCTCCACTTAAACTCTCACAAATAATCACAATCAAGTTGCTTCATTTCAGTAGATGAGCAATAGCTTTTATAAAGCAACTATTTGTAATTATTTTCACATTATTTCCTCTTTGATAGTAATTTTGAATGCTGTGTTAAGGCAGCTAAAGTATGTTATTGTTTTAAAATGAAGAGAGGAAGTTCTTGCAAATACCTGGAAATGGTTTTGGGTACAAAACACAAAGAAAACTGTTAATAGATGAATGCTAATTTGATGTCAAAATTCCTGTTTCACCTGGTAATTCTTGAAAATTATTAGCAGAAAAATAACTGAGTACTCTAGACAATGCATTGTTTAATAAAGCTCTTCTACAAGGATAAAAATTTGTGTATTCTCACAAGATGGCTATTTTAAGTTCCTTGTATCTAAACTAGAAAATGTACTTAAATGTATTTTGTTTCAAGTTTACAAATATAGCTTTAAATTTTTCTGAAATCATCTTAAAATAAGAATATCTTAAAACTTTGTAATCCATCTTGAAACAAGAATAAAATATATTTATCCATTATAACATATATATATATATATATATATATATATATATAAAGTGAACATAGAAGTCAACACTTAGCGGCAACAGTCTGTTTCATGCTAGAAGCAATCGTCAGGCCTGATGATTGCATCTAGCATGAAACAGACTGTTGCCTGCAAGTGTTGACTTTTATTTTCACTTTTATATTTACACACACTCTATCTCTGATATTGAGCATTTTATCCCATAAATATAGCATACCTTAAGACTATATTTCTTTTTATATATATATATATATATATATATATATATATATATATATATATATATATATATATATGAATTTATTTGAAATTAGATTATTTATTTTTAAATATAAAGAATTAAGAGTTTGATGTTTTCTCAACTGATGTTTCTTTTGGCACAATTATAATTCCGTATAATTGGTTCTTACTTATTTTTACCTCTCCCACAGCTAGGAATGCAGAATAGACTGGGGCCTCTAGCCTTTGGTAGTTGTCAGTCTAACAGAAGGACTACCCTGAATTACAAACTGTAGTGAAGACAATGGGAAACCACTTCACTAGAATTCATGGTAATTTATAGATAATAAAGAAAAAAGAAAAGGAATCTGGGGGAGTCATGATTGCCTTCATCTTGAATGGACATGGCATTAAAAAAATATAATTAAATATGTACTAATATTTCTTTGAATGTATGTATGTATGTGTGTGTGTGTGTATGTATGTATGTGTGTGTAAACATTCTAAATGTGTATGTATGCACATAACTGAATTTGCCACATTATCATCTTTGTTTGTGTTTAAATTTTATGCCAAATATTTTCTATGAATAGAACACGATTCAGTCTAACAAAAGTCTTTAGGTGATGTGTAGGTCGGTTATTGATTACTGCCTCACACACAAATTGCAGCAGGCTTTGCACTAACCTTCCTAATCTTCCTCTTTTGTGTAGGTGGTCATCTATATGGATAGTGTTTGTCCACATTAGATTTGTGAGCATTTATCTTGAAATGAATCTTGACATAAATTGCGTAGGTCTATCTATTGGATATGTGTGGGTGTTTGGAGCTTATGACATGTATATTTCTGGAGTTGCACTCATATTTAGAAATGGAATATAAGCAAAAAATGAAGCAACAGATGGACTTTATTTTGGTATCTGAAAAGAGGCAATTACTGTTCAACTATTGGCATTTCATGTTACTCACTATTTTTCTTTGTACACTGGACAATCAGAAAGCATTTGTGTGATTAATTGTCAGAAGCCTTAACATATTTGGTTTTGAATTGGCCATGCTCTTTGAAGTATTAGGTGTATGAAAAAGTTCCTTGAAACTTCTTTTTTGAAAACTAAGGACATGAATACATAGTTAAATAAACTTCTGTTTTTTTTTTTTTTATTTAAAAAAAAAAAACTGTAAAGTTTTGCACATACTGAACAAACTGAAATAAAATAACCCTGATGTAATCTAATTTTATTGTTAACAAATATTGTTCAGTTTATCTTTAAAAATATGTGCCTTATTTTTGTCTAAATTTTTGAGATGGGAAATTATTATGTTCCACTGATTTACTTGGACCAGAATTTTCATCTTGGTAACTATCGTTCTCTTGTTTTTTGATCATTGCACCTTCTGGCCTTCTTCAAATATAATATATATTCTCTAACATTGAAAACAGAATAAGAACAATCTACCTGCATGGACTGAATAAAAAGTTTGCTTCAAAATTCCTAAAGTGTTACCAACTATAACAGACACCTACAGAAGGTCAGAGGATATGATGGCCAAAATGTTTTGATTATAAACATCAAGGCAAGGATATTGTGCATTAATTGTAAAAAATAAACAATGTCTATTGATGAATGTTTTCTGATCAGTTATTGTTTCATGATCTAGTTATGGGGCTTGGCAAACATTCCTGATTGGCTATTGTTATAGCAATAAACTGTTACCAATAATGTTCTTGTAATTTTATATTTAAAAAAAAATAGCTTTCAAAGATATATAATCATTAACAGAGATTTAAATGTCATTGGTATTATCTTGATTCACATGGGTATATTTTGTTGTTTTGACAAATCTATGGGGAGACAAAAATGATGCATAGGGGAATGAAAGCATCCCATATGAATTTGTTACAAAAGAATATGTAATTCAACAGTATGTACTTTAATATTAGAATGTAGCCAATCCTCATAAACTAAATTTGGCAACTAAAGACTTTCGTGTTAAAAGATAGCACATGTATTGAGATATATATAAAGTTTTAGCTATGAAACTCTGGAGTCAGGGTACTGTATGTAACATCAGTCAGTTAAGTGACAAATTTTATATTTGTATTAATTATATATATATATATATATATATATATATATATATATATATATATATATATATATATATATATATATATATATGTGTGTGTGTGTGTGTGTGTCTATCTATCTCTCTCTCTCTCTCTCTATATATATATATATATATATATATATATATATATATATATATATATATAATATAGTAATTTTCAGTTTAAAATGAACTTTTATCCAGATTAGAGATAAAGTGTAACCAATTATTAAATATGTATTTTCTATTCACCCATCATTTTCACCAAAATATCACTTTTCTGCAAACAATTACCAAAGCAATAAAAAGCTGAGTAAGCTTCCAAAATACTCTTTAAGATCAACTAACATTGTATAAAAATGTTACTGGGAACTTTATGAATCTAATAAATGATATACTGTAAAATTAAAATACCTTTATAGGTTGATACATATTAGAAAAATAAATTCTAAATTTCATCTTTGTTATCAAAAGGTTTTAATAACTAATATAATGTCTGTTGAAAACTTTGTTTTATCCAGTTCATACTTCTCCCTCATTTTTTGAATAGGAGTAAAGATGTAGCCCTTGTTTCCTGTTTAGAATTGGGTTTCCAGCTCTTTCTAAAGTCTCTTCATTCTCTTTCACTCCCAGTACCTCCTTGGCTCTTTGTGCAATCATCACCTTACTTGAGGTGAATTGATTAAAAAAATATTTTGCAAGTATTTAAATACTTCTCCCTTCTACCACTGTCGGTATTCAAGCAATCAGTTATCCTGTAGATTCTTTGTAAAATATAGGGTCACAGCCTCACTACACTAGGTGTTGTTTCTGTGATTTCTCTAGTAAATAGGTTTTCACAGGGTGGAGTTAGTAGGCCCACACCCAACTGGTTCTGAAGTTAGAATTGCCTTTATTCTAGACTTTGTCAATCATGGCTAGAGAGCCCAGTCTACCCTGCTATTTAAATCCTAACTACCTTTTTCAAGCATATTTATGCAAAAGTGAACACAGTGATCTCAGATAGAATTTGAACATAACAAATCATTGTATTTAGTGAAATACTTTAATGAAGGAACATATCATGTACATATATACCTTACTCTTACTCATTGATATTAGTAGAAGTATATTATACTGCCCAGCATTATTTTATTAGTATTATATATTGCTAGTACAGTTATTCTTTTATGCTATCACATTTTTTCATTTGAATTAAATAATGGTACTATTTTATGAGTTACTAGCAGAGATAGCAAGTATTGCTCAAGAAAAATAACCTTTAATATAACATGTTAATATATTTTCTCTTCAACAAAACAACAGATTATAAAGAATGAGAAAATAACTTTTACTGAAAAAGATATTATGACCAATAAAACAAAGTAAATAATGTAGTCCTTTAATATCACAGGATTTCCATATGCACAGTGTAAGGCTTTCTTTTATTGGTTGTTAGCATGGAAAGATTTGGCGGATTTAACATTAGCACAACCAAAATAGTACTGACCATGAGAAAAAAAAGCATGGAAAATTCAGGTTGAGACCAGCAACTTTGAAAGATTGTCTTTTTGTTTTATTGATGGTCATGATGAAGCTGGGGAATTGAAGATGTTTCCTAAATTCTCTTGAGCTGCATAAGTCAGACGGTTATTGAACAGCCCTCAAGAAAACTACCTGTTTGCCAACAGTGATTTTCATAGAACATTTGATCACATTCAACTTAACTTTCACAGTATGAGAACCATTTTCTTTGTTTCTTATATATGAAGGAACCATCATTGCTAGTTTGGGCTTCTTTTAGGAGCTCATAGGAATTTTTCTTGGAGCACTATGATTTTCCTGTTTTCCTTGATGACCTTCTTCAGACACTGATAATTGACATGAAGAAGCCCATGAGGCATGGATCTTGTAAACCTGACAATCTTTATAGAGTTGAAGATCTCTCATTGGATCAGTAGATGAAGAAGTGTACTTGTGAAGAATAGAATTTCTTGTTGAGTCATTCATTATAAGGCATGGGCATGCAGAAGTCCCTGCTTCTGCAACTGAATGGTGGACATATGACAGATCTTAAGGCTGAAAATAAGAACATTCAAGGACAAGTCAATTGAGCATTGAAATCTTTAGCCAGAATACCCTTTGCATGCAGGGTTCTGCTCTGGATTTCCTCTTACTTCAGACAAGTGAGGGCGATGAACAGGTTAGGATATCAGTAGTATTAAATCCTAAATTCACTCAGGCATGTACTTTGACCCTCTTATGAAGCTTGATGGAAAAATAACCAACTCACCTGCATCATTCTTGTCCTGGGAGTTTATATACTCATCAAATCTATCTGATAACTTTGAATGTAGTTGGGCCCAAATTTTACTTTGCTATGTGTCCGAAAATTAATGAAAGAGTTTGCATGATAGATCAAGCTAGGTGACTGTATTTTCCTTCTTTTAGCATCAGTAGTAGTTATGCATTGTATGCCATGTTGAAACTAAATTGATTTTGCCATGCTGGTATTATTTTGGTCTACTATCATCCAAAAGAGTAGGCATGGTAGAGTAATGGATAGCGGCTCGAATTGAGGAATCAGAGAGAGCCGAGTCCGAATTCCAGTCGAATCCATTACATCACTTGCGTGCTAATACTTTTGGGAAAGCTATGAATCCTCTTCTCCTCCTCCCAGCTATAGGTAAATAGCAGGATATAATAGGTTCTATAGCCTTGGATGTCAACTGGACTACCACAGAAAGAAATAGCAACCTACTATGGGAAAAAATCTGCCTTGTCAGTAATGTATCAAAAGATACATGATCGCCTAAGCATGTGTCATGCATGGCACATAACTGACTGTCAACACTTATGGAATTTTCACAGTTCAAACTATTGTTCTATAAATTTTGATCTCTTGTGAAGTTAGAGCTGCTAAAAGTATAGGTGGGCAACAAAGATTGAAAGGGATAAGGAAAAAGGAGAAGATACAGGCAAAGTGTGAAGAAAGCAAAGTAAGTTATAACAAATAATCTCAGTTGTCAAGGAGGTACGGTGGAGTAATGGATAGCAGCTTGGATTGAGGAATTGGAGATCCAAGTTCATATTCCAGTCAAATCCATTACATTCACTTACGTGTTAATACCCTTGGGAAAGGTATGAATCTTCTTCTTCTCCCCCAAACTATGGGTAAATAGCAGGGCAGACCAGATTCTATAGTCTTGGATGGCAACTGGTCTACTGCAGAAAGAAATGGCAACCTACTGCGGGAAAAAATCTGCCTTGTCAGTAATGTATCAAAAGATACATGATCACCTAAGCATGTATCATGCATGGAACTTAACTGAGTGGCCATACAAAATCTTCCCATCGATAAAACACTTGTAAAAAGTTAATTTTATCCTAACAAATCATTGTGTCATCCATAAGAAAAACAATTGAGGGAAAAGTGTTTACAATGTGTAAAACTAATTTAAAATATGACAGCACCATAAAAAAAGATATCCTTTAACATATTTCTTCTTGTGTAACACAGTTTTTGTTTTTGTTTCTCATGGCAAATAATTTCAAATATGAGATTATCATTTTTTTTAACTATCTCAGTAAAGAAATCTTATGAATAGAAATCTGAAGTAATCCTATGTAATCTTAAATTAACCTGAAAAATAAATATTTATTTTTTATTTTACAAATTGGTACCTCCAAACATTTGGTGAAAAATGCCAAAAACTAGTTTCAAAATTATTTCTATGATAAGAAACCTTTCACTTTGTAAGAGGGATGATCGGAGAAAATTCTGATATAAAATTGTTTCTAATATTTAGAAACGGCTTTTTGTCTTCGAAAATGACCTCACATAGTCAATGTCACAAATCAATAACTTGTCAGCCTTTATAACCTAAATTATGTCAATAAGCTGCCTTGTCATTTTAGTGTAGTTGTGGTATGAACACACAGATGCCTCATTTATTATTATAGATGTTTTCTTAAAAACATTTGTAGGATCATACAATAATTAAAATACTTCTTTAAGAGAATAAAAACAAAATCTGCCCTTAAATAGTTGAGCTGGTATCATTTGTGTTCACCATCATTATCCAGCATTACTGCCTCTTCACAGATAAAACTTATATAAAAATGAATTTTATTCTAACAAATCATTGTACCATCCATAAGAATGATTGGGGGAAATTGTTTACAATGTTTAGAATTGGATATTTTTGTCTTTGTTGCCTGGGGAAAATAACTTCAAATATGACAGCACCATAAAAAATATATTCTGTGTTTCTTCTTACACAACAAAATTTTTGTCTTTCCTTTTCAGTGAAAATAACTTAAAATATGAAAACACAGTAAAAAAAAAAAAAAATTATGTATTTTAATGACACGATAGAACAAATTAAAGAAGAATTATTTACACTGTTACACATGTAAAATGACTACGTTTCTTAAACCAAGCAAAATTATTATTTTTGAATTATTTTGACAAAGACACTTTATAAATGAAAAAAAAAATAATTCCAAGTTTTCTTAAATTAACCTTAAAAATAGAATATTTGTTTTGAAAATTTGTATCTATACATACACTTGATAAAAAGCAATATTTAAGAGAAAATACTAAAAACTTGTATAAAAAATGAATTTATTGTAAGAAATCATTAATACCTGTCTATATTTCTGTGATGACATATTGTAATTACTTACATTATTTACATTGTTCAGACTGTTGTCCTCAGCTTTGTTGCCATATTCCCAACGTTTCGGACGGACATTGGATCAGTAGATAAAAGTGATGGTTGAAGTAATTCAATAACTTGACCCAAAGAGTTGTGAATTCAATACATACAGCAGAGAGTTGAGTTAAAGGAGATAACTGATACCGAGATATCCAGAAGAGGCATGGCATGTGGAACTAGAACAATCTTCCCTGGTGGATGAATTAAATGGTTTTGTTCGAAACTCCAATCACCTGAAGAAGGCCAGCACATACACTGTCTGAAACATTGTGAATATGGTAACAAAGATGAGGACAACAGTCCGAACAGTGTAAATAACCATTATTACATTCATAAGATAAATTTTTGGAGAAAAGTTATGAAATTGTTTCCAGTATTTAAAAAATGGAGATTTTTGTCTTTGAAAATGATCTCCAAAATCAATTTCACATGGTCAATGTCAAGAGTGGATGTTTTTTTCAATAGACTGTCTTGTGATCTTATCTGCATGACCATTTGAATGGAAGGTTAATTTTAAGTCGGAACCCATGGACTGAGAACAAATATTACTTAAGTTCTCTCAGTATTTACTCCTTTGGGGACACCTCAGACACCTTATCCTCTCCTGAAGTAGAGGTATTACCTAGAGGTTGGGCCCTTGGAACTTGACCCCATATTCAATTTTATCTGCTCTTTCACCCAGGGCAAAGTCTGTATGGTCATGACATAAACACATGAACACCTCTTTTATTATCAGACAGGTTTTTAAAATCATTTGTAGGATCATACACTGATTAAAATACTTCATTTAGCAAATCAAATCAAAAGGCATCTGTAAACAGCAGCAGTTTTATGTTAGATGAAACATTGTCAACTGTTATAATTAATTTTTTTTTTATTAGTGTTTACTGTGCTTACAGCCATATCAGGTTGAAACACTGATTCTGAAGATAAGCAACATTGAGTTTGGTCAGTACTTAGATGGGTGACTACTTTGGAATACCAGGTGCTGTAGGTGATAATGTCTGTTAATTTGAAATTGGTGTGCTGAGTTCCAATTCCAGTCAGTTTCATCATATTCACTAACATGCAAATACCCTTGAGAAAGGTATGAATCTACCTCTTCTCCTGCCAGCTACGAGTTAATTAGTAGGACTTGTATCATTAAATAATTATTATCTCTAAAAGATTCTTGCAATTTTTAAAAAGTATTTGCTGGCTTTTAAATAACCTGCAAAAGGGTGATAATCTGTAGAAAACAAATCAATCAAAATTAGTATTTACTATCATTTTTTTTTAGTTAGTGTTTTTTAATTAGTACTGTTATATAGGAATAAAGTGTCACTGCCGACACTTGGGTTTGAACATGGATTGCCAGAGAGCAAGCACAGTTGACCTCATCTTGAATAATTAGATTACATGATGGGTAAAGGAAAAAAATATATATATATATATGGGAATTAGTGGTGTCTGACCAAGTATTGTTCAAAGGCATTACTATTATTGTATCTGTGATTTACAAAGTATCTCCTACAAACAGGCATTACAAAAACTACTCAAAAAAGTTTTCCTTTGTTTCTAGTCTACACTGTCTACTTAGTCCATATGTTGGACACCAGCCTCTTGAAGATATGCAATAAAAATGCAAGCCCAATGAAGAGTTGCTGTAGATTGATAACCTGAGTAAACTTGCAATAAAAATCAACTAGCAAGATTAAGATTAAATATGAATTAAAATAAATAATAGTGGTCATTCATAAATATGTTATGCAAAAAAACAAAATATTATGGAGGAGTTTCAAAATTTGCTTTCTTTCCCACCTTAGTTTTTTTTTTTTCTTTATTGCAAAACCTTGATATTTTTAAAATTAAACTTATACCTCTATTTTCATGAGCACAAACATTTATTTTCAGTAAAAATAGTTTCCTTTTTAATGGAATCATAAGTAAACCTACAAATTTGATACATGTGTCCAGTGAAGATCCCTTTTTTGGAGTGTCATGGTTGAAAAACGTTTCAAACATTTCAAAAACATTTTCATCCCCTATTTGTTTCCGATTGGTTCCTTTCTCCTGCTCTTTTCTTTTTCATTTTGAGTTAAAGGGATCCACATTGTGCACATACTCTGCCTTCATGCAGAAAGTGTTTCTTTGCTACAAAAAGGTTTAAAAAATATATAAAAAAGGACATGCAGAAAGTTATTTACAAATTTTTTTATTTTCTGAGATTGTTTTATGCATGACAATAACGTATAAATTAATGACGCTAGTCATATTCCAAAAGAGGTGCCCACTGCACACATGAACTTACATTGGTTATTACTTGAGCTTCTGTGTTAATTAATATTTACGCAAGTTTAATTTTGTTTGCATTAAATAACCATCAACTATACTCAAATGGAAACCTTTTAATATTGATTTAACTGGATTAAAACTTTGTATTTTATTAAAATCGACTCATTATCATGTTATTTAGATTCGATTACACACTATATCGATTGCCTATCCCAGAAGAATCCAAATTTTCTCTTTTAATTTTACATTGAAAGTAGACAATGACCATATGCCTTACAAGAGTAATTTAATATGATTTATTTATTTACCTAAAATAAATTCTGAAAAATATTTTAATTCATTTACTGATTTAATTAAAATTTTCAGACAAATCCAAGCACTTGCTTCTCTTGCATATGTAATTTGATTAATCTGATGAACGATTGGACTTTAAATTCAGACCTCTCATGGTCATAGCTCATTAGGTATTGGCAGGTTTAAACTAAAAGATTTCTACATACACTGACACTCACCCCCTTTTTTTACCTAATCTCATATTCTGAGCGCTCCTTTGGATTTGAAAAAGTAACGCATCATTCATAAAACAAAAAAATAGCATATGAAATGCTGTATAATTTATTTCGTCTTTTTCTGTAAGTAAAAATCGAAATATAATTTAACATTTGTGATCTCTCTCAAAAGGTCTCAAAATAGGTTTGCCTATCATCCAGTTCACAATTCTCTCCATTTTTTTTTTTTTTTTTTTTTAACATGTATAAAGGTTTATCCTTTGTTTCCTGTTTAGGATTGGGTTTTTCGTTCCTTCTAAAATCTTCTCATTCTCTGTCACTCCCAGTAGCAACTTGCGTCTTAGTGGCATTTTCACCTAGCTTGGGGTGAAATGATTAAAAAAAAATACAATACTCTCAATAAATCAAGGATACTAGGATTACTGTGGGTTTATTTTTACTGTTTGTTTTTAACTTTTACAATTTGTAATCTGGGTGTTTCTTTTCTGGGAATAAAAGAGCACAATTTGGGATTATAAGATTTCTTGTCTAATCTAACACAGCTCTAATGGCTTACGGCAAAATTTCAAAACAAAACTTCAAAAATAGGTGCTTCCGCCATTAGTATTGATCACTGTTGGACATCTATGCCACATATTCCTCAACAATTGTTTTTGTGGTCTGGCAATCTACTCCTCAAACACAACAATGCACATTTCTCAAAGGTTACATGGTGAAGGATACCAACTATAAACATTTTATTTTAACTAGTCCCATAACTGTTCTATTGGGTTAAGATCCAACCACATCCCTAACCAGTCCATGAATAGCAGTAGATAGGTTTGCCTATCATCTGGTTCACACTCCTTCTCGGTTTTTGAACAGGAGTAGGTGTGGAGATATGTATCCTGTAAAGGTGTTGCAGCAATGACTATCTCCCATGTGGTCCAAAATAGGGAATCTAGTTTAATACTGTCTGTTGGAATGCTTTTTCTACTTGACAGTTCTCAGATAGCTGCCACATATGGCTCAGTGCTTTTGCTTTCTATTTAGAGATTCTTGATAAATCCCAAGGAAGAATCAGCAATATTATTAGTCCCCATCTGGCATCTCAGCTTCAGTCACTTTCCCGCCATCGTAATGTAGTTTCCCTGTGCCTTTTCTATAAATATTTTCATGGTAATTGTTCGGACAAACTTTCCTCTTCTGTACCTAGATGTTATGAATTTAAGCGCAGTACTAGATTGGTGGCAAGGTCTCATCATTTTAAAATTGAATTGTCTAGATATAATCATAAGTTCTATGATAACAGTTTCTTTTCTCCCACTTCTTGCTTGTGGAAATCCCTTCCAGCTCCATGCTTTCCAGTCAACTTTAATCTTCAAAAATTTAAATGCAATGTCAATCACTATCTATTGTCTTCTTGATTACACTTCTATTGTTCTCATTTCTTAATAATGTTTCTCTTTTTTTTATTCTTTCATACTCAGCAACCCATTGTGCCTTAGTGGCTTTACTGCCTTGAATGGGGTGAAATGATTAAAAAAAAAAAATTTGAAACTAGGTTGCTCTTGCATTGTTGTGCTGCAGGATATAGAGCTGGATGTACTGATTGTCCTTGGGATCAGTAGCACATGGATCACTGGAATATGGCTGCTCATGTACTGTTCCCATCTCCTAATGTCTGCAAACAAGGTGACTGATTGCACATTGTGATGCACAAAGTTCACAGACAACATCAACCTGCTTGCTTCCTGTATGAATGCAAGCAAACCCTAGGTGTTATTGTTGTTAATTGACCACTCAGATCTGGACTAACAGCCTTCTAAATATATCCTGTGCCTTTTATAATCTCAAAAGGATTACTACTATGACTTGTTCATGATTTTATGGCTATGACCCCTTGAAGGTTATTCAACTGTTATTGCACAAATTTTGAGCTTAAAAAGTAAGTACAGACCTAGGTAACTGATGCATGACAAATACTATGAGTAAAGACTGACGCACCTTAATCTCAGTGCCCCTAACCTATCATGAGTAACATAAAATAAAAAAGATGCTTTTTTTGTATTTGAAAAGAATTAGAAATTGAAAATATTAGAAATGAAGCAAAACGTAGCAGTTTATTTTAATCTCCATGAAAATAAAATTTACAGATTGGCATTAGTTTTCCAAAATCTGGCCATGCCTCATTTCCAATTTAAAGAATATGAAGCTATGTAAAAAACTTTAAGGGAAATGTAAGGGAAATAATTCATTGTTTCGTATGCAGAAATCACAGAGTGCCAAATGATTAATTAAATTTTAAATAATCATCAAAATCGTTTTCTATTTAGGCTCAAATCAACCGGTGCCTTGGAGCATCTCTTGAATTTCTATTCAATCATCACGGAATTCACATCAATTTCAAGTTTTAATTGTGTTAAAAATACACTGCAGATATCTCTTCACTTGGTCCTGTTTTCCAACCATACATGATAAAAATAAATGTCAAATTTAGTAACTATGAAATTTCAGTTCAATTTACATTTATGGTAAAGAAATATTCTTTATAAGTTCCTTTCAAAATTTTACTTCTCTGTTTAAACTGCATTTTTGAATTTTTTTGTAAATACTGAAGTCTTTTTTTCAGTGAAAACCTGGAAGTAAAGCATGTGTGTTTCAAACTGCTAAGATGTCTGCTCAATTTGTCATAGTTGTGAGTTTTGAAAGGATCTATGCTTATATAATTATTTATTTAAATATTATAACATAAATATGTTATAAAATCACTACAAAAATAGCCATTTTGTTTCAACACTTCTG
Source organism: Acanthosepion esculentum (assembly GCA_964036315.1). Lineage (NCBI taxonomy): Eukaryota > Metazoa > Mollusca > Cephalopoda > Sepiida > Sepiidae > Acanthosepion > Acanthosepion esculentum. Next base: position 98,721,671 of record OZ038492.1, on the reverse strand, counting down.
GTGTCTTATCAAGTGATGATGTTGAATGTAGAATAGAATCTATCTATCTATCTCTCTCTCTCTATATATATATATATATATATATAGATATAGATATATAGATAGATATAGATATATATATATATATAGATATATATATATATAGATAGATATATATAGAGATATATATATATATAGATATATATATAGATATATATATATATAGATATATATATATATATATAGATATATATATATAGATATAGATATATATATATATATAGATATATATATATATAGATATATATAGATATATATAGATATATATATATAGATGTTCAAACAACTCATCTTTATATTATAGATGGTAGCATGAATTATTACTGTACATACAAAAGTAATACAATGAAGAAAGTGCAATTTTAATTGGTTTTCTAACCACCAAAGAACTAATCAGGATGAATGCCAGCTACAAAGGAGGAGAGGGGTTCTCACTCTGTCTCTGTTCTAATGTACCATGTGCTACGAACTCTCACAAAAAGGTTATAATTTGTATTCATAAAAAAAGAAAATAAATCTTTCAAAATAACATTTGCTCAGTGTTCATTCATTTTGAATGTAAAAACTAACATTCTGTGTCAACTTCCACAAGAGAGAGAGAGAAAGATTTATATTGCAATAAGTTTCTTTTTAAAACTAACCACTGTCTTTTTTTTTTGCCACAGAAAATTGGCTAATGTCTTACTTTCAAAAGTGTATAAACTATAGGTTTGCATGATTATTGGTCAGTTTTCTTTATTTAAAGGAGCTGGCCACATATCTGAGGATGCCTGTCTACTAAGGCAGCTATCCAATCCCTGTTGTAGACTCCTGCTTAGGTACATTTGTGTTTGTTTAACACCCACAGAGTCCACAGTTTCTGGGAGAGAGCTCATTATCTACTCTGATCAACAGTCTGAACAAGGCCAGCACACTCAAACCTTCAGTCATGACGACTTGTGACTTTGTGCTAGCACAACCTTCAATGGCTGCCAATGAGTTCCATCAACCCGATTTCACTCACAAGGCTTAGGTCAACTCATGCTATGGTTTTTAGACACTTTCCAAAGGTGCCACACGTTAGGATCACCTCCCCCAGACCAATAACATCAAGAATTCACCTTCCTGACAAATCATCCATGGTGAGATTTTAACCAGGGTCTCATGGTCAGAAATTGAACAATCTAACCCCTCAGCCATGTGCCCACTTATTCTTTGTTTAATATTCAATGAAAGTCATTCTATCATTACAGCAGGATTCACATACCTTTATTCACAGCTTTTCTTGTCTTCTGACAAACAGTATCCAAAGGAAATCACATTGGCATATCATAAATGTCTTCAATATCATTCAGATAATCCAAAACATGAAATAAAATATTTAAGGTACAAATTTTCAAGATGAATAAATAACTGAATAGGGCCATATGTTCTACCTACAGAATGTAAGAAACAGACTTGACATGTCTTGTTTGTTTACGTATAAAAAGAATTTTACTTGAAATTGCTAACAGTTCCCAGTTTACAAGTTTTATAAATTTACCAAGAGACATTTTTTTTTAAGTTTTCATTCTGGAATGTAATGTAAATATGTCTATTGGTCTTGTAAGTTTAACATATACTTTATAAAAACTGCTAATGATTAAATTCTTTAGGTGTGGCCAGGAACATTCCTCCTGCCCTCATATATGTCAACATAAATTCTCATCTATCTTATTTGCCAGTATCAATAGTATATATCTTTTTCATCTTTATTTAAGCTTTCATATAATTACAGATAACTCTTAGCATACTTAGCACATTATCTTATCCTAGAAACTCCTTTTAAATTTAATCATCAATAAAGGTACCTGCATAGTTTTTTTTTTCTTTATGTACTGTTTCCCTTCAGGATGTATGTGATCATTGCTCTCCACTTCTTCTTATCCCTTGTAGTTCTCAATGTTTTGACTTTTGCTACTTTTCCCAGACCCTCTTCTGTCATCCACTTGCTCAAGCCCACTAGGTATGTCATGTGTTGCTTTCCTTTGTCTCTTTCCCACTATCCACCCTGTGAGTATTAAATTCTTCAAGCCCTCCTTTCTCACCATGTGTCCCAGAAACTTCAGCTACCTCTTCCTGATGTTAAGTATAAGCTTCCTCCTTGTTTGCATCCTCTCCAAAACCTCATTGTTGCTCACATGTTCGGTCTATGGTATCCTTAGTATATTTCTGTCAAACCATACTTCCATTGCCTCGAGTCTCTTCTTCCTCTTTGAGGAGACCATTCAACATTCGCTACCATAAAGGAGGACAGATACTACTTTGCTTAGCTTTTGAAATTTGTCTTTGGCTATCCCAAAACATCTTCGGATCCCAGCATTACCATCCTCTATCAAAACACTTCCCAGATATTAAATTTCTGCACTGGCTTGATTTTAGTGTCCCCGACCTGCAAATCGCATTTTGGGATTACCCTTTTACTGATGACCACGCATTCTGTCTTCTTGTAGTCTATGCTTAGTATCTCTATCGTTTTCTCTGTGCCTGCATAAATAATCCTGTGATTCTCACTGACAAAATCTTCGTTAAAATAATTTGTATGCTTTTCTAAACAATTCTTCTCTTCATTAAATAACATGAGCTATGCATGCGGGGTGGAATTTAGGCCTTAAGTGGCCCCTGGGCTAATGGAATTTGGGTGCCCCTTCATTATTAATGTTCACACCCCTCCATCTATAAAAAAGATATCTTTAGATGATGCTTTTATTTTGGTGTAAAGCATGAAACACTTCAACTAAAATTTTTAATGATTTTCAAACTCATCCATTTGATTTTATTAGCAACTTCATAGATATTTTTAATTGGGGCCCAAATACTCTAAATTGTTTCAAATTAGAATTAATTTTAAATATGAAAATAAAAAAATCTCCTCTGTTCTTATATTTTTAGTTTTATCAGGGGCCCAAGACAAGAGGCTCCCCGGAGTCCTCTGGGTTGCAAACCATATTAACCTAAATGTAAATCTAGCACTGCATGCGTGAACATTTCTTGCATGCTCTCAAAGAAATTCTGCTTTCATTTTCTTTGCTAATCATTGCTAAAAAATAAAGTGAGTAGGAAAATAAAAGCCTAGAAGCATTAAATTGTGATGATAAACCTTTAGTATCATCAGTACTAGCATTGTTCTTTATTGTAGATGGAATATGAGGTTGCAAACTTTATCTTCATTTCAACTCTAAAAACATTTTCTTTCCAGATTTTTCTGCCAAAACTCTATTTCATTATAAAATAATTTTCAGAAAAAAAAATCTAATTTTCTACAAAATTACTTTCCTGAAACGTCATTATTATATTATGGAAAATGTGAATTGAAAATAGGTTCTCATATATGCAAACATATAAACTTTTAAAACGCCAAGCTGTCTGAGAATTCAAACAAGTTTATTATATTTTCTTCTTTTTCATGCTTATGTGACTAAAAAAATAAACCTGTGATTATTAAAGCTCAATATCTTTTCATTAGTAATGATTCTAATAACATCTGGTAATAAATAACTAGTAAATAACCATTGGTTCAAATTGCCTGACTATTATTACATGTCTTAAATACAAATATCATATATAATAAGTAAAAGAAAAAATAATAAACAACGTTTATTATAGTTGTAAATCTTATTATGGTTAGAATTTTAAAAAATAATCATTTCAAGCATTCATCATATACAAAACTATCTGAATATAATCTTTAGGTAAAATTGAGTTCATACTATGTGTTGCGCATGGATTGAGGAATCAGAGAGCTGGGTTCAAATTCCATTACATTCACTTACATGCTAATACTCTTGGGAAAAGTATAAACCCTCTTCTTCTCCCCCCAGCTATGGGTAAATAGCAGGACAAACCAGGTTCTATAGCCTTGGATGGCAACTGGTCTGCTGCAGAAAGAAATAGCAACCTACTGCGGGAAAAAATCTGCCTCAGTCATGTATCGAAAGATATATGATCACCTAAGTGTGTATCACATATGCCACATAACTGACTGACTACGTGTTGTATTATAAACATTGCTTTTAATTTAGATATATACATGAATTCTTCAAATGAACTTTTTATACTAAGACCTTAAATTTTGCTTGTGACTAATGCCATGTTATATGATTAGAAACAATGGTAATGGATAATCTATTTTAAGATTATGCAAAAAGCTAAGTTTGTTTTCAATGTTTCATTGTTAAAAAATACCATCACTTATAAAAGCTAGATATTAATAGAGAATATATTATTATCTCAGTGGAAACATATTTAATAATAATAATAATAATTTCAAAACTTAAAAAAATACTGATTAATTTTATACAAGTAAAGTATATAAATTGACTATTTGCAATAAAATACATTTGCAGTTTTATAAGCTTGTAATCATTTGGAATGAAGAATTTATGATCATTATATAATGGAAAAATATGCAGGTTTGTAATTTCCAAATAATTATGCTGTTGTAATAAAAATTAATCATTGTCTTTAAAAAAATATTTGGAATCTTTATCCGAAAAGTTCTTGTAAGTTGCAGCATGATTTTTTTTGTGTGTGTTGTAAAAAAGTAAAACGTTTTTATGATTTTTCTTCTGCTTGTTTAATTTCCACCTGCAATTTGCCACCAAACTGCACTATTTTATCATACAGAATATTCTGCTAGTATGAATTGAAGCAGATGTTTGCATCGATATGTTACTGTGCAGTCAATTCATTCAAGATTTTGTGATTAAAGGAAATAATCAAGCACATTCCTTGTGTGGCAACTAATATCAGCTTTAAAAACATAAAATTTCATGTAGTTTTTCCATTGTGATATGAAATTGATTTTCTTCAGAATTTCTCTTCATTTCTGAGTGTACAATCTACATCTACATTTATTACTGGGACATTACAGATCTATACATTTTATAATCAGCTACTTATTGAATTTATCATTGCATATATCAGCACTTTATCATAAGACCTAAAACATTCACAAAATGAACTGTCTCTAATGAGAAATGGAAAAATGAATTATATGCATTTTTAAGAAAGCATCTAATCTCAGAGAATTTTTTTGTGTGTTTTATGTAAACCACCTGTGAATTGCTTCTAAGATGTTTGATACTGAAAGTATTCTCTTGGATTTTGCTTTTTCTTTTGATCTTGCTTTCTTTAAATTTGATTATAGACACTCATCTTGTAACTAAAATCAAAGTGTAATATCTGTTCAAGTGGTGTATATCACATTTTTTTTGTAATGTAGAACACTGTCACAAAAACTGCAATTTTCTTTAAGCAGATATGTGCTACTTGCAAAGCAACATAAAAGCACCTGGATCTGAAGTGAATCTGGTGTAACTGCAATACTCCTTTGGGAATTTGTCTATTTTCTTCTTTTTTTTTCTGAAGAATCTGGCTTTGAAGATTATGATAAGCTGTTTGCCAGAATCATTCTTCTTCTTCAGCAAGTATTTGGAACTTTCTTTGTATTCAGAAATATGTTTTGCTGAGTATTTTCATTAATATTAGCTTCAGCAAAAAATAAAAATTTTCATTAATATTAGCTTTAGCAAAAATAAAAAGTTCATAGATATAAACTAGTGGAAATATTGATTTTTTTTTTCTGATAATCATGTTAAAAATATCAAAAAAACAAACAACAATGGAAATGCCTTATTATATATACAAGTGTAAATCATAATTACAAGGAGGTGCTGAAAAGTTTTCAGCTTGACCTCCTTCCCAAAATATGACCAAATTTTCAAACATAAGAAGTTTTTTTTTATAAATAATTTCTGAATTAGGTCAAGAATTTAGCCATATTACTCTCTTGTATTAATTTTATTTTAATATCAACATTTCCTTTAAAGGAAAAATAAAGATATAAATCTTTGCTAAAAACTTTTATGAGATAATTATTGTTTGACCAGTTTTATATTGAGTGTTTTATAGCAGCAAATTAGACAAAGACATTAATAGTTCTAAAATGATAATAATTCTATAAGTTTTGCAAACTGATGAGAAATGAAAGACATTCTAACAGAGATAAGACTTTTTCTGAATATTTGGAAAGATAAATACACATTTGAAAAATAATTGTATATGAAAAATAAAAATGTGAATTTCTTATTTTTGAGCAATAGACTGACAAATGTTGGCAAAAGTATTTTTCTATGGAACTATAAAGATACATTAATACTTTGAAAGTTTTTTTTTCTTTTGCTGTTTTTTTTTATTACTGGTTGGTTAAAGTTTGACCAAAAATAAACAAAACCAGAATTTAGCTAGTTCTGAGACAGCTCATTCTTCAAAAGATTATTTCACTAATCTGTATAATGTTTTTACCATCAGACTTGTAGAAATTTTTAAAAAAATGTATTTATGAACGTAAAAAGGATCTTATACATAATAATTTATCAAATACATTAGGCATACATAGAAATAAATTAAACCACAACTTCAATCTAAAGAATGCCAAACTTATTAAAAGAACTTACTTCGATGGAAATTTCTTGAAAGTGTCACTGTAGAATCTTACCAAAATGTTAATCTTTACCCCGGATTTTTCAAATATCTCCTTTCCTTAAAAGATATGCTTCTTTTCCAAGTCAACATACATGAGTATTAGATTTTTTTTAAATGAAATGAAAACTGTTAAATTTAAAACCCATTTAAAATAAGTAAATAGATAAGCAATTTATCAAATTAAAATAAAGGAAAAATAATAATTACATTATAATTATAAAAAAAAATTCACCAACCACAATAACATTTACTCACTTTTGTCTGTAAGGCATTACATTATATCATTTAGCATCTGCCATAGTTCCTTCCAGTTAGCTTAAAATATATTTATAAGCATTTTTAAATTTAAAAATTTTGAAAACATAACAACATTTTTAATTCTTTTTATAAATACTTGTTGCAAAATAAAATCCTAACTTTTTACCTTAATAATTTTCATCAGAGAACAAAATACATCTATAAAGAATAGTTTTTTGTCTTATATATAAATGTGTGTGTGTGTATATATATATATATATATATATATATATATATATATATATAAGCAAGGTGGGCTCAATAAATCTGTAATCTGAAATAGCTATAAGCTGTATTTTGATATGAAATTTTCACTGTATAATATTTGATTTTATATGTTTAATGGGGAAGCTAAAATAAATAACTGCATTAAAAAAGAGAGATTATGCCGTGTAAATGTTTTTTTCATCAGTTAGGCATTGAATCAATTGATTTACTTACTAATGTGCATATATGAGTGCTTTTTTAATGCATTCATATCTTGCCATCACATAATTTGATTTGTAGAAGTAGATTGTATTTACAAATGTTGGCTTCAGAAATATCTACACAAAATTTCTGAAAACTTATTTTCAATATTTTAAGAGCATTTTTAAATATTCTATTACTTGAGATTCTTTTTTTATGTGCCAGTTCCTTTCAGGATGTGGGTGACCATGGCTCACAACTTCCTGTACCTTGCAAGATTAAGCACTGTTTGTTGTCTCACCATCCCTGCCAATCCATTTCCATTCATTTACACAAACTCTGTCCCTCTTGTCTTTCAATATGTCCTGTGAGTGTGAAATTCATCAAGCCCTCTTTCCTCATTATGTGTCCAAAATATTTCAACGCTTTCTGGTTCTATATATAAGAGCCCTTTTTTCTCCCCTTTTCCTTAAAAGTTTCTTATTGCCCATATAGTTTATTCATGGCATTCTTGGAATCTTTCTGTAGAACCACATTTCTGTTGCCTCAAGTCGCCATCTTCATCTATGAAGAAATTGTCCTATATTCACTGTCAGATAGTTAAATTTTGAAACTTGGTTTTGACATCTTCATTTTGTTACTTATATCTTGAGCTGTTTCGTTTGCTGACAACCATAGATTCTGTCTTCTTACAATTGATGATTAGTCCTTTCTTACCTAACTTATCTTAAACTAACTTATCTAGGAGTTCCTGCAGTGCTCTTAGTATTTCCCTGCTGCATTATTTAAATAAATCCATAGAGAAGACACATCTTTGTCTTTTGCCCCCTGTAGTAAAAACAGAACCAGTTAATAAACTTATACCAAATCTTTATTGCACTTTACTGACTACTCATCTACTGATGGATATTACAGGGTGCTTTTTATACCTTCTAGATCTTAAGTGGAAGTAACTGATGATGTATCAGTACACCCCCCTTTCTATTTTTGCATACATACTTAATTCATTTTATGTCTGCATGCAGGTTGTTTACTGCCAGTACATACTCTGGACTATTCTAATATTTCTACTATGTATATCAAGTTGTCCTAGCAGTTCAAATAGATCTGATATTCCCATTTTACATTCTGTTTATATGTTCACAGTAAATTAAAATTTGTCATTTATGATGCCTAAAAGCAACATATTTTTTTCTGGTAAAATACAGAAAATCACAAATTCACCAAGATATCAATCACTTTCCCATCGCTGTAACATAGCTTCCCTCTGCCTTTTCTATAAATATTTTCATGGTAATTGTTCTGATGAACTTTCCACCAAAGTACCTTGACTTTATGAATTTAAGCATAGTACTAGAATTGGCAGCAAAGTTTAATCATTTAACAGCTTAAATGGCTAGATGTAACCATGTTCTATGCTAAGAGTGTCTTCTATCTCCTTGCTTGTGGAATTCTCTTCTCACTTCTTGTTTCCCAGTTAACTTTGACCTTCATAATTTTAAAAGCAATTAAGTGTTGTCTTCTATCTTAATACCTGTTCTTTTTTTGTTATCTCTCCTTAATCATGTTTTTTTCTCATATTCTCTAACACTCAGTAACTCTTTGTGTCTTAGTGACTTTATTTGCTTTCTTAGAGTGTAATGATTAAAAAAACACATATGAAAGCGAAAAATGCAAATTATTACCAGTAGAATTTCCAAATATGTTCAATTCTCTAGGAAATCAGTAAATTAATACCAAATCTACTCTCTATAACAGGTTGTTTGGAATGTTTTGCCATGGAGTAGTGGATAGTCAACTACTGACAGATCATTCCTACTTCATTCAGTTCTCTATACTTCTAACATTGTTCCAGTCCTGGCTAAGCTTAGTAAATATCTGTAACAGATAGACTGGCATTAAGAAGAGTATCCTTTTCTAAAACTAACATCCTATGAAATCCATTAATTAAAAAAAATAGTATTTATTACCCTCCTTAAAACAAGGAAGACCACCCTAACTGAGGATCATTATTATATATATGCCTGCTGATGCCTCAGTGCCACATTTTTGACTTCACACATCTATAAAAAATTACTTTTCATTCATTTAAATAATTTTGCACTTAACTTATGACCTGTGCTTTTTTTTTAAGATGAATCTATATAATTAAGAGAACTAATAAAAGGAGACCAGTAACCAACTTTATCAATTCCTACAATGGTAAGAATGCTTTTAATGTTGTTTTTGTTTTTCAACTTTGTTTTAAGAACGAGATTAAAAGAGGAGTTAAGTGAAGCCATTATAATGGTGGGTGGGCAACAAACAGCAAATCCCCATGAGGTCTTCCATGCCACATGCCTCATTCTCCCAAGTGACAACAGTTTTGAATTCTTACTGAGTAAAGACAAGCAGCTGAGAGCAAGTGTTTGGAAAAACAATCAAAAGCTCGGTAGGAAAAGACCTTAAACACTAGGGAAGTACCTTCTGATAGTTTCTGGCCATCCCACCCCTATAACTAAAAGGCAATTTACTCAGCAGGCATGAACAAATGGACCTTTTCACTTCTATTCTTTTTAAATATAGTGGTCATTGGAAAATTATAAAGCTTCAAAAAAATAAAACAAGCATTAACAAAAAAATTACCTCTCTTTGCTTTATTATAAACAATTATTATAGTTTTAGTGGAGGACTTTAAAGTAAAATTATTTGCTTTAAAATGTTTAAATAAAATATCTTTCTGGGAGTAACATTTATAAAAGTATGAGAGGGATGAACATCAGTAATTTAAAAATTTTTTTTTTTTTCAATCCTTGCTTAAAATTTTAAATGCTATTTCTAATAAAAAAAAAAAGGTATTAACTCTAAATTTCTCTGCTGTTATCACCAGTTATCTCTAATGTGTCTTGTCACACAAGTGAAAATATACTGTGAAACTTAACACTATGCACAAAATTATCACCAGACATCAGTAGCTTCAAGTCTACTCAAGCCACTATCAAAACCATCTTGTGTATATTATAAATCAACAGGTTGTTCAATCTTCTATTTAACTATCTTGTATATTTACTTAATTTGTACTGAATTCAAAGAATGGTACATTTAATTTTTTTGTATGAGAAGGAAACTTGTTAATTTGTTTTTTCTCTGTGACCAAGAAATAACAACTAGGTTGTCTGTTGAGATGCCCCTTCAGTCATGTATATATTAAAGGATACAAGATGCTACTCTGTGTTCCCACAGTTTCAATCTGAATAATTAGGTCTCATCCATTGTCCTTTTTGTATGACACCACTGCAGTTCAATGCCACAAATCTGGTCTGTTAGATTCTGCCATTCATCACATCCAACATCCTGTTGCAAATGCCTTCACTGTAATACTGGCAGGAATGGCTTCTGGGTGCTATGGCTTGCCAAAAAACAACCCATGATTTGGTCCGAGGGCCATATCTATATTTGATTTCAGAGTTGTCTTTCTCCTAGATGTATTGTCAACCATGGTTAGTGAGTCAAGTCTGATATTTAGCTGGGGGGGGGGGGGCGATAAGAAATGGGTTCATATCTTTTTCCAAGGGTATTTGTGTGTAAGTGAATGTAACAAACTCTACTGGAATTCAAACATCACTCTAATATTTTGAGCCACTATCCTTTATACATTCATTAAATTTACTAACATAAAAAGACATAAAAGTAAAAAGAAATTGTCTTTTTATAAATTCCATGCCCCTTCAGGATTTAGCCAATCATGACTCTCTACTACAGTTTCCTTTTCTTTATTATCTGTGAATTGCCATGCCTTTTTGTGAAAGATAGTGGTTTCCCTGTTGCCTTATCTATATCCGTAAAAATATATTTAAATTCAAGTTTTTGTTTTAAAGCCAGTATTTCATCTACAGTTTTTTTGTTGTCTTTTTTTAAAAATAAGTGTCAGTAACTAATGAACTAAATATTTTCTTACTTTTGAGATATATATATATATAGTGGCATTTACCTGCCAAAATGCCCAGTCTTCATAAGCCTATCTAAAATTAAATTAACATCAGTTGTCACTTATGATATTTACATACTTTGATTTAAAATTAACAATTTGAATAGAGGAACTGATTACAGGAATTAAACAATAATCATTTTTTTACTTCTGATTATTAATTAGATATTTAAATGAAATGATTGTAAATGCTATAACAATGGCAGCAAGATGTTAATTGCAATAATAATAATAATAATAAAAGGTGACAATTCCTACAAGAAAGAAAATTTAAATGAATTTGGAATTTCTGCTAATTTACTTGGACTAGTGTCCTCATCTTGGTTGTTTTAGTCAAAACATTTCCATTATTGTAAAATTCAAACTTCTTCAGGTATTTCTCAAAGCTGGGAGCCTTCAATAACATTTGATGATAACAACCAAGATAAGGACAGTAGTCTGAGTATAACAATAATAAAATTCCAATATGTGGTACTTCTAAGAAATTTATTTTTGGTAATTACTGCATTACATTTTTAAAACTTCTTCATAACTGATGAAGCATGGATATTTTGCATTTGCCATCAGATAAATTAATTAAGCAAATCAATTAGATATACTTTTATCAGAATTTGTTTTCTTTGTTCGATATATATCTCTATCAAAAGTTAATTGAGGATTGCATCTTATGAACTGCAATATGAGGTATATGTATGCAGAAACCTTTTAATATCTAAAAATCTGATTATTGATCTATTTTTTTCATGTTTTATATATGTATGTATATGTGTGTGTGTGTATATATATATATATATATACACACACACTCATGGCTAAATTTGCTTTTGATAAACTGAGTTACTTAAAAGTATCTCTTGCATAATCAATATTTGGTTCTCTTCAACTGACTTAAATGATAGAGAAAAAAATGTTTCTCTTGGTTAAGTGGGTTAAAAGTTTTACAAATTTCAAATAAGTTTTTAAAATTAATCTATTAACTTTGACACAATGAAAATTTTGAGTTTTGTATATCTTTTTATGTTTGTTTCAATAAATATTTAAAATAAATTCTCATTAGTGTCTTAGGATACTTGTCAGTCAGATCTGTACAAAACTATACACTCAAAGCATTCTCCAAAGTCATCTGCATGCTATTCTTGAAAGCCATTAGCAAATTTGTTCTCCCCTGATTCCTCAATGAATATGGCCTAATGCTAACATTAGCCTCATCTCTTTCTTTTTATGTGCCATGTCCTTTCAGGATGTAGGCGATCATGGCTCTCCATCTCCCTCTATCCCTTGCAGCACTCAACAAGTTCCTTCCCTCTGCCTCCTCCCCCAGACCACATTCTGTCATCCACTTGCTTAAGCCTGCCAGGTATATCACGTGTTGTTTTCCCTTGTCTCTCTTTCCCTCTATTTGACCCATGAGTATCAGATTCTCCAGGCCCTCCTTCCTCATTATGTGTCCCAGAAACTTCAGCTGCCTCTTCCTGATATTAAGTATAAGCCTCCTTCTTGTTTGCATCCTCTCCAAGACCTTATTGTTGCTCACATGCTTGGTCCATGATATCCTTAGCATCCTTCTGTAGATCTCTGTCACCTCGAATCTCTTCTTCATCTTTGAGGAAATCATCCAAGCTCACAATTGCCATTTTAAATTATTTCATTTCTGGAATATCTTATGTCATCATGAATGTTGTTTTGTGCAATTTTTGGCATGATTACATTTAGGAAAGATAGTTTAGTGTTTTTCTTTTGCCTTCTCTGATCATAAATATTCCTACAATAAAAATATTAACAAAAGAAAAATATCAAATTTAATACATCTCAAAGTATAATTACTAAAATATTAAATACCATACACTGTTTAAAAAGAAATGATAAAATTCATTATTTTCTGCTACAAAGGTCATGTAATTAATGACAAAATATTAATGAATTTTTAGACTGATAAAAAATTTTAAAATTATTTTGGGAAACATGTTGCAAGACATGAGAATTTATATTAATTAAAGAAAGTAGTTTGGTTTATTTGAGAAAGAACATATTTACTAAGCATAGCTTCATCTGATAAAAAGCCACGAATCAAGTACGGGGTAAGGATAAAATTCACTACCAATGTTCCCTCTAATTTTTCTATTGTCTGAGCAAAACCAAAAAGCCATATAGACAGTCTAATGATAGAATTTATGCATTAATTTATATAAATTTTGCATTTGGGATCAAATGATGCTTTTTAAAGAAAGAATGATAGGGTGAATGTGTGTTTAGCCACATAGTTTTATTGTTACACCCTTTTCTTATATCTGAAACTTTCAAAGTTTGTGTGTGGATCTGCAGGTGGTGTAATGCATAACAACTTAGAATGAGAAATCAAGGGTTCAAATTCCACTCTGCTTCGTTACGTTCACTTAAATGCAAATACTCTTGTATGAATTCCTTTCCTTCCCAGCTACGGGTTAAATAGTAGGACTTTTATCTGGAAAAGTCATTGTTATTCTCAAAAAATTGTTAAAAAAAAAATCATTGTTATTCTCAAAAAATTTGCAAAAAAAAACGTTTTGGCTTTAAGTAACTCACAAAGTGTTGATAAGCCATGAAAAAATAAATCAATCCTTAATCTTCAAAATTTGTGTATGGCATTAATAATATTACTGTGCATAATAGTTTTAGAGGGAACATTACTTCTAACACTAAAATGCTCTCTTGAACTGAGCTTGCATGTACCTAACAAAACTTATATAAATGCATGATTAAGCTAAGAAGCTTACTGTATTTCTAATCTCTATTTGTGCAATCTTATTTAGTTCCTTTCTTAATATGAATCAGTTTAACAAAAATCTTTGAATGAATCGACTGTCTTCTTTTTCTTCTTCTTATTCTCTGTTCCTTTTCACAGGATCTCAGTACAAATTAAAGATGAGATTTTTGTATTTGCTATTCACTAGAGAAATAGAGAAGTTAATATCACAGAAGCAAATTGCATATCAAGAAATTAAGTAGAATGTGATTAGTGTTCTTCTGATTTTCAGTTGCCAAACTCTTAGTGTCTAGCCAATAAATAATTGGTATTGAGCCATTCCATTAATTCACCAATCAGTATGATCAGAAAATGAAATGTAGTCACCTACTTTTGCTCTTGTTTCCAAACATTGCCTCCTTTTATCTATCTAGCCTTTCACCACAGTTTCTTATTGCAAATGATTTTTGCTCAACTTTTCTGTGTCAGTTGATCCAAAGACGGTAGGTTTGAATTTCCTACTTGTTGATCAATCCCATACATATATACTCACTTAGAGAAATCTTAACATTACTGATTCTCATAAATATTTTTTATAAATATTTTATATAAATATACAAAAATTCATGAAATTTGCAAATATTGCAGAAAAACTGTTGCCCTCATCTTTATTGTCATATTCACGTTTCAACCATTGTACACTCTTCTTCAGATGATATATATAAGAATTTCGAACTGAACCCTTTATTTCATCCACCAGGGTAGACTGTTCTAGTTCCATGTGCCATGCATTTTCAGGATATCTCAGTTTCAGTTATTTCTCTTTAGTAACTCTACTCTCCAAGTTTTTGTTCACCTCTGCTGTGGCCAGGTATTGAACTCACAGCTCTTTGAATCAAGTCACTGGATTACTTCAACCAACGCTTTTATCCCGAAGGAGACATAACACAGTGGATAAAAGCATTCATTGAAGTAATCCAACATGTATCACCAGAAGAAGGACAGAGTGTACAATGGCCAAAACATTGAATATGACAATAAAGATTAGAACAATAGCCTGGACAATGCAAGTACTAGAAATAGTGACAATACGTCATCTCAAAAATATAGACAGATATTGGAGAAAAATTCTACCAAAACTATTTGATGTTTGGAATTCAGAATTGTTTATTATTTTTTTTTTCAAATTGTTACTTGATGCTTATTTAATGGATGATCAGAAGTTGAGTTCTATTCTGCGAACTGGTTCTCTTTAACCCCAGATGACCTTTTCAACCTCAATTCAATCCTTTATCAGAGTGTAATTTGTATTTCTATTTATTCCAATCTTTCTATGATTAATGTTTAGGTTGCTTATCTTTGCTCTGTGGCTATAGTTGCAGTTGATAGCCTCATATTCTACAATTTCCAAACCTCTGAGGTGGTTTTATTTATGTATTTATTTAACAGTCTTTCAAGTTCACTCTGATCTGCTTCAATGGCTACATCAAAGATACAACAATTAGGATTATGTCTGATCTTTCTTCTTTGATAGGAGGGGCCCTCTGCACCTCAAAATCCCAAAGATGTACAGCAGTTAATTCGAAAAGTCTTGTATGTATGGAAAGCTTTAGCCTTATAAGGAAAGAATCTACCATCCAAGTAGAAAAGTGTCCTTGGTTTATATCAGCTGGACTGAAACTGAAAGACGTGTCACAGTTTTATAAGTGTATTGATTTTTTTAAGATCTGCCTTTTATTTATTTGCATGCCTAATCAAGTTTCAAACAGAATGCAAGAATACTAATTGGTCATATAGATATATCTGCTACTGAATCAGAAACTTGGCAGCTTCCATGTAGCAGTGGCATGCTTGCTTCAAAATTAGTAATTTATGATTTTTTTTTCATTAATCAATTAATTAATTTTTAACTTACAAATGTTCAAGAGGCCTTGCAGGTCATATAAACTTGGGAGTTGGTGGAAATGTATGAATTTACTTTCAATGATGACTTGGACTTTGATAACTATGGCAATAAACCAAGTGCATGTATTTCTAATATATATTATTGCATTCAGTTTTCATGACCAAAGTCAGATATTCAAAAAAAAGAGTAAAAATGCTACTTCCAGACCACTTGGGAATAATCCTAGTGAATATATATGATATAGGTGGGTTAGCTTGTGCAGATTGTTCAAAATTTAAATTTAAATTTCAGTTAAATTAAAATAGGAAAATTTGAAAGTTAAGTTTGGAAACTGTTAATTAGAAAATAATTTTTCAAACAGAAAAAATGTTGTTGTTAGTTTCTATTTTCTTTTAAAATAACTTTTACTTTTGTACTAGAAAATATTATTTACACATAAAGTGATGAAAAATAAAGCTATGAAGGATGATACCAGTTTTATTCTGGGTACAGTATATGTATGCTAGAATGTAACATATATGCTGATAAAATTTTCAAAGCCTTCAGCCATCTTGTGACATAGTAGAAGTCATGCCTATGCATTGTCTGTTTCTTTGCTGTAGATGGTAATGTCTTCTGTAATAAGATTCCATATGATGAAAGAGTCCAGCACAAGCTATTCAGATGCCATAGATTTGTATACATGCTCCTTTTGTTCAAATTGTGGATTTTAAGAGGCTGGGTCATCATTTCACAGAACTGCTGCACAGAGGTCAAAGGAACTTTTTTTACATCTGTAGACCATGTTTTGGTCAGCCACATACGACAAACACTTACCAAGGTATTTTAAAAGTAGCAGTGGGAGACTGTGTGACATTCACAGCACAGATCAGAGAAAATATAGTCATAGGAGTGTCAGCTCAGACCATTGTGAGTTGTTTACTTGTAACAAGACTACAGACACGTGTGCCTATAATCAACCTTCCACTTTCCTACAACATCATTCTGCATGTTCTCACTGGTGTCATGTGATCACCTGTGGCATCAAGTTCTGCTTTCTTATAAATGATAGTTATTTGCATGTTAAACTTAGATCTTGGCAGGGACATCTTCCAGAGTGTATTTATCCACAACACATGGGCTTTAACCTTTGGCAATCTGGAGTGGTGTGCCATGAGTTCCAATTCTCTCTTAATTTTGCTGTTAGTGGAAAGAACATTGAATAACGCCATGTACATCTGAATTGTTTAACTCATTTTTAGTGTGATCTCTGTCAAAGGAAGGTGATATATTGTTCTAGCCAACCTACATAGTGTCCATATTACTCAACACTCTCTGGCTGGTATTATCCCCTATTGAACAGGTATGGGACATGAGTGGATGGCACTAGATTTCTTCGGCTAGTTTGCCTACAACTCTTGCTGTGTATCAACAGACATTAAATAAGGCATTGCAGGATGGTATTTGTCATGCTCATGGACAGGCACACAAAGAGGATATAAAGTGTATTAATATGCAGTTGATACACTTATTTGTGGATCTATGCATGTATTGATCTGTATATATGCTTATATACTGTATGTAATCCAGTTATATTCTCTCTATATTCAATCTTGAGTGAAGTGAAACACATTCAGTGTGTTGCAATTTTATTTTCCATCATTGTATATTATACTTTATTAGGTAATATTCTCAGTGACTAAAAGTGATGACCAGAAACAGAGTTCAGGATCTGAAGATGTAAGCATTTGTACATATAAAGGCTTTGCTTTATATCCACTTGGTGACTTTATTTTGTGTTAAGAACTGTTATAATACTTTAGTATAATTAATTACCTGTTATTTAATTATTAACTCAATTTTTAATTTCTTTGTTTATACATTTTGAATTATATAGTTGGTTTATGTAACAAAAAATTTTATGTGGCAAAATTTGTTTAAGTCACCAATGCAAATAGCTGATGAATTCTGGTTTAGAATCAAGATTGATCTTTTGATTTTCAGAATTTCTGCAAGTCCCACAAATGTCATTCACAGTGATGTCACACAAAAAGGATACAAATCAAATGATGGTGCCTATATAATCCGCTTAGCCTCAAGTCAAATACTCTATGGTTGCATTAGCTCTACACCCCATTCTAATAAACTGAAATTGATTTTGTAGTTCTGTACCTTATATTTAGTAATGCAGTTAATTTCACAGCTTGAAATGAATAGATGCACCATTGCTAGCAACTGTGTGAAGAGTTGCTTTAATATTCCAACGTCATATGAAAGAACATGTACCAGAGTAAACATTTTTTTTACATAGGTTTGCAGGTTCTTGAATGGTATGCTTGCATCTAGAAGACTAGATCTAATAATTCTATCAGCTTATGATTCTCTGTTCTTCTTCCACAGATTTCAACTGCTTTCTTTTATATCGTCAAGATTTACTGGTTAGATGTTTTATTTGTTGGTTGTCCCATTTTCTATAAACATGAAGCCCTGTTGTACATAAAATGTTTGAGAAGTAAAAGGTTACAACCTACTCTAAAGAATTTTTTTTATACTTTAATCTTGGTAAAAAAAAAAAAAAGTCTTAATAGACCATATAATTCTTTTGGCTTTCTTCCATCTTTTATACTGAATTTCTTGAGTCTTTCTGTGAATCTGTTTCTGATTCAATTTTTTTTTCTTTTTTTTTTTTTTTTTAACATGTAATTTGTGGGTTTTGTTGAACAGAAAAAAGGGAACAGGCATATAAACCCAAGAGACATTTTTTCCTCTTTATTCCGTTTCAAGCCTCATTCCCTCTGTGCTCATCCATACATGTTTGGGAGCTTTTTCTTGCTTTGAGTATTGTTGATAAGCCCACAAGTGAGCCAACCAGATGCAAGAGTCATCAAACTAGTAGGTTACTTATATGAGTTTGATGTTTGGCAAACAGCTTACCTGTTGAAAGTTTCAGCACCTAACAGTGTGTAACATGGCAAATGCCAGCCCCAGGTCTGCTTGCCTGCATGTCTACATTCTTTATCTTCTGTTCCTTTTATTATATGCACATCCGTGCCATGTGATTACTTCTTAACTGTCTATCTCCCTTCCCAAATTAGGTAGTATTTTATATAATATCCCTACTATTATAAACTTTTTATTTTATATTTCACATATTCATCATTGGAAGGCAGAACAGAACTTTTTATATTTGCTACAAAAAAATTATCAAATGCCATTTCAGTAAAAATTTTAAATGTTTAATAAAAAAAAATAAAAAAAATGTTTACTATTAAATTTTGCAACAAAATATCTTTTCTACAAAGTGTTAGAATAAACATTATTGTTGATTTTAATCTTACTGGAAATGACTGCAAAACACTTTCCCATCCCCTTTTATAGGCAGAAGTCCACAAATGCATGCTGGGCTATTTTTCTTAGCCAATAAAATAGACAGTTTTGCAGTTTGACATGACTCAGTCCCGATCTGCCTTGTCTAGAAGACAGAACGCTACCTTTTTTTATTTTAATCTTACTGGAAATGACTGCAAAACACTTTCCCATCCCCTTTTATAGGCAGAAGTCCACAAATGCATGCTGGGCTATTTTTCTTAGCCAATAAAATAGACAGTTTTGCAGTTTGACATGACTCAGTCCCGATCTGCCTTGTCTAGAAGACAGAACGCTACCTTTTTTTATTTTAATCTTACTGGAAATGACTGCAAAACACTTTCCCATCCCCTTTTATAGGCAGAAGTCCACAAATGCATGCTGGGCTATTTTTCTTAGCCAATAAAATAGACAGTTTTGCAGTTTGACATGACTCAGTCCCGATCTGCCTTGTCTAGAAGACAGAACGCTACCTTCGATTCTCTGAACTTGCTTTTGTGTATCAACACCAATTCTTAGTTTGTGAACATTTTTTCTTCTTACTGTTAATTTGCTTTGCATATATTGTTTTTGTTTGCTTGCTTAATATTAATTAATTTTTGCCCTGTTCCTTTTTCTTTTTATGCAAAATTTGTTAATTCTGTTTGTCGGACAGCTCTGTTATTTATTTTGCATTTGACCATGGCTACTCACTCCACAATTATACAGAATATATTAACTAATAGACTATTGAACTTCATTTAAACAGCAATTAAACTTCTATTCAGAAATTATGGCTGTTTTGAAAATTATTCTAAATTGGTTATTTTAGAATTCACTTCTCTTATCTCCATTTCTGAAATATTTAATTCTGATCAACATAAAATTGACTTGTATCTTTGTATTTCCTTCTTCTATATGAGAAATTTTATTTACTAAGGATAAAACAAGAAAAAGATAAAGAAATAAAAATCAAAGTAAATAGACAAAAATCACAGAAATATGGTATTGTAAACCATATTTTTCTTATAATCTTTATTTGAATCTTTGAACCCAAGTGAACTGTCAGTATTAAAATATAGCCTTATTTTTACATTTTTTTTTTACTCTCTTTTTAATCTTTTATTCTATTGGCTTTTTATATGTAATTTTTTCATTACAATATTTATTAAAGTGTAGTAATCATCTATACTTCTATTTCATGTTACAGGTCAATCACATTTTGCTGCATGGAGCTAATTCTTCTAAATTCTATATCTAAGATATCAATTGATATCTTTTAATGAAATATTTTATTTTACTTAAATCATAATAATTAAGAAAATAGTTGGCTTAAAACTAGAGTGTTAAACGTTACTTGAAATTTGTGTAAGGTATTTATTTAGGTACCTACACAGATTCGCGATACCTAAGGTTTAAAATGAATTTTTAAAAATGAAAAATCTTTCTTGAAGCTTTTATTTTAAATTTCAAATTAATAGATTAAATTTAATATTTCTAAATAAGCATAATACTTTGCTCTATTTCAAAAATAATTTACATGTTACTGCTAAAAAATCTGATTTTGTGCCATTTTTAGCCATGTTTATTGCAATGTAATTCTCTTTATTAAAAAAATCTTCCAGAAATAAAATATATTTTTCTGAAACTTTATTTGAAGAATATTAGCTGATTTAAAGTATAATTAATCTGATTTGAAACAATGCGTAAATGCATTTTTTGACACGTTGGTAGCTGTTTATTTAATCAGTTGATGGGTTGACAGCTGGATGAAAGATTGATGTTTATCTAATGTTGTTCTATGGGGTGGGGGGAAGGTATCTATAAAAAATAATTGTATATAATGTGAGTACCTTTTATATATAATTTTTAACTACTCAGTAATTTTAAAAATTTAAGAAAATATTCTCTGTAATCTAATATTTTATTGAATTTTAGATACTTTCTGGTTTTAAATTTACTATAGTTATCGCTCTTATTTTCTGGTAATGTTGTGTGTAAACACCTGTATCTACAAAAATCAGTACGTTTATACACATGCAAAAAATTTTAAATTCCTTTAAAAATATTGGAGTTTGATGAATGGTACTAAGCTTTTCCATTTATCATTAGTAAATATAGCTGCTATTTAATAATATCATCTAAAAGGGGTGAAATTAATACAGAATTCTAAAATATTAAAAACTTAAATTATTCTGATTAAAATTTCTAAAAAAAATGGAAACAATTCTTGTAAAATTTCATTATTCATCGAAAAAAAATTTTTCTTTAAACAATAGTGTCTTTAATATATCTTATCTATAAAAGCAAATAAAAGCTTTTCTTATTAAATAATGCCTTAGTTTTATTGCATTTTTTATTTTACAATTCCAAGCAGATTTTCAGTAAATGGTGTTTCTGTTTTACAGAAAAAAAATTGATGATTAAAATTCTCCAAGGCATCCTGCTTCTAACTAATATAAGCATGAATTTCTCGTAATTTCATAAAATTAAGTAAGGGGTAGGGGTAACAGATATAAAAAAAATTATTTTTTTACCAATATTTTCTAAAAAAAAATTAAAAAATTTCTAAGACAATTTCATTTATTTGAGAATAAGTTCTGAAAATTTTATTAAAATCTGACAATTATTTTATTTTTGAAAGAATTTCCAAATCAATGCATTTTTACCACAAAAAAAAGATGCTGAAATTCTCTATAATAACCTCCCAATCCCCTGCTAATGCAAGGGAAACAAGATTTTTTAACAAAAATTTCAAACATGCTACAAAGGATTCAAAAATATAATAAAAAATTACTTTTCCTCTAAATAATAAGACAAATATTTTGAATGTAAAACTTTGTTTTTATCAAGTTTATACATTTATTCTATAAATTATTCAAACCAGTATCTTTAGTTTTGTTGTTTGTAACACAATATTTCAGCTGCCTTGAGTGTATTGCATCTGGAAATCTTTGCAGCTATTTTTTTGCTTCTCAAATTTCCACCATTGCTCTCCATTTAGAACAATTCTCAGGTCTTAGTGCCAAAGATTCATGCAGCAATATGCATTTGTATTGCAGCCAAAACCTTTGACTCTTTGATCTGGGAATGTTAATTTACAATAGAATAAAAGATAAATCAATGTGACTCAAACATGGCCTATCTGAATGGTTAATATATCCTATTTTAGTTAGAACTTGTAGAATTATTTTTATTTTATTTTAGAGCCTATTTCAATTAATCATCATCATCATCATCAGTTACATGAGTGAACTGTTGAACAAAGGGCCTTTTCCTAATCTTTCCATGATAGTTATAAGTAAACAGCAAATCCCCCACAATATTTCATATCTGCATTTGCTGTTTGATCATTTCATATTACTTTTGCTACATACTGGGCACCAATCAAGCAACCTTTTGCTCCATCTGTTATGCATTTCTTTCAATATGTTTCCTGTCCACCTCTATTTTTATGGTTTAATCACTTCTATTATATTTGTTGGTTTATTTTCTAATCCATATTTATCTCTTTCTTTATCTTAGAGTTATTCCCAGTATTTCTCTTGATATTTGCTCATTTCTGATTTTGTTTTTAAATTATTTTGTTAATTTCCATGTTTTATAATTATACATTACAGTATTATGCATTAATTATACATTTTGTTTTAAGCACATTGGCAAAGTGCTTTGTGTTATATCTCTTTTATTAACTCTTTCCCAAACTATTGTTTTACATTGTTTTATTTCCTTTAAATTGTTTTTTTTTAATGTTATTATCCATCCTATGTGGATGCATTCCTAGACTTCTTCTACATATACATATGGTTGCTTTTGAAACATTATAATTGAACATTAATTTTATTTTAGCTCTGTTCATCTTTAAGCCTACCTAGAAAATTTACTTATTCAGCTTGTTTGTCACTTTTTACAATTTATCTGATGATCCTGAAATTAAAACAAATGCCACCAGAAATTTGTAGATAACTCCAATATTTTCTCTTTATGTTCACTTCCAATCTTTCCAAATGCATTTTCTTAAAAATTGAATAAAACAGTAATATTACACTGCAAAAAATAGTGGACACTTGGCTGACAATTCTAAGTCTGAAACATGACGCTGAAGAAATTCAGAAAATATAAAGCAAAGGACAAATGTACAAAAAGGAGATTAAATCCTAGTTTCAAATGTGGTAAATTACATCTTGGAAATGACTGTCCACTTAAAAATGCAGAATGTTCCAAATGTGGTAAAAGAGGACATATAAAGTCACACTGCAAAACAAAACCAAGAAAAAATTCTCACAGGAAGAAATTTGTACACAGCATTGTGACAGAAAAAATGGTCACAGAAAACAAAATGAAATTTGTGAATATGAAAATAATGTGTGCATGAAAATGCTACTGGACACTGATAGTGATATTTAAATAATCAGTGAAACCACATAGGAGGAAATTGGAAAGCTTTCATTAAAAAGGAATTCCAAAGTCATGATGTCAGTTTCTGGTGAGAAATTTTGTTTTTGAGAAATGACTTGTAACATCTCATTCTGTAATAAGCATGTAAAAACTAAAGCTTAAGTATTAAAAACTGCTACAAATTCATTTTGTACTGACTGGATAGAACTATTTGAATTTTGGTATTTGCCGATAAATGTTTATTGTAAAAATCTAAGTGGACCAATTTAAAAATTCAGAGTCAAAATCTTAATGAAGAATTAAAAATGTTTTCCAAATGTTCTGTCAAATCAACTGGGTCAGTCTTCAAAATTCAAGGTGGATTTTCAAAAGTTAACCATACAAAATGGACTACACCAACAGTGTATGTAGAGAAAAAAAAATTATTAAATTTGTCTTTATGCAGATTTCTGAACATGATTAAACAGTTGTTTAGAAACACATAACTGCCTATTACCAAGACCAAAGGTAATTTTTTCAAAATTAAACAGCAGAAGAATATTTTCAAAGCTGGATCCCTCTGAAGCATATTTACAAATTCGGATTGAAAATGAATGTTCAGAATTAATGACCATAAATACGCACAGAGGATTATATAAGTTGCAAATTGTTTATGCTGAAAATTAAATGCCGTAGTCAAATTATTGATAAAAATGGGTGTCAACCAGATCTATTGAGGGCAAATGCAATTAAAAATATGTCTCCAACAAATGTTACAAGCTTTTCTAGGACTGGTTAATTACAATATTCATAATATGCATAATTTAAGAGCTCCACTGAATGATCTACTTAATAAAAATGAGTAAGTGGAACTGGAATGATAACTGCCAAAAGGTGTTTGATAAAATTTAAAAAAGACTTACGTCAGATTTATCATTAGCACACTACAATCCAAAAGCAGAAATTGTAATGGCATCAGATTCTAGTAAGTATGGTATTGGAGTGGTGATTTTACACAAATACGATGACATTAAAAGGAAAACCTTTGCTGATGCTTTATGCTTGCTTCTCCCAGCAGAGAAAAATTACAGCCAGATAGAAAAAGAGGCTCTAACAATTATATTTTCTTTGAAGAAATTTCATGGAAGAAATTTAAGTTGCAAACAGACCACAGGCATCTATTAACAATATATGGCTCAAAGAGAGGAATATCTGCACACACAGCTAATAGACTACAATGCTGGGGTACCATCTTATTATTTTATGATGGAGTACCAACTGTCTAAAAAAATTAGGACATGCATATGAATTATCAATATTAATACCTAAAAATACAGAAGCATTTGAGGACACAGTTATTGCAGCACTAAAAATTGAAATAGAAATAAAAACCATTTTGTGCAATGTAGTACGAGAGTTAGCAGTGACCCGGGATGAAATAAAAGAAAATGCAGAAAATGATGTCTTTATTGTAAAAATAAAATGCAATTGATAGAAATGAACAAAGAATGAAATCAAGACTTAAATACTTATTTGCTATGTAATAGTGTTGTAATGTTTGAGCAAAAGGTCGTAATACCTTGTGTGTTACAGAAGCAAATATTGAAGGATTTTCATAGCAGACATCCTGGTATTTCAAAAATGAAATCTCTAAGAAGTTTTGTATATTGATTAGAATGGAAGAAGATATTGAAAAAATGGTGAAAACTTGCAGAGGTTATGCTCTGGCAGCAAAACTCTCTATCACAAAAATAGAGCCTTTGCCAAAGACAGAGACGCCATGATCGAGACTGCATGTAGATTTTGCAGGTTCTATGAATGGATCATATCATATTGTGGTAGCTGATAGTTTCACTAAATGGCCAGAAATTTATAAGTGCAAATATCCAACATCTTCAGTGATAGTGAATTCCTTGCATGAACTTTTTGTGTGATACCATAGTCTCTGATAATGGAACGCGATTCACAAAATTCACAAAATATTCACAGGTAAAGAATTCGAAGATTTTTGTAAGATGTTCTTCATTCAGCATATTATGACCCTGCCATATACCCCAGGTTGAACGGACAAGTGGAACGGTTTGTGGGAACATTCAAAAAAGCATTGAAGAAAGCAAGTCTTGAGAGAAAGTAAATGAGGAAAGTAAATTTTCTGAGAGTTTACCATGTAACACCTAACCCCAATACACCATCAGACATGTCGCCTGCGGAATTAATGTTTGCTAGAAAAGTAAAATCGTTCAACAAGTTATTACCAAGTCAAAAAGCATGAACAGCTAACAAAAATGACACCAAAAATTTCAAGGTCAACAATAAAGTGTTCTTTAGAGCAAATAAGGATGGCAAAGAAAAATGGGAAAACAGCAAAATATCGGCAAGAATTGGAAAGTCGATTTACATGGTAAAAAGGAAGAGACATAAAGGGCACCATAATCAGCTGAAAAAAGGTTCATTGATGAAAAACCTGAAACATTGAAAGAGATGATAAAAACACATTATTCGGACTATTGTCCTCATCTTTGTCACCATATTTATTACAACGTTTCGGCCGTTGTACACTCTGGCCTTCTTCAGGTAGTTGGAATGTTGAACTGAACCCTTTATTATGCTCACTGGGGTAGACTGTTCTAGTTCCAGGTTTTAATGGATGTCAGTTATCAGTTATATGTTAAATTTCTCTCAGAAAGTTCTCCATTGCCTTAACTGGGTATTGAACTCATTCTCTTTGGGTCCTGTCACTGGATCTAATCAACGCCTTTATCCACTGTGCCATGTGTCCTCTTTGACATCTGTGTATGAATTTCTGGGTATTATAAACCTAATGTCTTCAGTAACCATTTTTACCAGTGCTCATATTGCAATTTTTTGATGTTATCATTGCATGTTTTTACCAGAGCTCATATTGTTGTTATTATCGCTTTTCTCTGGCACTGCTTATTACTGGTTCCCATATTGTATTCATTTCTATGCTTGGTTGGCTCAGGAGATTTTTGTGGCTTAGCATATGTACTGATTCCTTAAGTTTACAAATTTTCCAATGGTGTTCCTTGTCTATGATCTCAACCTGATACCACAGTGGGCAGTGATCTCTCTTCTCTCCATATGTGGTCAGCTACGCTTGATTTTTCCACTTCCCCTCGGGTTACAGCTTTTTGGTGTTCTTGAAGCCTTACCTTAAGGGAGAGGCCTGTCTCCCCTTTATATTTTTTTACGCAGCTGCATGGGATAGCATACACACAGTCTTTAGTCATGTTCTCCTCTATGGGGGGGTCTTACTCGGGAGAGATATCTGTGAAGTGTCATCAAGCTTTTGAAGGTTGTCCTGATGTTATAAGGACCGCAGATCATTTGTATTTTCTCTGATAACCCCTTCACATGAGGCAGGCAGACTGTTTTCTGAGTGCTGTTGTCCTCCTCCTCTTGTACCTGCCTATCCCAGTTTTTTGGGGCTGCTGCCATGTACCCAGATGAGGACAATAGTCCGAATAATGTAAATAATGTACATAATACCTCATCTCAGAAATATAGACAGATAATGCTATATGATGTTTTCAATGTGCTCGCACCACAACAAAATCATGGAAACTACAAGGACAATTTCCAGAAAAAGAAAGCATACCGAAGAACTGGACAGAAATGCTACAAAGTCAATTACATTCAGGAACTCTCCAGAAAGAGGAGAGCAAGATACTAATAAAAAATAAGATATTTATAAAAAGTATTAATCTCCAAAGGGGCAATGTTGTGGAATAAATGGTACATCCCCAATGACTATATGAACTAGTCCATAAATATAAAGAGCTCCAGGTCAGAGGTAAAAACAAGCTGTTAAGAGTCAGTCTTCAGACTAATTAATACAGGCATCACAGCAAGTTGTTGAAGCATTACTTATATTATAAGTACTACAAAGTGCATTATAAAAATATCTCATTTTCTTATTTAGTACTGCTCAGTTATTGCTCACCTTGTTTCTACTGAATATCAGTCTGTACTATCCAACCCAGAGATTGTACTCATAACTACTATGTCACTAAATTCATGAATTATTGCTTTAATCCACTAGGCTATTTTATTGTGATTTTGAAATTCCCTAAAGGTTAGCAGATCAACAGACACCTGAAGAAAGCCAGGGAGCACACCGGCTGAAATGTTTTGATTATAACAACAAAGTTAATGACATTAGTCCCAATATAAATAATGATTTATGTATGTTTGAAAAATTTTTTTAGGACAATACTTTCCAAAGTCTTTATAATAATCTCTTTTTTTTTTAAAGTAGAACTACCAATCGTACACTGAAGTTTTGAGGTACATTTCATTTTCAGCTAAATACCTGTACTAATCCTTTATGAAATTATTCTTCAGCATCTTTCAAAGGGTTTGTTACTCATGCTATTTTCACGAAGTGCTTTTCCACATTGCACATTTTGAAGTGTAAACATCTGTTGTTACTTCTGGAACATCACTTATATCTGCTGGAGTGAATGTTGGTGGTATTTTTTTTTATTTTTGAATCATACAGATCTACTTATTACTCTTTAGTTATCCTTTGCAACTTGTCCCTACAAATTTTCCCGTCTCTGTCTTCTATTGCAAGCCTTTGCTATTTATCTATATGTGCTGCAGACTCACCCTGCTTAAAACTCTTTATTTTTTGGATAGCTTCTTCTATTCTTTCCGTGTTCATATTTCTTCTTTTTTTTTTCCTTCTTTCATTCTTTTCTTGACTAGTTGTTTTTTTTGTTTTTTTTTATTCTGTACTTTCTGAAATTTTTTTACCCATATTTCCACCTTTGTTTTTATCAGTTGTTGTGCTGACTTTGATTATCTCTCTTTGCTATTTCCGTTCATTTTGCCTTTTTTTCTATTGCTTCCTTAATTAATGTTGCCAGTTTGCTATTCATATCTTCTGTGTAATTCTTTTATTCCACAAAGCTGGAATCTGTTCTTAAAAGTTGAAGATCTTGGGAGGATATGATTTCTTTTAGCAAATCATTTTTTCTCTCCTGCCAGTTTAGTCTTGATTATATTTCTTGTTAGATTAATGAAAATTTATTTAATTTTAATTTACAATCCTTACACATCAGATCAGCAGCTTCCCACCTCAAATTATTTCTAAACATAATTACACATCTACAAGGAGTTCAATGATTTTAAATGATTCTCAAGTATGCAATGTTGAATGGGGATTATTAATCAGCTTTAATTAATAATTAATTTTCTTTGATTATAAAATGGAAGAGATTCTCTGCTGCCTACTTTGATTTTAGAATATTTAATTAATATATAGCAAATTCCTCATACATGGATGTTCAGATCATATAATGGTTATCAGATCAGAATAAGAAATTGGCAAGTTAAGTTCAATTTCAGTTCAATTTGTTACATTCATTTTCATGTATATCCCTTTGGAAAAAGTAAGAATCTACCTCTTCTCCCTCCCAGCTATTGGTTAAATAGTAGAGGCTTTCTATCCTTGGCTGGTGACCAGTCTAGGAGAAGGACAACTCTAAATTCAAAACTTGTGCAGGACTGTTTATGGACTTTGTGGTACACTATGTGCACCAAGTCTCTGTATTCAGTTCTTCCCAAAAATGGGGGTGTTTCTGCACAAGACTTCACCACTTTAATCAGATATGTGTGAGGTAGTCTGGTTATTCACCTCTATGAGCTGGACTGTTGGATCCTCATATGTTGAAGACTACAGGAGAATCCATCATTTTATATATATATATATATATAGTGTTAGCATGAGAGACTGTTTTTGAAACCAAAATTACTGATTTTTCATTGGTTTGCTGAAATAAAGACATTTAAGGCAAGCTGTGTGCGTGTATTGTGCTGGAAGTTGTGGATAAACTGTCCAAAGTTCATATTTTGTTCAAGTATTTCAACCATCACAGTCATTACCAAGAACCAATTTGGTGTCTGCATGGTAGGCAGAATTTGTCTACATCCTGGTATTCTTTGGGACGCTGAAAGTTTGAAATAGCCTAATGTGATGTCATGTGTAACAGTTATTGGGGATGAGGTTGTACAAAAAGAATACAATTTATTTATTGTTTATTTTTATTTTTTATACTAATATGATATATGCACGCATTAATTATATTACATGCACTTGATGATACCATCTCCTGCAGTGAATGATATTGGCAAAGAGAAGCAATGTTTTCTATGATACTTTTATATGGAATGTAATTTGGTCTTCAATGGAACAGTATGGATTGAAATGTGTATTTAATGTGATTATGGCAGCAATTACAATTATTGGTTGAATTGTTTAGTATTTGTAAAAAATTATCTAAAACAGTGCTATTCCTTTGATCTCATTAATTTCCATGATTAGAGAGTACGTCCATGTCTCGAGGGGTGGGGTCTTCCTGATTATTTGGCAATCTAGGTCATAACAGTTTTCAAGTAAAATTTAGGGAAGATTATTTTACACCTCAGTACTTAAACGCATTCAGTAAAAATTATTTTTGTTTATTTTGTATTTTAAGACACTTCTTAGTAAAAAAGAAATATTACTTAAAGATTTAATAGGACGTTTATGAAAAACAGGTCAGACATTGTAAAATTTCTTAAAATTGCTGAAACTGAATAATTTGTTGAAAATGATAATTTAAATATTACTCAGTATCTGTCAATATTTCTGACATGAGGTATTGTAATTATTTACACTCCATATTTTTGCTATATCTGGTCCGTACCTATCCTTCAGTATATACTATCTATATTTCTCATGTTGTCTGTCTGTGTGTCTGTCGTGGGCGTTGTTATCTTGCCCAGGCCGCATTTCTCACCTGATTTCAATGCGGTTTTCACCACAAGTTTGCAAATGGCTTCTGTAAGGACATGACAGAGCCTGATTTTTGAGTTCGGACTCAGGTTCCAAAAAAATCGATAATCAAAAAATCTGCTTACAGAAGGAACGATCGCATTTCAACCAAATTTGACACCCTCTTAGAGTCTACAATTAGAAGTGTTGTCCAGAAGTTTCATGACCACGGACCCTAAACAGAGCGGAAAATCGATAAAACCCCAAAACTGATACGCTCAGATTGCGCCTGAACCGCATGTCGGTTTTTAGTGAAAACCAACCAGATTTATGAGGAGGCCATTAGAGTCACCATGTGAAGTTTCAACTCTGAGCGCTCCCCAGAATGCAAATTGACAATCGGTCAACCCTTAAAAATCTTTTTCCGGTTGGGTATTTCCTAAATGCAGATTAATTTAAGGTCACGCTATGCACGGGAAGAAACAGGTCAGTGCGTGCAGTGGAGTGGAAGGAAACATTTGACCTCAAATTCTGGAATGGGTGCAGGGCCATTGAAATTCGGCTTTTTAATCCCTGCTACCAAGTCTGACTTTGAGCCACAAATGACATATTCGACTTTGTCAACACTTTTGCTTTAATCGTCGCATCTTACCAAAATAAGCACTTCCTTTATTTGCGTCTTTACTGAAAAAAAAAACGCATACGTGCTGAGTGAAAATAGTTCCGCCCTCAGCAGTCCATTTTCCAATTCTTTAAACCTTTTCCCCTCGCCCAGGCCGCATCCCAGACCCGACGAGGAGTTTTTGCGCCAAAACAGCAGGGCTTCCTCCCAATCCATTTCAAAGCTAATTAGGTTAAAGGGTTAGCGGCTTTTCATTGTCGCACAAACCAAACAAGCAAAAACTTAATTGCAGCTCCTTGCATTCTCATCGCCGGCATCACGTGCGTTACAGCCAAGCTGCATATGCAGCAGGCAGCTTGACCCCGTTTACGGCCAAGCCTTGCACTTGCCAAATCATGGCCATTGTCCAGGCTACACCAATTAATGACAAGTCACGCTCCCTTTAAATACCTCCAGCGCGGCTACATCGGCACTCATGTCTTGATTTGATCGCCAATAACGCATCTGTCCTTGGATTAATTGACAGCTTCCTGCTACCACAAGTTACCTATTTGCTTAAACGTTTGCATTACCCATTTTATCTCCATGTACTGACTCTACTGCGCAGCCCAGTCCATCTTAGCGTCCCATACCCATTTCTACCTTTTTGTAGTTCAGTTTTGCTATTAGGCAGTTAACTGCTGTCGCAAGTTACTTACTTACTCAATAGTTTGCCCAACTTATTTTACCTCATCGTTACAGTTTTCACTGTAAGTTGAAGTGTACTGCCTTTACTATGTGGCCCAGTACACCTCAGTACTTCACTGCCTATTTGCTTAAACGTTTGCATTACCCATTTTATCTCCGCGTGCTGCCTTTACTGCGCAGCCCAGTCCATCTTGGCATTCCATACCTATTTCTACCTTTTTGTGGTTCAGTTTTGCTATTAGACAGTTAACTGCTGTCGCAAGTTACTTCTCTTCTGCCTTTACTACGCAGCCCAGTACACCTCAGTGTTTCACTACTTTTTAACCTTCAATGCTTCAACGTTTTGGTTGCGTAACCTCTTCCTACAGCAATGTTTTTGTGCTGCCAGAAAGCACAGCTCATAGCTAGTTGAAGCTTTTTCCATACCGCTCCACTGCAATGGAGTGCTTTGCACTCTTCTCTGTGACGTGGCGATGACCAACCCGGCAGCTCTGCAAAGGCTGCAAAAACACCCAAGCGAGGCAACCTTAGCAGGTATTCTAAAAAAGCCTCACCAGCTAAGGGGAAACAGGAGCAGGATTCCATTGAGTGCACCTCCTTGGGGGAGAAGCGGCTGGCGTCTACTTCAACCTCTGCTTTGCACTCTTCTGGGTGCCGTAGTGATGACCGACCTGGCAGCTTTGCTAAGCGTGCCAAAATGCCATGGCGAGGCAACCCTTGCAGGCATTCTAAAAGAGCCTCTGCGGCAAAGAGAAAGCGGGAGGAGGAAACCAAGGTTGAGGCCTCTTTGAGGCTTTCCAGTTGATCTCAATGGAGGCAGTATGTTTTGTCACATGAAACGCTTGGTGAGCATAACTACCGTTTGTACTGTAAATCAGTTTACTCATATTCGTTGAAAAGTAAGAGGAAACTACCTAAACGTACGATTTTTGAATCAAGCATGGGCAACGCCAGGCCATGCTGCTAGTCTGTCAATATTTCTGACATGAGGTATTGTAATTATTTACACTCCGTGTTTCTGCTATATCTGGTCCGTACCTATCCTTCAGTATCTGTTAATATTTCTGAGATGAGGTATTGTAATTATTTACACTCCATGTTTTTGCTACATCTGGTCCGTACCTATCCTTCAGTATCTGTCAATATTTCTGAGATTAGGTATTGTAATTATTTACACTCCATATTTTTGCTATATCTGGTCCGTACCTATCCTTCAGTATCTGTCAATATTTCTGAGATTAGGTATTTTAATTATTTACACTCCATGTTTTTGCTATATCTGGTCCGTACCTATCCTTCAGTATCTGTCAATATTTCTGAGATTAGGTATTGTAATTATTTACACTCCATATTTTTGCTATATCTGGTCCGTACCTATCCTTCAGTATCTTTCAATATTTCTGAGATTAGGTATTGTAATTATTTACACTTCATGTTTTTGCTACATCTGGTCCGTACCTATCCTTCAGTATCTGTCAATATTTCTGAGATGAGGTATTGTAATTATTTACAATATAAATATTGTAAATATGTATGACTCACCGCTGTATTTTTTCATCTTATTTATAGTTTGTTAATACTCATTTGATACAAAGCTATTTTTAAAAGTAGAAAATGCATTTTCTGCCTTGTATTCTTATTGTTTCTTGTTATTGAAGCAATTATTTTCTAAATCTGTTATACATAATAATTTCTTACCATATCAAATTTGCTAATTTTCATGCATTAGGCAGGCTAAATAGGAATGGGTCAATGAAAAGTGCACAGAAATAGATATGATAAGCAAATCAATTACAACAAGTATGTACAAAAAGATGAAAGATGGACCAACCAATAGACTCTGTAAAATCAAAGGAAGGATCATGGCTAATAAAAAAAGGATAAAATACTTCAAGGCAGAGCAAATACGCCAGAGGACATTTTCATGATGCAAGAGAGAAACCTACACTTCAAAATACAGAAGGGCAAGAATTACTAAATGTAAGATCAGCACTGGAGATGAACAGTATTTACTGTCCCCCCCCCCACGAGGGATAGATGTGGCACAAGGCCGGGTTTAAAGTGGGGTATTCCCAAGCCCATAGGCTAGGCCAAAAAATGCCCGTAGATCCCGTATAAACGGGATCGGGTTGGTCAACCTCCGCGAACGAGACTCTGCCCTTTGGCGGAGCCTCGTCCGGGTTCCTCTCTGCTCAGAGGCAAAGAGTTCAACCATCTAACAGAGAAGACGTTGCCGTCTACTCTGTTGCAGCACTGGAGATGGACAGGAAGAAAGCAGTAGGGCCTGATGTTATCATAACAGAAAGGCTCTCAGCCTTAGATGGTTCTGGCATCGACAAAATCACAATAAACAAAATATATACAACAAGGTGACATCTTTGTAACATTACCTAAGAGACCAGGTGAAAATGAATATGAGCTCCATTGGACAATCAGTTTAATGAGCCACATAACCAAACTAATGATGTGAATCCTGATGTCTAGAGCATGAAAAAAAAATTAGACTGGAAATAGGACAAGAACAATGCATCTTTGTCAAGGATACTAGAACAAGAAATGCAATATTCAGGATTAGAATAATACCAATAAGAGCAATACAAATGTAAAAGGATGGGCACTTTTATTTTATAGATTATGCAAAAGAATTTGACAACGTTTGGTTTGGTTTGGGTTACGACATATCAACCTCAATGGGTTATTTAATGCCAACAAAATTTTCATTGTTGGTAATATTTTTTTTCCAAAAATTTATTTCTGGTAATATATTTTCCTTCAAAAATCTATTTCTGGTAATAATTTTCCTTCAATGGTAATTTTTTTTCAAAAAATGTATAACTGGTAATGTTTTTTTTTTTCAAAAATGTATTGATGGTAATATTTTTTTTTACAAATTATTTCTGGTATTAAAACCTATTTTTACACTTTCATAGTATTTTGACCCCAGTTTGGAGGTTAACTATTTACCCATAGCTGGAACCCTAACAGGTGCCACCACCCCAGGTCAGGGTGGACCTGAGAACACCAGCAATTAAGAGGTGGTTCCACGCACCTCAATACCTCCTGATCAGAGGCCTTGCTGTTGGACATAATTTATCATTTTACCCAGGACCCAGATGTAGTTTATCATCATACTCAGGACGGAATTTGACAAGGTACGGCACAAGGAATTATTTGAACTGCTATAAAAACTAGATCTATGTAGAAAATATCTTAGAATAATCCAGAATTTATACTGGGAGTAAACCACTTGTATACAGATAGAAAATGAATTGAGAAGCTAAACAAAAATATAAAGGTGCATGAAACAAAGATGTGTCTTCTCACCAGATTTATTCAACCTATACAGTGACACTATCCTAAGGAAACTGAAGACTCTACCAGGATTTATTATTGGTGGGCATAATCTTAACAATATAAGATATGTAGATGACACTGTGTTGAAGTCTGACTCAGAAAGAAAATTACTGGACCTCCTAGACAAAGTAGTAGAAGAAAGCAAGAAAAAAGGACTAACTATCAACTGCAGGAAGACAGACAGTATGGTCATCAGTAGGAGAATAAGCCCAAAATGCAAGTTACAAATTGGAGATGTCAAATGACAGAAAATTGGATGCAGCAGAAATGTGGTTCTACAGAAGGATACTGAAAATCCCATGGATGGACCAAGTAATCAATAAGGAAGTCTTAAAGAAAATGGCAGCAGAAAGAACACTTATAGGGTGCAATGGGTAAATTGTCGTCATTTTATATTTTTAATTTAGTACATGTGTGTTGTTTGTTTTTGATTTTGCCAAATGCACAGTATAGTAGCATCAGTTGGGCACTATCTGTGAGAAAAGAAAAATCACCATGATGCAATTGACTCCACCAAACATTTGGAAATGGCATTCATGCTGAAAGCTCCAATATGAAAATTTCAGAGTGTTTGGGTTTTAATCTGAGGACAGTGCAGAGGATTCAGAAAGAGGCCTGGGTCAAGAGGGTGGCTGCTGGAAGACCCTATGTCTAGCAACAGGATTTTGCACCATGCCACACAAGCAGGAGAACCCAGTCATGGCTGTCAAACAATTTCTGGGACCTTACATCTGGCCACCTAACTCCCCAGACTGCAACCCCCTTGATTATTATGTAGGGCAAAGTTGAACAAGAGACCAACAAAACTTCTTGGAACACCAAAGATGAACTGAAGGCAAAGATTATGGCAGCATTCACCATCTTAAATGAGAAGGCTGCCCAAAAGAGTTGCAGGAGATTGCAAAGTCATCTGGAGGCCATGGTTGAAGCCGATGGTGATTTTATTGAATAAATTTACTCTGTAGTATTTCAAGATATTTTTGTGCAATTTTTGCGAATATATCTGTTAAAATGAGATGTCATTGTTATTTTATTATTGTGTAATTTAGACAACTATTTTGCCATCGCACCCTGTATACTCAAAATCAGGAAAAGGTAGCTGAAATACCCTGGACACATAATGAGGGAGGAAGAGTTAGGAAAACTTAACCCTCGTGGAGCATATTGAGTGCAAGAGAGATAGGAGGAGGCAGTTAGCCACTTACCTGATGAGCTTGTGTGAATGGATGGCAGAATGGAGGCGTGGTGGGGATCAAAAACCTTAGCAAAGAGAGAAAAACTGCTATGGGCCACAAAGGATAGGAAGTTGTGGAGAACCATAATCGCCTATGTTCTGAAGGAATGTAGCA
The DNA here is from genome assembly GCA_964036315.1 of Acanthosepion esculentum. Taxonomy (NCBI): domain Eukaryota; kingdom Metazoa; phylum Mollusca; class Cephalopoda; order Sepiida; family Sepiidae; genus Acanthosepion; species Acanthosepion esculentum. The sequence continues at coordinate 98,685,334 of OZ038492.1, read as the reverse complement.
CATAGAAGAAGCAGGTGTATATATATTTTAGAAATAGGAAATGGCTATGATAGAAATACTTTTTTTTTCTATCTATATGCTACATATTGGCCTTTGAAAATTTTAGTCATTACCCAGTTTTCAATTCTTCAGCCTTTTCAGAGAATTTTATCTTTTAGAAATACGATTGATAATATTAACAGTAAAATGTAACAAAACTCATGCAAATGTTTAAGGGATCATTCTATTTAGATAACTTTGTAATGAGGTGCTTATCTCACTCCCTTTGGCAATAACTTTATAAGGATAAATTTAAAATTTAGTAGTTTAATCTATCTTTTGATATGATCTTTATGACTAACATTAAGTATTAACTCATTACTTAAATTAGTTGTCATTTGGTTTAATTAAACCTTTCCATCTCATTTGCTTAAATAAATCTGTATTGATTGATAGAAAATTTTAGATGGAGTAAACTAAGTATCAGAAATGAAATAAAGTTTTACCTCTTTTAAAAGAATTGGTCAAATAAATACGATTTAGGTTTTTATTCCTTTTGTTGCTTTTTAGCTTTGATTTGGAATCTGTTAATAATTATAATTTTTTTCTAAAATAAATTGAACATGTAATCTATAGGGTTCTTTGAAAGGTTTTGGCTTAAATTTCATTGAATATTGTCAATCTTGGTTATTAATTCTTTGTCAAACAGTCTTTACTTTCAAATCATATCTTTATTATTTAGGAGACAACAAATGAAAACTTAAAAGTTGACTATAGATTGCATGAAATTGATCAACATCTTTCTCAAGTCACAAAACTGGGTGTACAAAGTCAATGAAAATGCTTTAAATTTCACTGCCAAGATAAAAGAAAAAATTAGATTCCATATTGATTAATGGCAAAAGTATTTTGTTAAATGATTTTACTGTTAAAAAGATAAATATTGTTGCTTTATAAATTAATATTCTGCAATAAATAAGTTAATTAGCATATTAATGAGTTTACTTTACAATGTATTGGTGTGGGCAAAATTAATTAAATCTTATCATAAATTAGAAGTTTTGGAAGCAGATTTGAAAACTGATTAAATATCAAAGAATTTATAAATATGCATTAGATTTTTAAATTGACCAAGTCTTACTTTAATAATTGTTTAATATTCTATTTTATTGCTGCAATTAAGATAATTTTATTTTCTGTATTGTAACGGGATTATATGTACATTTCTGGTCCTTGTTAAAAAAAACTTTTCTCTCTTAAGAAATTATTGCTAAATATTAATTTTTTAAAGACAACTTCCTGTTAATTGAATGTTTTATATTATTATAATTTGGATGATTATGTCTTGAGCTTGTAATACATTTAGTGAAAAGAAAACTATATGCTGCCTTCTAAAATCCAATTTCTCTTGGTGAGAGAGAAAAATAAAAAAGAGATGATTTAAACATTTACTGTTGCCTTCTTGCCTTGCCAATGCAGTGACTGACCTTGTTGATGATATGAAAAATGATAAGTCATGTTAAAAATCTGATTTGAAACCCAAACCGCTTTCACCGTGAACCATTGGACACTTTCCCACGCTTTGTATCCAAGTAGCAAAAAGATGGTTAGCCAACAGATGGTTGCACCA